>JAUAME010000005.1:50710648-51910648 GCA_030820535.1 Quercus parvula | reverse complement strand
CCTTCACTTAGTAATTTGATTGTATGTTAGTCAGAACAATATATTGTTTGTTAAACACTTTCTAATTTAAGATGCATAAAACTGTAGTGTGGTGGATTGGTGTTGTATGTGCAAGTTTAGTGGTGAAACTATGTATCATTTACTGATGCATTTTGTAGTGGCAAGAGGGCTGTGGTCTCTTGTCTTTTCTCTTTTTGGAGCCCAATGGGTGATGCCATAATGTGTGATTGTTGTCCTCTTTGGGATACCTATTGCATTTAGATTTTGAATTCTTCGTTTTGCCAAAATACATTTGCTGAGAAATAGCATTTGGTGTTGTGTTGAAATTCTTACTAAAAAGTTATTATGCTGAACAAAATTGCATTTGGTTATGTCACTGAAGAAGGAATTTTTTTCTCATTGAATAATAATTTATTATTAGCATATTATGCACTTAATAATTTTCTAAATAACTCAACTGTAATAAAATATATGCACAAATAAAAAAATTTAGTTTAGTTTTAATCAGATAATTTTGAACAAAAAAAATTAAAACATATACGAAGTAACTGGTGGGCCATAAAGTCCTCTAAAAAAAATTTATTTTCTTTAATTTCTCTACAGTTTTCCATAATTTCTATAATTTCTCTACTATTTCCAGATCTACGCACAAACAAATTTTCACAGAAATCCATGAACTTGACATATTGTAAAAAAAAAAAAAAAGATCGTCAGCCCATCATCATCACTGGCACTGTGACCTAATCACCACCCAAAACCGCCTCTACTACCCAAAACCACTATCAACAAATTTCTGAAATCTACCTCCACATTGTTTTTATCAACCTTGCTGGCCACGGAAAATCACCATAAAAAAATTCATGAAATCTACCACCACATCAGCGCCATCAGCCTCACCACCCACCCAAAATCACCACCAACAAATTCATGAAGTCCAACTCTGCATCGCCGTCATCAACCTCGCCAGACTCCTGAATTGCTACAACCCAAAACCACCACTGTGACTGACTACAACCTAAAATCCCCCTAAGACCACTGCCAACCCTAAATTGCCACAGCCGGTCAGTGAGGGATGGGGGCAAAACAAAAGAAAGTTGTAGAGGAAAGAGGAAGCTGAGAAAGAAATGGAGAAAAAAATGATTGTGGTGGGGTCCCATTATTTTTTTTTTTTGTACAATGAGAATCCTCAGATTTGGGTATTCTCATTTTGGCTTAAAAGAATGAGATATAGAGAGTGCATTTTTAGAATCTACTGCAAAGTAGATTTAGTAAACAAGTAAAAAAATTGCAAAATGTATTCTTGATAGAGTTACCCAACATTAGCTAATATGACATAGTAAGCAAAGTACACACACACACATATGTATATGTATACATATATAAAATTTTGTCCTGGATTTTCATCTGGTTACACTCCCCCCCCCCCCCCCCCCCCCCTCCCTTCTCTCTCTCTCTCTCTCTCTCTCTCTCTCTCTCATTTTTTTCTTCTTTTAGCTGAGTATTTTATAGACTAATAGAAGAAGAATTTTGAGTTCTTTAGAGTACTCAGTTTTTTTTAGTTCGGATCGTGTATTTTGAATTTTTATTTTTTATTTTATGTCACATGAGACTCCTTCAAGCAAACTTTTATTTGAACCTTGGATGTTGGAGAGGGCAGCAAACTCATGCTTATGAATTAAATAACCAACCTTTTTGTGTGAAAACAACTTGTCTGTTTACTATATTAGTTTTATCATGTAGAAATATTTTTTTACCAGTGTAAGCTATTTTTATAATATTGACATGGGAAAGATTTCCTCAAACCAAGTTTTAATTGGAATGCCATTGTAATGACAATATTATTTGTTTACTCATGGTTCCATTTTTTAAATACATTTTTCCTACTTCTAAAATAAATTCAATATCAGATAATATTGGTAGGGGGAAACATGTTTTTCAATTGCAGTGCCTTCTTAATCGTAATTTTTGAACCTAAGGGATGGTGTAATTGTTTTTTTGTAGCTTTATGAAAGCTGAATGGACCTATTTGGCTCCAGAAGTTGCTCCTTTAGATCTTCCAATTGCAGACAAGATATGGAAACATCTCCCTCGTAGAATTGATGATAAAATAATAGCGGTAAATTTTTTTTCCTCAATTGCCTGTAATATTTCTTGGACCATCAAGGTCAATTGGGCATATGGCCTATGCAATGGAAGGTAACCCCCTTCCATCACTTAATCCCTCTTCCCTGGTGTAGGTGGGAATTGATCCCAATCCTCGTGTCATGGAAAGGGGTTTCACCATCTAAGTAGCTTAAACCTACCAAAGGTCACCTTAACTCAAGTGGTAACTGATGGTGACAGATTGGGGTTGAGCATAGTTCTTATGTTTTCCATTCTACCATGTGAAGTTGCTTACCTTGAAACATCGAGTGAGACGTACTTTTTCTGGTTCCTTTTCTCAATCTAGACTATTTTTGACAGTAGTTGCATTAACAACGTTGAAGCATCATAATGGTCCAATGAATATTTTTTAGCTTCGAATTTAGTGTAGCTAATAAGTCAGAATATACGTTAAGAGGGGAAACAATGAAAGTAAAATAAACACTAGATGGATTAATAGGAGTGGCATCTATGTCCAGCCATCTAAGTTCACGCATTGAAGTTAATTTATTTACGAAGAAAGCAAAGCCCTCAAGTACTGCTTGTTGGTATTCAGTGAAAAAGTTACTTATTTTATTTCATTGGTAAGTTACAAACGCAGTCAGTGGGTTTTAAAATTACGACCCTCCACCTTTGGGAGGAGGTGCCATTGAAATGTTTTGAAATTCTGCAAGACAAATTGGAAGAGCTTCTGTTTTACTATAGAGTTTGTTTCACTAATGACAATATCCATGAAATCTGGGTTATGCCGCAATCCGTTGTGGGGCTTCTAGCTTGTTGGCAAGGCAGGTTTGATCGTCATCGAAATGGTCATATATGGTTCATTGTTCCCCATTGTTTAATGTGGTGTCTTTGGGGGGAGAGAAATAGTGGGTGTTTTGAAAATAATGAGAGATCCACACTAGACCTCAAGCTATTTTTCTTTAGAACTTTATTGGATTGGTTGGTTGCTATGCGAAACCAATCATTCTATTATTTTTCTTGATTTCGTTGATTCTTGTAATTTTTGTACTTGAATTGTTGACCCCTTGTACACTTTGTGTGTACTAGGGTGTTCTATTTTTGATATCAATAAAACTTATTACTTATCATAAAAAAATAATTTTGGTCGGTAGAATGTGAATATGATGTTTTGGAACCTTAGTATGTGCAATAGACCCTGTTTTTATTATAACCAAAAAAGAAAAAAAATCTGTTCTTAACTAAAAGGTCATTGTTTCACTAATGAGTACAGCCTTGAAAGTGATGCAATTATTTAGGATTTGACTAATAAGTCTTGCTCAGATTTGAAGGTTATACATGTCAACGTGAAACTTTGTCAGCAGTGTTTAAGCTTGATGATTAGGGACCTTTGTATGTCCACTTTGTCAAAATGGTTGGGGCTTAGGGGCCATACAAGTAGTTGATGGAAAAAAAGGAAGGGGGTGGGGGAACTGATTAGAGTGCTAGTCAATAGTTACTTTTGAACCCTAACATTTGACTTGATCAATTGCTATCAATGTAAGTAGGCAGATCAAGATTCAGGGGAATTATGTTTCCTTGAATATTTTCAGGTTCTGATTGTCAACAAAAAACCAGCCGGCCCCTTTTTGATTGATTCTTATTGAGGATCTGGCGCTGGCATCTTGAATCAATAAACTTGCATGGGAGTTGTCGCTAGGGGAAAGGTTGTTTTGAGGATCGTAAACCCTATACTGAACCAGAATATGAGGGGATTCTTTCTCCTTGTTGTCACTTTTTTTAAACACTAAGGTCATTCATCTTTGCGATGTTTTCATTCGAAACTGTTGACATGGAGTTTCATTAATGACAGTTTATCTTGGGCTCTTAATCTCTAAATTAATAGAACCTTACCTCTTCTTATGTGTTCTGTTCTTATTTCCCACCAGGTTCCTCAACAGAAGAATGACTCTGATTGTGGTCTCTTTGTTCTTTTATTCATGGAGCGCTTCATTGAGGAGGCCCCTGAAAGGCTGAAAAGGAAAGATCTAGCAATGGTACGGTACTGGTTTTCATGAAAATGACTGCTAAAATTGTTTGTTCCTTATTGTTAATTTCATGAAATGTTTTCCTTGGTTTATATATTTTTGTTCTCAGTTTGGTAGGCAGTGGTTCAAACCTGAGGAGGCCTCTGGTTTGAGAGTAAAAATCCGGAAGATACTCATGCTGGAGTTTAAAAAAGCATGTGACGTTAACTGCGACTCAGAATCTTCTCCTTTTCCTAAGGGCGATGATCCAGCCAATATTGACCACCGGACGGATTCTGACTGAATTTGGTGCAGATGCAACTTAGTACTTTGTCGGGAAATGGATGTGTCATATATGTACAGCTCACATGGCTAATGCAAGTACTTTGCTTCTGACCTTTCATTTAGTCAGTGTATCAATGGTAAATCAGCTGTGTAGAGATTCTTCAAATTAGTTTTGTATAGCTTGAAAACGTAGGCCCAAATATCATTACTGGAAGAGGTGTAAACGCCAGTTCGTCTGGGTCACTGAGGCGCATCTTGGTCATTAAGTACTGACCAGTTTTGTGGGCTAAAAGCCCATTTAAATTGCTTCACCAGATGTATAGAGGAACTTCAGTGATTTTTGAAAATAGTTAATAATTTTTCATTTCATTTTGCATTTTTATTTTAATGTTTTGGAGTTCTGCAGGTAGTTTAAGAGTTAAATTTGATTTCACTTGAAGGCAGAAACAATAACGGGCCTAACGGCTATCGTTGTGTGATTTATGGATTGATACTCGTTAGTTCCACTAGATTGGCTAGCAGCATTAAGTATATTTTTGATTGCCACGCCAGGAGATTTGTACCCTAGAGACATAGACTACTTTCTTCTATCAGGCTAATTAGGGTTCGAATGAATCCTTGCTTCTTCATTGTAGCTATCAAATTATCAAAAAGAAAAAAAGTTTTGTCGCAATGAATGTATTTGACTCTTGATAAACACTTGCTGACTGGAATTGGTAGCCACTGGGTAGTCGAGGAGTTCTGATGTGGGATCAGGGATGCCATCTTTATGCAATAACTAATGGTACTAGCGTTTGTATACGAAGAAAGAGAGCCATTGTAATATAACGTATCGACCAACAACTAACGCAAAAATACCGAGTGTCTGTTCTTCATTGTTATGTGACCTAGTCAAAAGCAAATTGTAATTCATCTCATGCAACATTTTTGTATGTAATGCCTTTGAAACTAAGTTTGAGCTCGTTGACCAAATATAACAAAGAAAATTTAAACAAAGTTTGATTGAAGGTCTTGTAGTCTATAATGTGCTTGCTTTTTGAGCTGATACGAACAAATACAAATTTAAGATCCTCATCTGCAGAAGAGTAAACAGCCCAGTGGTCCATACAAAGTTTTCATCCCTTTTCCCTTTGAAGTGTCAATGGCTTTTAACATAATTACTGCCTCTTCCATCTCTGGTCTATTGTTGGGGTTTGCATCCCAACACTTCCTCATAATTTCTGCTAGAGAGCTTGGGCAACATTTGGGTATCTCTGGTATTATATTCTGCACAAAATATGTCAAACTTTATTTGATTTGATGTGCAATAATGTCTGCCACAGATAGGTAGAAGAGAAAATTACATACCTGATAAACAACAGTTGAAGATCGATCCGATAATATAACATTAGGGTATGGTGCCACATCGCAACAATATATCTCCCACAAGCATATTCCAAAACTGTACACGTCGCATTTTCTATCATATGGTTTACTTTCAAGTACCTGCATATTATATTGATATAATTAGGCTAAGAATGTCTTGGATTTAGGAATTATTGTGGAACATCAAATAAAGGAAAACAAAACTACTAATAATCTAAATTCTTATATCAATTAATTTACACAATGTATGGGCAATTATGTCTAATTCAGCTTCCATAGCATCACTTCTTAGCCGGAAAAAAAGGAAAAAAGAAGAAGTGAAACTAAGGTATAAAAGTATATTAGGTTCCTTAATCAAATTCAAACATCTTGTTGCATTGATCAGTAAAACATAAATAATGTTATTTTTCCCAATGACAATTAAATTCATTGCAACTAAGTGTTTGACTTCAATTGGGGAATGTAAGGCAAATAAGGTACTATATTTAAGTTTTAAAAAAAAGTTAGAAAAAAAGAAAAAGAAAAAAGCTACTATAGCATTGCCTAAGTGAAATTTCTACTTATGAACTTGTGTGTAAGTAAAGACTATTCTAAAAAAGCAAAGCTGAACTGTCAAAGTAACAAACAATATACCTCAGGAGCCATGTAGCCAAGGGTCCCTATTCTAGCAGTCATCTCATTAGGATTTGAAGCCTCAAGACAAGCAACATCAAAGTCAATTATCTTGAGAGTGTGATTTTTGTCAAGAAGCAAGTTTTCTGTCTTTATGTCTCTGTGAACAATCTTCAGAGAATGAAGATAACTCAACCTATAAAAAAGAAGGTAAAGTACTTAGCTGTTGAAGATTTGAAGTGTTACTTCAATGAACTTCTAGTCATGGACATTTTGAAAAGCCTAAACCAAAAGAGTAATGCTAGGGACATCATTTTTTCCAACTGTTGACGTTGCCTGCTATGATTAAAACAAAGTTACTTTCACTTGGGTTTATCATTACATCTTTATTTATTATTATTTATTTTTATATATATTTTTTAATACACCAATCATAATAGGTCATGTCAATAGTTGTGAGAAAAGTTGTCCCTAGACTTATTGAAATCGAAATGTTGTTAAATATAAGTTGGAACATTGAATGAAAGTAAGGATAGATGTGGGAAAGGAATTTGTCTGACCCTCTTGCAAGATCTAATGCCATTCGTACTACAGTTTTGAAAGCCAGCTTCCTTTTCCGATTCTTTCTTAGGTAAGATTTTAGAGTACCACAAGGAAGATACTCAATAATAACACTAGCAGTAGCAGCAGCATCACTTTGCATGTCAATTTGCTTGTTATGTGTATGGATTTTTAAGCCTGATGTGCCCAATGTAGCTCCAAGGCACTGAGAAAAAAAGAAATGCATCCAGAATGTTAGGGCATGTAAATAAGAGTTATATATTTAGCCAGAGATAAAGACTCAAAACTCTCTCTTTTGTCCATGGAAGGTACTTACGCGCAAGAGCATATAAACATTACAATATACATAGCATGATTACATTGTCAATGCAAGTATTTACTTGAATCAATAAAAGTTCATGCTTTATAATAAGTGATGGACAAAGTTTAGCTACAAAATTAGTTGTAGCCTTAAACTACAATTTTACTCAATACATTTTTATTGGAGGTGAATTTTGACAAATCTATCATTAGATTACATATTTTTCTTATATTTTTCATACTTGCAAAATTTCTAAAAAATTAAAAATCAATAGCTATGTCATCAATAAATTATTTAAATTGCAAGTTTTTGTAGTTTGAAATTATGTATAAAATATAAACTTATAGATCATATAGTAAATAATATTCGATTAACACAAAATTTGACATGTACATTAAGAGTATAAATAACATTCTATTTAATGATTAGATTTTAAAAATATGTATTAATGTAGGCTAAACTTTGTCTAATGGTGAAAATAAAGCAATATTTATCAACATTGATAGAAAAAACAAAGAGTATATATGATTTTTTATTTTTTATTTTTTTTATATGGGCTGAAAAATCATTCAATATAAAGGAGAGAACAACCACATGCTTCTCCCAATAAATAAGAAGTTTTTTTTTTCTTAAACAATTATTAACAGCTGATTTTAAGGAGTCCACGTTGTCAATGAATTCAAATATAACAGTTGACATGTATTGATTAGGGTGATTATGGAAGGCTTTTCTCATAATATATACAAATAATGAACTTGGAAATATAGAAAAGTATCAAGTAATTAATTATATACAACTAGCTAGGCTAAGATTGATGTCACTATTCATAAAATAAACTTATCTAATATCTATCTACATGTTCACACATGAAAATCAACCAAACAATATAAATTTTTGCAAAGAATTTATCTATCTACATCGAAGAGAGTGCAAATTCATAGGATTATACGCACCTTAGCAATATTAGGATGATCAAGCTTAGGCCAAATAGAAACCTCCCGTGTAAAAGCAATCCTAAGTGAAGCTAAATCACCTTTTGCTCTTTGTTCTTCCAGGACTTTAACTAATAAGAATTTATAATAAATTAAGAAAAAAAAAAACAAGGAATCTGAATCGAAAAAGTTGATGTAAACACATATAGAGATAAGAAAGCATAGAAATTGTAATTACCAGCAACGTCTTGGCCATCATAGATGCCTCTATGAACAGTACCAAAGGCACCAGGAGCAATAACTTGTTTTATGATAAGCTTAGAGGGATCGATTTCCCAGTCTTGTTTTTCTGTAAATCTCACTTTCTTCTTTTCATTATCCTCAAGGTTCTGCTGCTTCTGCATGCCTTTATCGTTAAGTCTCTGCTTCTGCATGCTCCTTAGGCTTAGATTCCTTTGAAGCTGCTCGTCTATTCTCTTAATTTCCTCCCTCACAAATCCCTCACTCCTTTCTTTCATAATTCCTTTCTTTCATAACTTCTTCAACATGTTTTCAATATATAATGAATACAAATCCTTTCGTTCTGTTTTCAATATATACGACTACAATTATACGAATCCTAGAACACGTTTTTTGATAAACTAGGATAAACACAAAAAAGGTAATTAGTAGTTTTGTTGATATGAACTTTTAGTAGTTTTGTTGATATGAACTTCTTTTTTAGAATTTGTTTGAGTAATTAGTAGTTTTGTTGATATGAACTTCTTTTTTAGAATTTGTGTGATCAGCTTTTTAGGGATTCCCTACTTTATTTATTATTTTATTTATTTATCCGTTAAGTGTTATTTTTATTCTTGATACATCATTATTAATAGTTCTTATTATCTTATTACTCCTATATTGATTAGAAGTCTCAATTCATTACAATTTTTATATATAATAATTAAATTTCTTCCAACTTTATATATTTTCTATTTTTTTTGGTGTAGTCACACTCACCATCCCCAATTCTTTTAAAGTATTATTTGTTTATCTTCTTTGTTTTTATTTTTGTTTTTTTTGGTCCCAGTGGGTTTAATTGTTTGGCCTCGGATGGTTTTATAAGATATATTTAGTAAGAAGAGATATGAATGGTGTCCTGAAACTTTCAAATATAATTTACAATTCATTAACAGTACTTCTTGGAAAAAACTGAGTATAACCGTGGTACGAGTAACATAATTTGCAGACCTTCATAAATTTAACTAGCTGAACTAATCCTATAAAACAGTTTGAGAGAGTTTACATTATTTGGAAAAACATTTAAGTGTAATTTTTAGTTATTTTTGGAATACGGAGAATGATACTCCCTATTCTCACATTTATGGTGGGGTCCACTTATTAAATTCATGGTAAAATCTACCATAAATGTGAAAGAAGGGAGCTCAATTTCTCCATATGTCGAGAGTACCTAAGAATTTTCCGACATTTACATGGTTTTTAATTTTCCTCATTATATTTTTAACTCTTTTTTTTTTATTAATTAATTAATTATTTTTATTAGAGATAGAATTCTACTCGAACATAACCTAAGTGTATGTGTGTGAAGTTTCCTCCGGCATATTTGAACCTGACACTTGACTCCATATTCTCACAAGCACTTAAACTTGTAGAGTAATTATCACACAAAGGGTGCATGGTGATATTAATTTTTATTTTTATAAGAAATACGGTAATTTTATTAACAAAAAGATATATCTTTAACTTCTGTTAGGTGTCCCATGTGATTTTTCCCCCTTATTAACACAATAATTGCTCACATGATCATTCCTTCTTCCTTCACTATATCTCTTTCTATACGTGGGCAAACACATAATCCTAAAATGGTTCACTGTTAAAAATCATTGTGGTTTTGCTTTCTTTTTGGTTATGCTTGTGTTGAATCTTTTTTTGATGGTTTGGTTAAAATAACGTGGAAGGTCAGTTAAGATTTGAGCAATAAAATATTTAAAATACTAACCAGAAAGAAAAAGAAAAGGTTATGTACTAGAAGTAGTTTATAATATATATACTGAGCTGATTGATGTGCTAATTTTATGTTAGGAAAAAATTTAGGTACAATAGCTTAGATGTTGTTCCTTAAATTCTCATCTTAAGATTCAGTCATGTGACTTCTTAATTAATTAAAAAATACACTTCCATCCTATGAGAAAAAATCTACATGACAGAATCTTAAAATGGGAACCTAGGGAACAACACCTAAGTACTGTATCTAAGTCTTGCTCTCTATGTGAATACTATTTTAATGCTTAGATTACATACACATCTTATTTTGTTAAATGTTGATATTAATTTGATTTTTTTTTCAAACCAAATGATAAATGTATATATGTTGCTTTGCCTTGAGTAAAAAGCTCTGAACGTCTAAATATTTTAAAAAAGAGCAATGAAAAAAAAGAAGAAAGATACACTAAGAACATAGTGTACAAATTAAAAGGCATTCAACAACCTCCTAAAGGTAAAAACTACTTCTAATATATTTCTTCATTAATATTATTATTGTTAATAAAAGTGCAATTCATTTACAAAACTCATTCTATTGCAGATCCATTAGATAAAAAATTCAAATGCAAACATTGCATTATATATAACTACAAATGTCATTATAAGATAATTGGTTGATGGTTGTTGCACCAATGTAGTTTATTCCTTTTTGTTTTTCATAGGGAAGGAATCTATAATCATTACAAATATCATGTGTCATTCTTGAATAAACAAATTTGACTAGAAACTTGGTTGGAGCCTTAAGCTACAACTCACGAAGATAACATGTGTTTGTCATGTGCATTAATGCACACAATTCGATTGTATACAATCACTTAATGGTCTGTTTGGATGGAGGGGGGAAGGAGGGGGAGTGGAGGGGAGTAGAGTAGAGTTGGCTAAAAATAAGCTAATTTTGTGCTAAATCTACTCTACTTTACTCCCCCTCTCTCTCCCTCAATCCAAATGGACCATAAGTGTAGTTAAGTACAAGGACGTATTTCATCTCCCTATTGTGAGTTGTAGCCTAAAGCTCTAACTAAGTTTGTAGTCAAACTATGTCTCTCTTGAATAAACCTAAGCTTTTTAGCTACCTAAATTTCAGCCATAAGACATGCACCTCTTATTTGTTGTATAGAAGCGTAACACTTTTTTGTAATTGCCTTATACTTAATTCATAGTATTACCTATATTATCTATATGTTAGCAGCTATGTCTATGAAAATATTGGTATGTTAGATTAGAATTCTAGGGTTATATAATAATTTGTTTTATTGTCCCTCAAATAAATTATGTATTCTATAAGTTTATGATAAAATATTGCACATACCTCTAATTAGCCAGACAATATTATATATAGGACAAGACTTAAGTACAGTACTTAGGTATTGTTCCTTAAATTTCCCCCTTAAAGTTGGATTCTTTCTCATGGGAAGGAAGTGTATTTTTTAGTTAAGTAGCCATATGGTTGAATTTTAATAAGGAGCCTAAAGAACAGCATATAAGATACTGTACTTGAGTTTTATCCATATATATATATATATATGTATATAAAGATATTATGAGGTTTTCTCATGTGACGCATTCTTTCATAATATCTTTATTTAGGTTCTCCTCTCAACAAAATTTGCATTATATCAAAGTATTAATTCATTATATTAGCCAACAGAATAAATGCACATATTAATTATCTATAGTTGTGCATTAATTATTTACTCCTATATTAAAAGAATTTATATGATTTTTTTAATATAAATTCTATATAAGAAACAATTTTTATTTTGAATAATAACAATAACAATAACAATAACAACAACAAAAAATTTAGAATATGACATTCTTCTTCCTTATTTTTAGTTGTTTCGACAAGAATTGCCACAAATGACATCAAATTAAATATATGTGAATTCACTAAAATTAATCTTTACCATTTATATATCCTAATCCGTGACATGTAATATATATAATGATATTTTGATGTCATTAATTTATCTAAGATTTATATGAGAAACAATTGATTTGAAATATATTATTCTTGCTCAAATGTTAGTTACTTTCATAACAATTGAAACAAAGTCTAACCCCAAAAAAAAAAAAAAAAAATAATATCACACAATCAAGAATGTAAAAAAATAATGGAAGGATATTTTCATTTTTATTTTATCAAAACAATATTTGCATTCTTTAGTAGGCATGAAACATACCTATTTATATTAGTTACTATATCATACAATTTTTAAATTTTTAAATACATATATTATGATCAAATCACTACATCAATCTTATTTTCTTAGGAAAATTATTGAAATATTTTTTTATGAATTCAATAGTTGGGACTTGGGAGCGGAGATTTGAACATTAGATGTGTTTACAAAGAGATGCCAACCGGTTTAGGCTTTTAACAAAAATTATTGAAATATTAGAAGAAACTAATAATAAAATATTGTACTAAAACTCGGCTAGTAAAAAATAATTATGCACCACGTTTATTATCAAGAGTTCTTCTTCTCTTATAACTCGATTAGAAGTCTAAATTCATTACAATTTTTATAATATAATGAATTTCTTCCAACTTTATATATTTTCTATTTTTTTTTTTTTTTTGGTGTAGTGACACTCACCATCCCAATTTTTAAAAAAGTATTATGTATTTATCTTCTTTGTTTTTGTTTTATATTTTGGTCCCAGTGAGTTAAATTCTTTGGCCTCGGCCATCAATGATTTTATACGATATATTCAGTAAGAAGAGAGATGAATAGTGCCCTGAAACTTTCAAATATAATTTACAATTCATTAACAGTACTTCTTGGGGAGAATCTAAGTATAATTAACCGTGGTGTGAATAACATAATTTGCACTACATAAATTTAAGTAGCTGAATTAATCCAATAAAATAGTTTAAAAGAGTTTAGATTATCACATTAACTTCTGGCGGGACATGTACATGGATTTTAATTTTTCTTATTAAATCTTTAATTTTTATTATTATTTATGTATAGAATTCTACTCTAATCTAATCTAAGTGTAGGTGTATGAGTCTCTCTTTTAGAGACTTGAACCTAACACTTTTGTTGACTTATACTTATATTTATTGAGTTATTATGACGCTCGAGATTTTTTTTGGAAGGACTCACAAGTAATTTTTTTTTCCTTATATTAAATCTTAAATCCTTCCAACAACGTAGAACACAACTGCTGCTCACATGATCATTCCTTCTTCCTTCACCATGTCTCTTTCTCCTTTATCTCAGTAGGTAAGTACGTAGGCAAACACACAATCCTAAAATAATTCACTGTTAAAAACCATGGTGGATTTGCTTTCTTTATCAGTTACGCTTATGTTGAATCTTTTTTCAATGGTTTGGTTAATTTGGTCTCCGACTTTTCATATGTGTCAATTTGGTCTCTAACATTTTGGTCCTGTATCAAAATAGTTCATACTGTTAAATAATAAATGAAAAATGTAAATGTGGCTAATGGCCGAAATAAAAAGTCATTTTTATGCCACATTAGATGACATGTGTAATGCTATATGGAATAAAAAATAAAATTAAGAATTTGTTGAAATATCAAATATATTAAATTACAATGTGCTTTAAAAAAACAAAAAAGTTAAATCATTTTAAAACATTCTCATCACTTTCTCAGCATCCAAATAGAAAATCATTTAAACCCCAAACACTCTTCAAATCAAGACCCACGGCAAGTCGGCAACCCATCTCTTGCACCACTTTTCAAACCAAGGAAAACTTTCTTACTTGTTGATCTACTAGGAAAATGATTCAAATTTAGAATATGCAATTTCACCACCAATTTCGTCCTTTGTTTTGGGCAAAGGAACTACCAGATAGTGTTGATGCTCAATCCAACTAACATCCCAAAAGAGAAAACACATTATGCCCAATGACGATGCAAGCGGTAAAGACAATGACGACGTCGTGTATGCAACTGAAATATGGGAGTGAAATTAAATGGGGCGACGGTAAGTGGGTTTGGCGATAGAGGCATGGGTACGTGAGCCTCCATCCTCATCTTCTCAAAGGCTCAAACAATTTCTTACTTTCTTGCACTTGTAGCCTATGCTATTTGTACGGCTTTATTTGCTGGGGGCAAGGAGGAGCACGTAGGAATGCTGACCACTACATAAGCCACCAGTGGCTTAGAGAAAGCGAACAACACCTTGTATAGGTTGGGCGGAGCTTGAAGAAACAAGCCCATAGTCTCGACTGCACAGTGATGGTTTTCTTGGGGTTTGTAAATTGGAGGAGGAGAAGGGTTGCCATGGGTCTTGTTTGAAGGGTGTTTGGGGTTCAAATGATCTTCTTTACTTTATTTTATAATTAAAATTTTAAAGCAGATTCTTATGACCAGAATTTTTTAATTTTTATTTTTATTTCATTACACATGGTATAAAAATGATTTTTTATTTGGGCTGTTAGCTACATTAGCATTTTTTATTTATCATTTAATGGTATAGACTATTTTAACACAATATTTAAATGTTAGAGACCAAATTAGCACATTTGAAAGGTTAAGAACTAAATTAACATATAATGTAAAGGTTAGAGACTAAATACTTAATTTACCCAATATTTAAAATGCTAACCAAAAAGGGGGGGGAAAAAAAGAAGAAGAAGGAAAATTATATACTAGCCCTCGTCATCAATTGCGAGTGGCATGTGGTTTTAACTAATTGCAAATTTTTGTACTAATAATTTTAAAAAATTGATAAAAATGCATCATCATCTAATTATTATTAATAAAATACTAACATTGAAAACAAATTTCATTTTTAGATATAAATTTGGATAGTTTATGGTTGCTTTTGATGTATATTTCTCTTGAAGCATTAATAAATTTATACTTTTATAAATAAATAAATAAATAAGTGGAGACAAAGTCTAAGTAGTTTTATTTAAGATCTAAAATCTAAATAGGATTCGTATAATTTGGTTCAAAATCTAAGTACTTGTGATTAAATACATCACTTATTGTTTTTGGTTCAATAAAATTACACTTAGTTTTAGTTTGGTTCAAAATTTAATAATTCGTATAATTTGGTTCAAAATTTTATAATTTCAGTACTAAAATCTAAAATCTAAAACAAAATTAATAAGTTCAAAAAAATTAGTTCAACAACAAAAATTACCAATAGCAAAGTTTTTATTTATTTATTATAATTTAAAAAGCCCAAATAACCAATTTTACCAAAAATAAATAGCATAGCCCTTTAAAAAGTTCTAGACAGAACTAGAGTGATTTTTGAGTGGATGGTGAGACCTAGGAAATTAGAATACTACCTGCTTGTTTGTAGAGTGGTTATAAGCTTCTGCTTACTCTTTTAGTTTCTACTACAACTACAAAGCAAACATTTTAAATTAAGAATGTCACTAAAGTTGACATTTGCAACAAAATGGAAGATAATTTTTTTGCAAGCGCTATGATGTTATTTATTAAAAGGGACATTGTTGTGACATTTAGTATGAATTCAATCATAAATGATTTTAAAGATTTAAAAAAACGTCAAGTTCTCTTTTCATAAATGCTTACATTGTATTGTATTAAGAAACAATAATTTTATATCTTTTTATTTGTTGATAGTTTGTGAATACTAAATGGATGCTTATTTGAAGTTTCAGATTTTTTTTTTTTTTTTTTTTTGTTTATATTTTCGCCCTAACTCCAAGTTCCTGACTCCATCCTTGCTTTGGAAAGACTAAAAAAAAATGAACAAACAAAGAGATACATATGGTTCATACAAAGTGATGTGGTGCTTTTTGTTAATGATAGAGGCTTAGCATCGTTTTTCCAATAAATATAATATAACAAAGAAATACTGAAAGTATTCTATACAAATTGAATATGTTTGTTTGTTTGTTTTTTTTTTTTTTTTTGCTGAATAATTGAATATGTTTGTTATATTACAAGCTTTTCTGCTCCCTGATTTAGATAAGTACAAATTGAAGGTCCTCACAGACAGCAGAAGAATAAACAACCCTGTGATTCATACAAAGGTGTCATCCCTTTGCCTTTTGAAGTGTCAATGGCTTTTAACATGGTTACTACCTCTTTCATCTCTGGTCTTCTGTTAGGGTTTGAATGCCAACATCGTGTAATAATTTCTGCTAGAGAACTTGGGCAACAGCTTGGTATGTCTGGCCTCATGCTCTACATTTTAAAGTACAACATTTGTCAAACTTTATTTAATGTGCAATAATTAATACACGTCAAAGATAGATAAGTTGAAGGAAATTATATACCAGATAAACAACAGACGAAGTCAGATCTGAGAATTTAAGGTTAGGATATGGCGTATCACAACAATATATCTCCCACAAGCAAATTCCGAAACTGTACACATCACATTTTCTGTTATATGGTTTATTTTCAAGTACCTGCATCAAATTGACATCATATGATTTGGCTAGAAATGTATTGGATTCATGAATTATTTGCAAAAATTAACAAAAGGAAAACGATAGTACTAATAAAACTTGGTCAAATATTCTTAAAAAGTGACCAAAAAAAAAAAAAAAAAATCTTAGAATCTTTTAATTTATAGAATATATGGGCAATTATTTCTAATTCCCTACTTCTATATAGTATCACTTAGGATCTGTTGGATACTGCTTATTTTGCTGAAAACTAAAAACTTATTACTAAAAACACTGTAACAAAATATTTTTTTATTACTGAAAACATTGTTCACGCATTTTTCATCACTTGGCTGGTCCATGAACAGTGCCATGGGACCAACCAAGTGAAACACAAACGCACACAAACGCAGAAATGCCATTACGCAAATGCACACTTAGTAAAGTTTCTACACTACCTTGTTACAAGCAAAATTTTTTTCACCGAAATATTCACATTCTTGCTCACATGGCACCTCACTTTAGCCCATCACAACAATAACAAAAATTATAGGATCACAACCTATTTTACACACTTCACCACAACTTTCTTATATGATTGGTTGTAAAGAAAAATCTAAGCTGAAAAAATGGCAAAATATAAAGCAAAAAAAACTATAAATTCTAAAATTACAAAGTAACAGAGTCAAATAATTATAGTAGGAACTATACCTCAGGAGCCATATAGCCAAGGGTCCCTGTACAGCCAGTCATCTCAATAGGATTTGAAGCTTCAAGACGTGAGACACCAAAGTCTATTATCTTTAGAGTAAGATTCTTGTCAAGAAGCAAGTTTTCTGTCTTTACATCTCTATGAACAATCTTCCGAGAATGAAGGTAACTCAACCTATAAGGAAGAAGAGGGTAGAGTCTCCTTAAGTAATTAGTTGTTTATGTGCTACTACAATAAACTACTAGTCTTGGACTATTTGAAATGCTTCAAGATGTACATCTTTGTTAAACATTTTGCCACAACTTGCACATGTGTGAACTACTTGTGATTAAATTCATCACTTATACATTGATTTGCTATTGATATTTGGTAAAAAGTAACCCAATATCTCCACTTCATGAGATGTGCAAATTGTGGCAAAATACATGTGTGATATTAGACTTTTCCCTTTCAGGTGAGTTGAACATTCACATTGTTTTTATTAGGTAACAAATTACCAATCACCACATGACATGTAAGCAGTTGTGAGAAAAAGTTTGTGAAAATGTTTTCCTCAGACTTATGAAACCCAAATAGTATTTAATTAATGTAAGTTGAAACATTAGAGGAATGTAAGAGAATTGAAGTGGGATAGGAATTTGTCTGACCCTTTTGCAAGATCCAGTGCAATTCGTACAACATTTTTGAAAGCCAACTTCCTTTCCCGGTTCTTTACCAGGTAAGATTTTAGAGTACCACAAGGAAAATACTCAATAATAACACAACCAGCAGTATTTTGCATTTCAACTCGCTTGTTATGCATTTGGAATTTTAAGCCTGATGTACCCAATGTAGCTCCTATGAACTGAGGAAAAAAATAAAAATAAAAGTAAAGAAAAATGAGATCTATGGGCATGTGAATCAAGGTTATATATATATATATATATATAGAGAGAGAGAGAGAGAGAGAGAGTCAAAACTGTCTCTTTCGTACATGGATGATGGAAGGCAATTTTTTTTTTTTTGGGGGGGGGGGGGGGGGGTGTGGGGGGATGAACATGGAAGGCACTAGCATGATTAGACATTGTCAACGCAAGTAGTTATACGAATCAAGAAAGTTCATGCTAGATGAAAAGCAACATTTATTGCAATGCAATAATAGGAGGACAATCACATGATTCTCTTAAATCAATAAAAAATTTAAAATTTATTTTATTTTATTTATTGACTACTAATTTTAAGAAATACACATTGTTCGACAGTATATGGTTTACTTTTGTTGGCTAGAACGACTATGTATATATATCCAAAATTCTCACATTTTTCTCTTAATTAATACAAATGAGCAAGACTTAGGAAAATGTGAAAGAGGTATCAAGTAATATCAAATATGCAACTAGGCTAAGATTGATGCCAGTATTCATTAAACATGCAACCGAATTTTAATTTCCATCTTCATATTCACACATGAAAATCAACCAAAAATTATAAATTTTTGCAAAAAAATATTTTCACGTATAGATTAATTAAATAAACAGTACCTTTCTTTCCCCCTAAAAAAAGGAAATACATCAAACTAAGAGAGTAAATTCATTACGTACCTTAGCAATATTAGGATGATCAAGCTTATGCCAAACTGAAACCTCTTGTCTAAAAGAAGTCCTAAGTAATGCTATTTCAGCTTCTGTTCTTTGTCCTTCTTCCCAGTCCAAGACTTTAACTAAGAATTTATGATATAGAGAAAACAATGGGGTCACTGAAATCTGAACCTAAAATCTCTTAAAGAAAGAAAAGAGGCTTAGAAATTGCAATTACCGGCGACATCTTGGCCATTGTAGAGGCCTCTATGGACGGTACCAAAGGCACCATGAGCAATCACTTGTTTTATGATAAGCTTGGCGGAATCAATTTCCCAGTCTTGTTTTTGTGTGACACTCACTTTATTTTCTTTGTCAAGGTTCTGCATGGCCCATACTCGGTTTAGATACCTCTGAAGTTGCTCGTCTGTCCTCTTTATGTCTTCTAACATGTCCGCTCTCACAAACCCTTTACTCGGTTCTTCCATATCTCTGTCTCTTTGAGGCTTTTGCTTTGCTGGGATAATCAACAAATTGAATTCTCTTTATGAAGGTTTGGATGAAATGAATATTAAAGTGGAAAAAAGGTTTTCTATTACGTCAAGGAAAGTTGGTCGAGTTTATTTTAATTTTAAAGTATGACATTTATACTTTATAATATTAATATAACACGTAAGTAGTTTTAGATTTTAATAAGAGAAACAAGTTATATGTTCCTACTTGGCTACCGTTTCCTTTGTTCATGCAAATAAGCAATCTTCTATCTAAAAAATCTAGAATTGCCTGCCTTGGACTTGTATTCCTTTGGTTTCGGAAGCACACGTGTGTTTGAGTCTTGAGTAAGAAGATTTGCATGTGACACATAAGTGAATTTGGTGCATGGTACGTTGTCCAACATATCTGAACACTGATGGCATGTCTGCAAGCACAATAGGAGAATTGAGGCGAGATCAAAGTAAGAGTACAACTGCAAGTTATGTTTTCAGTGCAATTTTTGTGTGTGCAACAAAAGGTGCAACAAGTATTTTCAAAGTCTAAGGTAGCATTTGGATCCGGCGTTTCTTGCATCTGGCGTTTCCTGCATTTTTTTTTCCACGCATTTCAGAGGGGACAATTAGCACTGTTTATGTATTGTTGATTAGTACTGTTTATGCACTGTTTACGAGACTTATAATTACTTTATTCAGGAAAAAATATTAAAAATGGATCACACGGTACTATTCATACATTTAAAAATTATTTTATTACAGTGTTTTCAATTTTTAATAAAATAAGTTGTATCCAAACGGAATCTAAAGTAACAATTTCAAATCACGTTTTTAGTGCAATTTTGCATGTGTACAACAAGATGTGCTTAACAAGTATTAACTAGGGTGTAAGTCAAAGACTTAAAAGCCCAAAAAAAAAAAAAAAATTTGTTAAAAGTTTGACTAAGTGAGAGATTGCGTATGGGTATGAAATTTTGAGATTGATGCTGCAATGAGATCATCAAACTCCGACCAGATTTGGTGGGTGTACGTATAATATGAGATACCAACTTCCTTTAGCTACGTCATTTGGAATATTTTGTGATTTTTACACAAACTCATGGAGCATATAGTAAAACATTTTTGTTAATAAATATATATTAATTGGACTTCGCTCGAAGGCAAGCATTTAGCATATCGAGATGCTCAAAGTTATATTCATAAAATAATCAGAGTGAGGTTAAAAAAAAAAAAAAAAATTAAACCTCTCAACTATGTAAATAGAATGATATTATATTTGAGCTTTAATATGAGTTAATAATTTACTTTTTTATTTTTTATTTTTTATTTTTAACTCAGCCCAGGGTTTATTTTATTATATCTTTAAACTATAGTGTTTAAAATGAAAAATTTTCAATATATATTGTATCTTTTCACAAAAATATTTACCTGTGGAAGACCTATAATTTGAGTAAATGAATAATATTGCACTTACAAGAGGATTTACCTGAAACTTAGTAAAGAAGAGATTACTTTTTTTTTTTGGTTCTTTTTTTGAGAATCAAGAAGAGAATACCTTAAATTACCCGACAAACTCATATTCTAGAACTGTTGAATAAAAAGAATGAAAGCCCACCTGATGGTAGAATCTACTCCAACATGTTGTTCTAACATGGCAAGCATAAGAAAAAACCATGGCAGGAGTAAATTTTCATCTGGAAGATAATCAATCTTTAAGTGAGTAGTGCTATTTTTACAAACTATTGATGTTGCAAATTCTTACTAGTTTTTATTTAGTCTACTAACATCACTTTTTTACTTATTTTAATTTATGGGACTTGCTTACATATTTGGTTTGAAGATAATGATAATGGGAAAGTAAATATGACTAATAATATCATCTTAATCAAGACTACAAACACAGTAAATTTCATGGCCCTACGATTCAATTCTTGGATTATAACATTAGTATTCCAAACAGCCTAAAACATTTCTAGCAGCAATCTCAAACTTATATTGGCATGAAAAGAGAACCTACCTTATAGCCTTAAACAACTGTCAATAGTCTCCCATAGAACCCATTTCATTTTTAATTAGGAGTCTCAAAGAAAAGAAGCAGACAACTAAAGAATTCTTAGCTCAGTTGTACATCTCCACACGAAGATGATATATGGTCATATATAAAGAAGTGTGAAATCTCAATTCCCTTCCCACTTGGAAACCAAAAAAGAAATCCTGTTGCTCCTACAATCCACTTTACTCAAACCCCTATAATGCTGAAGATGCCAGTTGGGGTCTGTTCACAAGAACTGAGAATGTCACAATGGAGAGTTGAGACATAAGCTGAAGTCTATCTTGCCCCGTAACTAAATCTGTTAAAACACATAGAAATTTGACAAATGTCACTTTTTCCATCCGTAAACATAAAATGAAAACAACAGAGAGCATCCAAAATCCAAATCCAAATCAACATTCATGTATCACAAGTTCCAATTTGCCGTTCTTCTCAATAGACCCATTTTACTGGCTACCATTGTGTTCTTATTTTGAAAAAGAAATTTAAATAATAATAATAAATCAAGAAAAAGGCTAACATATGAAAGAATTTTTTTCCCTCCCAAACTTTCAAAGGTAAGAAAAGTCAGTTTCACATTGTAGTGAAGTAATTTGTGTATTTTTGAAATTTTACAAAAGCTTCTTCTCAATTTATATATATATATATATATATATATATATAAATTCATTAATAATTACAAATAACTTTACATTGGAGGCATTTAAGCTTTGTACAAATAACTTTGCATTGGAGGGAGAGAAATAGTAGGTGTTTTGAAGATAATGAGAGATCTACACTAGACCTCAAGCTATTTTTCTTTAGAACTTTATTACATTGGTTGGTTGCCATGTGAAACCAATCATTCTATTATTTTCTTAATTTCCCTGATTTTTGTAATTTTTGTACTTGAATTGTTGACCCCTTGTACACTCCTTGTGTATTAGGGTGTTCCATTTTTTATATCAATAAAACTTATTACTTATCATAAGAAAATAATTTTGGTTGGTAGAATGTGAATATGATGTTTTGGAACCTTAGTATGTGCAATATACCCTGTTTTTATTATAACCAAAAAAGAAAAAAAAAAAAATCTGTTCTTAACTAAAAAGTTCATTGTTTCACTAATGAGTACAGCCTTGAAAGTGATGCAATTATTTAGGATTTGACTAATTAGTCTTGCTCAGATTTGAAGGTTATACATGTCAACGTGAAACTTTGTCAGCAGGGCTTAAGCTTGATGATTAGGGACCTTTGTATGTCCACTTTTTCAAAATGGTTGGGGCTTAGGGGCCATACAAGTAGTTGATGGAAAAAAAGGAAGGGGGTGGGGGAGCTGATTAGAGTGCTAGTCAATAGTCACTTTTGAACCTTAACATTTGACTTGATCAATTGCTATCAATGCATGTAGGTAGATCAAGATTCGGGGGAATAATGTTTCCTTGAATATTCTCAGGTTCCGATTGTCAACAAAAAACCAGCTGGCCCCTTTTTGATTGATTCTTATTGAGGATCTAGTGCTTGCATCTTGAATCAATAAACTTGCATGGGAGTTGTTGCTAGGGGAAAGGTTGATTTTGAGGATCATAAACCCTATACTGAACCAGAATATGAGGGGATTCTTTCTCCTGATTGTCTCTCTTTTTTAACACTAAGGTCGTTCATCTTTGCAATCTTTTCATTCGAAACTGTTGACATGGAGTTTCATTAATGACAGTTTATCTTGGGTTCTTAATCTCTAAATTAATAGAACCTTACCTCTTCTTATGTGTTCTGTTCTTATTTCCCACCAGGTTCAACAGAAGAATGACTGATTGTGGTCTCTTTGTTCTTTTCTTCATGGAGCGCTTCATTGAGAAGGCGCCTGAAAGGCTGAAAATGAAAGATCTAGCAATGGTACGGTATTGGTTTTCATGAAAATAACTGCTAAAATTGTTTGTTCCTTATTGTTAATTTCATGAAATGTTTTCCTTGGTTTATATATTTTTGTTCTCAGTTTGGTAGGCGGTGGTTCAAACCTGAGGAGGCCTCTGGTTTGAGAATAAAAATCCGGAAGATACTCATGCTGGAGTTTAAAAAAGCATCTGATGTTAACTGCGACTCAGAATCTTCCCCTTTTCCTAAGGGTGATGATCCAGCCAATATTGACCACCAGACGGATTCTGACTGAATTTGGTGCAGATGCAACTTAGTACTTCGTCGGGAAATGGACGTGTCATATATGTACAGGTCATATGGCTAATGCAAGTACTTTGCTTCTGACCTTTCATTTAGTCAGTGTATCAATGGTAAATCAGCTGTGTAGAGATTCTTCAAATTAGTTTTGTATAGCTTGAAAACGTAGGCCCAAATATCATTACTGGAAGAGGTGTAAACGCCAGTTCGTCTGGGTCACATAGGCAAATCTTGGTCATTAAGTACTGACCAGTTTTGTGGGCTAAAAGCCCATTTAAATTGCTTCACCAGATGTATAGAGGAACTTCAGTGATTTTTGAAAATAGTTAATAATTTTTCATTTCATTTTGCTTTTTTATTTTAATGTTTTGGAGTTCTGCAGGTAGTTTAAGAGTCAAGTTCGATTTCGTTGTGTGATTTATGGATTGATACTTGTTAGTTCCACTAGATTGACTTGCAGCATTAGTTATATTTTTGATTGCCACGCCAAGAGATTTGTAACCTAGAGACAGACTACTTTCTTCTATCAGGATAATTAGGGTTTGAATGAATTCTCGCACCTTCATTGTTGTAGCTATCAAATTATCAAAAAAAAAAAAAAAAAAATCCTTTGTTGCAATGAATGGTTTTGACTCTTGACAAACACTTGCTGACTGGAATTGGTAGCCACTGGGTAGTCGAGGAGTTCTGATGTGGGATCAGCCTGATCAGGGATGCCATCTTTATGAAAAAACTAATGGTATTAGCGTTTGTATACGAAGAAAAAGAGCCATTGTAATATAACGTATTGATCAACAATTAACGCAAAAATACCGAGCGTCTGTTCTTCATTGTTATGTGACCTTGTCAAAAGCAAATTGTAATTCATCTCATGCAACATTTTTGTATGTAATGTCTTCGAAACTAAGTTTGAGCTCGTTGACCACATATAACAAAGAAAATTTAAACAAAGTTTGATTGAAGGTCTTGTACTCTTGTAGTCTATATATGTGCTTGCTTCTTGAGCTGATATGTACAAATACAAATTTAAGATCCTCATCTGCAGAAGAGTAAACAGCCCAGTGGTCCATACAAAGTTTTCATCCCTTTTCCCTTTGAAGTGTCAATGGCTTTTAACATAATTACTACCTCTTCCATCTCTGGTCTATTGTTGGGGTTTGCATCCCAACACTTCCTCATAATTTCTGCTAGAGAGCTTGGGCAACATTTGGGTTTCTCTGGTATTATATTCTGCACAAAATTTGTCAAACTTTATTTGATTTGATGTGCAATAATGTCTGTCACAGATAGGTAGAAGAGAAAATTATATACCTTATAAACAACAGTTGAAGATCGATCCGATAATATAACATTAGGGTACGGTGCCACATCGCAACAATATATCTCCCACAAGTATATTCCAAAACTGTACACGTCGCATTTTCTATCATATGGTTTACTTTCAAGTACCTGCATATTATATTGACATAATTAGGCTAAGAATGTCTTGGATTTAGGAATTATTGTGGAACATCTAATAAAGGAAAACAAAACTGCTAATAATCTAAATTCTTATATCAATTAATTTACACAATATATGGGCAATTATGTCTAATTCAGCTTCCATAGCATCACTTCTTAGCCGGAAAAAAAAGAAAAGAAAAGAAAAAGTGAAATTTAGGTATAAAAGTATATTAGGTTCCTTAATCAAATTCAAACACCTTGTTTCATTTATCAATAAAACATAAATAATGTTATTTTTCCCAATGACAATTAAATTCATTGCAACTAAGTGTTTGTCTTTAATTGGAGAATGTAAGGTATTTAAGGTACTACATCTAAGTTAAAAAAAAGGTTAGATAAAAAGAAGGAAAAGCTTCTATAGCATTGCCTAAGTGAAATTTCTACTTGTGAACTTGTGTGTTAGTAAAGATTATTCTAAAAAAGCAAAGCAGAACTGTCAAAGTAACAAACAATATACCTCAGGAGCCATGTAGCCAAGGGTCCCTATTCTAGCAGTCATCTCATTAGGATTTGAAGCCTCAAGACAAGCAACATCAAAGTCAATTATCTTTAGAGTGTGATTTTTGTCAAGAAGCAAGTTTTCTGTCTTTATGTCTCTGTGAACAATCTTCAGAGAATGAAGGTAACTCAACCTATAAAAAAGAAGAAGGTAAAGTACTTAGCTGTTGAAGTGCTACTTCAATGAACTACTAGTCATGAACATTTTGAAAAGCCTAATCCAAAAGAGTAATGCTAGGGACATCATTTTTCCCAATTGTTGACATAGCCTGCTATGATTAGAACAAAGTTACTTTCACTTGGGTTTATCATTACATCTTTTTTTTTTTTAATGCACTAATCATAACAGGTCATGTCAATAGTTGTGAGAAAAGTTGTCCCTAGACTTATTGAAACCAAAATGTTGTTAAGTGTAAGTTGGAATATTGAATGAAAGTAAGGATAGATGTGGGAAAGGAATTTGTCTGACCCTCTTGCAAGATCTAATGCCATTCGTACTACAGTTTTGAAAGCCAGCTTCCTTTTCCGATTCTTTCTTAGGTAAGATTTTAGAGTACCACAAGGAAGATACTCAATAATAACACTAGCAGTAGTAGCAACATCACTTTGCATGTCAATTTTCTTTTTATGTGTATGGATTTTTAAGCCTGATGCGTCCAATGTAGCTCCAAGGCACTGAGAAAAAAAGAAATTCATCTAGAATGTTAGGGCATGTAAATAAGATTTACATATTTAGCTAGAGAAAAAGACTCAAAACTCTCTCTTTTGTCCATGGAAGGCACTTATGCGCAAGAGCATTTAAACATTACAATGTACATAGCATGATTACATTGTCAATGCAAGTGTTTACTGGAATCAATAAAGTTCATGCTTGATAATAAGTAATAGACAAAGTTTAGCTACAAAATTGGTTGTAGTCTTAGACTACAAAATTAGTTGTACCTTACTCAATGTCTTTTTATTGGAGGTGAATTTTGACAAATCTACCATTAGATTACATTTTCTTCTTATATTTTTCGTACTTGCAGAATTTTTAGAAAATTAAAGATTTATAGCTATGTCATTAATAAATTGTTTAAATCGCAAGTTTTTGTAGGTTTAAATTATACATAAAATATAAACTTATAGATCATATAGCAAATAATATTCGATTAACATAAAATTTGACATGTGTATTAAGAGTGTAAATAACATTCTATTTAACCGTTATATTTTAAAAATATGTATTAATTTTTATTTTATTGAGTAAGATTGTAGCCTAAGGTTACAACCAATTTTGTAGGTTAAACTTTGTCTAATGGAGAAAATAAAGCAATATTTATCAACATTGATAGAAAAAAACAAAGAGTATATATGTTTTTTTTTTTTTTTTTTTTTTTTTTTTTTTTTTTTAAATTTTATGGGCTGAAAAATCATTCAATATAAAGGAGAGAACAACCACATGCTTCTCCCAATAAATAAGAAGGTTTTTTTTTTTTTCTTAAATAATTATTAAGAGCTGATTTTAAGGAGTCCACGTTGTCATTGAATTCATATATAATAGTTGACTTGTATTGATTAGGGTGATTATGGAAGGCTTTTCTCATAATACAAATAATGAACTTGGAAATATAGAAAAGTATCAAGTAATTATATACAACTAGCTAGGCTAAGATTTTTTTTTTGCGGTGAAAGCTAGGCTAAGATTGATGTCACTATTCATAAAATAAATTAACTCTAATATCTATCTACATGTTCACACATGAAAATCAACCAAACAATATGAATTTTTGCAAAGAATTTATCTATCTACATCGAAGAGAGTGCAAATTCATAGGATTATACGCACCTTAGCAATATTAGGATGATCGAGCTTAGGCCAAATAGAAACCTCCCGTGTAAAAGCAATCCTAAGTGAAGCTATATCACCTTTTGCTCTTTGTTCTTCCAGGACTTTAACTAATAAGAATTTACAATAAATTAAGAAAAACAAAAACAAGGAATACGAATCGAAAAAGTTGATGTAAACACATATAGAGATAAGAAAGCATAGAAATTGTTATTACCAGCAACGTCTTGGCCATCATAGATGCCTCTATGAACA
Organism: Quercus parvula; assembly: GCA_030820535.1. Classification (NCBI taxonomy): domain Eukaryota; kingdom Viridiplantae; phylum Streptophyta; class Magnoliopsida; order Fagales; family Fagaceae; genus Quercus; species Quercus parvula. The sequence goes on along the minus strand of JAUAME010000005.1, from coordinate 51,883,040 downwards.
GTACCAAAGGCACCAGGAGCAATAACTTGTTTTATGATAAGCTTAGAGGGATCGATTTCCCAGTCTTGTTTTTCTGTAAATCTCACTTTCTTCTTTTCATTATCCTCAAGGTTCTGCTGCTTCCGCATGCCTTTATCGCCAAGGTTCTGCTGCTTCTGCGTGCCTTTATCGTCAAGTTTCTGCTTCTGCATGCTCTGCAGGCTTAGATTCCTTTGAAGCTGCTCGTCTATTCTCTTAATTTCCTCCCTCACAAATCCCTCACTCCTTTCTTTCATAATTCCTTTCTTTCATAACTTCTTCAATATGTTTTCAATATATAATGAATACAAATCCTTTCCTTCTGTTTTCAATATATACTACTACAATTATACGAATCCTAGAACACTTTTTTTGATAAACTAGGATAAACACAAAAAAGGTAATTAGTAGTTTTGTTGATATGAACTTTTAGTAGTTTTGTTGATATGAACTTCTTTTTTAGAATTTGTTTGAGTAATTGGTAGTTTTGTTGATATGAACTTCTTTTTTAGAATTTGTGCGATCAGCTTTTTAGGGATTCCCTTCTTTATTTATTATTTTATTTATTTATCCGTTAAGTGTTATTTTTATTCCTGATACATCATTATTAATAGTTCTTATAGTTTTTATTATCTTATAACTCCTATATTGATTACAATTTTTATATATAATAAATTTCTTCCAACTTTATATATTTTCTATTTTTTTGGTGTACTCACACTCACCATCCCCAATTCTTTTAAAGTATTATGTGTTTATCTTCTTTGTTTTTATTTTTGTTTTTTTTGGTCCCAGTGGGTTTAATTGTTTGGCCTCGGATGGTTTTATAAGATATATTTAGCAAGAAGAGATATGAATGGTGTCCTGAAACTTTCAAATATAATTTACAATTCATTAACAGTACTTCTTGGGGAGAATCTGACTATAACCGTGGTACGAGTAACATAATTTGCACGCCTCATAAATTTAACTAGCTGAACTAATCCTATAAAACAGTTTGAGAGAGTTTACATTATCTGTCAAGACATTTACGGATAATTTTTAGGTATTCTCGGAACATAGAGAATGATGCTTCATATTCTTACATTTATGGTGAGGTCCACTCATTAAATTCATTGTGAGATCTGCCATAAATATGAAAGAAGTGAGCACCATTTCTCCAAATGCTGGAAGTAGCCAAGAATTTTTTGACATTTACATGGTTTTTAATTTTCCTCATTATATCTTTAACTTAAATTTTTTCTTTTTTTAATCTGAGATAGAATTCTACTCTAATATAAGCAAAGTGTTTGTGTGTGAAATTTCCTCCAGCATATTTGAACACGACACTTGACTCCACATTCTCACAAATACTTAAACTTGTGGAGTGATTATCACACAAAGGGTGCATGGTGATATTAATTTTTATTTTATAAGAAATACGGTAATTTTATTAACAAAAAGATATATCTTTAACTTCTGGTAGGAGTCCCATGTGATTTTCCCCCCTTATTAACTCAATACTTGCTCACATGATCATTCCTTCTTCCTTCACTATATCTCTTTCTGTACGTGGGCAAACACATAATCCTAAAATAGTTCACTTGTTAAAAATCATTGTGGTTTTGCTTTCTTTTTAGTTATGCTTATGTTGAATCTTTTTTCGATGGTTTGGTTAAAATTAGGTGGAAGGCCTTTTAAGATTCGAGCAATAAAATATTTAAAATACTAAGCAGAAAGAAAAAGAAAATGTTATGTACTAGAAGTAGCTTATAATATACTAAGCTGATTGATGTGCTAATTTTATGATAGGACAAAACTTAAGTACAATACCTTAGGTGTAGTTCCTTAAATTCCCATTTTAAGATTCAGTCATGTGGTTATTTAACTAAAAAATACACTTCCATCTTATGAGAAAAAATCCACATGACAGAATCTTAAAAAATGAACCTAAAGAACAACACCTAAGTACTGTACCTAAGTCTTGCTCTTTATGTTAATACTATTTTAATGCTTAGATTATATACACATCTTATTTTGTTAAATGTTGATATTAATTTGACTTTTTTTTTTTCAAACCAAATGTTAAATGTATCTGTTGCTTTGCCTTGAGTAAAAAGCTCTGATCGTCTAAATATTTTAATAAAGAGCAATGACAAAGAAGAAGAAAGATACACTTAGAACATAGTGTACAAATTAAAAGGCATTCAACAACCTCCGAAAGGTAAAAACTACTTCTAATATATTTCTTCATTAATATTATTATTGTTAATAAAAGTGCAATTCATTTATAAAACTCATTCTATTGCAGATCCATTAGATAAAAAATTCAAATGCAAACATTGCATTATATATAACTACAAATGTCATTATAAGATAATTGGGTGATGGTTGTTGTACTTGTACCAATGCAGTTTATTCCTTTTTGTTTTTCATAGGGAAGGAATCTACAAGCATCAAATATCATGTGTCATTCTTGAATGAACAAAGTTTGACTGGAAACTTGGTTGGAGCCTTAAGCTACAACTCACGAAGATAACACGTTTGTCATGTGCATTAATGCACATAGTTCGATTGTATACAATCACTTAAGTGTAGTTAAGTACAAGGACGCATTTCATCTCCCTATTGCGAGTTGTAGCCTAAAGCTCTAACTAAGTTTGTAGTCAAACTATGTCTCTCTTGAATAGACCTAAGCTTTTTAGCTACCTAAATTTCAGTTATAAGACATGCACCTCTTATTTGTTGTATAGAAGCGCAACACTTTGCCTCATATTTAATTCATAGTATTACCTATATGTTAGCAGCTATGTCAATGAAAATATTGGTATGTTAGATTAGAATTCTAAAATTATATAATAATTTTTTTATTATCCCTCAAATAAATTATGTATTCTATAAGTTTATGATAAAATATTGCACATACCTCTAATTAGCCAGACAATATTATATATATGGCAAGATTTAAGTACAATATTTATGTATTGTTCTTTAGATTCCTCTCTTAAAGTTCGGACATGTAAATTTTTTCTCATGTGAAGAAAGTATATTTTTTAGTTAATTAGCCACATCAGTCATAATACACTCTTTTTTTAATCATCAAGATACATAAAAAAATATAAAAAATAAAATACTATATAAATAGTATTAGTATAAATTGACACAAATACAATAATAAACCGTAAATATTTTACACATTTTTCTATTATTTGGTGTAAGTGCCATTAGTATAAAGTATATAGCCTCTAAGCACACGCTCACGCGCGTGCTCAGAGGCTCTTCAATTTTTTTGTAAAAGTTAATAATTTGCATTAATTATAATTTAGAGCATTTATTATAATTAGGGATTATTACATTTTCTAATTACAAAAAAAAAAAAAAAAACCCTAAGGGCGTGATGAAAATCATAATACTATTTACATATATTATGATCAAAATCACTACATCAGTCTTATTGTCTTAGGAAAATTATTGAAATATTTTTTTATGCATTCAATAGTTGGGAGTTGGGAGTGGAGATTTGAACATTAGATGTGTTCACAAAGAGATGCCAACCAGTTGAGGCTTTTAACGAAAATTATTGAAATATTAGAGGAAACTAATAATAAAACATTGTGCTAAAACTTGGCTAGTAAAAATAATTATGCACCATGTTTATTGTCAATAGTTCTTCTTCTCTTATAACTCCTATATTGATTAGAAGTCTAAATTCATTACAATTTTTATAATATAATGAATTTCTTCCAACTTTATATATTTTCTATTTTTTTTGGTCTAGTCACACTCACCATCCCGATTTTTAAAAAAGTATTATGTATTTATCTTCTTTGTTTTTGTTTTATTTTTTGGTCCCAGTGGGTTAAATTCTTTGGCCTCGGCCATCTATGGTTTTATACGATATATTTGGACAAAATTGCCTTTTGCCCTTTTCGGGCAAACTAATCAGCCTTTTGCCCTTCTTCCTAAACTAAATAGGGAAATGCCCCTCTTTTGAAAATCGAGTTTTTCAAAATCGAGTTAAGCCCTATAGTGACGTTTTTAATGACCTATAGTAGCGTTTTAAGAACCTATAGTGACGTTTTATAATTTGATATCTATGAAATCGAGTTATAGGTAATAAAATTGCCTATAACTCGATTTCATGGATATCAAGTTACAAAACGTCACTATAGGTTCTTAAAACGCTACTATAGGTCATTAAAAACGTCACTATAGGTCCTTGAAATTTTTTTTTTTTAAACTCGATTTTGAGAAACTCGATTTTCAAAAGATGGGCATTTCCCTATTTAGTTTGGAAAGAAGGGCAAAAGGCTGATTAGTTTGCCCGAAAAGGGCAAAAGGCAATTTTGTTCCGATATATTTAGTAAGAAGAGAGATGAATAGTGCCCTGAAACTTTCAAATATAGTTTACAATTCATTAATAGTACTTCTTGGGGAGATTCTGAGTATAATTAACCGTGGTGTGAATAACATAATTTGTACTACATAAATTTAAGTAGCTGAATTAATCCAATAAAATTGTTTAAAAGAGTTTATGTTATCACATTAACTTTTGGCGGGACATGTACATGGATTTTAATTTTTCTTATTAAATCTTTAATTATTTATTTATTTATAAAATTTTACTCTAATCTAATCTAAGTATAGGTGTATGAGTCTCCTTCTTAGAGACTTGAACCTGACACATATTTGTTGACCGATACTTATAGGGAAGGACTTGTGTCTAGTGGAAGTTATCATTGGACACAAGCTACACCCATACTTATATTTGTTGAGTAACAATCACGCGCGAGATTTTTTTTTTTTCGAAGGACTCCCATGAAATTTTCTTTTTCCTTATATTAAATCTTCGATCCTTCCAACAACGTAGAACACAACTGCTGCTCACAGGATCATTCCTTCTTCCTTCACTATATCTCTTTCTCCTTCTTTATCTCAGTAGGTAAGTACGTAGGCAAACACACAATCCTAAAATAATTCACTGTTAAAAACCATTGTGGATTTGCTTTCTTTATCAGTTAACGCTTATGTTGAATCTTTTTTCAATGGTTTGGTTAAAATTACGTGGAAGGTCTTTTAAGATTTAGGCAATAAAATATTTACGAATAAATTACGTTGTACACACAATTTTCGTAAAAGATAAATCACACGATCACGAAATAGTGTAACAAATAATTAATTTGTATTTGTATATATGTGAGTACAGTTCTCTGTATGAATCTTTACAATGAAAGAGTACAATAAATTCCTCTGATTCGATCTCCAAGAAACGTTACGATCTGAAGAGGCTATGAAGCTTGATCTTGAATCGTGCTTTGATGTCTCCAAGTTGAATGAATAGTTGAATGTGCTTGATTTGATGTGAGGGCTGTTGGCTTGATCTTGAACTAGATTAAAGGAGAATCCTCACTTCGATTTGAAGAAGTAGGAATAGGCCTTGATGAACAATGAAATTCTTGTGAACTTTAGAGGTGACTCTCTATTTTGGCAGAGTGTCAGTAGTGTTTTCTCTCTAAGAGTTCTCCCATTTTCTCATATGAGAAGCCTCTATTTATAGGCAACTTAATGGTATTTAATTTAGAATTTTCTCTCAGCATTTATTGAGAGTTGAATTATATATGAATTTAATTTGGTATTTCATTTAATAAGAACTTTCCATATAGGTCTTTTGTTCTGACGCTGTCATATGGCTTTCTTCATTTGATTTCGCCACGTGGCTTGATTTCATTTGTTGATTGTCCACGTCATCAATTAGAGATTAATTTGATCGCAAATATTTTATCATGAACAATCGAAAGGTTGTGAATTCATCATAAAATTTTGATGTCTACATACGTATTTGGTCTCTATACTTTATGTCTTATGTTAATTTGGTTCCTGACTTTTCAAATGTGTCAATTTACAAATGTATCAATTTAGTCTCTAACGTTTTGGTTATGTGTCAAAATGATTTCTACTGTTAAATAATAAATGATAAATATAGATGTGACTAATGATCCAAATAAAAAATTCTTTTTATGCCACATCAGATGACATGTGTAATACCACATGAAATAAAAAATAAAATAAAAAATTTGTTGAAACATCAAATATATTAAATTACAATGTGCTTTAAAAATGAAAAATATAAAATAAAGTAAAATCATTTTAGAATATTCTCATCACTTTCTCAGCATCCAAATAGAAAATCATTTGAACCCCAAACACTCTTCAAATCAAGACCCACGGAAAACCCATCTCTTGCGCCACTTTTCAAACCAAGGAAAACATTCTTACTTGTTGATCTACTAGGAAAATGACTCAAATTTAGAATATACAATTTCGCCACCAATTTCGTCCTTTGTTTTGGCCAACAAAACAAGGGAACTACCAGTTAGCGTTAATGGGGCGACGGTAAGTGGGTTTGGCGACAGAGGCATGGGTACCATGAGCCTCCATCTTCATCTCCTCATCAAACAATTTCTGACTTTCTTGCACTTGTAGCCTATGCTATTTATACGGCTTTATTTGCTGGGGGCAAGGAGGAGCATGTAGGAATGCCGACCACTATATAAGCCACTAGTGGCTGAGAGAAAGCGAACAACACCTTGTATAGGTTGGGCGGAGCTTGAAGAAACAAGCCCATAGTCTCGACTGCACAGTGATGATTTTCTTGGGGTTTGTAAACTGGTGGAGGAGAAGGGTTGACATTGGTCTTGGTTTGAAGGGGTTTTGGGGTTCAAATGATTTTCTTTACTTTATTTTATAATTAAAATTTTAAAGCAGATTCTTATGACCAAAATTTTTTAATTTTATTTTTTATTTCATGTGGCATTACACATGGTATAAAAATGATTTTTTATTTGGGCCGTTAGCCACATTAGCATTTTTCACCCATCATTTAATGGTATAAACTATTTTAACATAATATTTAAATGTTAGGGATTAAATTAACACATTTGAAAGGCCAAGAACCAAATTGACATATAGTGTAAAGATTAAGGATCAAATACTTAGTTTACTCAATATTTAAAATACTAACCAGAAAGGAAAAAAAGAAGAAGAAGGAAAATTATATAGTAGCCCTTGTCATCAATTGCAAGTGGCATGTGGTTTTAACTAATTGCAAATTTTAGTGCTAATAATTTTAAAAAAATTGATAAAAATGCATCATCATCTAATTATTATTAATAAAATACTAAAATTGAAAACCAAATTTCATTTTTAGATATAAATTTGGATAGTTTATGGTTGCTTTTGATGTATATTTCTCTTGAAGTATTAATAAATTTATACTTTTATAAATAAATAAATAAATAAGTGGAGACAAAGTCTAAGTAGTTTTATTTAAGATCTAAAATCTAAGAAGGATTCGTATAATTTGGTTCAAAATCTAAGTACTTGTGATTAAATACATCACTTACTATTTTTGGTTCAATAAAAGTACACTTAGTTTTAGTTTGGTTCAAAATTTAATAATTCGTATAATTTGGTTCAAATTTTAATAATTTTAGTACTAATTTCAATACTAAAATCTAAAATCTAAAAAAAAATTAATAAGTTCATAAAAATTAGTTCAACAACAAAAATTACCAATAGCAAAGTTTTTATTTACTTATTATAATTTAAAAAGCCCAAATAACCAATTTTATCCAAAATAAATAGCATAGCACTTTAAAAAGTTTTAGATAGAACTAGAGTAATCATACTTTTTGAGTGGATGGTGAGACCTAAAAAATTAGAATACTACTTGCTTGTTTGTAGAGTGGGTATAAGCTTGTGCTTACTCTTTTAGTTTCTACTACAACTACGGAGTGAACATTTTTAATTAGGAATGTCACTAAAGTTGACATTTGCAACAAAATGGAAAATAAATTTTTTACGAATGCTATGATGTTATTTATTAAAAGGGACATTGCAGCAACATTTAGTACGGGTTCAATCAAAAATGGTTTCAAAGATTTAAAAAAATGTCGAGTTCTCTTTTCATAAATTATTACATTATATTGTATTAAGAAACAATAATTTTGTATCTTTTTATTTGTTGATAGTTTGTTAATACTAAATAGATGTTTATTTGAAGTTTCAGATTTTTTTTTTTGTTTATATTTTTGCCCCTAACTCCAAGTTCCTGACTCCGACCTTGCTTCGGAAAGACTTAAAAAAGATGAACAAACAAAGAGATACATATAGTTCATACAAAGTGATGTGGGGCTTTTTGTTAGTAATAGAAGTTCAGCATCGTTTTTCCAATAAATATAATATTACAAAGAAATACTGAAAGTAGTCTATACAAATTGAATATGTTTGTTATATTACAAGCTTTTCTGCTCCCTGATTTAGATAAGTACAAATTGAAGGTCCTCACTGGCAGCAGAAGAATAAACAACCATGTGATTCATACAAAGGTGTCATCCCTTTGCCTTTTGATGTGTCAATGGCTTTTAACATGGTTACTACCTCTTTCATCTCTGGTCTTTTGTTGGGGTCTGAATGCCAACATCGTGTAATAATCTCTGCTAGAGAACTTGGGCAACAGCTTGGTATGTCTGGCCTCATGCTCTACATTTTTAAAGTACAAAATTTGTCAAGCTTTATTTAATGTGCACATGTCAAAGATAGATAAGTTGAAGGAAATTATATACCAGATAAACAACAGACGAAGTCAGATCTGAGAATTTAAGGTTAGGATATGGCGTATCACAACAATATATCTCCCACAAGCAAATTCCGAAACTGTACACGTCACATTTTCTGTTATATGGTTTATTTTCAAGTACCTGCATCAAATTCATGACATCATATTATTCGGCTAGAAATGTATTGGATTTAGGAATTATTTGCAAAAATTAACTAAAGGAAAACGATAGTACTAATAAAACTTGGTCAATAAGATGTTCTTAAAAAGTGACAGAAAAAAAAAAAAATCTTAGAATCTTTTAATTTATAGAATATATGGGCAATTATTTCTAATTTCCTGCTTCTACATAGTATCACTTAGTAAAGTTTCTACACAACCTTGTTACAAGCACAAAATTTTTCACCCAAATATTCACATTCTCTCGCTCACATGGCACCTCACTTTAGCCCAGTGGCGGAGCTAGAAATTTAGGTTAGGGGGGGCAAGATTAAAAGATAAGATTAAAAATAAAAAATTAATATAAAAAAATTAATCAATATTAATAACAAAATAAGTAAAGAACTATATGATAATTTAATTGTCATACAAAATCTAACATAAAATGTAAACTTTAATTTATTTTTTCACACCTCGCTTATTTTACTCAATTGCCCTCAACGATTTTTCATATTTTGAAACCGCTGCATGATTTCTTCACACATAATAGTCTTGAATATATCTTTCTCAATATATGTAACTAAGCAATCATTCATCCACTAATCTCCAATTTGATTGCGTAATCGATTTTTAATTATGTTCATTGTTGAAAAACCTCTTTCAATAATAGCTGTTGCAACTAGTAAGATCAATGCCAAAAACACTAATGAGTAAACCAATGGATATGAAACATTCTTTTTCATTTCTACCATCTTTTCAACAAGCTGTCCAATTCCTCTAAATGCTGAAAACTCTTCAATGGACTACATGTCATGGATGTATATCTCAAGTTGGTTATCCAAGAAAGAAACTTGAGACATAAAAAAAATTCTACAGACAATTTGGTCTAATCCATCAAGTTTATTAAGTGGGACCCATTAATTTTATATATAGAATTGTACTAGGAGTAGAAGTCATCTATTACTACTACTAAAAAAGTTGGAAAGGTAACGTGAATTCACTTAATTGGGTTATTTATTTATTATTTATTATTTTTTGTCTTTAGTGTGGGGGTTTATTTTTTATTTTTTATTTTTTGTTTTTTGTTTTTTGTCATTAGTGTGTGGGGGTGGGGGGGGGGGCATTTGAAATTTCAGGGGGGGCAGGTGCCCCCCCTCGCCCCCCTCTCCCTCCGCCCCTGCTTTAGCCCATCACAACATTAACAAAAATTATAGGATCACAGCCTATTTTACACACTTTGCCACAACTTTCTTATATGACTGGTTGTAAAGAAAATTTCAAGCTGAAAAAATGGCAAAATATAAAGCAAAAAAAACTATGAATTCTAAAATTGTAAAGTAACAGAGTCAAATAATTACAGTAGGAACCATACCTCAGGAGCCATATAGCCAAGGGTCCTTGTACTACCAGTCATGTCAATAGGATTTGAAGCTTCAATACGTGCGACACCAAAGTCTATTATCTTCAGTGTAAGATTCTTGTCAAGAAGCAAGTTTTCTGTCTTTACATCTCTATGAACAATCTTCCGAGAATGAAGGTAACTCAACCTATAAGGAAGAAGAGGGTAGAGTCTCCTTAAGTAATTAGTTGTTTATGTGCTACTACAATAAACTACTGGGCATGGACTATTTGAAATGCTTCAATATGAACATCTTTGTTAAACATTTTGTCACAACTTGCACATGTGTGAACTACTTGTAATTAAAATCTCCACTTCATGAGACGTGCAAATTGTGGCAAAATGCATGTGTGATACTAGAATTTTCCCTTTTAGGTGAGTTGACCATTCACATCATTTTTATTATGTAGCAAATTACACATGTAAGCAGTTGTGAGAAAAAGTTTGTGAAAATGTTTTCCTTAGACTTATGAAAACCAAATAATATTTAATTAATGTAAGTTGAAACATTAGAGAAATGTAAGAGAATTGAAGTGGGATAGGAATTTGTCTGACCCTTTTGCAAGATCCAGTGCAATTCGTACGACATTTTTGAAAGCCAACTTCCTTTCCCGGTTCTTTATCAGGTAAGATTTTAGAGTACCACAAGGAAAATACTCAATAATAACACAACCAGCAGTATTTTGCATGTCAACTCGCTTTTTATGCGTTTGGAATTTTAAGCCTGATGTACCCAATGTAGCTCCTATGAACTGAGGAAAAAAAAATAAAAATAAAGAAAAATGAGATCTATGGGCATGTGAATCAGGGTTTTATATATATATATATATATAGAGAGAGAGAGAGAGAGTGAGTGAGAGTCAAAACTGTATCTTTTGTACATGGAAGGCAATTTTTTGTTTTCTTTTTTTTTTTTTTTTTTTTTGGGGGTGGGGGGGGATGAACATGGAAGGCACTAGCATGATCCGACATTGTCAATGCAAGTAGTTATACGAATCAAGAAAGTTCATGCTAGATGAAAAGCAACATTTATTGGCGTTGATGAAAAAAAAGAAGTATATCAAAATATGCAATCATGTTAATAATAGGAAGACAACCACATGATTCTCTTAATCAATAATTTTTTTTTATTGATTACTAATTTTAAGAAAAACACATTGTTTGACAGTAGTTTACTTTTATTGGCTAGAACGACTGTGTGTGTATATATATATATATATATCCAAAATTCTCAAATTTTCTCTTAAAAAATACAAATGAGCAAGACTTAGAACGAAGTGAAAGAGGCATCAAGTACAAGTAATATCAAATATACAACTAGCCTAAGATTGATGCCAGTATTCATTAAACATGCAACTGAATTTTAATTTCTATCTTCATATTCACACGTGAAAATCAACCAAAAATTATAAATTTTTGCAAAGGAATGTTTTCACGTATAGATTAATTAAACAGTACCTTTTTTTTTCCTAAATAAAGGGAATACATCAAATTAAGAGAGTAAATTCATTACGTGCCTTAGCAATATTAGGATGATCAAGCTTATGCCAAACAGAAACCTCTTGTCTAAAAGCAGTCCTAAGCAATGCTATTTCAGCTTCTGTTCTTTGTCCTTCTTCCCAGTCCAAGACTTTAACTAAGAATTTATAATATAGAAAAAAATGGGGTCACTGAAATCTGAATCTAAAATCTCTTAAAGAAAGAAAAGAGGCTTAGAAATTGCAATTACCGGCAACATCTTGGCCATCGTAGAGGCCTCTATGGACGGTACCAAAGGCACCATGAGCAATCACTTGTTTTATGATAAGCTTAGTGGAATCAATTTCCCAGTCTTGTTTTTGGGTGAGACTCACTTTGTTTTCTTTGTCATGGTTCTGCATGGCCCATACTCGGTTTAGATGCCTCTGAAGTTGCTCGTCTATCCTCTTTATGTCTTCTAACATGTCCGCCCTCACAAACCCTTTACGCGGTTCTTCCATATCTCTGTCTCTTTGAAGCTTTGCTTTGCTGGGACAATCAACAAATTGAATTCTCTTTAAGAAGGTTTGGATGAAATGAATATTAAAGTGGAAAAAAGGTATTCTATTACGTCAAGGAAAGTTGGTCGAGTTAATTTTTATTAATTTTTAAGTGTCACATGTATACTTTATAATATTAATATAACCCGTAAGTAGTTTTAGATTTTGATAAGAGAAACAAGTTATATGTTCCTACTTGGCTACTGTTTCCTTTGTACAAGCAAATAAGCAATCTTCTATCTAAAAAATCCAGAATTGCCTGCCTTGGACTTGTATTCCTTTGGTATCGGAAGCACACGTGCGTTTGAGTACTCTTGAGTAAGAAGATTTGCGTGAACTCTTATTATGAAGATTTGCATTGTACACATAAGTGAATTTGGTGCATGTTTGTTCAACATATCTGATCACTGATGGCATGTCTGCAAGCACAATAATACTCCAATTGAGGCGAGATCAAAGTCTAAGAGAACAACTTCAAGTTATGTTTTCCGTGCAATTTTTGCGTGTGGCTGTGTGTAACAAGATATGTAACAAGTATTTTTCGAAAGTCTAAAAGTAACCATTTTAAGTCACATTTTCAGTGCAATTTTCCCAAGTGTACAACAATATAAGTCAAAGACTCAAAAAAAAAAAAAAAAAAAAGGATTGTTAAAAGTTTGACCAAGTGAGAGATTGTGTATGGGTATGAAATTTTGAGCATGATGCGGCAATGAGATCTTCAAACTCCGACCAGATTTGGTGGGTGTACGTATATATAATATGAGATACCAACTTCCTTTAGCTACGTCATTTTGAATATTTTGTGATTTTTACACAAACTCATGGAGCATATAGTAAAACATTTTTGTTAATAAATATATTAATTGGACTTAGCTCAAAGGCAAGTATTTAGCATATTGAGATGCTCAAAATTATATTCATAAAATCAGAGTGAGGTTAATTAAAAAAATATAACAAATTAAACCTCTCAACTATGTAAATAGAATGATATTACTATGTAAATAGAATGATATTATATTTGAGCTTTAATACAAGTTAAGAATTTATTTTATTATTTTCTTAAAACTTAGGGTTTAATTTGTTATACACTTAAATTATAGGGTTTAAGATGAAAGATTTTCAATATAATTATATATCTTCTCACAAAAATATTTACTTATGGAAGACCTATAATTTGAGTAAATGAATAATATTGCACTTACGTGAGGATTTACTTGGAGCTCAGGAAAAAAGAGAATACCTTAAATTACCCAACAAACAGTAAAAATGTTAAATAAATAGAATGAAAGCTCACTTGATGGTAGAATCTACTCCAACATCTCTTTCTAACATGGCAATTATAATTTTGCTTGACCATGACAGTAGTAAATTTTCACCGAAAAGAAAATCAATCTTTAGGTGAGTAATGCTATAACTATAAATAATTTTACAATAGTTTTACAAATTATTGATGTTTCCAATTCTTACTGATTTTCATCTGGGTCCACCACTAATATTACTTTTTTACTTGCCAATAACCACTCATCATATCAACAGTTTGTAAAATAGTTTATGATTTTAGCATTTTCTATCTTAAGTATGGATGACCATGCTAGCTTGCTTACGTATTTGACTTGAAGATAATGATTGGGAAAGTAAATATGACTAATAATATCATCTTAATCAAGACTACAAACATAGTAAATTTCATGGCCCTACTATACAATTCTTGGATTATAACATTAGTATTCCAAACAGCCTAAAACATGATTTTTTTTTTTTTTTTTTAAAGAAAAAAAAAAAAAAAAAAAAAAAAAGAAGCCTAAAACATAGTTTCTAGCAGCAACCACAAACTTATATTGGCATGAGAAGAGATCAAGAGAACCTACCTTAGCCTTAATCTTAAACACCTGCCAATACTCTCCCATAGAAATGAAGTCACTTGAACACATTTCATTTTTAATTCGGGAGTCTCAAAGCAAAGAAGCAGACAACAAAGATAGCAAAGCTCAGTTGTACATCTCCACAAGAAGATGATATAGGTTCATCTATAACTATAAAGAAGTGTGAAATCTCAATTCCCTTTCCCACCTGGAAACCAGAAAAGAATTCCTCCTCTTGCTCCTACAATCCACTTTACTCAAACCCCTATAATGCTGAAGATGTCAGTTGGGGGTCTGTTCACAAGAACTGAGAATGTCACAGTGGAGAGTCTAGACATAAACTGAAGTCCATCTTGCTCTGTAACGAAATCTGTCAAACACAAAGTAATTTGACAAATGTCACATCTGTAAACATAAAATAAAAACAAAAGAGGGCATCCAAAATCCAAATCCAAACCAACATTCATGTATCACAAGTTCCACTTTGCCGTTCTTCTCAATAGACCCATTTTACTGGCTACCATTGTGTTCTTATTTTGAAAAAGATATATATATATATATTTTTACAAAAGCTTCCTCTCAGTTTATATATATAATTACAAATAACTGTACATTGGAGGCATTTTAGCTTTGTACACAGGGTGGAGTCTCCTCCAATTACATATAACCCCCAACAAATTCAAAGCAAATGACAGAGGATTCTAATCCATACTATTATATTCCCAAAAAAAAAAAAAAAAAAACATAAAAGGTTTAGACCATTTTCTGAAGTGAATTCTATTATTTATTTCATCTCGCCATTTTCTGTAGTCCCAATGTTGCTTAGATTTTGTTAGTATCAGTGTAAGACTTGTGCAGATTATCAAAAATAAAAGTGTAATGCTTGTGTAGAGTGCCCATCAGAAATCTAAGTCATACACTTAAAAGACTTCCACAATTATGTTCAATATAATATTTTCCAACAAGCTACTAAAACCTATAAGCATGTGTAAATGGGTTGATGTGCTGTAGTAAATTTTAGACTTCCTAACACAACTCATGTTTCATTAACTCCATATACAAATACAAATCTCTCTCTTCCCTCATTAAGCTTGAAAATGACTTATGTGCAAGTCTGTTCACTGTCTCCAAAGTAGGCTTCCTAAATTTTCTTCCATAACCCATTTCCTTATCTCATTGAGTCCAAATCGGGTGTTTGCTAAATGGATCTTGGGTTTATAAGTGATTATGGGGACCCTAATTACAACTTGACTAGTCGTTTTGGGTTATAAGCGAAAATGTGGTTAGCACCTTCCTTGTATTGTTACAATAATTATCTATATGGTGAAGAAACAAAATAGAATTCAAAGTTGATTCAAGCTTCAAGCTACCAATTTTAAAACAGAAATCTTTTCAATCCTTGTTGGCATCTATCATGCAACAGGTAGCAGCAGCTGATCTCTCTCACAATGTTGGCATCTCCTTTTGGGCCCTCTTTTTCTATTATATAGTCAAGAACAGAGGAGTTGGCCAAAGAGTTCTATAGACCAGAAAGGGAAATGGGTGTGCAGAAGGAGGAAAACAATGGGATGATCAAAAGGCATGAATTAGTTGCAAGCATATAAAAAGTGTGGCTTATGCATACAATCTGCTACATTATGAAATTGTGGCTTGTTAGCTTTAAAAGAAATGAGACAGGAAGCTCCCATAATTTTGAGATCTGCATACGCAATTTAAAGAGAAAATTAGGGCCATTTCAGTTAAACAAAGCTACTTACGATTTATTCCTGTAAAAAAAAAAAAAAAACCTGAACCTGAAGATAGAATTCCATGGTATCTCCCAGTGCAAAGAGATTAGAAGTCATAATGATGTCTATAGTTCTAATTCCAAATTGCTAGCATTTTCTTTCATCACCTTTTCTTTTGCTTGTTTCATTCGGTATTTTACCTTTTTTAGGGGGTGGGGGGGAGGGGAAGGGGACTGTTAGAGACTAGTGTTTATGTTGTTGACCTTCAATTCATATAAGTGCAAGAGATCATAAGAAACTATAATGATTTCTACAGTTCTAGTTCCAAATTGCAGCAATTTTTTTTGTTGCTTGTTTTGTTAGGGGATTTTAGGAAAGAATTTGGGGGAGATGTTAGACATATTCATAGAGGCCTTATTTAATGGAAAGTATTTATGATAACATCGAATGAAAATGTATATGCATCTATAGACTGATTATTTAACCAACTTCATACACCTATGTATGAAAACCAATGGAGTTGGCACTAAGCAGAGAAAAGAAAAGAAAATCTAAAGTCAAGCTGATAAAACTCTCCTACACTAAGCCTTAAACCTTAAAAAAAAAAAACACTTAGTTCAAGTCCTCAGCCTGTAAAGATAAATAGAGGCATTGGCATTAAAAATCAAGAGTGAGAGAATCATTTAAATGCCTATAAAGAAAAAAATTGGGCAGCAGGTTAGAGTAAGAAGAATAGACATCAAAACAGAGGAAAACAAAACAGTATACATAAAAAAAGAAAAAGAAAAAAAAGAAATACTTAGTTCGGAGTCTTAAATTTTGAATAAAAAGAAAGGGCTAACCAAGATCTTAAGCAGAAAATGTACTAAAAACAAGTCCAAGAAGCAAAAAACTAAAAACAAAACTATTAGTTTGGAGTCTGCAAAGATTGAGTGAAAAGAAGGGCTAGCCATGAGTTCTAAGGCAACATCTTAAGCAGAAAATGTATTAAAAACATGTCCAACTAGTAAAAAATCGACCCATGCATAAGATTTCTCACTTGGTAGAAGTTAAAAGCATTGTTGCACATTTATTTGAATACCCAATTGGGGGCCAACTTCTAGGAGTGACAGCTCACCAACACCAAGTATTCTTACCCTGCAAAGCAATAAACCGTGTGATATATATATATATATATATATATATATATTGTGCAAATACAAGAACATGAATCTTCTAACAGAACATGATATAGAATTTTCTTAAAATAAATGATGATATAGAATTAGTATGTCTCAACAAGCTGTACTTTTGAAAGTACAACCAACATTGGAAAATGGCTATAACCATGCAGAAGTCTAGGCAGGTGATCATAGCATTAAGGCCTCAGTTCAGTTGCCCCTTTTCTTTTCTTTTTTTATCACAATCATCTAATTCATCTACATGTTAAGGCAATTAAAATCATAAAATAGTCAAAGAAAAGAAGAACAATTATTTCCCCCATTTTTTGAAGGGAGAAAAATCTATTCCTAAGATTTTCTGTTATTCCTAAAAAATAAATGCTTACATCTGCCAAATTTAGCAGGCCTCAGCTGCTAAATACCACTCTTCACCTTCAAAAGCCCATAAAAAAATATGCTCACCTAATTATACCAATAATTCAAATTCAGTACAAGTAATTTCTATACTATCACCAAGTGATGTCGATCATCATGAATATAAATTATAATATTCATCTTGGCTTTACTTGTCCACTAAACAGAACAATTTAATGCTTTTTCTTTTCAAGAATAATTTCAAAAACTTCTTTGCCCTTACAAGGAATAGAACTCAGCAACAGATCAAATTACTAGTTTCTTTTATTAATTCTTTTCTTTTCTTTGCATAACTATATCCTTTCAAATTGGCTTAGTACCCCTTTATTAATGAGCACGTTAATTTAGTGAAAGAGAACGAGAAGTGACAAAGATGCAAATCAAACAATACAACTAAAGAGGGAAACATACTCTGGCATTCAACAAAGATGATGCAAAGAAAAAAAGTTTCAGTTTAATAACAATACCTTGCCATGTTTCCTCAAAATTTGATCAAGAGGTTCTCATTTTCTTCTACAATGGATATTGGTTGAAGCCAGAATCATAGTTTGCATACGGATTGGCCATTGTAGAGGAAGCCAAATCAAACACAACTCCAACAGTTGAGTCAAATCCCAAAACCGAGTCAAATCCATTTGAGTCATATGGGCAATTGATGACAGAACCAAATCACAGCCATCATTGCTTGAATGCGCTGGAGATGGTCCCACTAGAAGTAGAGAAAGGAGATAGTAAAGGTGCAAGCACTGTCTCATTGTCATCAGAACTGTCATCAACATTTTCAGAGTAGTCAGAGTTGTCATCAACATTTTGAGAGTTGTCATCGACGATAACAGAATTTGGAGGATGACAAATGCATTCTGCATGTACCCCCATCCTTGCAATCACAGGAGCGAATTTCCGTTTCTACTACTCCACCAAGAGATTTTACATGAAACCTCAACAAGATTCCGATCACCTTGCATCATGTTTCCAAAATCCCGCTGTAATTGGCTATGAGATTCACCGTAAAACCACAGATGATCACACTTCATATTCTCAAAGTTCCTCCCCAGCGTGTAAGGTTGCGTATGACCATTGGTGAAAATGTTGACATGACATTGCCAAATGATTTCATCATCACGAACAGAATTGTACTTATCATTATTAGCATCACTGTCCTTCAACGGAACGAGATGAAAAGCCAAACAAACCGCAATTGTTGGAAATTCAGGACCAATCCAAAATGATATGGAACTTTCAATACTTTGATGGTTGAACCATTTTGGAATCTTCTTTCCTGTTACTGTAATTTCATATGACTCTCCATAATCCCTCGTATAATCCATCAGAAACTCATGTAGAGTGTGTGGGGGCTTGTAGTGGGAGAGAGAGTAATCAATGTTGGTAGAGTAATCAATCTGATGCGGTAATTTGCGCTGTGAATGCGAATCCATTAAAATGTTGTCTCCATATTTTGTATTTTGTGGAAGCTCTAACTTTCTTCTAAACTGCATACAATTTGGAAATTAGAGAAATTGAAATTTAGCGAATCCAGTAATGTATTTGCAAAGGTAACCAAAATTGTTTCTTTTATTACTTTAAGAGAGAGGGGTACCTGAAGGAATAATTCCCTTACTGATTCTGATTTCAACGAGAGGCAATTTATTGCGCATACTACTCTTATACTTTCTGGAAGCTTAGGAATTTTCTGAAGGAACTTGGAATCCCTAATTTGAAGATATTGTAATCTACTGAATTTGACAATGTTTTCTTGGATGCTCAAATCTTCACTCCTCGGTAATAAACATTTCTTTGGAGGGGTGAAACAAGAAGTCAACTTTTTAAGAAAATTCAACCTCGGAAAACCATAATTTGACAAATAGTGCTGTGTGAAATTTGAACCAAAATCTAATCGCTCAAGCCCAGTGAGATTCCTAAATGATGGAGGAAGCTCTCTAATGGAAGTGTATGTCAGACATAGATACTTTAAATTTTTCATTTCTTGTGGAATATCGGGCAGCCTCTTAACCCTTTTGCACCCATAAAGATTTAAAAGTTTAAGAGACTTCATTGAGATGAAGCTTGGAAGAATTCGAAATTCAAAGCAACCCCCGAGATCCAAGCCTTCAAGCTTAGCAAGACATCCAACAGACTCATGAACCTTGACTAATTTTTGACAGTGCCGGAGATTCAATTCCTTTATGTTTGGGGCGGCACTCAATAAGTTCGGTAATTTTCTAATGTATTGACAAGAACTGAAATTCATATATGTCAAGCTTTTGTATTGTGTACTCTGTAGGGAAAAAAAATAAATCAAAATTTAACTTCAACAAATGTTAAAATATAGTTTAATGAAGTTTTATAATAATTTATAAATAAATAAAAATAATTATACCTCAAAAATCTTCTCCAATATAATGGGACTTTGTGGCATGTTAAGTACAATAAGGTTGTGAGGACGAAAATTGGATGGTAAGGAAGACGAAGGAAATCTAGACCAATCAAGCACCCTTAATCCATTGGGAAGATATTCAAGATCTCCACAAGTATCAACATTACTAACCAAAAGGAACTTGAGATTTCCCATCTTCTCAAAACAGTTAGCTTTTAGTTGCAACTTTGTTGGTTTAGGCGAGACTATCGTTATGCCTCGAATGTTATCAGATCCCTAATTGGACAAAACATTTAGTGAATCACATCATACAAAAGAATTCCCTAAAAATATAATAACTATTAAATTTTAACCATGTTGACAAACTTGAATTTTGTTTCATAAACAAAGAAAAAAAATTATATCAAGGAAAAAACCAAAAAGCAAAGTCATTAAATTTTCCCTATGAAAAAAAGTAAAAAGTTGAATGAAACGAAGTTGTACCTTATCTTCCGTTAGAACTTCAAAAGCATCCTCATAACACCATAGTCTACTACGTAATCCAGGTATTTGTGGTGATTCCTGTCGAACAATCTCTCTACCCATTTGTTGTAGCAAGTCATGCATCCATAATTTGTTAAATTGATTAACAGTTATGAGACACTTATCTATAAGATTTTTAATACCAATAACTGGGTATAGATTGCAAGAATTTAGTATATCTACAACATAATCCTTGTCAAGACCCTTGAAGAAACATGCAAGATCGAGAAAAATATCTTGCTCCATTTCATCCAATCCTTGATAACTTACTTGGAGTACTTTTTGAATATCTTTGTCAGGAATCATTTTGTACTTATCTAATGCACTTTTCCATTCCATTTCACTTCTTCCACGCAAATTGGCACCAATTATTGTTAGAGCTAATGGAAGGCCATTGGCATAACATATAACCTGATCAGTAAGTTTTGAATAATCTTCCTCGGGTTTGTTTTTATGAAAGGCATGCATACTAAATAGTTCAAGAGCTTCATGATCATATAATCCCTCAACCTTGTAAGTCGAATGACGTGTTCTTAAAGTTTGTAACAAATGTTTATTTCTAGTTGTTACAATTACTCGACTTCCAGAAGCAAACCAATCACATCCTCCAATCAATCTTTCTATTTGGTCTAATTTATCCACATCATCAAGAATTAGAAGAATTCTTTTATTGCGAAGTATGTTCTCTATTGCAATGGTTCCTTTCGATTCACTGCAAACCTTCAGTTGTCCATTCATCCCTAGGGTCTCATGAAGAAGTATCTCTTGTAGTTGAATAATGCCATCAAATGTCAGTGACTTATCTTTAACATTTTCCAAAAAACTACTTCCTTCGAAATGATCAAATATTTTGTTATAAACAGCTTTTGCAATGGTTGTTTTACCCACTCCACCAGGGCCATACATACCTAACATACGAACATCATCTGACCCAATTTCTAATTGCAATATTATGGCCTCTACACGAGAATTTATTCCAACAGGGAATTGAGTAACAAATAATGGCATCCGATTTAATTTAAAATTTGAGATCTCTTCAACAATTTCTTGGATAAATTCAAATTCAGTACAGCTGTCATTCACAAAGCATACAAGACATATAAATAGTTAAATTATAAAATTGAAGTATGAACCTAAGCGAAATTCAAGACGTTCAATTTGAGCATTACAATTTACATTTGCAATTTTTTTTAAAGTAAGCCTAATGTAATTTATAGATCTAAGAACTATAACTTTATTAGGATTTTTTCTAATTATTGTTTTCTAGAAAATTAGCTTTAGGTTTTTGGCAAGAATTTGCATGGTAAATCTAGTTAGATGAGGGGCACAAACTTATTGAAATCCCACTTATAATACTTGAACAAAATTACTAAGAATTTCTTCTAAAAAAATTTTAAACCACATATTAGAGAAACTCATTATTTGGTAAGATAATCTAATATTATGTTTTTTTTTTTTTTTAAATTTTGGATAAAATCTAATATTATGTTATTTCATTTTTTACTATTGGCCCATAGCTAACTGCCTTAGTAGAGGATATGACCAAAAAAAACAAAAATCCATAAAATTTTTTTTTTTTGAGAGAAAAATCCATAATTTGGAAAACTTAAAAAAGGAAATGGACAGCCATCAAATAAATGTTGTTTAACAATAAAATCTACTGGACATTACAAAACCATTAAAACTTTTCTTTTATGAGAAAACCATTAGAACTTGTAAGAGCATAAAAGTAGTCATTAAATATAGGAACATACTCATGCTTGTAATGCCAACAGGATATATTGGCAGCTTCACATAAAGCTTTCCTCCAGCTCTGCAACTTCTTGTTATCCTTTGATTTTTTTTCATGTTTAGATAATGCTTTTCCATACTTTCCTTTTTGGTTGCGAACTTCTGATGGATCTATGTTGTAAAAAACCGGTAGCACTAATTGGTCATTATTCTTACACTCAACAATTTTAGCAAGTTCATCCAAGCACCATGTGGAGGATGCATAGTTTTCAGAGAATACAATTATCGAAATTCTTGAGCTTTCAATAATTTTGAGTAGACTTGCAGAAATTTCTTCCCCTCTTTGAAGGCTATCATCAATAAAGCTGTTAATACCCCGTTCACACAAAGCTTTATACAAAAAGCCTATAAAACCAAGACGGGTATCCTCACCTCTGAAACTTAAGAAAACATCAAACTTCTTGGGTTGCTGGGTGAAAGAAGAAGATGAGGCTCCTTCACTAGTGACAAGAGCCATCAAGATTTATGAAGAGACAATTGTAAAGATTTGAAAGGAGGAGAAAGAAAATTGTGAACGGGTTGTCAATATAATTCAAGAAAGTGAACGACAAATTAGGAAGAGAGTGAATGCAAGCAAGAGGATCCTTTAAAGGTGGCCTGCTTTGGATGTGACCAGCAACTCTTTGAGCTTTTAAGTGTCATATTGATGCTTTTTACATTGCTTTTGGTGTGACCAGTAACTCTTTGAACTTTCCAAGAACCATACAGATGCCTTTTTCATTTTCATTGCAATATCATGCAAGTTTCTGTGTGAAACCTAAAATAAATCTTTGAATTTTCTTTGTGGTCAAACGGAATGGAAATTTCATATCTTATTAGTCAATCGAAAGTGAGATGTAATAATTTGATGATTGAGAGGAACCTGGCTTTCCTAATTAAGGATAAGATACTATATTACTTAAAAAAGAGGGCTACATCTACTATATTTTCACAACAAATTATAGATAGTAAATAATTATTTGTTCTAATTTAAATCTATAACTTAAATTATTTTTTTCCCTATCCATTACAATCAATTACAACTTGTCACTTATGATTTATTGTGAAAGTGTTGAAAATATTGTGGACATTACATTTCTCTATTAGTTAATCAGTTTCAAAACAAATTATAAATAAGTTTTAAAAAACGAATAAATTGGAGAGGAAAAAAAAAAAAAAAAAAAACCTCCCGACAATTGTGATAATGTTGTTTTTAATTAAAAAACCAAAGGCCCAACATAGACCCATAAACAAAGTTCAAAAAGAAGTATAGTACACGTTTTTGAAAGTGAACTTTTTCTTTTTCGTTCTTTTTCCTTGACACTGATGCTGGAAAGAAGAGAGAAGGTTCCTTCTTTTTCCTTTAAGTCTAGCACGCGTTTTTTAAAGTAAAGTTTCTCTTTTTCCTGTAGTTTTCCCCTCTTTTTCCTTGACACTGATGGTGGAAAGAAGAGAGCAGGGAAGGGGCATATTACTATATTAGCTTTCCTTTACCATAAACAAGTGGTAATAATTAATAAAAGTAGATACCCCTTTACCATGCAATCTCACAAAGTTCAAAGAGAAGTCTAGCACGCGTTTTTGACTTTATGGAAAAGTATAGCTTTTTAGTCTAGCACTCGTTTTTGAAAGTAAAGTTTCTCTTTTTCCAATAGATTCCCCTTTTTTTTTTTTTTTTTTTTTGTGTGTGCAGTTTATGTCATTTTTTCAGTTTTGTTGGTGCCTTTTTAAACTTTTTCTGACAAAATTTTTGGTCTTTTTTTGCACTTAACAAGCACCAAGCGGTGCTTGTTAACATTCCCCATATTACTATATTAGCTTTTCTTTATTTGATTAGGAGAGGAGAAAAAAGAAAAAGTGAAGAAAGTATCCACTCTCGCCCATATTTTACAATCAGCCCAAATATTGTGGATAGGAAAGTTTATCTTCATTTTATGATGTGTGAAGTTTTGGGCAAATGAGGAGAGAGGAATTATTCAATAATGAGGGTGTCAAATTGATAAATAATCTGATAATGGGATTGCCGAATTGAGAGTAAAAATAGGAAGGAACTGTAAAATAAAAGATAGAACACATGATTTGGCAATGGAATAACTGAATTCAGTGTCAAATTTTCTCTCCTGTGCAAACTTAAAAAACCCGCTATCTTTTTTTATTAATTTTTTGGTAGAAGAGTTGAGTTTCAGGACAAGTCTAATTGACATACAGACCATTCAAATATAGAACTATCATACATCACAAAATCACTAGTTTAGATAGTGCTCATCTTTTATAATCTGTCAGCAATTTGTTAGGTTCACGAAACAGTAGATGATTTGAACCTAGGAAAGTAAGGAAACCAATATCCAGCAATCATCTACAAGGAAGAGATAACATGGTTAGAGTAATTGGAGTTAGCTAGCAAATCAACACAAATAGTGGGCTCGCATTTTTTTACAACTCTTCAAAAGTTAATCAATTACCGCTTGCTCTTGGATATCAAGTAAAATTATTATTTTTCCTACAAATTACCCGTTTTTCCTTGAGATTCCCCAAAATCAATTATGCTTGTCACACAATAATTTTTGATAATGCTACAAACACAAACTATTTTACAACATTTTTACAAATTGCTAATGCGACTTTAGTATTTTCCAAATAGTTATTGTAAGTAAAAATGTGATGTTAGTAATGCACCCATATTAAAACTAATAAGAATTTACCACATCAACAATTTGTAAAAATATTGTAAAATAATTTATGTATGTAGCATTACTCATAATTTTTTAACAAAAAGTCACTCAAAAAAGGAAAAGGAGATGTGTCAAAAGTCCATTAAAAGATTTAGTGCATACAGCTTTATTGTATATCAATATGCCAAAAAAAGAACAAAAAATTAGCCTTTAATTATTTTCACCTGTAGATAAAATTGTATGCCCTAACATGGACATAAATAAGTCCATTTACTGTCATCTATGCATTAAAAGATATAAACGTGCAACACATGGCATTTTTTTTAGTAAATAGTAGAATACACACGAAAATAGTAATACTAGTGTGCAACACATGATAATCAATGTTAAAGCTTCAATCTTTTTTTTTTTTTTTTTTGTTGGTAAAATGCAAAATTGACCCTTTAAGTTTCTTCAGATTTCATTTCAGTCCTCAAATTTTGCTTTTATTCATTCCAATCCTCTAACTTTCAAGTTTATTCAATTAAGGCTTTTCCATCAACTTTTATTATATGTTGTGGTTAATTTTTCAATTTTATAAATTTTTCTTCAAAATTTTTAAATTAAAACAATTCAATTAATGATTAAAAAATATTTTCCAGATTTTTTTTTCAAAAAAATTTAACAAAAGTTAACAAAAATGCATTAATTGAAAAAATTTGAAACTTAAAGGACTAAAATGAACGAAAGTAAAGTTAGAGGACTGAAATAAAATTTGAAGAAAGTTAGAGGGTCGGTTTTGCATTTTAGCTTTCTTTTTTTTTTTTTTTTTCTTTTTTTTCTTTTGATACAACTGTCATATATGCATTAAATCAATTTTTGTTTTGGGACAAATATCAATTGAGAATGTATTTCATCAACACACAACGCAATCAACCATCAACATGTGCAGTAGCTCCCAGCAAAAACAAATCAATTCCCCTTTTTTTTTTTTCCAATTTCAAGATAATACGGCTATATTATCTTGATCATGTTAAATAGATAATACCAAGATATTATTGTGGAGATAAGAATCCTGATTAATTTCCAAAGAAACCTTTATCTACCTCATTAAATTCTCTCTACAACATCTTATGTGTTTTCTAGTACTTTTGAATGGTGATGTTTTGCACTTGCATATCGATTTTATCCAAGTCTTTTTTTTTTTTGAAGCCAAACTCATTTGTCATTTATTGCTGAATATGAGTACAATCAAGTTACAAAGCTTCCATGGCTGGTGGAGGAGAATCCTCTAACCAAATCAGTTCATCCAAATCCATTGAATGGGCCACTGAGTTTGCACTACGCCTAACAAAGCCAACCGTGTACCATCCAAGTCCCTAAAACGAGCATTGTATATAGTGCAGAATGTGACCCAATGGACAGCTCGGTGAAACCTGCATCAATTGCAAATTCCAAAGCTTTCCCTCAAGCCATGATTTCCGCTTTCTCGCTATCAACTACAGAAGGGCCAAAGCTTTCTCTCAAGCCATGATTTCCGCTTCCTCCCTATCAACTATAGAAGGGCCTCCAGCCGATATAACTGCCATCACCTCCCCTTTATCATTCCGAACTATTGCTGAACCGAGAGGATGGAGGTGGACACCATACCTCAACAGATAATGCAGGATTTGGAATCAACATTTGCATTTGGGTCTGTCGATACTCCTCTAAGACATCCCTAGCACAGTGATTCAAAGCACTAGGCTCTTGGAGCTGCCTACCATGAACCACCACATTTCTTTGATGCCAAATAACCATGCTTGCACCAGAAAAAGCTCAAACTCATCCACTGCTAGTCGATCCAACAACTCACCCATAAGGTGAATCATATCCTCCAGACCTTGAACACATTTCTGCAGCCAAACAGAGCAGCCAGCCCATACATCCTGTGCAACATCGCATTCCCAAAGAAGATGAAGACTTGTCTAAGGAATTGTTTACATGCTTCACAGGTGTCCTCTGAAATTACTCTTCACTTTATTGAATTCACATGGGTTGGAAAAATATTCTTACATGCCCCCCACATAACTCTGTCCTCACTAACTCTGGAAATTTGTTGCGCCAAATGGTAGCCTGATTTAACAGAAATTTGATAAAACCTGATTCCAACTTCATTATTGCGATAAAAAATTGCTTCAAGAGTTCAAGTGCAACTTTCAGAAACCTTTCCATAATCAGGTTTATTAATAACAATATCCCAATTTTTTTCATAGTTACATATTCTTTGCAGCGCATCTTATGAAGAAAACGCAGCCTTTGACATTGAATACAAATCAGCTCCCCAGTGTTGTCTTCACACCATAAGATGCAAGCTCTACCATACCTTGACCCCTCAAGATATGATTTACTCCAACAAACCAGTTGACCCTGGTTCCCAAAGAGCAAGCACTCAGCAACAAGTCAATAAACATTCTGAATCATCCAAGATATGATTTACTCCAACAAACCAGTTGACCCTGGTTCCCAAAGAGCAAGCACTCAGCAACAAGTCAATAAACATTCTGAATCATCAGGAGAGAGAGAGAGAGAGAGAGAGAGAGGGGGAGGGGGAGAGGAGGAGGAGATTTGGAAAACTAAAGAATTAAAAGCTAACCCTTCCAATTTGATTAAGTATTCCAAATGACAAAAAATATAGCCAAACAAAGATCTCGCACAGAATATTTATAATGAATTTAAAGTGACTAGCATCCTAATGCCTAAATGATGTATAAATGATTTACTGAATTTACCTAAAGTGACGACCATAAATAGTGAACAGCAATATATAACAATTTTAATCAATGTTTTATAAGAATTAAATTGATCTAAAACAAATTTCTGCATACAAAAGAAAATATATTGACCAAAAGATATTTTCAAATATTTAAATTTTGCCTCCAAATATCTGCATGTTACAATTATGAATAATAAAGTCCATTTCTTGATAATAAAAAAATCTTTTATTTTTCTTGAAAAATTAAGACAATGTTCATGTTGCAATCTAATCATCACAAGTTATTTAGTTGACCTAGAGTCATGTATTATTATTGCCAATCACATCTCACGCGATAATTACTTATCTTCCACATAATAATATGAAAACCTGAAAGGAGATGATAATTCATCTGATCATGTAACCTATTTTTATATCAAATGAAGTTCTGGTTGAAATTCTTGCTCACAAGCTTCATTGTGCAGCAAGAGGACATATATTGGCATTACCATAAATGCAAGGGTCATATTGAACTGAATTAGTTCATTCTTCGTAATCATAAGTCATTGTCTTAAATGGATAATCCATATCAAATGAAGTTCTGGTTGAAATTCTTGCTCACAAGCTTCATTGTGCAGCAAGAGGACATATGTTGGCATTACCATAAATGCAAGGGTCATATTGAACTGAATTAGTTCATTCTTCGTAATCATAAGTCATTGTCTTAAATGGATAATCCATAGCATATGGTAAGTGACTTTCTCACGGTGAGCGATTATTGTCGATCAGAAAATCAATATAAACCATATGATATAAGCTATGTTCCTCACACATGAACAAAATGAAAAGAGAACCACAAAACAATTGTTTTCCCAAAGATATATGATGAATCCACTTTTTCACTCTAATAAAAATGAAACAGCTTTTGAGAATTATTTGGCTAACTTATGGTCATAGATGGGCGCATGATAAACATACATTCATGCATCAAAAAGGACTAAAATTTTGATTTTATTAACAAGACGTCATATCAAACTAGTTCATCAAAATGAGATTGTTCCATTTGTATCTTGTAGAGATAAAGAAAGTTTTAAACACTGAACACACAGAGAGAGAGAGAGAGAGAGAGAGAGAGAGAGAGATGACTTACTCATGATATGTATTTGAGAATTTCACCCTTTCTTAGAAGGGAAAGAGAGTACTCATCAGTGTCAATAAGGTCATCAATGTTATGTAGGGATGTCTCTTCAGAAGCCAACATGAAGATAGCACGAACCTCTGCTTTCTTAGCCAATCTTGCTGCAAAAGTGAGTGGCAGCTTTGGGGAATTGATGCTCCGCAATATCTTGCGATAAAGAGAGAGAACTTGTCCTCTATTCCTTGCCAAATCCTCTGCTGTTGCCTGTATAAGACCTTTTGCCATTTATCTGCACTGGAAGAAATTTACTATGCAC
Source organism: Quercus parvula (assembly GCA_030820535.1). Lineage (NCBI taxonomy): Eukaryota > Viridiplantae > Streptophyta > Magnoliopsida > Fagales > Fagaceae > Quercus > Quercus parvula. The sequence continues at coordinate 51,854,182 of JAUAME010000005.1, read as the reverse complement.
TTGTTTTCTAATCAATTAGTGGGGTTAAATTTATCCAATACAAAACAGGGTTAAATGTTATCACCATTAGATATATACATTCCTTTAATTTAATGCAGACTATAAGAAAAAATCTTCACATAGCAAAATGATGGAAAGATTCAAGATACTGAAAAGTTTCAGTAACCCCCCACCCCCCTGCAGGTGTTTACAAAACTATCATTCAAACAAAAAAATATGAACCACCAATAGCTGACAACAGCTATAACAGCTGCTGTATATATACAACCACCCCAGCAAATTTGATTCATATCTGCGCTCTCTCTCTCTCTCTCTCTCTCTCTCTCTTCAATATATCAGCTTTGTCTAACACAATGTTTTAATAATATTATGCCAACCAACTTAACATGTTCGCCTTTGGCTCTCTTCTCTTCTAAGCTAGATATGCCAAGACTTTCCTAATTATGCCCAAGACAATAACCCAAAATAAAAACATGCATTTCTAAGTTCCTTAGAGACAAAAGATATCTAGAAACATGAACTAAATCTGCCATGCAACCACCCACTTAGGGTTATCGAGTCTACAACTCTTATTCCCTTTGCAATAATATGCTACTAGCTTTTAATCATTGGACTTTATTTGAATATCAATGGCAACAGTAATTTGGTAATCTTATATATTTTTGGTTGTCTGGTTTCATAGTTAGTAGCTGAAAATGGATTTCTGTAAACTCCATTTCAGCTGAGTTTAGTTTGAGTTTTATTTAATTATCACAAAATTTTTTATTTGTAAAAGTATGAACTTTTTCAAGGAACTTCCAATCTTTTTTATTTTTCAAAGGAGGTCTCCAAGTTGTCAATACCATACTAGAGGTCATTCCGGTTTGGTCAGGGGGAATGAAATACACACACACATATATATACACACACACATATATATATATTGGACAAAGCCTATATGATTAGCTAAGAGTCATAAAAATAATAAATGTATGTCTCACCTATCAAAGCCTAACCAAGAATGATCTATATATATACACCATTGTACCCAGATAAAGAAGAAAAAAAAATAGCAAAACATTAAAACTTGCCTACATGGTCCGGTGGGTGGGTGGGTGGAGATAAAGAAAAAAGCCTTCACTTTCCATCAGATTTCACTTTTGCATAAGATATTCCCATGTAGGGCAGAAAAAACGGGGCCGGGGGGGGGTGGGGGGGGGGAATAGAAGAAGAAGAATGAGGAAAGGAGGCAATAGTGGGGGTGAGAAGCATAGGATTAGGCGATTGACCACATGGCAGTGACCGCTGACATGGTGGTGAGTAGTAGTGACAGGGCTACATGATTGGATTTTTATTTTTCCTACCAGCCCAGCTTTGATTACTGACCAAAATGTCCATTTTTCTCCGCTAAGTCCAGTGTAACCCATTATTGGCTGGTATTTAAACCATTACATTTAAATGGTGTTTCTATACCTATTCATTGACTAGTACAATAAGTATCGGCCAGTACAATAAGGTATCAACTAGTTTGGTTAGTATTTAAGAATTCCACCAAATCAAAAAAGAAAGAAAGGAGCAATTACCTTTTAAGCTTGCCCCAAAGCATATTTGCCACACACACAGTTGAGAGCAAGAGGCACCAACCAACCTCCCCACCCTCTCCAGATAAAAGTAGCTAATATCCATGGACTAAGCTCCAACCAGCCCAACCAAAATTAATAAGGCTGGATTCAGCATCACTGATAACCAAACCTTAGACCTAACCCAGCCTCACCCCACTCCATTGTCATCTAGATTCTTCCCAATTGATAGGTAAGGTTGTCTCCATCTGAAACAAGTGTATGAATATTTGCAAGAAAAACTTCTTTTTGAACACGCCTAATTCAAAGTAGTACCTGTCTATAAAATCAGTGCTTAGTTTCCAACTCCATTATCATCAAGCCCATGCAAATCACTCTTACTTGATGACATTGTATTGTTTAAGGTCCTCTTCCAGACAACCTCTTATTGCGTCATAGCTGGAATTTTCCATTATCACCAACAGAATAAAATTTTTTTTTCACCTCATTTTTTTCTTTTTTCAGTAAGTTTACACATACACCAATGGGTTATACTCCACCCTTTCTTATGTATCATTTGAGCTAGAGCTCATTGACTATCTATATTTTATTTTCTCAATTAGTTAGAACAAAAAAAAATGCAAAAACGAAACATCATGAGCAAAGTATTCATTATCACTAACTCTGATAATTTCTCAAAACATCATGAATAAAATGTGCAATGAATTCCTCATAGAAATCAAATGCAATTTGAACAATTAGATTCTAGAAATAAGTACACACTTGAAATGCCTCATTGAAGACATTCACATACGTGTTAAACTTTAGCCCGTCCTACAAGCATTCTTGCTAAAATGTCTATTAAAATCTTCTACAACGTCATAACAAGATAATAAACAAATTTTTATAATACAAGTAGCTCTCTTATTTCCTTAGAAAAACAATAAGTTTGCAAAACAGAAACTAATACATCTTTAGGAAAATCCCAATTTAGCAAATTCTACTTACCCTCGCAAGGACAACCAAGTTTGAAATGATGTCTATTCGAAAAAAAAAAAAAAAAAAAAATGGAAAAGGAAAAGTTCGAAGTGATGTCAACTTGAATCTAATGAAGAATAGTGCAACCCTATCAAATAGACGCAAGACTAAAACTAGTTCTATTGATAGTAAATTAAATCAATTAGAAATAGAAAGGCATCTATTAATACGTATAAGGTATAAATGCTTACTTACATGTGCTTAGCCCTTCAAACCCATGTAAGACAACCCCCAAAGAGATCTAAAGCAGTACACAAACTCCAGTTTTGGTCCACCAAAAACATCTATGTCTTAACCACATGTTGCCCTGAATGACACCAAAACCAGATTTTACAAATTAAGTTAAACAATCCTTAAGTCTCCAAAATAAGCTCCCATCATACCCCGTTAACCCCAGTCCTAAAGACCACCAAAATAAAGTCTTAAAGAGTGTGTTTCAGGAGTTCAAATACAGTATCTATGGCTTCTTTTGATTTACAGAATTGTTTTACCAATATTGCCCTTAACACAAGACCTTTTTAAGCCTAAAGCCCAATTTTTAGGAACTCCAATAAATATAATCCTAAATTACCAGACTTTCGCTAAACATCACTTTTATACTCCACAAATCAGTCACTAGATAGTTTATTTGAATTCCCAAGCTTTCATCATGGCACGCCGATTTTTCGATATCTTAGAAACCCGTTTTGAGCACTGTTGGCCACCTTTAAAAGGATTATAATGACACCAGTAAACACTATCAAAGGGATCCTTAGGCCTCCCAACATCGTTATTCATATCTCAACCAAGAGCTACAGCTAAAATTTATGTCAAACTATGGACTTTGGCTTCAACAAGCTCATGGAAGGCTTAAAAAACCTTAAATTTTCAGAGAAATTACAGCAGTATAAGTTGTCCCCCCAAAACAACGCTCTAGTTTCACACTTCCCTGTCTAGTTTTCTCAACACCAAGCAATCTAAACCGAAACTTGGTATTTTGAAAACTACCCACCAATTAAAATCCAATCCAATCCAATTCGTTTAACAAATTAGAGTGAAAAATCAAAATTTCAAACTATTCTATTAATTTTAATTCTTGTTTGGACTCATCAATTTCATATTTAATTCCCTTTTTTATACCAAAAAAATTTTAGATCGTAGATTGTTGTGGATGAGAGAGATAAGGATTGATTTCTAATTAGGGCAGCTAAAGAAATCAAAAATCTAATACCAAATAAATAACAAACCTGAGAGACACAGAAAGATTCGAAAAGTCGCGCCTTCGAACTCAACTTCTCCTTGAGTATTACAATTCCCAACTCGCGTACAGAGTACAGGGAGATTAACGTATGAAGAGTGCCGTTATATTTAAAACCACAAGGTTTATCTTCAAATATTTATACATACTAACATATTTACCACGTCATGTACTGTATTTTACTATCTAAAATATTTATACATACATACATGTAGGTACAATTTAACAATATTTCTAACATAATAAAATAATAATAATAATAAATAAAATAAAAAAAGATTAAAAAAAAAAAAAAACAACTTCACTAGTAAATTATGAAAATTTCAAGAGCTTTATAACTCAAATGATTAATATCATATTGTATTTTCATGGCATCTAGATTTAGGATTTAAATTTCTTCTTTCCATTACAACTATCAAATTATCAAGAAAAAACTGACCTATATATCAAATATTTGATTCTATTTGATTTTAAATATTAGACTTATTATGAAGGTGAAAAGAAGGAACATCAAGTTATGTATTCTAAGAGTACTTACTAATTTCTCCTTATCTTACTATTCTAATTAGTTCTATCTTTTAGGAATCAAATTTGGTGAGATTTTGTTCCTTATCCTCTCGAGCATTAGTTATAGTGAGGATTAGTTTTGGGCCATCAAAATCACTACAAAGATTTCCCTTAAATGCAATAACATAATAATCGAATTTGTTCATTATTCTCTAGAGCATTTCCAAACAAAATGTTGAAATAGTCACCAATAAGTAGGGGTATCAATTTGGGTTAGCGTGTCGGGTTCGTGTTGTATCGAGGTAGAGGTATTCGACTAAATGGCTCAACCCTAATCCAACCCATTTAATAATCATGTCATGATCTTTCAACCCTAACACGACCTGTTAATGAGGTGGGTTAACCTAACCCAACCCACTTGACATGCTTAATAAACAGATCGTGTTGGGTTGACAAGAATGTGACACAACCCATTTCAACCTACTTAATATTAAATATAACATCCATCTAGAAATAAATATTTTTTACATCCCAAAAGTAGTGCATACACTTCAACTCTTCAAGTCTTCAACCCACATGAAGAAAAAGAATAAAACTAAGAACCAAAAGGCCGGTCACTCTCTGAGGTTTCTAGGACGAGTCTATTCCTTCAACCCCAGTGGAGCTTTCCTGTCCCTGTCCCAGTACAGGTATCTCGTACCCTCTAGTTTCCTGTAATTGGTAAGGCGTCCCAAAACCCCATCCAAAACACAATCATTGCACACCTCATTACCTGCACAACTTACCAATATGGAGTCCCTTGAAGGATTATGGAAAAAACTCTCTCTATTAGACGAAGAAGAAACTGGAATAGCATGCCCAAAGAAAGCGGAGCCCGACATCTTCATTCTTGTTGCAAAATTTTTGACAAAAAGAGTTGTCAATGTGGAATCAGTGGCTCATATGTTCAGGCCACTTTGGAGATCGAAAAAGGATGTTCAAATTAAAGATATGGGCGACAACATCCTGTTCTTTAACTTTGAAGATGAATGTGATTTAGACAGGGTGCTTGACCATGAGCCTTGGACATATGACAAACACCTTGTGGTCTTTGAGAAAGTGACTGCAAATGTGCCCATATCATCACTCGCCTTCCAGTTTACAACATTCTGGATCCAAATCCATGAACTACCAATCCAATGTCTAAACCAAGAAACTTAGGATGCCATTGGAAGCTCATTGGGTACACCATTACTCATGACTGATTCAGAAAGCGAAGGTGGTAAGGGAAACTATTTACGAGTTCGAGTTCGAGTTCGAGTTCAAGTTCGAATTGACATTACTAAACCTTTGAACAGGGTACGCAAGGTATGGTTCGAAGGGTCTGTTATTGGGTGCGCAATTTTGAAGTATGAGTGCCTCCCAAACTTCTGTTACTGGTGCGGATTGGTCTTTCATGATGATAGAGACTGTGAACGCTGGCTGAGAAGCAAAGGTTCACTGAAGAGGTCAGACCAGAATTTTAGGGATTGGATGAAAGCAGAGATAGACCTCACTACCAGGAAAACCTCCATTACTATACCTAGAACCAGACCGAGACACCCAAAAAACAAAAAACCTCCACCACATTCACCCACAGCCCCAAACACACAACCATTGACAGCCCAGCCACGTGACCTTCCACCAACCCCGACGACAATCCCAACAACTGTCCCTATCATGACAATAAATGAGGTCATAAATGCTCATCAATCCGAGGCTAATTGGCAGGAGAATCAAACATCCAATGCCCCTAATGGCTGCATTTTTGGCACTGAGGAGGCAACCGTTGAAAAATCTAGCACTAATGACAACATTGATGATAGAGAGAAAGTCTTAAATCCCATACACATTGAATCCAAGGCCAAACTGGACTTAAAGCCCAAAGTTCAAACCCAACACACCCCTACCACTATTGGGCCGTGCACCAGTCATCAGCCCACCAACAACACACAAAGCCAACCCTAACACACCCCTATCACTATTGGGCCGTGCACCAGTCATCAGCCCACAAACAACACACAAAGCCAACCCAAACCTGTGTAAACCAAAACAACGTGGGTCAGAATTCCACGTGACAAACAAAGCAGCCCAAATGACGTGCTCATAATCGAGAGAAAACACAAAAGAAGTGATGAGTCTAAAGAAGATGGTCGTCCCACAAAAAAAGTCTTAGTACCCTATGAGGAATCCCCAGAAGCTTACCCAATGGTGGTGGCTGCCAGGCAGCCCCACCGACACCAATGAACACCATAAGTTGGAACTGCCGTGGTTTGGGACGACCATGTGTAGTTCAGGAGCTCACCGAGATGGTGAAAAAAATACTCTCCCACAATAGTCTTTCTCATGGAAACAAAATCAAGAGATAACTACGTGAAGAATTTAAGGGCGAAACTACAGCTAGAAAATGTCCACATAGTCTCTAGACACAATACAGGTGGTGGCCTTACACTGTTTTGGAGCAGAGACATCAATCTACACGTGCTAGATGCATCCCTAACTTACATTGATGCAATGGTGAACCCAGGAGTGGATGACGCCTGGCGGTTTACGGGTTTTTACGGAAACCCTGTAACGGCCAACTGGGAACACTCTTGGGCACTACTAAAACATTTAAGCCTCAAAATGGATCTCCCTTGGATTTGTGCGGGGGACTTCAATGAGATTGTCAAAGTAGAAGAGAAACTGGGTGGTGCAATGCGTCGTGAGAGACAAATGATTGACTTTAGAGATGCTCTTGACTTCTATGGATCCAGGACTTGGGTTTTGTAGGTTCTCTGTTCACATGGTGTAACAACCAATTTGACAGTACAGTGACTTGGATTAGATTGGACAAAGGAGTAGTAACCAACCCATGGAGTAGTAACCAACCCATACGCTTGGCAAAGCATTCTCAAGGTGAGGAAGGTGGTCAAGCAAGGAGCATATTGGCGAATTAGGGATGGTACTAAAGTGGAGATTAGGGATGATAAGTGGCTGCCTGATATGTCAACAAAACACATCATCTCTCTCCCAAAAAACCTCCCTATGAATGCAAAGGTACGTGCTCTTATTGATGAGGATGGCCCAAGGTGGATTAAAGAACGGGTAACACAGGAATTCTTTCCCCATGAAGCCCAACAAATACTGGGAATTTCACTAAGCTCAAACCAGGTCCCTGACCTCTCATTTGGGCTAGCACCAAGTCAGGTAGATACTCGACTAAGAATGCGTACAAAATGCTAACGTCCAAGCAGGATTTTTCCATTCCTAGCCCATCTGATACTTCGGCCCAAACCAATTGTTGGAGAAGAATTTGGTCCCTGAGTATTCCAAATAAAATCAAGCACTTCCTATGGAGAGCTTGCCATGAATCACTGCCCACCAAAGAGAATCTGCTGGCCAGGAATGTCATAAGGAATGCACTATGCGAATGGTGCAATGAGGAAGTTAAGGACACTGTTCATGCCTTGTGGGGATGCCTAGTACTCAAGGAGGTCTGGTGGGAAGAAGAAATCCTCAGAAACTAGCTCTCCATGCGCTTCGTGGACTTCAGAGATCTGTGGCTTGGTATTACAAATTTAGAGGAACCAAACCATGTTCAACGGTTCGCTTTTGTTGCTTGGAGTATATGGAACAAAAGAAATGCTACAAGAATGCAAGCAGCTTCCCTTCCGTTTCATCAGCTGTACCAAGACATGCACGAGAGATTACTCGAATACCAACTAGCACAAGAGCCTCCTATACCCGAGTTCAGGCCCACAAGTGCAACATGTTAGTACCCGCCCCAAACTTCACAGCATAAAGTCAATTATGATGGTGCTTTGTTCAAATAAATATGGTAGGCAGGAGTTGGAGTAGTGGTTAGAGACGCTAATGGAAAGGTCTGTGGTGCTCTATCAGACAGAACAGTACTACCTGGAACAGTGGAGGAGGTTGAGGCCATTGCATGCAGAAAAGCTGTATAGTTCGCTCTTCAGCTTGGACTTGCAGAAGTGGTTTTTGAAGGGGATTCTGAAACTATCACAACTGCTATCAACTCGGGATCTCCTTGCTACAGCTTATTTGGTCATATTCTGGAGGATGTTAAAGCTTTGGCTTTGAACTTTGTATCAGCAACTTTTGTTCATGTAAAGAGACAGAGGAATGTCGTAGCAGATAAACTGGCTAAGGCTTTTAAGACTATACCTTGTCCCCATTTTTGGTCGAATGACATCCCAAGTGATGTGCAATAGCTTGTAATTCATGATAGCATTCAGTGATCAATAAAAAGTATTGACTTGATTCTTAAAAAAAAAAAAAAAAAAAACCTTCAACCCACATTTAAAATAATATAGTTCTTCTCAAAAAATAAATAATAATAATAATAATATAGTTAAATTTCCAAGTATATTAGGGTATGTAAAGTTTCAATTTCCAATTATACTTGTAAGTATTTTTCAATTACTCACTTTTCATTTTAATTTTAAAAAATAAGTTGGATATAAAAGGTATTTGACAAATCTAAAATAAAATGAATATTTGTTTGTTATACAAGGTGAGTTTACCCTCTTATGACTTGTTTCTTATCGTGTTACTTTCAGGTCAACCCGTTTATGACCCAAACTCGCTAAGGCTCAACCCTAACCCTTAAAAACCCGTGTTAGGTTCATGTCGTGTTCGTAAGTTGGGTCGAACATTGACACCCCTACCAATAAGCCATTAGTGAAGAAAAAAAAACATGTTTGGTATTCTTTTTCAAAAACGATCTCCCATTTAACAAAAATTGAGTATTCCTTTACCTAAATATCAATAAAATATATTTTCTACCTGTCCAATTAAGCAAAACAATGACCATGGGTCAAATTATATCCCATATTAGATTGGCTTGATTTAAGGCACCAAAAGTTTTTTTTAACAAGAACACATAATATTTTTTTTCTAATTTCAAAAATAATTTTCAAGTTTAACTTTTTTTTTTCAATGCATCCAAACGGGACTTTTGAATTTCAACGTAAGGTAATAAAGTTTTAAATTTTAAAAAATAAAAAATAGGAAGTTCAAATGTGTCAAGGTGTGAGGTAACAGGATTCATTGGTCCCAAACTTGATGGGAAGTATTTAGTGGAAGGTTTTTGAGCTCTGCTCATACTTAAGCTAGGCATTGTTATGCAAAGGGCTTGAGCAGCAACTACCATTAGTGGAGCAAGAAGAATTGTTGTATCACCGTGTTCCATGTCATGTATGTGTCCATGCTTCTTAGGAAAGAGCTCTTATTTCCATCAAAAGGATCCGACTTAGAAACATCAAAAGTATCCACAACTAATCTTAGGAAATTGTGAATTATGAATTTTGAATATAATTAAGGTCTACAATTCCAATTAATTTAATATTTTCTAGAGACAAGTTTTTAAGTAGTTCCACTAAATTAGCACCTGCTTATTTTCTTACCCTATATTCTGCATATCCCATTTGTTGAATACACAAACCAGAATCGCAATCAACACACTATAGAACAGCCCCAATAGCTGGTATATATGAGAGCAACATGGAAATTTTAGGCTTGGGTATCCAAGCAAATTGAGTGAGATTCATTTTATACATTTATACCTGGAATTGAGATATTTGGATATACGCATTTGCTCATATTATTCATTATATATGGACATTGCACATTTGCTCATGGCATTACTATGTTTCTTTATCAATGACTATGTACCTATTCCAATTAAGAGAAATATAAAGGTCATACACATCTTCTAGCAAACAATTATCTCCGGCGCTGCTTCTTTGAGTCAGGAGTTGAATGAACCTGTGCTTTCTTTCCATAAGTCTTCAGCTGAAAGTTTTCGAAGGCCTCAGACACTGCTTCCACCTGTATGTAACATTTGCATATAATTCATGCTCATAAAGAAATATCCTAACTATTAAATGACTTGGCAAAATCAATGCTTTATTTTCCACAAACCAGTTCAGGCTTCTTAGAGTACACCCTCACTATCATATCTTGGTAAAATGCAGGCAGCAAGTGGCTGATGCGATCATCTTGGATTGAGAATACCTCATCACTCTCATAATCCTGACAAAAGTCAAGCAGTTAATTCTCACAATGTGCAAGTAATATTATGTCCTCTAAAAAAAACTGTTCATGAATTATTAGTCAAACCAATTCAGCTTCAAGAAGGATTAAAATTTAAAAGAAGTGCCTTTAATAAAGTTGGGATTCATTGGCATTTAGCAGAATTACTGTTGATTTCTAAAGCATAAGCTATAATTCTTAGTTAACCTCCATTGTAAGCACTTTTTGTATGAGGTTTACCGCCTTCTACCTTGGAAATATAGTTGACCATGTAGTTAACATGATACCGATTTATTCAATTAAGGGTTTTAGGTTGTAATCTAATTCATCAAGGATTTTGCAAACAACATCACTAAATTCACCATGTACTCAGGTTTAAGTAAAGAATTTTCTAAGCATAAATAGTCCTGATTCCGGATATTCAATCTTATGCTAAAGTTGAAGGCTACCCTCTATATCACTGAGTTTGAATTCAACATATGCAAACCTGCAGCATTATGGTTGAAATATTCCATAAAAATTGAAAATAACATCTGTTAGTCCTTAGTGAAGCATACAGAGATCAATGATAAGCAAAAACATTAAAAAAAAAAAATCCTGGTAGAGAATTGATCTCAGTACCTTGAAGAATTTGATGCTGGATGAGGAGAAACATGCATGAGGAAAAAGATTATTTGTCAAATTAGATTAGAAGTAGAAAATTCATCAAACAGTATGCAAAGATCAAAGATGAACATTGCCTTCATCATAATCATTGTTTTTACCTTTGAAGAGGGTTGTTTCTTCCTCGTGTCAAATCGATCTTGACATTGCTCACAACAATATCTTCTTCTTCTAGCGTCACACCACCCGTTTTCTGGTTAAAAAATTACACTTTAGGATACTGTTTGTCCACTTTTGAGAAACAAAGACCATGGTAAAATCATATATCTTTTTTGGACCTGGGAGCAAATGATATCTTGGGGAGTGATCGTTTTGAAGTGATCCATCTTGTCCTTTGGGACAGAGAACTCATTGCAGAACTGAGAAACATATCAAGGCGATAAAATTATATTGCCTTTATGGTTGATATTATCCAAGATTTACTCTAGGAGAAGTTAAAGATTTTGAGACATGAAGAATTTCAAACATTACTACCTCTTCCCCATCTTGCAATGGTAATAAGATACCTGATATAGCTCCCTTCTTCGAATGCGTTGGATAATGTCTCTTGCTTCCTTGAGCTCTTGGGTATTAGAAATTTCAATGATTTTTAAGATTGTGTCATCTAACTGCACTTTCAGAGAGACTATGTCAGAGCTGTAAAGTAAAACCTAGAACTAGAAGTTTCATGATAATGTGTAAAGTTCAAACCTTCCAAAATTCTGCCGGTTGATGAATTGAGGATGCAATGTCAAGACTATCATTTGCTTTTAACAGGGCATCAATAACCATGAGTTCGATTGCCTGACAAAAGATCACTGTCAAATTTAATGCACTAAGTGTTCAAATACAGATTAAAGACATCTATGCTGGAACTACTATTTTGCAGTTCCGCATTAACAAATGTAGTTGGGATTTGGCACCTTCACTTTAGCATGTGTATATACTGTTCGATGCAAATCAGCACGAGTGGCAAATAACTTGTGGATTGTCAGATCTGACAAAGAAATCAAATACCACATGAAGAATATAACAACCTCTAATCTAAAAGTGATGAAAGAATTTTCAACAAATACTAACAATCCTTAGCACGGTAACATATCTCGTCACCCATAACTTGCATAGATTCCATCAACCTGCAAATTTTATTGAAAACATGGTTCTCTTAAAAGCCATTGCTTGACAAAAGAATAGGGTAATAACCTAAAGTATGTGCACAATTTAAAGTAAGCCAAGTTCAAACAGCTGTACATTTGCAAATGTCACAACCTTTGATTTAATTTGAACAGAGTTCACCAATACATACCTCTCAAAATGAAAATTGCAGCCAAGACCACAAGCCCGAGAGTCCCGAACTATGTAGTCAAACCTGCAGAAGAATGACATTTATAAATTTTTTAATTTCAGAAAGAATCCAAAATGAAAAATTAGGAAAAGAAAAAATGAATTCAACCTACTTGTCAACATCTATTCCATTTCGACCATTTGCAACAATATCATACAAGAACTTCTTTTCCTTCATATTCTACATTCAAGAGAACCATTAGAAGGAGAAATGACAATAGAAGATGCTATGAAAGTTGAATATAAAGAGACAAGCATAACAAAATAAGTTCTGAAAGGTATTATGAGATAAAGAAAATGCCAAAAAAAAAAAAAAAAAAAAAAAAAACTTGGGCTATAATAACTTACTTCTGTTGAACCATGTTCAGAGCTTGCAATGATCATTTGCTGCCAGGAGGACATACATACATTAAACCCCCAACAATTTCAAGTCTGTAATTGCTAGATTTTACTAATCTACCTGTATCCCCCATTCTTCATGTACATAGAAGTACCAAGTTAAAGTCTCAGGAGTCAAAATAATCTCAGTAATTAAAAGATGTGAACAAGAAAAGACATTGATAGTAAGAAAAATGGAGGTATGCAATGACACAGTCTCAGCAGAAAGAAATTCAACCAAAACAAAGCCAGTGGAAAAAGTAGCAACTCCAACTATTTCATATCCCAACATGTTGATGACAACTCAGAAGATTGAAATTCATGCTTCATGAATCATGATGGGAGTTCATTAGCTGTAATAGTGATGTTCTGGGAATAATGATTGTTAACAAGAAAGGAAACACACATCTATGCATAACATATAACCTTCACTTTCGTAAGGGAGTCAGAATCAATGTCAATATTGTGCTCATCAACAATGTGGTCTACCATCTTCACAGACATATCCTCATGAGACCTGACAATGTTCAAGTAATAACCAGAAAAAAAGGATTAAATTCTTGAATGGAAAGGTAATTAACAGTTGCAGTTAAAATAAAATTTAAGGAGTAATAAATTACACAAGCCTTTGTTACAGAAAATAAAATATTATTTGACTCTTATCTGATAACAATTTAGTAAGATTGAAAAAATGGTAAAGAGCATATGCTACTAAACAGACAGTGCACAGAAGGTCTGTTATCTTTAATTCTTACATAAACTCATCCTTTAAGAGTGTAAATAGTGAACAAATGCAAAAGGGATATAAGATGGCAAAACCAGTTGCGAATCACAATAAAAAGAAAATCAAACTACAAGCCTCTTTGACAATCTTAATTCACTGATAGATCTTTGACCTATACAATGAATTATTAGAATTCTTATTCAATCTAAACAATTTTACTTCTTTTTAAAATATAAATTAGTATCTGCCTGAAAGAGCAATTACGAGGATGGATGAGATATGGGGCACTGTAAGAGAACTTGAGGTCGGTTCCTTTGTGCTGGCATATGCATATCCACTATTCAATACCTTAAACAAGCTCAAGATTTAAAAACTCTGTGGACAATGTCATGACAACCTTAACAGTTTACCTTAATAAAGACATGCTAATAAAGTGCTTCAGCAAATTGAATAAGCGAACTAGAAGTACAACTGACATGTGAAGTTATGGCACTAAAATCATTGTCACTTATAATCTTTGGTAGAACTATGCTGATATGACATTCAAAAGACATCAAGTTCATCTCAAAGAAACTGATGAGAGTAGAAATGAGCACACAGGGGACAAACCTATTCTTCTTGAATAATTCTTGACTTGAATTAAATTCTTTTTTAATTAATTTCATGTATGACAGAACATGTATAATTGATTAAGCCAAAATTATGAAAAGAAAAAAAAAAATGTTTATTATGTTTCTTTAGTATGTTAGCCTAAAGATGGTGATTCCAATAGAAAGGTTATAGATGGTGAACAATACAATCTTCTCTATTCAAAATTGATGTCATCGTTTTCTTAGGATGAATGTAAAAGTCACCATGTGAAGCCATTAAAAACCCGAGGAAGAAACTCCTTCTCAAACATGTGGCTGAATGGCCCATGGCCAACATCATGCAGTAGTCCTAGAAAGACAATCAAGAGAAGAATGCATAGGGTTTATTAAAAAAAAAAACTACAAGAAGAATACATAGGTTAAATCAAGTGATATAAACAAAGAATTTCTTATGATAGGTAAAAATTAGTCACCAGCAAGTTTTACTAATTTAATATCTGATCGCTCAATTCCAAGCTCTAAGCCCTGCAAGGATAAGGTTTGGATAAAGATAATAATCTCATTAATAGCATCCAAAATGAAATTACAGCATAAGGACATGTTCTCACTTGACAAGTTTTAATAGTATCAACAGCTTTGCCAGCCAACCAATAAACCCCTAGTGAATGTTCAAACCGAGAATGAACTGCCCCTGGGTAGACCATGTTCGATAAACCTGTGATACAAGGAAATTTTTAATTAGTAACTAGTTTAAGCTCACTAGTATCCTTTGAAGATAATATAAAAAATGCATTGCACTCAACATAATTTTTTTGCCTGAGGAGTGCATTTGATTTAACATGCTAAGAGTGAAGTCAATAAGACTCAATTTTGACATAAACCGCACGACAAAAATTATGATGAAAATAGACAAAAGCTAAGCACTTAAGAAGTTTGCATAAGCTAGAACCTGCAAAATCAGCTGAAAGTAGAGACGCACAAATGCTAATAATATGTTGTCATAGATACCGAGTTCCAAAATTGAGCTCAATATTAAAATATATATTTATCTTTTCAATTTTTGGAAATAAAGTTATGAAAACTGATTTAATATGAGACTTACTTTCAAATTATTATAAGATATACAGCCAATAATGTGAAGTGTCCCTCATGGTTCATAACACCTCATTAAAGGATATTACCTTTAACATTGATTTAACTACAATCTGAACCATGAAAATGATATTATAGTAAATCAAACCTACAATTATGACAAAAAAATCATAATAATTAATATTTTAAATTTTGTCTTTCAATTGCTACAATAACTGCATCAGAAATCTTTAATCAGTGGCATAGATTGGTTCAGTGTGAAAACCACAATAGAAACTGTAGAAAGTGACAAGAAATGTAAGAATTAAAATTCAAAAAATTTAACTAACATTTAAATTCCAATAAAAAAGACTAGCCTCATCACACGCGCAAAGCGCGTGCAATGAGGCTTATTTATTTATTTATTTTTTAGTGGTCCTATTTTGTAGAAAAAAATTTTGTGTATATATAATTTTTATTTTGAAAATATAATTTATAAGTGGATAAAGTAATTTGAAAATTAATAAGAAAGTGGTCCTATTTTTTAGGCAATGTTTTAGTGGGAATCAGAGTTACATTTTTACAAAATTGTCCTTTAGTTTTATCTATACTTAAACATAGGGGTATAGAAGCATTTTTTAACTAAAAAATGAGAAATCCAAACAAAGGAAGGTCCTTAAATAATAATATAGATACTTGACATTAAATTTCTTCAAGAACCCGGTAAAATAGATTATTATATTTTCCCAGTGAAATAAATAATAAATATTCAGTAGATGTACACTTAATTATTTATAAATCTAAATTTCCTGATAGTTAATTCAGGTCAATCTTAATTGTTCCAAAAAAAAAAAAAAATTTCTAGTAAAGGCTGGCTCACCAAGCTGCTTTAGCTCACGAAGCCTGCAATAAGTAGTAAAATCGTCAAAGAATAGTTCATGAAATAAGAAAAACAACCATTACATTCAACAAACTTGCCTCTGAAACTCCTCAGTATCTATGAACTTCAGAGAGATCTGCAAGAAAACATGAGAAAGGTGACTCGACCATCTATACTAAGAATGGATAATGACAACAGAATTATTCATAATGTAATGCATATTAAAAAGAAAAAAAGTTTTATAGCCAGTGCTTAATTTCTTAAACAGAATCTTTATCCAATTTCAGGGACGAAACCAATTATAGATACTTTCCTAAATAAAGACGCCTCACCAAACCATTAGGTTGATGATCTCAAATCTACATCCTTACCTATTTTATTTACTTACTTCTCACATACTTTGGTATGATTTAAAAACCTGAATTTCTAATGATTTTGTTTTATATATATATATTTCAAATCAGCGTATTTTTGTGCAAGGAATATAGTTTTGTTGAGCAGAATCATCATGATTACAGAGACAAATTACGAATAAACTATTCACTCATTTTACCTATTGAACATTCAAAAGTTTTACTCTGTTCTGAATAAGATTGGCTTTAATTTCTTTCTTTATATATTCAAATTTTCAAAATAAAAATTTACATATTCAAATTATTAATCTAACAGTTGCTCAAATCTCAAGAAAATTTTCATTCACGAAGATCAAATTCCAAATCCTGAAATATTTCTTAATTTCACATCACATTCTAATTAAATCAAGTCAGATCAGAACAATTCAAGTGAGTAAATTGCAATTCTGAAGCTCCAAAAGTTATGAATGCAAATTTAATATAAATAAATCTGTGTTCCGCAAATAAGCCAAGTTAAAATAGAAAACACAAACACATATGAGGATTTGAGAAGCAAAATATTGCATAAAATTACCAAAAACACAATTTCGTAGCTCTTAAATTTAGTTAAGCAAAAATTATTGAAGAATTACACATTTCTCTAGGCTATGAACAAAGTCAAAGCAGAAAGCACAAACAAAAACAAGAACTATGCATTTCTCTAAAGCAGAAAACATGAAAGCAAAAACAACAAAAACAATTTACGAGTCGAAATTTCATCCAGTTTCACTTCAATCGGCTCCATCGCTACACTAAAGCTCCAAAGGAAACGAATCCGAAATTCCTAAACTAATTCCACATTCCTCAGAGCTATAAACCAATTCAAAGCGAGCAAACAAAGACAAAAACACAGAAACCAAAGGCAAAAGCAATGATTCAAGAAGAAGAAGAAGAAGCTCATACCGGCTCGAGATAGATGTTGCCGTGAACGTTGTCGTGGACTTGCTTCAACAAACGCCGGTCCGTCGAGTCTTCAAAGTTGGTAGAAAGTCCCATTGTTCGCTTAGTACAACTCTGTGAAACTTCAGAGAAAGAAAGTAACAAAGAAAATGGAGTTCTGTTTGCTAAAGGAAAAAAAACGAAACTCGAGGATGCTAGGGTTTTGAACTCGAACAGAGAGAGAGAGAGAGAGAGCAATGCTATGCAGAATGAGAAAGGTAACTGAAAGGGAAGCGTGTGTGTGTGTGTTTATATATGCAGAGAGAATAGGAATTTTGGAGTGGTGGTGGTGAAGTAATGCCGCCAAATGGTACTCTCTGTTTGTCTACTTGAGGGCCTAGCGCGTGTCATACACTATCCAGTCGGTCGGTCAAAATACACTCTTGGGTTCTAAAGTTTACTGAGCACTTCTGGGTCTATAAATTTTCATTTGAGCCCCATTGGTTCACAACAAAATCAAAAATTTTTACTGCAACTTGATCGTGTGGCAAATTGTGATTAGTGGTGTAAAAAAATGATGGATCCATATGATCATGTGGGTCTATAACCCCACAATTTACAATTCGTCACGTGAATAAGTTATGACAAAATTGTTGATTCTATTATGATCGAAGCATAGTTGATCTTAATACATAGGTGCAATTAATTTGAAACCAATAACATTCATTTGAAACTTCCTAAGCTAAACTAATAGTAGGTTTTTTTTATAAAAAAAATTAAAGACCAATAACGCTTATCTAAAACTTCCTAAATTAAAGAGGCTATTTAAAAAAAAAAAATTAAGGACTAATAATACTTTCCTAAGTAAACTATAGGAACTATTAGTCCACCACAATATTTTCTCCCCAAAACATATAGATCACACTATTTTTAGCCACTATTTTCATTTTGTGACTTTATGTCATGACTCTAACAAGGCAGGCTGTGAGATAAGTCGTTAGTCACCATCAGTTTTATTTTGTAAAGGATATAGCAAGGGGTGTGGGCCTACTATTACTCATTTTGAACCTTAAAATCTGAGTGGAAATAAATAAATCTGAGCTGTAGATCGAAGCGTACGAGAATGGAATGAAAAAGACTAGTATGCGTTTATGAAAATAAAGAAGACTGGTGTGGTGTGACCCTTACGAATTCTATTGCTTCCAACTCCATGTAACGTAACGTAGGTGTTCTAATTCGTTACGTTCATTATTTTTTTTCTTTTCTTTTTATGATTTATCGAATTAGTTACGTTATCTAAATAGGAAGATAATGAATCCATGCGGTGAAGAATATGGGAAGATTGTATGGAAGATATGCAACTATGCAAGTGGAAAAGGACCATGCTCTGATGCAAGCGTGCAACTATTACCTAAGTTATGATGTAAACTGATGAAAAAAAAAAAAGGCTTAAAAAAATCAAAATTTTATTTCATAAAAAATTTCTAAAAAAATTTAAAATAAAGTTTAGCTACAAAATTGGTTTACTTTATGTTACATCTTACTCAATATCTTTTTATTGGAGGTAGATTTTGACAAATTCACCATTAAATTACATTTTCTTCTTATATCATCCATATTTGCAAAATTTCTAGAAAATAATAAATAAATTGCTATGTCATCAATAAATTGTAAAAATTGCAAATTTTGGTAGTTTAAAATTATGCATAAAATATAAACTTATAGATCATATAATAAATATATCCAATTGATACAAAATTTGACATATGTATTAAGAGCGTAAAAAACATATAAGCTAACAGTTAAATTTTTAAAATATGTAGTAATGTTAATTTTATTAAATAAGGTTGTAGTCTAAAGCTACAACTAATTTTGTAGTTACACTTTGTCTAAAAAAAATTTAAACCAATGCACTCAGAACATTCATTAACATTTCTTTATAAGTATGAAGGTTAAATTTGTTGCACATAAATTGTTTAACATAGTTTTACACACGCATCTAAAGGCAACTGAAATTATATTTTCACGATTTTAGTTTTTTTTTTTTTTTTTTTGAGTGAATGTAAAACTGTGCAAAACAGTTTGTGTATAATAAACTATATAATAAACACTTAGTAATATAATATCCTATTTTATTATGAAACAGTGTCAAAGATGCAAACTGTTTGATGCTTTGTAATGTCTATTGGAGTATAATCACTCTTGCTATTTTAGGCCCTGCCAGTCCAATTGCCAATTTGCCACTGAACAAAATTGGGTTAAGCGAGGTCCAATTACTAAATTTAGAAATGTTTACAATCAGGTTTATGCTTAACAGTTAAGACAGTGAGCTAATTATTTAATATAATTGAAAAAAAAAATTATAATAAAACACCAGAACTTTTAATAAAGTTTGTCAAAGCAAACACAATAAATAGAAAATTTAATAAAGTTTGATCATTTATCTTCGAAAACGACAAGAGCACTAAAAAGTGGAGGCATTAGCCATTATTTGACGTGACCAATTCCCCAATGTTGTAGGAAGTACACTGCGGTTTTTTGTTATTTTTTCCTCGATGTGGACCATAGCCCATGCCAATGAATGATTCGTGATGTAAGGCTGTCACATAGTTTAGAATTTACACCAAATTTCTATCATGTGGTAATTACCCAATTCGTCGTAGTCTTAGTCAACGCTATTAATATTACTCAATCCAAAAAAAAAAAAAAACATTATTAACATTACACATTTACACACACACAATATTTAGAACTATTGGGATAAATCAAACATGCAATCAGGTCAAACGTACTTGTAGGAGATATCTCCCAATCTTCATAAATTAATTAATTAAAAAAAACACCCCAAAGTCCCTTAATTCAAAACATACACTGATTCACGAAAAAGCCATAATTTGAAGAAATAATTTACTAATTCCTTTGTAAATTCACTAATCCCTTTTATAATTTGTTTGGTGGCCTTATAAGGGGAAATTGTAAATTTTTAATGGAATTTTCCAAATTTTGGTAGCATCGGAAAAAGATATGAAGTAGAGAAAATTTGAGTCTTAGTTCTCTTTATAAAGAAAAGTGTGAAATACATGCAGAACATTACCCTATCTACCTCATATGAACGACTTGCCTCTGCTTTTAATACACATGTGCCTACTCTTCTAGCACAAGTAAGCTATTTTGTTGTAGGACTTTCTTTTATTTTCCTTTTTGATGGGAGAAAATTGGGCAAGGGAGGACTTCTTATACTTTCTTTTGCTTTGAAAAGGGAAAGGAAACATTTGTTTTTGAAGGAACCTACTTCATTTCTTTTGAAGTTTTGGTATGCCATAATAAAGCTATTATAATAATAATAATAATAAAATTATTTGGTATGCATATCATAAATATAATGTTACATATGAACAAATTATACATTAAGGGTTTGTTTGGTTGGGGAGATGAAAATGGTGGGAGGATAGAAAAAATTTAGTTTTATATCATGTGTGTTTGGTTGGAGGGATGGAAAATATTGTTTGTACAAATTTACTATTATAATCCTATTACATAGTATATAAAAAAGTTATTGAGTAAAATTAGTCAAAAAAAAATATTAAAAAAATAATGTGATTAACTAAATTATTTATTATTATGAAAAAGAAACTAGGTTAGTTGAAAAAAAAAAAAAGATGTTTAGATAATGAAATATTTAAAAGAACATAAAAAAGTGTTGATGTGTGGCCAAATATTAATGTAAAAGTAGAAAAAAATAAATAAATAAATAAAAGAAACAACGTGATCGAGATCAGTGGGGAGGGAAAGGGGGCAAAATGGTAAACACCATCAACCCCTTTAGTCTATCTTATTTTCCCTCCATTTTGGGAGGATTAATTTTTTATGGGATCAATCACAAAATAGTTGGGTCCTACCATTTTTTATTTTTTTCTCTCCCCCCTCCCCTCTCAATCAAACACCTTTTCCATCCATTTTCTCTCCTATTTTTCACTCATCTTTTTTCTTACCCTGCAAAATCATCTCAACCAAATATACCCTAAATGCCATAAAAAGTGGGTTCTAATTAGCTCAATTAGTAAAGTCTTTTATTGTCGAATAAGAAATCTAGAGTTTGAATCTCACCTATACCAAAGACTAATTGTATTTTTTACCAAAAATAAAAAACAAAATGATATAAGAAAGATTGATTTTTCCTAACTTCACCATCTTCAATTTCATCTAGTTTTTTTATGGGTATCAATTCCAAGCAAGTGATCTAGGCTAATGGTAATTGTATACATTTATACTCCTTTGTTTGGTGGGCTTATAAGAGGAAATTAAAAATTTGGAGTGAAAATTCCACATTTAAATTCTGTGTAGATAGAATTTTACAAATTTTGGTAACATTGGATAAATATATGAAGGTGAGAAGATTTGAACTTTAATTCTCTTTATAAAGAAGAGCATGAAATACACGCATAACATTTCCCTTTCTACCTCATATGAACGACTTGCCTTTGCTTTTAATACAATACCTATTCTTCCACTACAAGTAACTTCTTTTGCTATAGGCCACTTCTTTTGTTGTAGGACTTTCTTTTGCATTGAAAAGTGAAAGGAACCTACTTCATTTCATTTGAAGTTTTGGCATACCATGGTAAAGCTATCATAAAAAAATTATCATGTATGCATGGAGATATATCATATATGTAATGCTACATATGAATAAATTATGCATTAAATGCCATAAGAAGTGAGTTTAAGTTAGCTCAATTGGTAAATTTTCTTGTTGTCAAATAAGAGATCTAGAGTTCGAACTCCGCTTATACCAAAAACTGATTAGTATCTTAGCTTGATATTAAAGAGCAATTATCATCAAATTGACGTTATAGGTTGAAATTTTATTGTATCTAGAAAAAAAGTTTGTAGTGTTGTGTTAAAGCCAAATTTTCTCTCTCTCTTGTATGTGTTTGTTTCTAAAAACAAAATTTCATAAGAAAAATCGAGTTTTCCTAATTTCACCATCTTCAATTTCATCAAGGTTTTTTTATTGGTATCAATTCCAAGCAAGTGATATAGGCTAAGAGGAAGAGGAAAGGACATGTACTGCTTGTCACAACAATTGGGATATGATTCCATCAACATTCCACAATAACCACTTATTATACACGATAATAAAGGAAACTAGGTTCTAGAATCATCTTTATGAGAGGTGTAACTTTTTACCTTTTTGAAATTTTTAATAATTAGTCCTAAATTTTTTTTAATTAAATCGATAATAAGAAAGAAAGAGATATGATTTGAATCATAAACATGAGACACAAAAAAAGAAACTTTGTTTTTGCTTATTATACACGATAATAAAGGAAACAAGATTCTCAAATTACTTTATAAGAAGAGTAATGTTACAGTCACAAACTATTTTACAACATTTTTATAAAATGTTGATGTGGTCAATTTCTCATTGATTTTTATTTAGACCCACTGTTAATATCACTTTTTCATTTACCAATAATCACTTACCATATCAATAATTTGTAAAATTTTTTGTAAAATAATTTGTATCTCTAGCATTATTCTTATGAGAGAGCGGGATCTTTTTACTTTTTTTGAAATTTTTAATAATTCGTCCAAAATTTTTCTCATTTTTTATTTTTTTTAATTTTTTTTTTATAGATAATAGAAAAGGAGGTATGATTCAAAATTATAAACACGAGAGTGACGTGACCAAAAAAAAAACTTTGTTTTTGCTTTGATATTTGGCATAGGCAGCAAGACCTTGTGTCCTGTCGTAAAATAAAAAGTGGAAAGTAAAAAAAAAAAAACAAACAAACAAAAACAAAATGGGCATATCTTTTATCGTGAATACTAGTCGGTTGCTTTGTTGATGCTTTGCTTATTTATTTATTTTTGAGAATCTGATGCTTTGCTTAGTTGGTAATCTCATTCAAGGTCAACCATGACTCGCCTAACGAAGATGTTTTCTGTTTTTTTTTGGGATCGATTAAAATATTAGAATATCATCTTCTCAATTGTTATTCTATAAATTAAGTTACACTATAGTTTTCGGAAGTTTTTTTTACACGATATATTATATTGTGATATTAGTGGTAGGTTTATGCAAAAATAATTTTTTTTTTTAATTCAATTGTTAAAATCAATGGGGTGAGGGATCAAACTATGATTCTTCTCATAAAGAAGATCAGACAATGTCACAAAGTTACAAGACTCTTGAATATATAAAAATGATGTTACTTTAATTACAAGTTATTTTTTGAAAAAATATAATAACAAAGTTATATTCTTAAGACTACCCTTTCTAATTTTATTTTTCTTGTTTGGAGTTTGGTTCTGAATTGTGCTTGTTTTGAGGAATCTCATTGATTGCTTCTCTAGAGCACGGTTTAGTCCATGAGAACCTTGATCAATGATGGTAAGTACTTTGTTCTTAACCTCTCTCGTCTCCTCTAAAATAATGGAGCTATAATTTTTGTTTATCTCTAAATTTTTGTCATGTTAGTATCAAATGAAGACCATTAACTTACCGTAGTAGATTTTACTATTAATTGATTTATTTCTATCTAAAAAGTACTAATATTTTAGATGTTGGCAATGATTTTGTATCTCAATTGACACTTTCTATTGCTGTAACAGATACATATCCAAATCCTTGTCACTCATTGTAACTAGAACAAGTACAAGACTATTTGGTTGGTTTTGGCATCCAAAATGATCAGTCCAAACTAATGGACATTACTATTTTTGGTTAAAGATAGGAGCAAAATGGCCCAAACCCAATTTTACCTGAATTGAGAACACTTATGTGGTCCGTTTGGTTGAAGAATAGAAAAGAAATAGTTTTTATTTATTTATTTGTGTTTGGTTAAGAGGATGGAAAAATGGAAAGATAAAATATTCATTTATTTGGTTAAGAAGAAAAATAAGAGGATGGAAAATGAAGTTGGTATAAATCTACAATTATGTTCCTATTGTATTAAACAATTTTTTTAATAGTATATGAATAATTCCTTTTCATTATTATTATATAAGAAAAAAAATGTTATCAATTTAATATATATATATATACCTAAGAAGAAAAGTATTTTCAGCCTTCTTTTAAAAACAATTAGCAACTAAAAGGAACCAAAAATGAAAAAAAAAATGTTTAGCCGGAATTTTTTTTTTTTTAAAATAATAATAAGTAACGGTGTACATTCTAGCAAGTGGCAGCAACAACTAAAAAATTAAGACAAACAAGTAAGCACCAAATAGCATTAATAACAAATAGGATACTGTGTCATTTTACACTTCCAGATTTCTTCTTCCTCATTTTCTCTCGGATTTAGGAGGATTGGTTTTTGGTGAATTGAGGAGAAAACATCCAGAACCTACCAAAATTCATTCCCTTTTTCTTCTTTACTAAACAACCAAAAATTATCTTTTTTTTTAATCTTATTTTTCACTTTTTTTTCATCCATCCTAAAATCATTCTAACCAAATATACCCTAAGGAAAGATGTTTCAAATGATTGCAAGTTTTGTGTTCTATTTAACTCAACTTGTAACGTTTTTGATAATTAAATAAAAGATCTAAGTTCAATTTTTACCTACATTAAAAATCAATTAATATCTTAATCTGATTATAAAGAACAAAAACATTAAAAAATGACACAACTCTATAAATAAATAAAAAATGATTGCAAGTTGCAATTGTTTCAGCTTTAATATTTTTCTTTTCAAACAAATAAGATTTGTTCATGTCTAATTGTCTATGCTCTTTCGTTTCATGCAGTGAGGCAGTGAGAACGGATAATGATGGCCTCTTATATCGGATATTCACAGATAATAAACAAGTACCGAATATTCTGTGCTGAAAGCACAATTTAAGTTAGTTACGAAACACATAGCTTCCAGGTTTGATCTTACTCTCCATTTTAAATAAAAATAGTGCTGCCTCCTACAATCTGGACTCTGTGAAATAACATTAAAAAAAGAACAGAACTTTTAATACTATAACATCCAAAAGTTTATCCGGGAAAACTCAACCCACGTATCAACAAAATATCGCTTTTCTTGCTGTGGCAAAAAGTCTTGAAAATATATATTCAACCATTGTCGTGAAATTCTAAGATAATCCACACTTTTTGAATACCCAAAGCACATGTTCAGAGTATCCTACATGTGCACTTCTGCAAATATGCTTTAAGCATGTTCAGGGGGCAATGCCTCCTATTTTTTTTTTTTAAATATTATTATATATGTTTATTAATTTTAACAATTTTGTTCTATAAAATTACATTTTGTTTCTTTTTAATAATATTATTGATTTTTTTAAGAGTAATGTTATACTCATAAACTTTTTTATAACATTTTTATGAACTATTTTTAATAGAAAATTATTATTGGTTCGCATATAGGCATACTACTCACATTATTTTTTTACTTATCAGTAACTACTTATCATATCAGTAATTTATAAAAAACTTGTAGCTCTAGCATTTTTCTCATTTTAGTGACTATAAAAAAAATTATAGATCTAAAATCTAAAACAAAATTGTGGAGACCATTTTTGCGCAAGGTCAAGAGGTGCAGTTGTAACCAAGGCTCAGAGTCCCACATCGAAGGAAAATCCCCCCACTTGCTGCCTTATAAGCTGTGAAGCTAAGAGAGTAGTGTACCACTAGAACACTCTTGGTTACAACTGCACCTCTTGGCCTTGCGCAAAAATGGTCTCCACAAAAATATACAAGTCCAAAAAAAAAAAAAGCTCAATAACAAAAATTACTAAAAAAAAAAAAAAAAAAAAAAAAAAAACTCAATTAACTAATTTTATCCAAAATTAATAACTCTGCCCTTTAAAAAATTATAAACAAAAACTCAGTAGTTAAGTAGTAGAATTAGAGGTTGACACAATTGTATGCGGCCAACAATAAAACCACCCCCTACCTCAAAGTTATGGCTTCGTCTGTTCATTCAGTAACCAATTTTCAAGTAGCCTTAGTAAAAAGAAACTTAAAAAAAAAGGGAAAAAAAGAAAAAAGAAAGAAGATAAAATAGGGTGCAATATAGAACTTACCAAAAGGTCACCCATTCTAGTAAAATCTCAAATAAACTTATTGGTTAATAGTAGTGGTTTACGCGATCAAAACCCACATGCATGCTTTTTTTTTTTTTTTAATGACGAAACGAGATGCACGTGCACCACTACCAAACACCGAAAACCGTTGTTTAAATACCCCTACCAAACTCCCCCTCTATTTTGGGAGGTAATGGTAATGACAATCATCTTAAGGCATTAATGAGGTGATGGGAAATGTATAAAATTGTTAAAAAAATCAAAATTTTATTTCATAAAAAATTTCTAAAAAAATTTAAGACAAAGTTTAGGTACAAAACTGGTTATATTTTAGCTTACAACCTTACTCAATATCCTTTTATTGGAGCTAGATTTTGACAAATCCACCATAATATTACATTTTTTTTCTTATATCATCCATGTTTGCAAAATTTCTAGAAAATAAAGATTAATAGCTATATTGTCAATAAATTGTTTAAATTGCAAATTTTGATAATTTAAAATTATGCATAAAATATAAGCTTATAAATCATATAATAAATAATATTTGATTGATATAAAATTTGACATGTGTATTAAAAGCGTAAAAAACATACAAGTTAAATGTTAAATTTGAAAAATATGTAGTAATGTTAATTTTATGGGATAATTACAGATTATCCACCTGTGGTTTAGTTCGAATTTAACTTACCTACCCGTGGTTTCATTTTTGACACTTTACCCATCTAAGATTACTTCCATTTAGTTTCTGTTACCCACCTCTGTTAAAAATAAGGGTAAGTATGTAATTTTGTTCTCTTTTTATGTCTCTCTCCTCCCAAAACAAAAAATTTTACTAAAAAAAAAGAGAAACAAGATCTAAAATTTAGGGTTTTCACTCTCCTAAAGAAGATTAAAAGAAGATCAAAAGACAACTATACTTGGTGGCGAGCTCGTTTAACCCAGGTTTTGTTCTTTAAATAGATTTTGATCTCACCCTCAATGTACCTTGGTCTTGGTACCATGTATCTTTCACTGATTTTCGTGAATAAGCCAAAGGTTTTTTTTCTTTGTTTCCATGACAGATGGCAAAATACTTTACAGCTTACCGGATCGATCACATATTGGGTTTCTTTCGCTGGGAGCTTCGGTAGCATGCTATGACAAGTCTAACTGGAAAATTTTGACCATCGATCTCTTTGAGTCAGGTGCAGTTACGCTTGCCTAATAAAAAATAGCTTTTTTACTTGGAGAATAAATAAATGTAAAGCATGGTCTGTGTTAAGGGAAGCAATAGTTTTTAATGTTATTTTGGTGAATTTACACATTTTGATGCTTCTTCTGTAGGAAGAACGTGAAAGAGATATGGGACTTTGATCGATTGAGTCGTCCATATATTTGGCAGGAATTGTTACAGGTTACTGATTTTTTTTTGTTAGCAATAATTTGTAGGTGGGTGAGCAAGCGTGAGAGAGTGCGTGAGAGAGTGCGTGGGAGAGGAGTGTTTGATCTGATTTCTTGTTTAATTTTTTTGATGAAACTTGTTAGAGTAATGAAAAAATTAGAGATGGGTTGCGGAGCATAAACGGAATGAACCATGGGTGGGTAAAATATCAAAAATGAAACCATGGGTAGATAAGTTAAATTTGAGCTAAACCACAGGTGGGTAATCTATAATTATTCCTAATTTTATTGAGAAAGGTTGTAGCCCAAGGCTATAACCAATTTTGTAGCTAAATTTTGTCTAAAAATTTTCTAAACCAATGCACTTAGAGCATCCATTAACATTTATCTATAAGTACGAGAGTTAAACTTGTTGCACACAAATTGTTTAACATAGTTTTACACACACACTCCTAAAGCCAACTGAAATTATATCTTCAGGATTTCAGAGATTTTTTTTTGGTGAATGTAAAACTGTGTAAAATAGTTTGTGTATAACTAGCCTCATCACATGAGATGAGACTCTTTTCTTATTTTGAGTTTAATATAATTTTTCAGTTTGAATTTTTCAATTGTTAATGAGGCTACACAGGAAATGATTTTTATAAAACTAAAATTTAAGATTTGAAATGGAGTTAATTACTAGGTTTAGTATGTGCTAGTTTTTAGGAAAAAAATGTATCAAATTTACGTAAGATATGTTTAAATAGAAAGTGTGCTAATTTTTAGGAAAAAGTTCCTCTAGTAGTTTTTTTTTTTGAATTTTGTTGAATTATAATTTTAACTCTATTTTTTATTTTTTATTTTTTAAGAAGAAGCTTATCTAATTAGATTAGGGATATTTTTGATATTTTAAAAATCATAATTAACTTTCTGAATTCTCTTAATATATAGATCATATAATAAATTATATAATAAATGCTACTAGTAATATAATATCCTATTTTATTATGGAACAGTATCAAAGATGCAAACTGTTTGCTGCTTTGTAATGTCTATTGGAGTATAATCACTCTTGCCATTTTAGGCCCTGCCAGTCCAATTGCCAATTTGCCACTGAACAAAATTGGGTTAAGCGAGGTCCAATTACTAAATTTAGAAATGTTTACAATCAGGTTTATGCTCAACAGTTAAGATAGTGAGCTAATTATTTAATATAATTGAAAAAAAAAATTATAATAAAACACCAGAACTTTTAGTTTATACTTCATACTAGGTTGTCAAAGCAAACATAATAAATAGAAAATTATATAAAGTTTGATCATTTATCTGCGAAAACGACAAGACCACTAAAAAGTGGAAGCATTAGCCATAATTTGACGTGACCAATGACCAATCCCCAATGTTGTAGGATATACACTGCGGTTTTTTGTTATTTTTCCCTCGATTTGGACCATAGCCCATGTCAATGAATGACTCGTGATGTAAGGCTGTCACATAGTTTAGACCAAATTTCTATCATGTAGTGATTACCCAATTTGTCTTTAGTCTTAATCAACACTATTAACATTACACATTGTTTAGAACTATTGGGATAAATCAAACATGCAATCAGGTCACACGAACTTGTAGGAGAAATCTCCCAAGCTTCATAACTTTCTTACCCCCAAAATAAATTAATTCATTAAAAAAAAAAAAAAAACGCCCCAAAGTCCCTTAATTCAAAACATAAACTGATTGATGGAAAAGCCACAATTTGAAGAAATAATTTACTAATTCCTATGTAAGTTCACTAATCTCTTGTATAATTTGTTTGGTGGCCTTATAAGGGGAAATTGCAAGTTTTCAATGGAATTTTAGTCCGAATTCAGAGTGAAAATTCCACGTTTAAATTTTGGGTAGATGGAAATTTTCAAATTTTGGTAGCATCAGATAAAGATACGAAGAAGGGAAAATTTGAACTTTAGTTCTCTTTATAAAGGAAAGCGTAAAACACACGCATAACATTATCCTATCTACCTCACATGAACGACTTGCCTTTGCCTTTAAAACACATGTGCCTACTCTTCTAGCACACTAAGCTCTTTTGCTGTAGGACTTCCTTTACTTTCCTTTTTGATGGGAGAAAAATGGCTAAGGGACCGAGGGACTTCTTTTAATTTCTTTTGGTCTGAAAAGTGAAAGGAACATTTGTTTTTGAAAGGAACCAACTTCATTTCATTTGAACTTATTCCACCATTTTAATTTAAACTTTCTGGTGAGCATGGGAAAAGGATACTGATGATGTTTTTCTATCTTGTATTCCCATCAAATGATCCATGGGAGATCTGGAAACCTGTAAAAGAACTGCAAAAGATGTGGGATATCCCTAAGTTTGGTATGTTTCGTGGTTCTTTCTTGAAAGTCTCATAAGCTTTTAAGAGATCAGGAGAGAGAATCATAGCTTCAAGACCATAGGAATTCCACCAGTCAATGAACCATCTTGGAATCATCATGTCTTTCTTTCTGTACATATCAAACCGGAAAAACCAAGTATGCCTGTAAATATTATTTTGAAATAAAAGGAACCTATCCCAAGCTTCCATATAGTCATAATAATTATAAAACTGAGGCTCAAAAGTCACAGAAAAGTTCCTGGTGATCCAAGGTTGTGCTTTCCACTGGGAGGGGGTAAGAATTTGCTTTATGACCACTTTAAAGTAGCCAATTCTGTTTGGTTCTTAGGAACAAGGCATATGTGTGACCAAGATTGAGTCTGTATCAACTAAAATATGCTCATAAAATGTCTTGGTCTTAAATATTTCTGTCTTTGGATGTTCCCATCCTGGGGGAATGAGCTGTCTGACTAGAGAGAAGGTGTCTGTTATGTGTTGGTATTCTGGATCAATCCATAATATTATCAAGAAGTAGTTTAATATGGAGAGGAAGGTCTATAAATTCTCCGTCCTGAAACATGAGATCAGTGCGAAGCACCTTTTGCAGAGTCACACTGTTTTCTAACTACCCAGGAGAGAGCATAGCAGTAATATGGAAGCATAGATAATGATAAAATAGATGATAAAGAAGAAAATAGCAAAACAAATATATTCAAAATAAGTTAAAACGAAGTATGGAATATGAAAACTGAAACAAATAAAATCTTACTTGAATAAAACCTCTGTCTTTGATTAAAAATGAAAACAACTTCTGCCTTTGATACAAGCTTTGAAAATAAAAGCACTGTCTGAAGAGTTACAAGATTACAAAGTAAAATCTATAAAAGGGTTACAAGATTACAAGAGAGGAAGGATTACAAAAGTCTTTCTGAGAGAGAGAGGGAACTATCTAGGCTTAGAACTGGACTTGGAAATTGGACCTTAGAAATGGACCTAGAACTTGAACCTTAATTCTGGACCTAAAAATTGGGACCTCAAAACTGGACCTTAATTCTAGACTTGCCTTATGCCTTCAAAGTATGTCTATTTATAGATTAAGTGAACCTGAAGTAAACCCTGGTAATTCTTCAAAAGTAACCTGAGTTAAATAAAGTGAACTCTAGTTAATCTGTCGGTAGAATCTTGCATAGTAAAAAGTTATTCTGTCGATAGAATCTTCAACAGTAATCTTGAATAGTAAAAGTCATCTGTCTCTGTCTGTATCTGTTTTGACTATCTTGACTGTCTTGGATTCTATTCTAGAAGCTATTGATGCATGCTGGTGAATAGTGATCTGTCGTCATTATCTGTCCGAGAGAGCATCCTGTCTGTCTATCAGTCTGTATCTGCATAGTTATCATAATCTAGCGGATCAGAGTTATCCTCATACTGTTCATGCTCATGGAGTACTCCATAATCATTACATAGAGGGCAATATGAAATAAGAAAGAAAACAGGAACATGATCCTTTGCTGTCATCAATCTAGGATCCTTAACAATCCTTCTTTTCCCAATAAGCCTTCTTGCTGAAGGTCTTGGACCATATACTGCTATTATGTCGGTGTAGCCATATAAGTGGAAACCTCTATCTAATTCTTTATTACTTCATAAATCTTGTTACACATGAAATTAGACAATTCTTGAGCAAGAGCACCTGGATCATCAAGTGATAAATAAGTATCTCCTGTATACCAGTTGTATTCAAGGATACAACCCCAATCATAAATAAGGACTAGAATATGTGCTGGCTGAGCTTCCATATAATAGCTAGTGTCCCAAACTGGAAGAGTACTCCAGATTTCCATCTTCATATAATTAAGTCCTCCAATCTGTGCGGCTACTTCTTGGATGACTCTGGGGAATAAACTAATCTGAATTGCAAAAGTTATAATTAGTTTGCTAATAAACCCTGCTTCTAGCATTTTAGATAACCATAAAGGATCACAGATTACTGGATCCTCTGTCTCTGTGTTGATAAGTAATCCTGGGTAGGGATTATATCTGTCTCCTGTTCTTTCATAAACTCTGTCCGAATTTCCAAAGCTCTCATACCATGTAGCTTTATGAGATAACCATGTATCACCTGTCATATCTTTTGTTCTGATAAATGCTGTAGAGACTAATACTTTAAAAAGATACATCCATCTGTCATAAGAACTTGTCATAGCTTTGTGAGTTAATATATTCTGTTGAATTTCAGGGGGTAAGGTTCTCATAGCAAGTCTCGTTTTTTGCTGAATCTTAGGGTGGAGCTTGGAAAAGCTTGTTCCCATAAGATAGCTTTTTAGAGACTGTAATTCTGTCTTTATGGAGCTTGAATCTCCATCCTCCTTGCTAGGGAGTTGACAACCAAGTGCTTCAATAAATGCACCGGTGCTAATAAGATGTAATTCCAAAGCCTGAAGGGTCTTTCGGAATAAGGGTTTCTGTCTAAGGGTGAAGGCTGCTTGTAAATTATCAAGAAGTAGTTTAATATGGAGAGGAAGGTCTGTAAATTCTCCGGCTTGAAACATGAGATCAGTGCGGAGCACTTTTTGCAGAGTCACACTGTTTTCACCTCATGAATACATTGCCTCTTCTGACAACATATCCTGAAGGGATATTGTCTCTATCGAGATGCCTTCATGCAAATCTGAAATCCTTACTGAAGGTTTTTGGAAGTTGGGTTGCACCGCTGGTGCTTTGCCCTTTCCTTTGTCTGCCTAGGAGGTTCTTTTACTCATAGTAGTTTGCAATTGGGTTTTGGGGAAAAGATTATGTCTTGAAATATGATTTTGAAAATAAATATCTTCTTGCAAAGCTTTTGTAGAATTTATCTTGAAAACTTTTTTGTCAATGTTCCTTTGTAAAGTATTTTTAAAATGTTTTATAAGAAAATCATTTTTATAATTTAAAGTATATATAATAAAACAAACATCTCGATGTACACTTTTGTGCTCTTGCTGAGTAACTGTAGTATTAGAGCAGTCATGATGAAGTCTGTCAAAGTGAGTAGGTTTCAAACGATTTTGAAAATCCAGTATGATTCTATCCATGTATATTTTACTATATATCGCATTCTGTGAGGGTATGTGAAATAAAGTTTCTTTGTAAAGTCTTTTATTAATAGGAAAATTTGTTAGGGGGTTATCATTAATTCTGTCTGTTAGGAAATTAAATCTGTCATCATTGAAGAAATTTCCACAATTAATGTTTTCTTTAATGATCAATAAAGGAGAATCTGTCAAAGCTTCTTTTATTAAAATATCTGTTAAATGAATATGTAAGGATACTATAAAGGGTGTAAATATGTTATTTATTATAATTTTGTATGATACTTCTATCATGCTGTCAGTCCATGCATATTGACTATAAAAGATTGCATCCATGTTTCCGTCTTATATGCCTTTTGTACTAAGTTCTTCTACATGAGGAGATTGGACTTTATGTTGGTACTTATGCAAAAAAGCAATAGGAGAATAAGAGCAAATCTCTGTCTCTATATCTTGTTTTGACCTTTTTATGTCATCATCTGTCAAGTGTTCATCTAGTGAGTTTTCTGTCAAACGTCCCCTATAAGTTCTTTCTTTATTGACATCTTTTAAGATAGTGACTTTGTTGAGAAAACTAATTTCTTTCCTATTTAGGGGTAAGATGAAATTAAAAAGTATGTCTTTTCTCAAATCATAAGATTTAACTCCTTCATTACCTATGTGATCATTAATCAGCTTTTCTTTATTAGCCTAAGTTAATTCTTCAAATTCTGTTTCACTTTTAAAAGGTATTAATCTTTCATTCATGCTGTCAGTTTCTACAACTTCTGTTAAGAACTCTTTATTGATAGTTTCTGTGTCCCTTTTTTGAAAAATAACTTCGTTAGTTAAACTCAAAATATTTTGTCTATTACTGTCATTATTTAAATTATCTTTTTCTAATGAAGGGGGTTCTGTCATAGGTTTAGAAAATTCTTTCAAATTTATTATTTCTACAATATTTTGTTTATTTATATCTGTGGAGTTATCTTCTTTAATTTCTTATTTTACCATTTTTGCTTCTGTCATTAAATCCTGTAGAGTTACTAGTTTTATATCTACTTTATCTTGTTTCTTTTTTGTCTTTTCTTTCTCTTTCTTTCGGCATTCTGTAACATAGTGTCCATATTTCCCACACTTAATACAATCAGTAGGTATATCTATAGAATCTTTCAATTTTAGTAAATAATCTTTTCTATCTCTTAAGTGGTTGGGTAAATTATCTATTAATTTCATTATTATGTCTTTTTGTTTTCTTTTTCTTTTATTGACTTTAAGTGGGTTGGTTGATTTTAATTCTTTCTTTTCTTTTACTTGATTTATTTCTTTTTGACTAACCTTAAATATTTCCATTAATTCATTTATTACATCTTTCTGAAAATCTAATTTACTTATACGTTTTATATTTATATTATGTCTATCACACTGTTTTTTAGTATGTCCATATCCTTTGCATTTATGACAAATAGTATTACTAACATGTCTGTTAGTTTTCTCATTATCTAATAACTCAGTAGTATTTAAAACTGCTATGTCTCTTTTGCTGTCTATCTCTAAAGGTGTATTTAAAATTTTCATCTTTTTAGTTAATTCTGTCAAGCTATCATTTTGGGTATCTACTATAGATATTTCAATTAATTTTAGTCTTTCCTCAATTTTCTCTTTTAAATTATTATTTTTATTTTTCCCACCTTTGTTGACTTTTCCTATCTCATCCTCTACTTCTAGCTTTCTACGTAGAGATTCTTTAAAAGTACTATTATCTTTTGATTTTAGCATGTCTTTAACTTTCCCTACTTCTTCTTTTGTTTCTATTATGTCTTTTTGTCTTTTTATGTTTTGTTTCAAAAAGAACTCTTTTTCCTTCTGTAAGTCTATTTCTAACTTCTTACATATAATTTGTACTGAACTAGATACTTCTTTATTGTTATTATGCTTTTCCATCATTTCTTTTAGACTATCATTACTATTGTTGATTTTATCTATCTCATCTTTGATATCTAGTTTCCTACGTATGACTTCCTTATTCTTTTCACCATTTTGTCTTTCAAATTTTTCTAGTGTGTCTTTTACCATACCTTTCCTTATCTTACCTCTTTCTTTGTCTTCATTTATTATATCTCTGACACTTTCTATAGTACTTTTTTCTTTTATGAGATCCTTTCTTCTATCTTCTATACGTGTTGTGCTTTCCTCAATTGGGTTAGTTTTTCTATCAACTCTTATGTCAGTTGCTTTTAATGTCTGTAAGTTCTTATCTATTTCTTCTTTTGAGTTATTATTTATATAACAACTATCTGTCATAGTTTTAGCTGAAGATGATCTATGATGGGGTTCAAATTCTCTTTCATTTTTTAAAGGTGAATTTAAAGCTTTCAATCTTTCATAGAGTTTCAAAAAGTTATCATTTTTCCTTTCTACTATAACGGATCTTTTAGTAGCTTCCAAAGATTTTAATTTTTTATTAATTCTGTCTAAAAAACTGTCATTGTGTTTATTAATCTATCGGTTGATTTTATCTCCTGTTAAAATACTCCAATTATTTGTGCTACTATTATAATTATAATCATCAATTTCACTGTCAGAATCAGAATTCATTTCATCATAATCCATATTACTATTCATTAAAAAAAAAAAAAAAGGCCCCAAAGTCCCTTAATTCAAAACATAAACTGATTGATGGAAAAGCCACAATTTGAAGAAATAATTTACTAATTCCTTTGTAAGTTCACTAATCTCTTGTATAATTTGTTTGGTGGCCTTATAAGGGGAAATTGCAAGTTTTCAATGGAATTTTAGTCCGAATTCAGAGTGAAAATTCCAAGTTTAAATTTTGAGTAGATGGAAATTTTCAAATTTTGGTGCTAGATAAAGATACGAAGAAGGGAAAATTTGAACTTTAGTTCTCTTTATAAAGGAAAGCGTAAAACACACGCATAACATTATCCTATCTACCTCACATGAACAACTTGCCTTTGCTTTTAAAACACGTGTGCCTACTCTTCTAGCACAACTAAGCTCTTTTGCTGTAGGACTTCCTTTACTTTCCTTTTTGATGGGAGAAAAATGGCTGAGGGGCCGGGGGAATTCTTTTAATTTCTTTTGCTCTGAAAAGTGAAAGGAACATTTGTTTTTGAAAGGAACCTACTTCATTTCATTTGGAGTTTTGCAATTGGCATGCCATGGTAAAACTATTATAAAAAATTTATCTGGTATGCATGGAAATATATCATAAATATAGTGTTACATATAAATAAATAAATAAATAAATAAATTATGCATTAAAAGTTTGTTTGGTTGGGGAGATGGAAAAGAAAGAGGATAAAAAAGATTTAATTTTCCCCCATGCGTGTTTGCGTGAAGGGATAAAAAATGTCGTTTGTACAAATTTACTATCATAACCCTACTACATAGTATACAAAAAGCTATTGGGTAAAATTAGTTTAAAGCAAATATTAAAAAATAATATGATTAACTAAATTATTTATTATTATGAAAAAGAAACTAGGTTAGTTGTAAAAATACAAACGAAAAAACCAAGACGTTTAGATAATGGAATATTTAAAAGAATTCAAAAAAAAAAAAAAAGTGTTGGTGGGTGACCAAACATTAACGTAAAGTTGAAGAAGAAAAAAAATAAAAAGGAAAGAAGAGGAACAACGTGAGAACAGTGAGCAGAATGGTAAACACCATCAGCTCCTCTCTTCTTCCTTATTTTCTTTCTGTTTTGGGAGGATTGAATTTTGGTGGGGCCAGAGAGAAAATAGCCAAGTCTTACCATTTTTCTCTCCCCCTCCCTTCCCAACTAAACGGGTCCCGCCTATTTTCCACTCCCATTTTTCCATCTTCCACAAAATTGTCTCAACTAAACATACCCTAAATGCCATAAGAAGTGGATTCTAATTAGCTAAATTAGTAAAAAAAATTTATTGTTGAATAAGAAATTTAGAGCTTGAACCTTATTTATATCAAAAATCAATTAGTGTCTGGGCAAAATGTTAAAGAGCAATTATCATAAAGCGGACATCATATGTTGAAATTTTATTGTATCTATTAAAATAAAAAAAAAAGTTTATAGTGCAACTCTCTCTCTCTCTCTCTCTCTCTCTCTCTCTCTCTCTCTCTCTCTCTCTCTCTCTCTCTCATGTGTGTATGTGTTTGTTTCTAAAAACAAGAAACAAAATGGCACAAGAAAGATCAAGTTTTCTTGACTTCCCCATCTTCAATTTCATTTAGTTTTTTATGAGTATCAATTCCAATCAAGTGATCTAGGCTAATGGTAATTGTATTATACTCCTTTGTTTGGTGGCCTAAGAGCATCTCAGCAGATTCTCCAAATTTTTGTACTGTTTGGAGAATGAACAGTGACTTTTACCTTTTAGCTACCCACTTTTTCAAATACATTTTCCAACAAATTCTCTATCTCATTTAAATATTATTTCTTTATTCATTCTTTATTCATTTTTTTTTTATCATCATTTATTCTTCATATATTCATTTCCAATGAAAAGTGTTATATCCACAACATTTTTCGCAATACTTTCACAAGAATCACATCAAAATCTTATGTGGAAAGTTGTTACCAGTTTTTATTTGAACCTACCTCTGAAATTATTTTTTTACTCATCAATATTAGCTAATAACAATCTATTACTTAAGATTTATTGTGAAAATATTGTGGTAACATTTCTTAATTGTCATTTCTTATTTTTTATATTATTTTTCTCTTCACACCATCTGTCATCCATTTCTTCTTCTTTTTTCTTTTCTTTTTTTCTCTTGGTTTTTTCTCCACCACACATGTATCCCACTCCTTTCCTTTATCTACCTTCTTTTTCTTTTTCTAGTTCATTTCGGATAATTTTTTCATAGCTATCTCTCTCTCTCTTTCTCTAGCTCTTTTTTTTTTTTTTTTTTTTTTACTTTTTCTATTTCTACTTGACTCTAGAGTCTAGAACACTCTCTCACTCTATCTCACACAAACAAATTCTCTCTCATACACACATAGATCACCGGCAGAGAAGTGGAGATCGGCGTTCTGCATGGTTTTTTTTTTTATTAGTTTTATTTTATTGTTCAGATTTCATTAGGCTTATGAGAAAGATTGTTTTTGTGTTTCAAATCTTTCGATTGGATTTTGTGTTTTTATTTTGATTGTGGTATATTATCGTTGAGATAGAGAAGCACGAGAGAGAAAGAATTATTTTTTTATTCAACTAGGCATTATTTTAAGGGAGAATATTGTTTAGAGAAGCTACAGTAATTGCTACAGTGTTCTCTATTTGTAGAGAAGCACTGTAGCAACTCTAATCTAAAAAATGGAGATGGAGAAGCTATTGGAGTGAGTTTTTGGGGTGAATAGTGGGTTTTTCTCTCCAAAAAATAAATATAGAGCATCTGCTGGAGATGCTCTTATAAGAGGAAATTGCAAATTTTCAATGAAAAATTTTAGTCCAAATTTGGAGTGAAAATTCCACATTTAAATTCTGTGTAGATAGATATTTCCAAATTTTGGTAACACAGGATAATATGAAGGTGAAGAGATTGGAACTTTAGTTCTCTTATTAAAAAAGTGCGTGAAATACACGCATGACATTTCCCTTTCTACCTCATTTGAACGACTTGCCTTTGCTTTTAATACGGTACCTATTCTTCTACCACAAGAATGTAGGACTTCTTTTGCTTTGAAAAGTGAAAGGAATGTACTTCATTTCATTTGAAGTTTTGGCATGCAATGACAAAGCTATTATAAAAAATTTATAATGTATTCATGGAGATATATCATATATATATAATGTTACATACAAATAAGCTATGTATTAAATACTATAAGAAGTGAGTTCTAGTTAGCTCAACTGGTAAAATCTCTTGTTGCCTTTGCTTTTGAAGCAATATCTACTCTTGTACCACAAGTAACTTCTTTTGTTATAGGACTTCTTTTGCTTTCTTTTGCTTTGAAAAGTGAGCCTTTGCTTTTGATGCAGTACCTACTCTTCTACTACAAGTAACTTCTTTTGTTGTAGGACTTCTTTTGCTTTCTTTTGCTTTGAAAAGTGAAAGGAACGTACTTCATTTCATTTGACGTTTTGGCATGTCATTGCAAAGCTATTATAAAAAATTTATAATGTATGCATGTAGATATATCATATATGTAATGTTACATATAAACAAATTATGCATTAAATGCTATATATAAAAAGTGAGTTTTAGTTAGCTCAATTAATAAAGTCTCTTGTTATCGAATAAGAGATATGGAATTCGAACCCTGCTTATATCAAAAATCGATTGGAATCTTTACTTGATGTTAAAGAACAATCATCATAAAATTGACGTTATACGTTAAAATTTCATTGTATCTAAATAAAATGTTTGTAGTGTGACTTTGTGTTAAAACCAAATTTTTCCTCCATTGTGTGTGTTTGTTTCTAAAAACAAGATTCTATAAGAAAGATCGAGTTTTCTTGTCTTCACCATCTTCAATTTCATCCAATTTTTTATTTTTATTTTATTTATTTATTGGTATCAATTCCGAACAAGTGATATAGACTAATGGTAATTGTATTATAACATTTGATAAAAGGTTTTACTTCTCCCTTTAATATTATACAATGTTAGGTTTTCTAAAATTTCGATCCAGTACAATTACCCTCACTTCCTCTCACATTAATTTTTACCACTCCCATATTTTTAACTTTTTAAAGTTGTTTCAACTTTTCTTTAACTTTTTTTTATTCAATGGTTTGAGATTTAAAATTGTTTTTTTCAACTCTCAATCTCAACCATCCAATACTATTGCATCATATGTAAGTATCTAGATTTCAATCCAATTTTGTAAGAGGAGGAGGAAAGGACACGTACTGCTTGTCAGTTGTCACAACAATTGGGATGTGATTTCATCAACATTCCACAATAACGGCTTATTATACAATATAATAAAGGAAAATAGGTTGTCGAATCACTTTTATGAGAGAGTTGGATCTTTTTACTTTTTTTTTTTAATTTAATTTTAAAGTAAGTAGATAATAGAGAAGAAGGACGTATAATTCAAATCATAAACACCAGACACCGAAAAAGAAACTTTGTTTTTGCTTATTATACACAATAATAAAGGAAACTAGGTTCTCGAATCACCTTCTTTTTTTACTTTTTTGAAATTTTTAGTAATTCGCCCTATACTTCTTTTATTTTTATTTTTAAATTAAGTAAATAATAGGGAAGAAAGAGTTATCATTTGCGAATCATAAACACGAGACACAAAAAAGAAACTTTGTCTTTGTTTTGATGTTTGGCATCCGCAGCAAGAGCACGTGTCCTGTCGTAAAATAGGAAGTGGAAATAAATAAAAACAAAGTAGACATCTTTTATCGTGAAAAGTAGTTGGTTGCTTTGTTGATGCTTAGCTTAGCCGGTAATCTCATGGTCAACCATGACTTGCCTAACAAAGGTGTTTTCTTTCTCTTTTTTTTTTTTTTTGGTCGATTAAAATATTAGAATATCTTCTCAATTGTTATTCAATAAATTAATTAAGTTACACAATAGTTTTCAGAATTTTTTTTTCATGATATATTATGCTGTTATATTGTATTTAGTGGTAAGTTCATATAAAAATAATATTTTTTATAATTCAGTTGTTAAAATAAATGGGGAGGGGGATTCAAACTATGATTCTTTTCATATAGAAGATCGAGCAATACTACAAATTTATGAGACTCTTGAATATATAAAAATAATATTACTTCAATTATAAGTTGTCTTATGAAAAATATCATAGTAAAGTTATATTCTTAACGTTACCGGCCTTTTTCTAATTTTATTTTTCTTGTTTAGAGCACAGTTTAGTCCATGAGAACCTAAATCCATAATGGTAAGGACTTTCTTCTTCACCTCTATCGTCTCCTCTAAAATAATGGAACTATAATTTTTCTTTATCTCTAGATTTTTGTCATGTCAGTATCAAATGAAGACCATTTACTTATCATAGTAGATTTTACTATTTAATTTATTTATTTTTATCTAAAATAGTATTAAAATTTTAGATGTTGGCAAAAATTTTGTAACTCAATTGACACTTCTTATCTCTTTTGACAGATATATATTCAAATTCCTGTCACTCATTGTAACTGGAACAAGTATGAGAGTATTTGGTTGGTTTTGGCATCCGAATGATCATTCCAAATTAATGGACATTACTTTTTTTTGGGGTGAAAGATAGGAGCAAAATGGCCCAAACCCAATTGTACCCGAACTGAGAACACTTTGGAAAGATGATTCCAATGATTGCAAGTCACAATTGTTTCAGCTATAATATTTTTCTTCTCAAACAAATAAGATCTCTGTTCATGTCTAATTGTCTATGCTCTATAATTATGGATAATTATGGCCTCTTATATCGAATATTCACAGCTAATAAACATATGTACCGAATATTCTGTGCTGAAAGCACAATTTAAGTTACTTACGAAACACATAGCTTCCACGTTTGATCTTTACTCTCCATTTTTAAATAAATATAAATATATTTAGTGCTGCCTCAAACAGCTACAATCTTCATCCACTTGGACTA
This sequence comes from Quercus parvula, assembly GCA_030820535.1. Classification (NCBI taxonomy): domain Eukaryota; kingdom Viridiplantae; phylum Streptophyta; class Magnoliopsida; order Fagales; family Fagaceae; genus Quercus; species Quercus parvula. Next base: position 51,812,519 of record JAUAME010000005.1, on the reverse strand, counting down.
TGTGAAATAACATTAAAAAAGGACAGAACAATACTAGCATCCAAAAGTTTATCAGGGAAAACTCATCCCACGTATCAACAAAATATTGCTTTTCTTCTTGTGGCCAAAAGTCTTGAAAAAATATATTCAACCATTGTCGTGAAAATTCTAAGATAATCCACACACTTTTTGAATACCCAACGCACATGTTCAGAGCATCATAAATGTGCACTTGTGCTGATATACTTTAAGCATTTCACTCCAATTAGGAGTGTGAATGTTTCAGCTTGGGTTGGGTTAAGGGATTTATTTAACCCAGTTCACCATGGTGGATTAAAAAAATTCCAACCTAACCCAATTTATCATAGGGTTCAACCTAACTCACGTAAATCGGGTTGGACTCATGATTGGACAACTTTTTTTTTTTAATTACTATTATTATTATCAAATTAAACATTAGAACAACACCATCATAGATAATAGCAAGTTTATAATCAAATGATCATGAGCACAACACCAAACTAACACAAACTATATTAGGAGAACTTAGGATTTGGATTTTATTTAGGAACAGGGGGCAAAAAAATAAATAACAAAAATGTATAATATATTTTTAAATATATATATATATAATATATATTTTTAAATTTAAATATAAATTAAATATAGGTGGGTTAAGTCGGGTTAGGAGGATTTTTGAATTTTTTGACCTAAACCCAACCCGAACCATTGTAAAAAAAAAAATCCACTGCCCAACCCAATCCACTAACCCTTAAAAACTGACCAAACTCGACGGATTGGGTTAGATTGAGTCGATTTTGGTAGGTTTGTTGCAAACTCCCTACTCACAATACTCCAAAAATCACCTTCCTGCTAGTGCTAATACATTTTCATCCTCATCCAGTAAAAAGAAACTTAAAAAAAAAAAAAAAAAGGATTAAAAAGCGGGTACAACATAGAACTTACTAGAAGGTTACCCATTCTAGTACAAATATCAAATAAACTTATAGGTTAATAGTAGTGGTTTACGATCAAGGAATACTGAACTTATCAAAACCCACTGCTTGAGACGAAATGAGATGCGTGTGATATAAATAAGGCACAAGTCCACAGTAGGCCCATATCTTAAGATAAAAGCTTAAAACCAAATTAGTAAATGTGGTAATAGTAATGGTTTTTACGATCAAGGAATAATGAACACAACTCCACAGTGCAGGTCCAAGTGACAAAGTTACAGTAAAATGACGTAGCATCCAATCTTTATTGCAATCCACTGACTTCTATCAATTGAATCTTCTAAACTCTATTTGGGGAGTTAATGGTAGTGACAACCCTCTTAATTCTTAAGGCATTAATGTGGTGTATGCATGTGCAAATCTAGATCTTAAATTAGGAAAAATCTGTAACTACCAAAAGGAAAACATAAACTACAAAGAGGTCAACTGTATCAAGCTCACCTCCATGTTAAGCCGCTACACATACAGATCCAATGTATGAGAAACTAGCATAAATATGTCTAGAGTTTAAAAATAAATATGTCTAGCATCTCTTTTTTCTTTTGAGAGTAAAAGAGGTATGCACAAAAACAAGACTCTTGATTAGTTTTGGAAAAATTTCAGGCCATTAAAAAGGGATGGACAGTGACAAAGTGGCAGCATATGATAACATGATATTTGAGGACAACAGCTAACAGGTTTACAAAGTGAATAACTTTCATATCTAGTCCATCAATAGCTCTTTAGCAAAAGTATGCTAACTAGTATTGAAGCATCCCTAGATCACTACTAAATAATATGAACAAGGTCTTACAAAGCAATTGCATGACATCTTTGGTTTAACATTCATATCTTATAAAACCTACCATGAACCCATCCAATTTCCAGAAATGTCAAATCTAAGTCATACTTATATACCAACTGCACATATGCCAAAACAACGGCTTTGGTAGTGTGAAAAATTCTGTCTTTCTAAACCTGATATCTTAGGGTGATTCCTTAGGAATTGCAGACACGGATACGACATGGTGTAATATGTGAAATATTATAATATAAAATAACCAGTACAACACTAATATGACATAGATATAACATCCTAAATGAAGTGTCCATACTAGTACATAATGTTCCATATTTCAAATCTAGTGCAAATGAGCCACAAATTTTATTATAATAAATGAAGTAAAACCGTACGCGCAACAGCATTGCAGGATAACTGAAAATAAGCTAATAAATAATATATCCAAGTCAAATGATATGGAAAAGGGGATAAGTTTATCCAACCTGTCGTTTTATCTCTTGAAAGCATTGCATATTCAAATAGTACTTTATTGTTATATTTGTTTGAAGCGAAGTTCCTCTCAAGAAGCAATCCTGATCTATACTTCGGGTTAATTGCCATGATCTAGTTTCTGACCTGATAAGTTTATGGTTTAAACGAGTAAATCTTCTGTGTGCACGCATACATGTGCCATATATCAAAATGGAAATTTGAAAGTAAAATACCTCATCAGTTTTCGCATTCAAACTAACAGCTAAAGCACAATTGGACCCTTGAAGTTTACATTGGAAGATTTTGAGTTAAAGAATGAAAAACTGTGGATGTTTGAGAGAAACTAATTGGATATATATATATATATATATATATATATATATATATAGAAGATGTTCTTGCTTACGGGAATGAGTATTATCATTTTGGCTTCTGTGTCAAGGGATAATGCATCATTAACTTTGGCACAATTATTAGGTAGGACACAATTGGCACACAATTGAATTCCAATTTAAAATATAATTGAATTTTCTCTTAATTTGGGCTTTAAATATATACATATGATTAAAAAAAAAGGTGCTATATATGCTACTTTTATAGCTGAGAATCATTGAGTTGCCTCTTGCCACAAGTAATAGAAGAAGGTTATCACCTAGCCAACTGAGATCATTGTAGATTATTTCAAATGAACTTAAATTTTTTTTTTCTTGATAAGTATGAAGTATAAAACTTCATAACATCAGGAGGAAAATATAAGCATTTTCCAACAAACAATAAAATCTCTAGGAATGAACTTTACATATATATACACTTAAATTATGTTAGAGTAGAATCTCTAACTTGTATTAAAAATTAAAAAAAAAAAAAAATTTGACAACAATTGACAAAAAAGCCATAAAAAAATTAAATATTTGTGAATTCACTAAAATTAATCTTAATTGTTTAAATTTCATAAATCCTTTTAGTGACATATAATAGATGTGTGTGTGGGGAGTTAACATTGTAGTATTTATTCTATGTAATTAGAAATATTTTTAATAGAATAAATATGTTTATTTTCTTATATTAATTACTTTAAGCATAATTAAATTTTAATGTCATTTTTCTAAGATTTATATGAGAAACAGTTGATTTGTTTATTTATATGAAAAGCAATTGATTTGAAATATGGTATTCTTACTCAAATTTAGTTGTTTTTGCAACAACTGAAACAAAGTCCAACTAAAAAAAAATTAGTAACACAATAAAAAATGTAAAAAAATAATTGAAAGATATTTGCATTTTTTAGTAGGCATGAAACATGTCTATCTATATTAGCCGCTATATCATGCAATTTTCAATTTGTAAACACACATATATAGTATGATCAAATCACTATACTACTCTTAGTACTTTTCTATTTTGTCTATAAAATAACTAAATATTACAATATTTTTACAAGGATAATTATTGAAAATTTTTTTATTTTTTATTTTATTTTATATATATACATTGATAGTTGGGAGTGGGGATTTGAACCTTGATGTCTTCGTTATCAGTTAAGCTACAAAATTATTGAAATATTGGAGGAAACTAATAATAAGTTGTATCGCACATCAAGCAGGAAATCGACTAGTATTTAATAATGAAGAAAGTTACAAACTGTTGAAGTTCAAGAAGAAGTGAAGCAAGAGAAGCAGCCAAGGTGTGTTGTAAAGAAACAAAGAGGAATAACTAAGTAGATCGAAATGACATCGTTTCAAATAGAAGAAAGAAGAAGAGATTGAAACACAGAGTTTGATTTAATGAAGAAACATGTGATCAAAACACGCATGTGATTTTGTAATCAGTTTAAGTTAAAAGTGTTGTCTTTAGCTTATAGGTTATTATTAATTTTCTATTAGTTTGTTATATTTTTCCCGCTTAATGATCGTGTATATAAACAAATTAGATGAATGTTATTAATCAAGCTTTCCATTCTTCATACTGATCAATAAGAAGTTGTTTCAATTAGTTAGAAAGCTCTCTCTTATTATGGTATCAGAGCTCTAAAGCTCATTAATGGCTTCCATTGCAAACACATAGACAACTTCAGAAATTCCCATTCCTTCTTCCCACAATACCTATAATCACAGAGTTTCCTCACAGAATACCGATTCATCTTCTTCAATGGATGATGAAAATTCCAATCCATCTAGCCCTTATTTTTATCCTTTGCTGATAATCCAGGAATTATTTTTGTTTCTCAACCTTTGATTGCTCCTAAGAACTATCCAAGTTGGGCAAAAGCTATGTTTCTTTCCATGAGTGGAAGAAACAAGTTTGGATTTCTAAATAGCTCAATTCCTATGCTCTATCTTTCATCTCCTTTATTCAACGCTTGGCATAGAGCCAACACAACCATTATTTCATGGTTAACCAATTCCTTGAGCAAAGAACTTGCAGCTAGTGTTATCTACATCAACACAGCTAGAGATCTTTGGCTTGACATGGAAAATAGGTTTTCCCAAGGAAATGCCACAAGATTGTTCGAGATCAAGAAGGAGATTGCAAAATTTTCACAAGTCAACTTTCTCTAAGTTCCTATTTCACTAAGTTCAAGATTCTTTGGGATAAATTTGTGACCTATGCCTTTTTCTGTTTGCACTTGCACATGCACTTGTGGTGCTTAACAATCAATGCACAACAAAAGGATAATATTTTCCATTTTCTTATGGGTTTGAATGAAAGTTATGGGAATGTTAAAAATCAAATCTTTGTTAACTGAACTTCAACACAAACAAAAAATAAAGAAAGACAGAAACAAATTTCTATTGATTCATCATTCGCGTTTTTTGAAAATCTTCAGCTAACCATCGCTAATTAATCTTATAACGAATGAAGAAACTGACTGTTAACATATATTATGTTATGGGCTTCAGGCCCAGCTAGATTACTTGTATAGCACACCTGTATTTGTACTACACTTTACTTGTCCCGCACACATATGTCTCCTATATAAAGGCACTGATGTATATTCTTTGATTATGAAATACAATACAATCTTCCAGTATTTCTAACATGGTATCAGAGCCACTACTTTGACCTTTTCTTAGCAGTCTTGTCTTTATTAGTGTGACTCCTTTTTCAACATCGCTTCCGCCATCACAACATCTGCCACAGCCTTTCGTCATTGAACCTCCAACATCATCCAGTCGTCGACCTTAGGTTCCGGACCTACAGCCGCCGTCGTTAAGGAATTTCACACTGCACAGACCACTGCCCTTTGCATCACTGCTACAAATATTGCTCCGATTACGGTTGTGAAGATACCACAGAGATCGTCTTACGCCAATTTACACACTCGTGAAAGCCTCGACGCTGTCGGAGACTACATGCACCCCCACGCGCTGTTCAAAGGCTCCGTTTCGCTGATCATGCACCCCACGCGCCTTCCACGTGCCGCTGCACATCTGGGTTTTCTCTCATGTGCCTCCACGTGCCGTTACTTCAGGTCACGCACCGTCATGCGCTCTCACGCGCCTCAACCCTCTCACTGACGTCATCCACGTCAGCCCTCGCTTGCATCGTTGCTGACGTCACTTGCTTGCGTCAGCCGTTGACATCATCTTTTGACTTTGGGGTTTGACCGTTGACTTTGATTGGGACGTTGACTTTGATCGTTGACTTTTCTCCAGGGTTGACTTTTTTAGTCCAGGTTCTCCTTACCCAGTTTTTCGCGTAGATTTCATTTTTGCAGTCTATTTTTGCATATTGTGTTTCTAAATGGATAAAAATGATGTTTTTCTTCCTTGCCCCATCAATACTGTGTTGGAGGGGAGTAAGAATTACTTATCTTAGTCTCAAGCTATGCGCAGTTTTCTTAAGGTCGCATTCTCTGGCATTATTGTACTGGTGCAATCACTATTCCTGTCAAGGGAGTCGATGAAGAAGATGCTGCCTTCCTTAGTCGTATGATTGAATGGGATAGTCCCAACCACATGATCCTCACATGGATTCGGAACACTTCCATTCCCTCAATCTCCAACCTGTTGGGCAGCTTTGATGATGCAAAGTTAGCGTGGGATATGTTGGCCAAAAGGTACTTCACTACTCACAGCTCCATGAAATATCAATTAGTGGTTGAATTGTATCAACTCAGGCAAGAACCAGGGCAATCCATCAATGGCTACTATGATCAGTTTCTTTTCATTTGGAACCAAATTGACCTTTCTGATCCAACTTGGGCATGCTCAAAGGATGCTTAGCAATATGCTTCCATCAGAGATGAATGTCGCCTCTATGAATTCCTGATGTCCCTTCACAAGGACTTTGAGCCCATTCGAGGTCAGCTTTTAAATCGCATTCCTACTCCCTCTCTTGATACTGCTGTGAACGAGTTGGTTAGAGAAGAAGCTCGTCTTGCAACCCTTCAAGCTCATAATAAGCTTAATGTTTTGGCTATTACTCCTTCTACTCCACCCATAGAGCAACCTCAGCAATCAGGTGATTCCTCTGGCTCTAGCAATCGTCGCAAGTAGACCAACAAAAAGCTCTTCAACTATTGCAAGCGTCCTGATCACACCATTGAGACTTGTTATCGTTGCAACAAATCTACTGCTATTGTTTCTATTGCTGTTGTTGCTAATACTGAGCCTACTCCGCCGATGACTTCCATTTCAACTGAGTTCCAGTCTTTTGGATCCATTATTAACCTCTCCCCCACTAAACTACAAGAGATCATAGCTCAGGCTGTTCGTATGGCTGGTAATGCATTTCTTTCCACTGCTCTCTCATTTCTACCCGGTAAGTCTCAAACTTGGCTTTTTAATTCTGCCTGTTGCAATCACATGATACCTCACTCCTCCTTATTCTCCAAACTTGACCCTGCACCACATCCTCTAAATATTCATATAGCTGATGGTTCCACCATGCATGGGAATAGTCTAGATTTTGTTTCGACCTCCAACCTCTCTATTCCTAGAGTCTTCCATGTACCTGACCTATCCTATAATTTTTGCTTTGTGGGACAATTAGCTGAACTAGGTTATCGCCTTATTTTTTACTATTCTAGGTGTATTGTGCAGGATCTGAGGACGGGACAAGAGCTTGGGACCGGCCCTAGAGTTGGGCGTATGTTTCTCGTGGACAATCTTCATCTTCCACATGTTGCTCCTGTTTCGTTGCTGCTGTAGCTGCTGTAGTTTTTTCCTTACCATCTCTCACACTTTGGCATTCTCGTCTTGGTCATGCATCATCTTCTCAGGTACAACAGTTAGCTTCTAAGGGTCTATTGGGTTCTGTGTCCAAAGACAATTTTGATTGTACTTCATGTTAGTTAGGAAAACAGTCAGCTTTGCCTTTTAATAACAGTGAATCAATTTCTAATAGTATTTTTGAGTTAATTCATTCTGATGTTTGGGGACCTTTTCCTGTTGCTAGCATTGGTAGATCTCGATATTTTGTTGTTTTTATTGATGATTATTCTCGTTATAGTTGGATTTTTCCTATGAAATCTCGTTCTGAAATTTTACCAATATTCAGCAACTTTGCAAAAATGGTTGAAACCCAATTCTCCAAACGTATCAAAACTTTTCGTTCTGATAATACTCTCGAATATACTCAATATACGTTTCAAGCTCTGTTACATTCCTATGACACTGTACATCATCTAACTTGCCTAGATACCTCTCAACAAAATGGTCGAGCCAAAAGAAAATTTCATCATATTTTTGACACTGTTCGTACTCTTCTTCTTTCTGCCAAAGTTCCTGCCCCATTTTGGGGTAAAGCTGCTCTTAATGCTGTTCATGCGATTAATCGCATTCCAAGTACTGTCATCCATAATCAGACTCCGTATGAGCGTCTCTTTGGGTCACTCCCTGACTATCATCACCTTTGCTCCTTTGGATTTGCTTGTTTCGTTCTTCTTCAGCCTCATGAGAACAACAAACTTGAGCCTCGATCTAGGCTTTGTTGTTTCCTTGGTTATGGAGAAATTTAAAAATGGTATAGGTGTTATGATCTTGTCTCTCATCGTCTTCATGTTTCTCGTAATGTTGTCTTTTGGGAATACTGATTGTTTGTTGAACTCTCTCACTTTCGTTCTTCCCTGACTACCTCCTCTGTTTTAGAAATCTTTCCAGATGAGTCTCTTGTTCATTCTACAAATACTTTTGATCCTCCTTTGGACTTCTCTCCAGATATTTTTGATGCTTCTCCTAGACAGGTTGAAGATGAACAGGTTAATGACGAGTTACCCCACCTTGAGCTTGGGTCCCCTGCTCCTGCTCCACCTGAAGATCCTCCACAAGACATTCCACCTCGCCACTCAACCCGAGTAAGATCCATTCCTATACATTTACTTGACTATCATTGTTACACTGCCCTTGCTACACTTCACGAGCCTTAAACCTATCGTGAGGCCTTTACTGACCCTTTATGGCAGATTGCAATGAAAGAGGAACTTGATACATTAACCAGAAACCATACTTGAGATCTAGTCACTCTTCCTCCTAGACAGTCTGTGGTTGGTTGTAAGTGGATCTATAAGATCAAGACTCGCTCTGATGGGTCCATTGAGTGCTACAAGGCTCGTCTTGTTATAAAAGGTTTTACACAGGAGTATGAGATTGATTATGAAGAGACTTTTGCTCAAGTTACTCGTATCTCATCTGTTTGTGCCCTCTTAGCTTAGCTATTGCTGCTGCTAGTAAATGGGATCTTTTTTAGATGGATGTTAAAAATGCTTTCCTTAATGGGGATCTGAGTGAAGAATTCTATATGCAACCTCCTCCTAGTCTCTCTATTGAATCAAACAAGGTTTGTCATCTTTGACGTGCACTTTATGGTCTTAAACAAGCTCCACGAGCTTGGTTTGCCAAGTTCAGCTCCACTATCTTTCGCTTGGGTTACACTGCCAGTCCATATAATTCTGCCTTACTTCTTCGTCGTATTGATAAAGGCACCATTTTGCTTTTTCTATATGTGAATGATATGATCATAACTGGTGATGACCTCAATGGCATTCAAGAACTCAATGATTTTCTCAATCAGCAGTTTGAGATGAAAGATCTTGGACATCTCAGCTATTTCTTGGGTCTTGAAATTACTCATTCCACAGATGGTCTTTATATTACTCAAGCCAAGTATGCTTCTGACCTTTTGTCTCGAGCTGGACTCATTGACAGTAAGACTATTGACATTCCAGTTAAACTTAATGCGCATTTGACACCCTTGGGGGGGGGGGGAACCATTGTCTAATCCTTCTTTTTACAGATGATTGGTTGGCAGCCTAATTTATCTCACAGTTACTCGTCCAGACATCTTCTATGCTGTTCATCAGATGAGCTAGTATCTGTCTGCTCCACGATCAACTCACTATGCTGCTGTTATGTGCATTCTTCGATACTTAAAGGGCACTCTCTTCCATGACCTCTTCTACTCAGCTCAATCTCCTCTTGTATTCTGTGCATTCTCTGATGTTGATTGGGCAAGAGATCCCATTGATCGCAGGTCCATTACAGGTTATTACTTTCTTCTTGGTTCTTCTTTGATTTCTTGGTGAAGTAAGAAACAAACTTTTGTGGTCTGCTCCAGTACTGAAGCAGAATATCGTGCCATTGCTGATACCACATCTGAGCTCCTTTGGCTATGATGGCTTCTTAAGGATTTGGGTGTGTCTACATCCTCTACTATTCCTCTTTATTGTGACAACCAGAATGCCCTTCATATTGCTCACAATGATGTCTTCCATGAACGGACTAAACACATCGAGATTGATTGTCATTTTATCCGTTATCATCTTGTCCATGGTACTCTCAAGCTTTTCTCCGTCTCCTCCAAAGATCAACTTGTAGATATCTTCACCAAGTCACTTCCTAAGGGACGCACTCGTGATTTGGTTGACAACCTCAAGCTGGTCTCACATCTACCTTAAGTTTGAGGGGGGCTGTTAACGTATATTATGTTATGGGCTTTAGGCCCAGCTAGATTACTTGTATAGCATACCTATACTTGTACTACATTTTACTTGTCCTGCACACATATGCCTCCTATATAAAGGCACTAATGTATATTCTTTGATTATGAAATACAATACAATCTTTCAATATTTCTAACACTGACAAGACTTTGGAAATAGGTTGAAAAAAATATCAACTATTGTTGAATGCTGTTCATTCAAGATAACTAATAGATATCTATAGAATTTATCATTGGTAGCCCAAGATCGATTCCAGATGTTGCATTCATTCTTTAGAGATATAAAATATTAAAATGTTCTACAAATTGTACTAGTAACTCTTCCAATGTCTGGGTGTCCTTTCCTTTCGTAGCCTTAGCAATGCCCTTTTTCGGCTCTGTTTGTTTTGTCTCCGCTCCCTATTTTTTCCAATCTAAGGAAAGAACAGACGTGCATCTGTGGCAAATATCTAATAACGTACCAAAACTATTTCTATTTCTTCAATTCGGCTAATTACGCTGTTGCCATTGCTTAGAGTTTCACTTCTTTCTTAAAGAATATGAACTATCTTGTCCACCATTTGCAACAGAATTTTTTTCAAACCCATACAAGAACGATGAACGAACCATATTGTTGATGTGGCACCGTGGATGGGAGCGGTGAGAAACAAAAAATAATAATATGTGCAGGTCAGTGGTGTGAACCTGGGGAGTGAGGGGTTAGAGAGAACATAGCATGCTCGATGTTGGGGCTCAAGCGTAGTGGGAAGAGCGTAGTGAGAAGTAGAGTCCCAAAGCGTATTAGGTTACAGTTAATACTCTGGATTTGTTAGTGATCAAATTAACGAATAACTGCTATTTATATAGAGGTACAGGAAGCTAACCTCTAAGGCTCTAACTGTATAACGGCTCCGCTATAAAAAAAGACAATTCATTTTAACAATCCTCTCGATAGAATTAATAATTTCTCCCAATTGGAAAGTAGCCTACAGAAAGTTTAATTCATATGACAATTGACAAGATATTGTTGCAGACATCAAGGAATTGGGGGTTTTGGTAGTGATGGAGCTTATTGTGATACCTTAAACCCAAATTAGAGGTTAGCTGAAAGATTTTATCTCTACAACGTTACATTCTACATTACTATCCAAAATAACATAAGTTAGTAACGAAGATGAACAAGGTTTATGTTAAAACGATTTGATAATTTTGAGACTTTAATTGACAAATTTTGATTGACATTTTCAAACAAAATTTTGAAAACAAAAAATAGTGGAACAAATTTTGAGAGACAAATTATGAAGAAATAAAATAGTCGAAGTCTGTTCACGACTATAATCATACACATTCTGGGCATCTTATGTTCTTTTAAATAAGAGTGAGTCACATGGACAACCATAATCGAACAAGTTCTATGCTATCTATTATGGAAAAAAAAAAAAAAAATCAATATGCCATATACAGATATACTTGTACATATTATAAATATACAATCTAAATTGAAACTGAGGTTTATGAATTGAACAAATATAGAAATAAGCAAACTTTGATGTAATCAATCAAATTAAAAGCCCAATTAATTCACCACAAATTACCCATCCAAATGAAGGTAAGTCTTGTTGAACTGGGGAACACGGATTTAATAATTGAGAAAAAATTTATGGACACAATTTTTGTGCCATGACTCCACAGCGCAGGTCCAAGTGCAACCCATTGACAAAGTTTTTTTTTTTTTTTTTGGAGAAACAAACACACACAAGGGAGAGAGAAAGAGGTTCTAATACAAAGACACACCACAAACTCCACTCAAAGGCTATGGTAACCCACTGACAAAGTTACATTAAAATGATGTAGCATCCAATCTTTATTGCAATCCACTGGCTTCTTTCAATTGAATCTTCTGAACTCTATTTGGGGAGGTAACGGTAATGACAACCCTCGTAAGGCATTAATGTGGTGTATGCATGTGCAAATCTAGTTCATAAATTAGGGCTGCAAGGCCATGCGAATATCAACCTAGGAAAGGGAAAAATCTGTAATTACCAAAAGGAAAAAATAAACTACAATGAGGTCAACTATATCAAGCTCGCCTTCATGTGAAGCCACTACACATACAGATCCAATGTAGGAGAAACTAGCATTCATGTATCCAAATTCAAGCAGTAGAACCTGCTTCACCCAACCTGTCTAGAAAATAATCACACAGAGATATTCAATGCCGTTTGGAATTGCTTTGGCACACGGAGCAATGGAGCCTGGATTGCACCAGGATTGCCAAGCTGACCACAGGCAGCCATCTGATCATCACCTCGACTAGGTCGTAAGAAAACAGTGCACCCTGCTTCAGCCAAAACATTTCGAAACTCAATCATCTTTGCATCACTGGTTGGTTGGAACTGGGATCCAGTATGAGGATTGAATGAGATAAGATTAATCTTGCATGGAATGCCCTCAATAAGATCAATAAGTCTTTTTGCATCCTCAATGCTGCAAATAAAAATACAGAGACTAAATCAATGACCAGAGTTTTAACATAAATATGGCTAGCATCTCTTTTTTGAGAGGAAAAGAGGTATGTACAAAAACAAGACTCTTGATTAGTTTTGGAAAAATTTCAGGTCATTGAGGAGGGATGGACAGTGACAAGGTGGCAGCATATGATAGCATGATAGTTGGGGACAACTGTCAACAGGATTACAAAGTGAATAACCTGCATATCTATTACATCAATAGCTCTTTGGCAAAAGTATACTAACTAGTATTGAAGCATCACTAGATCACTGCTAAATAATATGAACATGGTCATACAAAGCAATTGCACGACATCTTTGGTTTAAACCTACCATGAACCCATCCAATTTCAAGAAATGTCAAATCTCTCCTCCCACCACCCCCACCCCCACCCCCCCAAACAACAACAACAACAACAAAAAAAGGCTGCACAGATAAGAGACTCAGAGCAGCCAAAGTTGGGGGCATCATACTAGCCAAATCTAAGTCATACTTATATACCAACTGCTCATGTGCCAAAACATTGGTGTTTTGGTAGTGTGAAAATTTTTGTCTTTCTAAACCTTATTGCTTAGGGTGATCTTTTTGATCAACAGATGCTCATTCTTGTAATAATACATAATGTTGCTTATGTCAAATCTAGTGCAAATGAGCCATAAATATTTTTATAATGAATGAAGTACAACGGTGCAACAGCATTGCATGATAACTGGAAACAGCTAATAAATAATATATCCAAGTCAAACAATGTGGAAAAGCAGTTAGGTTTATCCAACCTGTCATTAACTCCTGAAAGCATTACATATTCAAATAGAACTTTGTAGTTATTTTTGAAGCGAAGTTCCTCCCGAAGGGTCTCAAGAAGCAATCCTAATTTATACTTCCGGTTAATTGGCATGATCCAGTTTCTGACCTGATAAGTATATGGTGCAAGAGAGTAAATCTTCTGTATGCATGAGCATGTCCCATATATCAAAATGGAATTGAAAGTAAAATACCTCATCAGTTGTCGCATTCAAACTAACAGCTAAAGCACAATTGGATTCATGGAGGAAACGTCTCAGCTGGGGAACAAGACCACTGGTTGAGACAGTAACCTTGCGAGGACTGAAATGAAGGCCTTGGTCATGCACCATAATGTCTGCAGCTTTTATAACATTGTCGATGTTGTGTAGTGGTTCTCCCATTCCCTACAAAATTAAATTTATACATATTATTAGATAACCAGAGAGTATATATGTTTACACTACTCTGTTTTGTCTTTTCAACCTAAAATCCATGAAAACTTCCAGATGTAGCATATAAAGAGGAAGAAGATACAGTTAGCAGAACAGAACTGGATATTCAAGCAATGTCTTGCATAAGGATCACGTAATCATGATACAATCAAGCTAAAGCAGTCTTGAAAGGGCTAGTCAAGATTGTTTGCATGCTACACTTGCCTGTATCATAGATACAATTGAAGTAAGCCCTTTAACTAAATTAAATTATTATATGAAAAGGTGTATGAAGTTCTTTCTCAAAACAAAGAGACATATTTTCTCTTTTTATAATTGGGAAACATATAGCCATACGCATAAACGAAACATATAACATGCTTCTATAGACAATTCAAACCAAATGTGCTTCAAAATTACAACATTTATTCTATTCCCAGAATGAAAGTTATTAGTTAATGCACGATGCAACACATGTTAGTGCACCATTGCAGTTCAAGCAAATTACAGAAATCCTGTGCATCCTGATATATGATTTGAGTGATATTAGGATTACATTTGCTGGTAAATAACTCTAGTGTTCAGAAATTCAGTCTGCCAATGTGCACCTACCATGAATACGACATTGGTAATGGAACCAACTTCACTTGTAAGCAGGCGCCGAGCAAATACAGCCTGCTCTACTATCTCAGCTGCAGTCAAATGTCTCTTTAAACCCATCCTGCAATAAAGGAATACGTTTAGAAGTTGATATATTATCAAAAGCATGGCACCAAGAGGAAGAATAGAGGCTTGCCTTCCAGTGTAGCAAAACTGACAATTCATGGCGCAGCCCACTTGACTGGAGACACAAACAGTAGTCCTGCCCCTATCACAAGGTATGACAACAGTCTCTATCACCTGTCCATCTTCCAATGTGAATAAAATCTGCAACCTCCTGCCATTTTTCACAATCAATGAGATGATTCTCAAGAAATGAAAGTAACATTTTCAGATAGAACTAGAAGAATATCATATAACTAAACAATACAGCAACAAAAGGAAAAGATCATATCTACCTTTTTAGTTCCATCAGATGCTGTGAGAATTCCTTTTAAAGATAATGCCTTGAATTCAGCATTTTCACTCAACATTTTCTTGAAATCTTTGTTTAAACCTACACAAGTATAATATTATTAGAATGATGGTTAAATGATTAAACTCACAATTCACTAACAGCTTAAGTTTTTGGAGAATTGGTGTTTATCATGGTATCAGAGTGGATGGCCGTCTAGTACCACACGCGAAGAGTGTTAGAATAATGTTTAAATGATTAAATTCATCATTTCCCAATAAATTAAGTTTTGGGGACAACTAATAATTTATCAAATATGAAAAATAGAATTCACGAGACTCCGACTGTCCGATCACATGAAGAGAAAATCTAACCATGAAATATATATTTACCCATAACACGAATCTGACGAGAGTAAAAGCGGCAAACATAAACAAAGATGAACATAAATAAACATTGGTAAAATTCTAAATAATGAGTGATAAAGTGGTAGAAAAACCTTCCAATTCATCAATTTGATGTGCCCAAATGTCATTCCCATAGAGGCGCTTCCATAACATTAGGGCCTGACCAGGCCTGTAACCTTGTAACTGAACCCAATTCTGTCAAAGCAGGCTCTCTCAGTATTAGAATGTAAAGTCTTGAATTTTAACCCAATAAACTGAAATTAAAGATATTTCCCATGAAAAAACTCATTATCTAATATTACTTAGCCTATGTTTGCTGTACTTGTTATAAGCTACTCAGAGAAAGAAAAGAAACCAAAATCTAAATCCAAAAAAAAAAAACCCTTCAAGCTCAAAGATAAAGGGTGCATTTGAATAAGCTTGTTCCGAGGAGTTGTGGTTGCAAAATGGAGTTTTGGGTTTTAAAAACGCTATTTTAATTTCCTAAAAAAACACCTAATCAAACGGAACCCAAGATAATAAGAATAAGAGAAAGGTGAAACATTACTTCAAACTCAGAGTATGTCAACCCTTTAAGAAGAGTCTTGGAGTTGGAGCCATTTTTCGAAACTTCAATTTCTTCAACATCTCCTAACAAAAAAAAAAAAAAAAAGCAGTTGGAAATCAAAAAAACCAATACAAGGGTTTCAGACATAATAAAGATTAAAGGAATAGTAAAGAATGACAGACCGAAATGAGAGGAAGTAGAAGAAGAAGAAGAAGAAGAAGAAGCGGCGGTTGTTGAAAGCGAGTGGCGATGAGAAGAGGAGACGAGGGAAATGAGATACTGTGATTTGGGATAGGAGGAGAAGGAGAAGGAGATGGGGAATTGAGAGGTGATGATGGAATTTGATAGAAGCAGAGAATTGGTTGAGGCTGCTACTCTAATGCTAACCTGCCTCATCATCCACATACTTCCCATCGTTTTTGTTTCACTCTCACTTTTCACACCATGAAGAGAGGAGTGAGTTCGCTTGTTTATTTGTACTTTTTTTTTTTTTTTTTTTTTGGGAAGTGGTATTTGTACTTGCTCTTTGGGGCCAATTTTGCCAAATTGCACAATTTTAGCAAATTATTTAGGAGAAACACATGGTGACAAACTTATTTAGACAGTAGCATATTTTTTTGAATTCGATTTTCACAAACTCAAAGTTTTATATTTAGTAAAACTACGAATAAAACTCAAGTTTATTAAACTTAAGTTTCATGAGAATTTTTTTTAAAAAAAAATCAAATTAATTTGGAAGTTGAAACTCGAGTTCCACAAATATACTATATAACTAAATAAGTTTACCAAGAGATGTTTCTCCTAAATTTTTGCTAAAATTGTGTTGTTTGGCAAAAGCGGCCACTTTTTAGTACTATTAGTTTTTAGAACCCTAAAAGAAATTGCAAAGCCTTTTAGAATTTAGAGTATTCGCAGGCACCAATCATGAAAAATAGGATTGTAGTAAAAAATATAACTGATAAATTCTAAAAATTACCCAGCTTAGATTATGAACAAGTTATGCAAAATGATTTATTTTTTTTACATTTTTCAAGAGTGAAGGAAAATAGTAAATGATGAATTCTTTATTAAAATAGATGCTTTATTAAAATAGATAATAATTTTTACATAAGCTGATGTAAATGCTTTATACTATAGTTTTCGATACAATGTCGCACCACCAAATTCAAAATGTTCAATTGATAGGCTCAATTAAAAGGAGTAGCCGAACAGGGGGAAAGAGTATGGACAACTTGGTTGTAGCCTAAAACTAAAAATCCCACTAAAAAAATTAACATTAAATTGTATGTTCTTTATGTTCTTAATACATATATCAAATTTCATACTAATCGAATATTATTTACTATTTTATCTATAAATTTATTTTTTTATGCATAATTTTATAAGAAGAAAATATAATCTAAGTGTGAATTTTCAAAATTCACATAAAATAAAAAGATATTGGTGGAAATTACATTTTACTCCCTAAACTATCTAAATGCACACTTAACCCCCCTAAAGTATTACCTATGTAACACTTGCATCTCATCCCACAGATAATTATTTAAGGAAGTAAGTGTGTATTCTCATAATATAAGGGATAAATTGTAAAATGGGTATAATTTAGGAGGATAAGTGTAAAAAATGATATAATTTAGAGAGGTGAAGTGTGCATTCTCATAGTTTAGGGAGGTAAGTGTAAAAAATAATATAATTTAAGGGGGTAAGTGTGCATTAAGATAGTTTGGAGGTAAAGTTATAATCTTAGGTTATAACCAAGTGTCCTGCCAAATTTTATCCAAAAAGTATTTGAGCAAAAAGCTTAGCTAACTAGCTTATAAGTAGTTTAGCAAAAAAAAAAAAAAAAAAATCTAGCTTATAGGTTAGATCTTTTATGACTCTGTAAGAAAGTTGGAATCAAATTTATCTACATCTTGTCTTTTATAAACTACACAAGTGATCATAATTGTATAGGAGATTTTTGAAATACTTGTGAGTAATAGGTTTGAAATAGTAGACGTTAGTGGAGTCTTTTTTTTAAAGGTGCATTTGGTTCACCAATGCTATGCATTGTCACATTTGATTGTGGATTTTCCAAGGGTTTTAAAATGATTCTACTTTTACAAAATGTACTCCAAAAATCATTCACAAACCTGTCTCTATTAAACTTGAATTGTTAAACCTGCAGTGGTATCAAAATTGAGAGTGGAAACCATGCTTGATCAGCGTTTGTGAAAGACGAATTGTGTAAATACCTTTGAGGAATAGAACAAGCACATAAAAGAAGATGATAAGAATGCAAACCATAGCACAACTGAAAAACTGCTTAAGTCATCATAAATCAACTAGAAAAAAGCAACAGATCTACAAAGGTAAAAAAATAACTGTTATACAAGTTGAAGTACATTTCCAGCATATTACTTGATGACATGCCTGATGATGAAACTAAACTAAATCAAAAATTTTGAACAAATTTGTCCACCATTGTTGTGATGTTGATGTCCTATCTCTGAACTTTATCCAAACATGTGTACCCGCATTCCAATTAAGGAACCTGCATCACAGTATTTAACTTCAAAACCACAATTTGGCTCCTCTAGTCTTCTAGCAGGTATATCCAAGATAGGTTCATCAGATTATGTCCACACCTTGCAACATAGAGCAGAAAAGCAACTAGTCCCTGAAAGCCAGATTTAAAAAATATAAAAAAATTAGTTTCCATAATGCTAAACAGATTCATCATTCCATCATGCAAGTCAACGTAGGAAGAGAAATGTGAAAGACAAAAAGTATTTAACATGAGGGTGGTTGTGTGTGTAAGCCGTTGCAGCTTCAGGTTTAATGTGATAATTTGAAACGCATCTTAAGACACCACATAAATTAAGTAGTAGAGGGTAGCCGAAGAATTATTTCATCAGATCTGAAAATTAAGAGAGATAAGTCACATGAATCACCAGTAACCTAGCATGGCTCTCTAGAACGAAGATGCAAAAGAAGCAAGAAGCCAATAGCAGACGAGTGACAGCCAAAGGCAGGATCATTTCCAGACAGCCAGCAAATTGAATGATGATGATTCAAGTGAAACTGACTAAAACCTACACTTTTTTTTTTATAAGTAAAATTTTTTTTATTGATATAAAAAACAGAGTCACCCTATACAGGAAGTATACAATTGGGGATTATACAATCAATCGCACAAATTACATAAATCAATCAAATCAATAATAGACCATAAAGACAGACTACGCAAAACAGATATCCAATCCAGCAAAGTTCTAAAGAAAATTAATTTGAGATCAAGCATAGTTCTCTTTGTATCTTTGAAAGTACGATTGTTCCTCTCCCTTCATAAACACCACATCAAGCAATGCGGGGCAGCCATCCACAAATAACCATTCTGCTGACACCGAAAATGACTGGGCCAGCAAGCTATAACTCCACCAGAGTCTTCGACATCACCCAACAAACTCCAAATAAACCCAACACCATATACCACAATTCTGTAGCAATAGGGCAGTAAAGTAATAGATGGTCTACTTATTCACCATTGCATTTACACATATAACACCAATCCAAAAGCTACACATTCTTTCTACACAAATTGTCAATTGTCAAAATTTTCCCCAATGCTACAGTCCAATCAAAGAACGCAACTATAGAAGGAATCTTTGATTTATCTTGCTATTTTTTGACGAGTTACTAATTTATCTTATTATTTCTATAAACATATATCTCTCCCCTTAAATTTACTTTATCTTGGCCAACCACTATAACTTTGGTAAAAATGACTCAAAGGCATGGAACCCTTACAAATCATGCTAAGGGAGCACGATAGAGTTGCACCATTGCATGGTTACAACACCCTTGATGAGTAACAACCACATACTTATGATACTCATGAATAATATTTGCAACAACATTAGACAACTCATCAAGCTTTGGGCATTTTACATGGGCCAACATGAATTTTCCTTTTTTTTAAACCCTCTAATATTGTGGCATAGTTTTGGATTCAAAGCCCAAAAGCTAAAATGCTACTAATTTTGTAATTTAAGGAATCTTTTAGATGTCTTGCATAAACAAAGCCAGAAAGATAGAGACTCTTTTATCAAATACGTGTGGCAAGGTGGATGTTAACAGTGAATGTAATGGAAATGATGGAAGCAGCAACTCTATAATCTCCTAGGGCTTGTGGTTATCAGAAGAGATGCATAATATATGTGGAAGTCATCTCTTCCCGTAACACCATTAGTCCTATTATCTTACGTTTTGCTAATCTAGATTACTGATAGATAATGCACATTTTTTTTAGTTGCATCATCTTGCACTCTGAAGGATATATCCTCCACAGACATGGAACACGCATGCATACAGAGTTGGAAGAAACTTTATAGAGTAAGAAATTAATTAATCTGAACAAAAGACCAAGGAATGATGTCCCCAAGAGACTGCCACATTGGGGATTTTTAATGATGATGAGAACAGGCACAGGAATGATTTTAGAACATTTTTTTTATAGGGAAAAAAATATTCTTAATAGACTCCAATCCATGATGTGGGCAGTAGTTCCAATGAAACTCTTAGCTTAATAGACTAGGAGGGCTAGTAGCACATGGGAAACAAGCAATTCAAAGTGCAAGCACTCATTGTGCAGGTCTTATATATATACATATACAGATACATACATACATACATACATACAGATACATATATATACACATATACAGATACATATATACATATATACATATATATATATATATATATATATATATTGTCGTAGGACAACTAGACCAAAATGAAAACAACATGAAAATAAAGAGATATGACCTAGGAGTCAGTACCTACGCCTGGCTTGAAGTCAGCACCAAGTGGGGAAACCACTAGGAGTCAGCACTTAGGGTAGACGTTAAGTCAGCACCAGACCAAAAGAGACCAAACAGCCAATTTTTTTATTCATCAAAATATCAACTATCTTTTCAAGGAGTACAATAGGTTGCTTATAAATGATTGCTAAACCCTAGTTCTAATTGGTTAGGAAACCCTAATTGCCTTATAACAAAAATAAACTTGCTTCCAAATTAGAATACTAATAGCCTAATAAACTACTAAGACCTAAAACATAAAAATACAATTAACTTGCAAACACAAATAATACTAAATAATAATTTTTTTGCGTCTCCCGCATCATTCTCCTTTGGTTGGAGAAAACTCAACCTCGAGTTCTAAAACACTGAAAGATTAGGATGCTGACAAGTAACACTTGCTTCAAGTTTGGAATCACCTTAGGGAGCACAGAGAAAAGAAAAACCTTGAATTCCACCATGTCAAACTCTTCTAGAATAACAAAATCAATGTGTGGAATCAACACAATTTTATCTTGAGCCATTAGAAGCACTATGTTATCCATTTTCTCCACTTTAGCAAACTGTTTGTCTTCATGCACCGTGGAAGGCTGATTAAAAGCAGATTCATTAGCTACCAATATCACATCATGTGCACCCTCTAACACAGTACTCTCTTTAGAAACCATCTCTTCACCTTGTTGCTCTTCAATAGATTCGTTTCCTTGCACGCATGTTAAAGCAACCCTTGCCGAAGCATTGTACGTCTTTGTCAACATTAGGCTTTGGTATTACTTGAGGTTTCTCCACTACTAACAGATCATCATCAATGTTGTCTTCTATGGGGGCAGCAATAATTACATTGTGATCAATTATCCTTGTTTTCCTTGTGGAATCAGTTTGAGTCTTCATTTGCCTCATCTGAGCAATCATGTCTTGAACACCTTTCATGAACTTTTCAAATAATTCCTTTAATTCTTTGGTAGATTGTTCAAAAGTGCACTGAGGACATGAAATGGGATGAGGATTCATCCTATTTACTTCAACTTGAAAAGTACCACACTGAGATTGTGGTAGATACTTAGCTCGAAAGTATGGTGAAAAATACTCATCACAAAAATTTTCTTTCATATCTTCTCACACACTAATGGTAGGTTCATACTTTAGATAGCGGAAATATTCAAGATCCTCCCAAAACATTTGTGCTCCACCTCTTAACTTCAACTTTGCATACCTAACATTTTTGTTATCTGCAAAATTTGTTTGCTCAAAGAATTGCTCCATCCCATTCATCCAGTTGACAAAATCTCGGGGATTAGTTTTACAACCATCAAAATAAGGTGCTTCTGATATTACCATAGCCCACTGGGCAAAAAGATTTTGCCAACTTGACTTGCTAAGTATGGCCCACTAAAGAAGGCACTGCCGTGGCCTTACCAAGTAAAACTTGATAGTTGGAACACTAGTGATGAGTGGGCTTGGTGGGGCTGATGGTTTGTCAATTAAAGGCAAAAGGCTGTATTGATTGATTTCTTTATTTTAAACTGGAGCTAAGGGTTTGGGTATAAAGCTGGGCTTGGGGTCTTGTAAATGAAATGGGTCCAGTCATTGGCTTGTGTGACTGTGTACAATGAGTTTGTTGTTTTGGCTGGGTCAGGTAGTTTAATGGGTTTCAATTTGATTTCTTTATTTCAGATGGGCCGGGTCAAATTGTTCTTAGTGGGAAAACACTGTGGGGTTGCAAATTAAAAATGATCGGGAAGAGTTTGAACAGAAAATAAGGTGCTGGGTTTTTTAAATTAAATAAAAAGGCTAGTTATTGTTACCTTTGAGATGGAATCGCTAGTTTATGGAGGGATTGTGGAGGCATGGTGCTGGGAAATTGAGGGTCATGGTGGTGCAATATCAAGAAGAGGATGGTGGTGGGGCTCACTGTGGTGTGATCTGACAGACAAGGGATGGCAGTGTTGGCTTTCCAATGGGTGGTGGCGTGTGAAGAAACTTCTTGAAAGAACCTGACCAGGTCTGGCCATGGGGTTTGTTGGGTAAGCTTCTGGTGGCAGAAAAAAATACGGTGAATAGAGTTTTTTTTTTTTTTTTTTGGGTGATTTTTTTCTGGTTCTAGATTGACTGCGACGATGCTTCAAACAGATTGGTGTTTGCTCTGATACCAAAACTAACGCAGGACAACCAGAACAAAAAGAATACAACAGGAAAATAAAGAGATATGACCTAGGAGTCCGCACCTAGGCCTGGCTTGAAGTCAACACCAAGCAGGAAAACCACTAGGAGTCAGCACCTAGGGTAGACATAGAGTCAGCACTAGACCAAAAGGGACCAAACGGCCAATTTTTTTATTCATCAAAATATCAACTATCTCCTCAAGGAGTACAATAGGTTGCTTATAAAGGATTACTAAACCCTAGTTTTAATTGGCTAGAAATCCTAATTGCCTTATTACAAAAATAACCTTGCTTTCAAATTAGAATACTAGTAGCCTAATAAACTACTAAGACCTAAAACATAAAAATACAATTGACTTGCAAACACAAATAATACTAAATAATAATTTTCTTGCGTCTCCCATGTCACATATATATATATGTGAAAGAGAGACTGAGAGAGAGAGCAACTTATCAAAAAGAGAGAGAAAGAGAGCATTTCCTATGCATAGCTAATAAGGGTCTAATTCAGCAGCTTTGAAGCTGGTCCTCAGAAGAATTTGCAAAATAAAATGCTAAAAAAGGCATGTTATCACTTGGGACGACAAGTTTTAAATCTTAATGCAAGCAAGGAAAGATTTTTTTTCAATTATTACTTGTTGGGTTGGAGTGTAGATGAGTGAATAGAGCTCAGGAAAGAGGGAAGCCCGTCATGGAGCAGTCGACTAGAAGTAGAAGACTGCTGGCCTGAGAGAAGGAGGCCTCTCTAGGGAAACATGGCCCAATTCTTCTCCTTTCTTTTTGATTTTGGGTTTCTTTGTGTTTGGTAGAATGTGAAGTAATTGTATCATCAGCTCTTGGTGTCAATGAATAAGAAAAGAGGATTCTTGCCCTGCTTTATGGAGAGAGGTGAGTTGATGGAATGGAAGTTTTGCTGTGAGTGGAAGATAACTGAGGAAGGAACCACCATGTTTGCAAGGCAGATAATGGCAACTAATAATTTACACTCCTATATGTCTTCAGTTACAAAGTTTTTAATGAAGTATAGAACCCTACGCTCAGGATAACCACAACAATATTGAGCTGTTGCAGGCATCTGAGTAAACAGAATGTTGAAGCATTTGTTGCTTGGGATCTGTGGTCAGTCAGCCCCCTCATCTCATTAAGCCTTCAAGTTGGACATCCTTAAATGATTAAAAGCTTAAAATAAATATCTTTTTATCAGAAAGATATATTATTTCATGAGGAGGAAGAAGATAGCCTCAAATGAAAGAAAGAAAGAAAGAAAGAAACTAGCCTTTTAAAAAAGCACACAAATGGACTAAGGGTCTGCAGAAAGAAAATTTTAGTTCCCTAAATCAATCTATGAACACAAATCGGTGAGAAAGAAATCAGCCAGTTAAAAAGAAAACAACAGATGGTCCGCAGACAGCAACTTTTGGTTCCCTAAATCAATCCATGAACACAAATTGATGAGAATGATGTCACAAAGTCAAACCCTGCATCTACATGGACATCTACTCCAAGGATGTTCTGTTATTTGAGTCATCATACAAAATACCCAGAACTTGTCATTATAATAATCCTACAATTATTTGTACCATATAATAGCAATAAAAGATTGAAATATACATTGTGCAAGTTTTACAAAGATGACTATCAAAGGCAGATAAGTCAGCATGTACCAAATAGATGCATAGATGAATGAGTCCACAATAATGAATGAGAGGTTAACTTTTTTGATAAATAAATGAGAGGTTAACTTACCAGTACTTAATCAATCCGTCCCAGCCGCAAGTTGCTACCTTGCTTTGCTCCAATGGGTGCCACTCACACCCAATGCACACTCCCTCATGACACTTGAGAGTTCTAAAAACTCGGCATGTCTTCCAATCCCAAAACCAGCATTTACCCTCACCATCTCCTGACATAACAAACCGGCCATCTGGCGAGAAATTGACTTGGCAAGCATACCCTGCTGCAATGTGCCCAGCAAACCTCTTCTTCTTATTGAGCTGAAACCTCTCCCTTGTGCTATATATAAGAATCTGATTGTCCAAACTCTGTGCAGCAAGATAATTTGTACTGGGATGAAGTGAAATAGATGGCATAGAATGCATATGAGGCTCACTAATATACTTTATAACCACAGGTATCCCGAACTCCCATACTCGAAGTGACTTGTCATCACTCGAAGTCACAAACCTCCTGTTATTATCAACAAATGTAATAGTATTCACTGCCCCCAAATGTTGATCGTACTCCTGTGTAATCTGTCCAGTATTCATATCCCACTGAACAATCTTCTTATCACTCATCCCTGCCAACAAAATGTTCTGCTTATCATCGTCCGGATTAAGCCTAACCACATATGGAATCTTCCCGGTACTAAAAGTAGATATCACTTGCCCTGTCTCTGTGTCCCAGTACTTGATATTCTTATCATACCCAGCCGTCAAAAACTTTGTCCCGTCGTTGCAAAACCAAATATCCCTCACTGCCTTGGAGTGACCCATGTAGGTCCTCATACACTTGCCCGAATTGAACACATCCCAAATTTTCACCTTTGTATCCATCCCAGCTGACAATAACAAATGCCCGTGTTTTGGGAAGAACCTTATTGCAGACACACCCTTCGTGTGGCCACTCCAAGTGTGCACCAATCTCTTCGGTATATAACAATGATCATTGTTGGCCTTGGCATCCTTGGGAGGTGCAATCCAAGACCTTCCTTGATAATCTCTCTCTTCTTTACCATGGAATGTACTCTTATCTGGAAGAATCTCACCCTTTTCACCGCCTCTCTCTCTCTCCTCACCCTTCTTCTTTGCATACTCCTCCGCGTACTTCTTCTGCTCTTCTGTCAATTCACTTTGTAATCCTTCCTTCTTGCCTGCCCACGGACTCTTCCTATTCTTCATCAACCAAGTGTCAGTTGATGGATTCTGAAGCTCAATCTTATCAACATTTTCTTCTTGGTCGTTGCCTTCCTCCTTCTCTGTTTCCTTCTTCTCAATCTTCCTCTTCTTCTGCTCGTGTTGTGGGATGTTGTAGACAGTGATGGCGTCGTTCTTTTGCAAGGCATCAAGATCACCGACATAATTGTTGCCGGCAGAGGCAGAGGGGTCAGCAGCATATCCGTACTTGTGGAAAGTATTGTACTGCTCATCGAAGACAAAAGATTCAATGGAAGCATCCTCAACAAAGCCGAGCTTGTGGTTGCGCATGCCTTGGGCGATGCCATCCTTGGCATAAGGGTGGGCTGGGCCAACGATGGGCGCCCAGAGCTGGTCATAGGTGGGGTTAAAGGCAACAACATGCTGGACTGGGTCGATTGGCCTTGAATGGGCTTGGTGGGCTTGAGCTACTGTGAGGGCCAACATGGTGTCATCCACCTTTGGTGCTGCAGACTTGGCGGGAAGGAGGCGAGGTGGGGAGGCCTCGGGGGATGATGTGGTGGAAATAGGGTTTTGGGTTTGGTCCTCTAGTTCACCAATATCCTCATCATTTTGGTCTTTGTAGGTTTGGAGGAGATCCATTGAGGCTTTCAGAGAGAGAAATTAATGTGGATTGAGAACTTTGAGATTGAATTTGAGAATCAGCAAAAAGAAAAAAAGAAAAAACGCTTCTACTATCGGTGTTAGAGGGTTTTCTGTTTATATTAAAAAAAAGATAAACTACAAATCCGGTCTAAGAGATTAACCACAAAACAATTACAAATCAAAACCCTAAAAATTATTACCTTTCTCTCTACTCTCTGCTCTAGTCTCCAGTCTCCACTGTTCAGTCTGTCCTCAGCCTCTCTCTGATTCTCTGCTCTCCGCCTCTCTCAAGTCTCAACTGCTCACCTCACCGTAACAGCAATCAGGTATAAAATTATAAATATTTGGGCCATTTTATTTGTTAAGAACTTAAGATAACTTTGTTTATTTGGGCCCTCCCTGGCTGCCTGGACCCTCCTTGGACTGGGCGTTAAGTTTGGGCCTTCAAGTTTTTTTTTTTAAAGCCTGCATTTTTTTTTTTTTTTTTTTTTTTGTGTGTGTGTGTGGGTAGGTCTTATTAATAAGTCTTGTGTCAGTGTTATGGCTGTGCTTAAATTTTTGTTATATTTGTATTTAATTTTTTTTTAATTTATGCAGATTGAAATTGCTAAAAACTTGTTATTATTCAGTGAAATTACAACAATATTTTTTTTATATAAATCATGTTCTATTTCTCATTTGCTCTACACTTGAAAGTTATTTTTTATTTTAGTCTTTATAAATATATTGTTTGATTAAAAATGTCTACTAGAAAATATGCATCTGGATATGAAAAACTTAAAAAAAGAAAAAAAAATTAATTGAGTCTCAAAAAGAATCAATAGATAAATTTGTTATTCGTAATAAACAAAATATAACACAAAATTTAAATGAAAATATCACCAATGAGCAAGAAATTCACCAAAATAATTTAGACGAAAATGATGTTCAATTTTGCAATACAACAACTCTTGATAATGAACTTCAAAATCATTTAGAAGAAAATGAAAATAATGATGAAAAATATAATATAAAAATATTAAATAAACATTAATTTAATTAATATATAAGTATAAAAAATGCCCAATTTTTAGTTCTCGCCTTAAACCCCAAAATGTCTAGAGTCGCCCTTGTTTCCCTCTCATCCTCTCTCTGCCTCAACCCACATCACACCATGCTCCATGGCTGACCACCAAACTCTCCTTCTAAACCTCCATGGCCGGAGCTTTTCAAGCTCATCACCTCTAACCACGCACCACTGTCGAAACCCAACCAAAATCAAATCGCGTAAAAAACCCAGAAGCCCACCAAATCACAAATCAAATCACACTCACCGAAATCAAAGCATAAAACCCACAAAACAACCAAAACCACAAAATGAAAACACTAAAAGTGAACCCACCATTAGAAAAAACATATATTGGTTTTGTTATTATATTTTAAAAGAAGAATCATCTTGTTGAACTAATTTTAGATCCAAATTAATCTAACACATACCACAAGTAAGAATGATAGACTGAAAGCAAAGCAAAAAAAATGGCATTTCCCAGAAAAGTGTTTTCAAAAAATAGAAAGGGTAAGCAAAATATAAAAACTATTTGCTTCATAATCTCAAATAAATAAATAAATAATCAAAAATCACACATCATAATCCGGTGAAGAGAGGAAGAGATTTTCATAGTCTTTGACTCGACAGCACAATCTTCGATTTCCTTTCTTGACATGGCTTTCACTCGCTCCTCTCCTGTCAGCCTAGGCGACGTATAAAGAGAAATAAAAGGAAGAAGAACAAAGCATCACGTAAAAAAGAAGAAAAGAAAAATGGTGAAAGAAGAAAGACGGACTGATATCATGTGTACTGTAGTAAGTATTTTTTTTTTTTTTTACTTTTTTTTAAACTTATTAACTCTCCTTTAATATATTTTATTTAATTGTTGAGATTGAAAGTTGTTTTTTCAACTTTTAATCTCAGCCATTAATTACAATTGCATCAGAGTATTACACCTGAATCTGAAAAAGACAAAGAGACCTACACATACACATACACATACAAATACACATACACATACATAAGCACACATACACATACATAAGCATGCATAAACACATACATATATACATAAACATACATAAATATAAGCACGCATAAACACATACACATACACATACATAAGCACACATACACATACACATGCAAATAGACATAAACATACATACACATACACATACACATAAATATACATAAACACACATACACATAAACACGTATAAATTCACATAAACGTAAACATACACACACATAAACTTAAATATAGATATAAACACACATAAATGCTTGATTTAGCACACCAAAGTAACTAACGAAATTGTTTGAGAATTGGTGTTAGTTTGCAATTTTTTCCAGTCTATATGATGGTTTAATTTTTCTCAATCTGTATGTATTTTTGTGTCTATGTATGTTTATATTTATGTGTATGTGTGTTTGTGTTTGTTTGTTTTTGTTTATATTTGTTTATGCGTGTTTATGTGTATGTGTGTTTGTTTGTTTTTGTGTATGTTTGTTTGTATTTGTGTTCATGTATGTTTATGTGTATGTGTGTTCATGTTTATATTTATGTTTATAAATATAAACATACATAAATATACACACATACATAAACATGTATAAACATAAATGAATATAAACATAAACACGCATGCACATACAAATACACATACAAATACACATACACATACATAAGCACACATACACATACATAAGCATGCATAAACACATACATATATACATAAACATACATAAATATAAGCACGCATAAACACATACACATACACATACATAAGCACACATACACATACACATGCAAATAGACATAAACATACATACACATACACATAAATATACATAAACACACATACACATAAACACGTATAAATTCACATAAACGTAAACATACACACACATAAACTTAAATATAGATATAAACACACATAAATGCTTGATTTAGCACACCAAAGTAACTAACGAAATTGTTTGAGAATTGGTGTTAGTTTGCAACTTTTTCCAGTCTATATGAGAGTTTAATTTTTCTTAATCTGTATGTATTTTTGTGTCTATGTATGTTTATATTTATGTGTATGTGTGTTTGTGTTTGTTTGTTTTTGTTTATATTTGTTTATGCGTGTTTATGTGTATGTGTGTTTGTTTGTTTTTGTGTATGTTTGTTTGTATTTATGTTCATGTATGTTTATGTGTGTGTGTGTTCATGTTTATATTTATGTTTATAAATATAAACATACATAAATATACACACTTACATAAACATGTATAAACATAAATGAACATAAACATAAACACGCATGCACATATACATAAATGAACATAAACATACACATATACACACATAAACATACACATATGCATACACACCCATACACATAAATGAACATAAACATAAACATACATGCACATACACATACACATACACATACATAAACACACATACACATACACATACATTTTTAGTTCTCGCCTTAGGCCCCAAAATGTCTAGGGCCGCCCCTGGGTGGTTCCCCCAACTAAAAAAAAAAACCACCATGAAATCACTTGCGAGTTATAAAACAATTTACACATGTTAAATTATCGATTATCCCAGAAGCTTAAACTATTAGAAAATAATAAATTTCATCACTTAACCATAAACCTGTCATTGTGGGCTCCCAAAAAAAAAAAACATATGTAAGAGAGAAACTTCAAAAGTTCAATTAACCCTGAATAAAACATAAAACACTAAACATTTCCCAACTCATCCATTAACACAACAACAACATTGGATCTTTAAGAAAAAATAAAAACCAAGAATCAAAGCAATAGCTAAATATTAGAGTTATATCAAGAACTAAGCTAAGGGGGGAGAGGAACCTTAAAAAACCCAAAATCAAGATCATATAACTGGCACTCAATTCCCACAATCCAATCAGACCCGAGTATAATTCGATGAAAAAACAGCAACTAGAGAGAGAGAGAGAGAGGAACTTACTTTTCAGCGGACCCGAATCATTGAAAATGGGTTTTGGGCACCGTGAGCTTGATTTGTTAACAGAGGGAAGAGAGGGAACGAAAAAGAGCAAAGGAGAAGCAAAATAAAATTTAGGGATTACTTTGGTTTCACAAATAAGGATATGGTAATTGGGCTGTTTTTTGTGGTCCGATATTATGTAAATGGATTTGGCCCGTATGGGTTTGGGTTTAGATGAGAAGCGTACGGTTTCATTTTCTTTTTTTTCTTTTTTTTTTCCTCAATAATTTGATAATTACAACCGTGTGAGGATTTAAATCTTGAATGTTTAAAGTGAAAAATTGGAAATATCAAGACGTGTCAATTATTTGAACTACAAGGTACATGGCAGAAGAGTTTAGGATTTAAGTAGAAAGAGTTCAACAATTTTTTCTTTCTATCGTTTAATTATTAATTATCTAAACTTAAACTTTTAAAAAATAACTATATTATTTTGTTTTATAAAAAGAATAAATCATAGTTATGTCAATTGACTATAATCTTTGTAAGTGAAGTAATTATTAAATCAATTAATTGGGGTAAGTATTGGGTTCAGTGCTTTTGTACACTGGACTTGTTGAGATAGAGTCACGTGAAAAGAGTCACGTGAAAAGTGTTTGACACATGTCCAAATCCCAATTCATCTAGTGCATAGGAGTACTAATCCTAAGCCAGTTCTTATAAATTGTTAGGATATATTAATTTACCTACAACTCTATAAAAATTCTACTCCAAGTAGAATTTTATATATAAATTAATTTTTAGAAGAATTTAGGGTAAATCTCTATTATCTAAATTCTAAGAAATTTATAATTTTAGTCCATCTAAAATTATATTCCAAGAATTTGAAATAATTTAATATAATAGAACTTGCACATTGCATACAGTCCATGTATTTGTGGCTCAATATATATCGTTATAGATAGTTTTAACTTTTCCTCAAAAAAGAAAAAAAAAAAAAAAGAAGAAGAAGAAGATTGTTTTAACTTTTAAGTAGCTCACTAATTATAGCTACTAATTTTTATGATAGTTTTGATAATATTTACTTGTTATTAAACCAAAAAAATTACATAAATTTTGTAATTAATCCGTCTATTGCACGAGTAACCAAGTGTTTCAAATAATTGGAAAGCCTTTTTGCCAGGCAGCTCTTGTAGTTGTAGGTTTGTAGTAGGCTCAAATGTCCTTGAAATGACAACGTTTTGGGGGGTGGGTTTAGCACACGTAAAATACCAAGGAGAGAATCACTTACCGAAATTTATATCGAGTGTGTAAATGTACAATGTGGTTTGTACAATCTTAGGCAGACCACCTTTTTTTTTTTAACAAATAAATAATTTAGCATGAAGATGATCGATGATTGGGTTAGAAAAGGGCAAGAAATTTTCCTTTTTTTATCCCTCAAATATGGTAGTATCAAAAAAGTTATTATGTTTTAATAGTATAGCTTAAAGACATTAAACTAAACCTACAATTTTATATAAGAGGAGGAAAAACCATTTGAACTAGAGTTCATTAATTTCATATAAATATCTTACCTCCACCGCCTTTTTTTTTTTTTTTGATAAGTAAAATCATACCTCCACTTTCTTATCCAAGTTGCAAAAAAATATAGCTTCTTAATGGTATTGTGAAAGCGTTGGTTAAGGAAACAAAATCTAAAAGATGCGTATGCTGGGTAGAACTTTTGGTCTGTAGGACTGAATTGCCTTCTGCGCCAACCCAAAAAGAAAGAACAAAAAACAGGTTGGATAAACATTTTTTAGGCTATCACATGCCCTTTTATTGATTCAAGCCCAAAACAAACTTGTATGTATTCAATACAGATATTCATATATGGATTCATCCAGCAATTCTAGTTTGATCAAAAAAGACATTGCTTGTCTAGGCAAAAAATTATCTTATGCAGCTGCTTCATCACAGCTTATGATGCCCACAAACTTACTACCTCCTCAGCTAGAGGATGCATCATGGTGATTTTTTATTAGACAGCAACGCATATAAGATACAAATACAGAACACGACAAGGGCGGGAAAGAGACCAACATTGATCCAAATCCAGAAGCCTGAAGGGTTCATTTAGTTCATGAAACTAGGATAAGAATTTTATTAGCCAATGCAATGGATATCTCATCTTGAATTGTTGATGAAGATAATAATGATTATGTATTCCAATATCCATGGTACAAAATCGTGTTTCATATTTTCCCTTGAAGGTGAATCCAAAATATAAGCATACAAAATTATTCACCAATTATGCTGGAAAATAAAATTTGGCAAATTGCAGTGTTACTCATTGGGAAAGACCCATTCCTTTTCAGAACACTAAAGCAGTAAAGATCGTGAAGGTGAATGTCACCATCATCATCACACTGTGGAAAACTCAAAAAACAAAGAGAGAGAGGGGTAATCATCTCTTGTGAAAGCTAATTATCTAGTTCAACAAAATTAGAAACATACAATTAAACAAAATATGATGCAGAACTTTTGGCTAGAACAAGAACGTGTTGGCCATATTATAGTGTTGTTGCAAATCCTGCCAGCCCAAAAAAAAAAACCAAAGTCAATGCCTTGAAATAAAGGCAACTTGTGTCACAATAAAGAGAAACTAAGAACAAAAATATTTGCAACAGCAACTACCTTCAGAAGTCTACAACAGCAATCAGAAATCCAAAAATAGATGATAGGAGACATAAACTTGATTTTTTTTTTTTTTGGATAAGTGGAGACAGAAACTTGATTTAACCACACATTTCATGCAGCCATAAGGAAATACTATGATCTAGGGAGTCTAAACTGTTTGACATGGACCATATAATTGATATATTGCCTCTTCTTCCATCTTGGATAGCAAGAATACTAGAAGTTTGAAAATAAACAGAGAATTAAACAAATAATGGTTTTTCTTTTCCTTTATTTTGGGGGGACTAAAATATGACTTCTATAAGAAAGCTAATATATTTAAAACTGTGCAATTGCATTTCATCCATCACATAACACAACAACCTCTGTATTTATCTATCTCTTGTCCTCTCTTACACCACCTCATCTCACATTAGATACTCGTCCACTTGCTTTGGCAAAAGAATTTGTTTCAACATAAAAGGTGTTACCAGATATTAAAGGTCTAGACAAAGTGTGCATTGTTTCATCTCCCAAAAATAAAGTAAAGAACATTGTAGGCCACCAAGACCACAAGCCATTTTCTTTGTTTTGAACATTATGTCACGTTTGCAGTGAAACAGCAAGCCCAAGAGGCCAAAATGAATTCATGACTTAATTTTTTTACAGCCTTCCTCAAAAAAATTCATCTGCATACAAACGAAATTTCAGCTGTGTTAAAGAAGGGTCCGTTTTTAGGTGGTGTCAAGGTTCCAGTTTCATTCGTGCTGAACCACCAAAGCTAAGCAGGAAGCATCCAACTCAGCTCCTCAAACAATACAGCCACAAAAGGGCCATAATCACTTCATCCCTAGAGGTGAGAAACCCCAAAGTTCCACTCTGAAAACTCATATGAATACTCCCTCGCATCCTCAAAACATTAACCTACTCATCCGACATATTCCTCTCCTTTTTTATGATCAAAACCATTATCATCCACATGAGCAAGGTAAAATACACAAGGAATCAGCAGTCAGTTCATTGACCATTTTCGACAAAGCATATGACCCTCAAGAGATTACAAGTAGATGTATATATAATTGAAACCAAACCAAGAGGAAAGTTCGAAAATTGAAGCATACCTTCTGATAGACAGCCCCAGTTGTCATTGTACACAGACAGTAGTGAAGTTAACAATGCAGAAGCAGTAACACTATGCAATGGCATTAGAGATTGCTGCACACCAGACAACTCCACAGGAAGCCTAAAACACCAACATTATAACGCTTCGAAAAAACAGGCTTACATTACAACCTATCTAATAACACAAAGAAATAGCCCAAAAATAGTTTAACAAGTTACATAGTTACTAAACTAATGTACCACACAAACAAGACATATATCTAAGGCTCTATTTAGTTGCTAAGAAAACTAAGCACAATAAATTAAACTAAAACATTAAATACCAAACATTTACTATAATCTGGGACTTATCAAAAGCTTAAAACTTGGTCAGGTTTCTTGCTCAATATTCATAAAATAAAACAAACCCAAAACGCAAATTCCACTCTTTTCCTCAAATTCTCGGCAACCAAACAGAACCAACCTGGAGAGTATGCGCTTGTGAACAGAGAATCGGGAAGCAGAGTTGGGCCCAGCAGAGGCGAGCCCAAGCCCACTCAATCTCGAAGCTTTGGAAGCAAAAGTAGTTGATGAAGATGAAGATGAAGATGAAGTACAGCTCAGTAGGGTTTTGGAAGAGATTTGTAGGGTTCTTCTCGCATAGTTAGCCGCCATGGTTTTACTTCTTTCTTTGCTTCGTGAAGGAAATGGGATCGATGAAAGAAAGGGGTTGTTTATGGGCTGGGCCTTTTAACATTTGGGCTTTATTTTGATTTTAGTATGGGCTGGGCCAATGTGGGAATAAGATTAGCTCAAGAAGAGTTTGGGCCTTTTATGGGCTTTATATTAGAAATTGAAGGCTAAGATGAAGAGATATTGGGGCCTTCACTGGGCCTATTGGAGGGAAGCAGCTACCAGGAGAAGAAAATTGGACTAATATTAGAATAGTAGTATAAACTATACACACACATTTTGCTTGTGTGTTAAAAGAAACTAATATTAATTATCCATGGAAATTGGAAAATGCTAAAACTATTACAAAGATGAATGTATGATGGGTGATATAAGATATGGGCCAGAGTTGTAGGAGTCTTGGTTGGGTCAAGAGTGGAATAAGATTGACCAAAAAAGAGTTGGGCTTTTTATGGGCTTGATAGTAAGCAATTAAAGGCTAAGCTGAAGAAATATCTGGGCCTCCACTGGCCTGATAGAGGGAAGCATCAGCTGAGGTAACAAAAGTGGACTTATATTAGTGTTAGTTTGGTATAATTTATAAAGTTGTATATTCTATTTTAGGGTTAAAATAAAAAAAAGCTACTTAAAAAATGGAGAGAGTTTATTCCACATTATTTCTTAGATGTGAAAATATATAAAGTACAGCGTCATTTAAAATTTTAAATGACGTGTTAGATACAATTTTAGATTTATAATATTTAATCTGAATCATGAGATGAGTCAATTTTAAATGGAGAGGATCTTAAATATCATTAGGGACACACCAACTTGACTTGCGAGGTTCAAAGACACCAATAATTAATTAATTAATTAACTCTTTCATTATTGTTGGAAATTACCTAAATTAAGAGAAGTCCGGCTGGATTGAAGCCTAGAAACCTCTTAACACATGAATGAACCTGTTTGGATTCAACAGCCAGTTGAGAAAATTGCATTTTAAATTCACACGAAAATTTTGTCATTTAGTATAAACTTTATTTTCTTGGGTGTGATTAGCATGACACAACCGAAAATTTCTAGTCTTGGGGAAACACAAATTTTCCAGCAAGGTGGCATCCATCACCACATTAATCATGCCATATATAGGGAATTCAATGCAAGCGCATGGTTATGATTGATAGGCAGAGCACAATGGACTGAGATATGGTGATTGACCATGCAATACCATTTTTGATCTTCAAGATTAAAAGTTCAAAAAGTTATTTTTCATGTCAACCCTTTGATCAAAATTTTGAACTTTTAACATTTTTATCACTTTACCTTCTTAACTCTTTTCTTCCACAATTGCATGGTACAATAACTAGACTATTGTACCTGATCTGAATCCGAGCCGAATTACATCTTTGTCCCACCACATTCTATGGATCAGTTCAAGCTGGAAGGGTGTGTTAAAAATATTGCATAAGATGCGAATTCTAGGAGCATATTAGGGCCATTGATATGATCAATGAGTGCACTTTATTTGGGACACAGACAAGTCATATATTATGGTTGAAAAAGAAAAAAAGAAGTCATGCTTTGTGTGGGCTTGGTAATTGCTTTTGAAGTTAGAAAAAGGCCTGTAATAATTGTATGGGGTATGATTTTTGACCAAATTATGGCTTGAACTTTCAAACAACAATCAGGAGGGCATGATCAGGTGCCACAACTTAAGGAAAAAAACAGGTGGATATCACCAAATTTTACAAGGGTAGGTTCGCTTTTGTCAACAAAGAGAGGCCAATATGTCTATGAAATGAGTAATAGTATGACCACAATTAATTTCGTACTAGTTTTTATAATTATTTTACGTGAGAGAGTGTGATTGATTGTCTATTATTTTTAAATGAATTCACCACTTCTTCTTTTTTCACCACTTATCATTAATCACATCAAATAGTTGTGAAATTGGTTGTGAAGTGGGTTATGGTCCTAACATTTTTCCTATGATATTTCTCATGTTTGGACATGATCCAAATTGTCTTGGGGTTGGACAACTTATCTAGTATTGAGGGTATGGAATTTTTTTGGAAGCCTCAAAACCTGGTCAGTGAAAAATAAACATATGGCCCCATTAATAACAAACCTCTTAAAATTAGGTTGTGGTAAAACTATAAAAGCTTACTCTCATGTGGTTTTGTTTGGGTTAATATGCTTAGTTCAAGTTTTCTAGATATGAAGTTGATTCTCAAGATGCTCATTGATCAATACAATTGAGATCTAGTAGGATTGAGGTTAAACTATTTGTGAACCCCTACAAGGGAACGTTTTGTCGTACGTCATTCTCATATGTGCTGCTATCCTCGTACCCAATCAGGATTTTCGTCACCCGTACTCTTTTGAGTCTTTTCTATTATAGAAAAGAAAAGAAAAGAAAAGAAAAAAAACAAAAATCATCAAATAGCTCACTCTCTGCTTGGTTTGTTTTTCTTACATAAACGACTAGTATTTAACAAATGCATTGTTATCATTTATTAGAGTAATACTACATGCACAACAATTTTCATAATAGGTTTTACAATAGTGTTTTGTTGGAAAATTTTTATCGATTCTCATCTAGATATATATTAAGGGTCGTGGTGCCAAGTGCTCTTAAAACAATTGTTAATGTAAACCATTTTAAAAAGGAAAATGTTAACGAGTGCCCTTAAGACACTAGTTAAGAATCCAGTTAAAAGAAGTTTTTATGGGAAAGGAAAAAAAAATTATACTATTTTTATAGGAAATTGAAAAAACTGCCAAAATATTAATTGATTTATTTCTTTTCCTATAAAAACTTTTTAAAAATAATTTACTAATAAATGTTCTCGAGGAATTCATTAACTTTTCTCATATAATAAATACGGTAAACTACATATTGGGTCCCTTATCTTATATACCATATTTCAATTTGGTCCCTAACCTTTCAATTGTGTCAATTTGGTCTTTAACATAGTTGTCAGTATCATACGATACGCGATATGTATCGTATCGTGTACAAAAAGTTTCGTATCATAAAGGTATATTGTTAGTGCTCATGAATCGTCTGATACATAGGTGCATATCGTATGAATCGTATCGTATTGGTAAATCGTACGTATTGTACGATACATAGACATGTGGGTTAAAAATGAGTTTTTTTTGTTAAAATTTGTGGTTTTATTTGATTTAAACAAGTTGCTAGACTTTTTTAACACAAAATTATTGGGAAACTTAATTGAGTCTAATAAAATAGCAAGTCCATGAGTTTTTGTCCTCCCTTTTCTTTCTCCTACAAAATTTAGACTATACTCATAACACTCACTTTCATATGTGCATATTTATTTTCTATGCTATTAATAACGTATTAAATGAAAATATAATTATCTTTCGTTTTGTAATTATTATTTTGAGTCTAAAAAGCTAGAATGCCAAGAAAAAATAAAAAGAAAAATTATTAGAATAAAAAAACCAAAAAATAAACTAAATGTTGATAATAATGAAGAAAATGTCTATGAAAAAATAATTTTGCAAGATGCTGAACATGATGATAACATTGACTTAGATGGAGTTGATTAGCCAAGATGATGAAAATATATTATTATTTTGATTTATATATCATGTATTACTTCTGAGTTTAATCAATTTGAATGTGCATGTAATAAATATAAGTTAATTTGATTTATTTAGTTAGCTTTGTTAAATTTTATTACAAAAGTAATGATTGAATTGGTCATTAATTGAATATATTTCAAATTTATAATGAATATACCTTTTATATATGTATATCTATAATTATTTTATAATTTTATTTGGTGTTTGTGTATTTTATGATATACGATTTGATACGACACACGATATAGAAAAATAAAAAATCGATTCATAATACGATTTACGATTTGATAACTATGGTCTTTAACCTTTCAGTACTGTGTTAATTTAGTCGTTACAATTATTTTTTGGAGGAAAATTGATAACGCATTTAATGGTAAAAAAAAAAAAAAAGTTTTTGTTGATGTGACAATACACTATAATTTTATTTTGATTGTTTGATATGTCATCAATTTTCATCAAAGATATAACAATATAAACTAAATTAACATGACATTGAAAGATTACGGACCAAATTGACAAGACATTGAAAGATTACAGACTAAATTGACACAATTGAAAGGTTATAGACCAAATTAAAATATGTTATAAAAGATAAGACCAAATATGTAATCTATCACATAAATATCATTTTAATATTTACCATTATTATCTTATTATCCAGATAGATATACAATATTCTGTGAAAATTTATTGCTGGACCATATTGTATCATTTATTCATTTAAGAGACTTGATTGTAGGTGCCAAGACAGCCCTACTATCATTCAGCAAAAAATAAAAAAAGACAGCCCTACTATCACTTTCAATTTTATCTGTTATAGTGTCCCTCTCGTATGGGTTTTAACATTGAGGAAGGAAGGAGAGGGTTTGAAGTTTGAACTTTGCAGGCCGTACTAGATATAGATGTTGTGTCATAAATCATAATATCATACCAGAGCCACAGGACAGGAGTCATGGCAGTCTGTGGCACTTGCATGCATTTAATTCTTTACTGGAAATTGACTTCTCAGAACTTGAGAATCCATAAATTTACCCCAACTTTAATGTTATAGAGGTGTCATAGCCTTTTCTATCCACATGCCAGGACTGTACACTGCAAGGAATCAAATAAATACACAAACAGACCTCTGTTTTGTTTTTGAGGCCAAATATAGTGTTCTGAAAATTGTTAGAGAAATGATACTATATGAGGACTGTGGGGAGACGTATTTGTCTCATACATGAGAATTCAATGCAACAGAACGTAATGTGTGTGGTGGAAACGAAAAATAAAAAATAAAAAAATTATTCTTGGTGATAAGAGCAGCAGTGAGGCAGATGAATAGAACCGATCATAAACAGTTGAAACTTGGCTTGGTAAAAAAATTATTTATATTTGTTTATTTATAAATAAGTTAAATTAAAGCCTTAGTTTTAAGCTTGTTTAATAAATAAGTCAAGTTCAAGTTAAAAAATA
Source organism: Quercus parvula (assembly GCA_030820535.1). NCBI lineage: Eukaryota > Viridiplantae > Streptophyta > Magnoliopsida > Fagales > Fagaceae > Quercus > Quercus parvula. Next base: position 51,772,590 of record JAUAME010000005.1, on the reverse strand, counting down.
ATAATAATAAAATGTTCTTGAACAGACTCGTAAACATTAAGGTTTGATACAAAAAAAGCTGAGTCTAAACTCATTTATGGATTTGATAATATGCTTGATATGAGCTTGACAATTAAACTCAAATCTTATTAAGTAAATTTTTTTTAGAGAAAAGATTTTAAGTAATTGGGAGTTGAGATTACCCTTTTAAACTAAATAAGCCTGATAATAAGCTTGATGTATCATAATGTACTTGGGTTGGATCTTAATATTGAACATCAGTTTAAGTTTGATATTGGGCTGAGCTCAGCTTGATCAATAAATCAAACTAAGCTCAAGATTTTGGATTTTTTGACAAACTCGACCTCAAACATCATTTATAGGCTTGGTTTGAACTCGAACCAAGCTTGTACATTTTACATTAGTTATTGAGTTAAGCATGAACACTCACAACTCAACAAAACACAACTAGTTGACGGCCCTAAAAAGAAGTCTTGGGCTTTTGATTTCATTTTAAATGTCTTTTACCAAGATACAACTTTCTAAATACTCAATTTAACAAAAGAAAAAGAGAGACAATTCTTGGCAACTAGTGGCCAACTTTAAAATTACTTCCATTGCACAAGTTTGTTTTACTTCATATTTATGATCCAACAAACATGATCGGTTGGAGCCTGATTGCAATACATTTGTTGTCATATCTTATGATATATGATAGGTGCTGGGAAAGGAAATGCAGAGCTTCCCAATATATAGGACCTGTTTTTATTTATTTATAACTCACTAGCTACCAAATTAACAGCAAAGGATGGTCATGCTTAGTTAGTTCAGTGCCTCAGTGGTCCAACTCTTTACAATATGGTGTAGTTTGTTGAGAGAATCCCAAATTCTTCGCATATAATAAGCTCCCAATTCAGAATTCAGAGCCTTCTCTGTACCGTATACAACTGAACTTGTTTAGGTTTATATCAAAGATGGGAAATTAGCTTTAAAGAGGGAGACAATGTTGGCCTCCAGCTCAATCATTGTGCGCCGGTATGCCATAAAAAACTTGCAAGATCAATGGGTTTTTGGCACTTGGAAACTGTGTTTATGGATCATCCTTTTTGATAAATGAAATACTTAACGTTGATGTTAATAATATGTATGAAGCAATTCAACCTTTCTATTGTTATCTGTATTCATAATCAAACAATCTCTTATTTGTATTTCTATTGTATTTCTTATTTGTATTCCATGGAAAAGACCAAAAAATATCACCAATCTACAGAGCTATTGAATAGAGTATGGGAATGTGTCAATAATTACTGCTGTTTAGTAAGTTGTGCATGAGGAAAGCCAAAATCGCCATATATTACTGTTTGGCAAAATATTTAGCAATATGTTATTGTTTGTGAAATATTTAGCAATCTACCAACTTTTTGAAACTTGAGTTTGTGAAACTCGAGTTTGCTATGTAACTCGAGTTTCAGAAACTCCAGTTCTTTGAAAAAATAGTTTTCAAATTTGCTGTGCCATTTTTTTAATGGAACTCACAAAATCAAGTTCCATGGCAAACTCGAGTTTTAAAAAAGTAGTAAATCCCTAATTATTTTGCAAACAGTGATAGACTTATACACATTTTGTCAAACAGTGGTATTTGGCTATTTTGGCCGGATGAGGAATACACATGTTTTTACTATGTAATAAATCCTGTTTATTTTGGAAGATATTAAAGTTTATGGTAACTTATTTATGAGAAATTATTGTGTACTTCTGGAGTATCATAAATACGTGCTCCCTCCTCTCACATGAATGATAGGTTCCACTAATTAAATTCATGGTAGGACCCACCATTCATATGAGAAGAGAGAGCACGCATTTATAATACTCCGAGAGTACCTAATAATTTTCCCTTATAGTAGATCTTGGACTTGTAATGTGTTGTAATTTATTGCTTATAGATCTCAATCAGGAATGACATTAATGTGATTGCAAATTTGTCTTACTTTTTGAATTAAGTGATTCACTCGTAACAATAGAGTGGCAACTAAAAATCATCCACTTTCTCTGTTGTTCTAGGCTTCTATCAGCTTTTGGCTTACAGGAAAATAGAGAATGTGCATCATTTAATGATTAGCTCTTGCATTATGAAATGTGTTGGAATTTGTAGATTTTAGTGTTGATAAATATAGTTGCAATTCACATGCCCAATAATACTCACTTTTTTTTTTTTTTTTGTTGGTACTCTCCGTCTCATTTTGGAATATCCCAAAATTTCATTCAGCCAAAAAAACAAAAGGATACAAGTTAATAAATATTCTAACCTCCTAGACAATGGCCTTAGCCTTTATGGATGTCGTCCCCTATATGTAGGGTTAGTTTCAACTTTCAAGGGTTTCAATCCCTTCTACACACACCTAACAAAAACATGGGTTCTAGATAAGACCAAAAACAAAAAAGACTACTCAAACCTATTGGTCAAGAGACGCAAGACCGATCCAAGTCTCTTTAACTTTTCACCAGGAAACTAACTATCAAGTCTCTTTAATTTTTCGCCAGTGCTACCAGTACCCATAACCACAGATATACGAAGGACTTTGTTTGAGGTTCATTAATTAAGCACAAGTTTTTTTACAATAGACGGTTGAAGTGGTAGAGATTTCCATTAATTGCTGAGGACTAGCTTCCTTGTACGTAGTGCAACAGATGCTGTCCTATCAGGTTTCCCTTGTTTGAAGGGAAGTTCATTTATAAGGGTCTATAAAGTGTATAGACAAATAAAAAAAAAAAAAAAATTTACACTTGCTGATATAATAAATATATCAGTGATGGACTTATAAGTAAGAATCGATAAAAGTTAGAAGATATGGGCATTTTATTTAAGGTGTCATACTCATGTCATATCCGTGTCGTACATATATTATACTAATGTCGTATCAATCATTTTCATTTCATTGTATCATGTCCATGCCAGTACTTATATTTGTGTTCGTCCTTAATACATGCACAAAAAGTGGCCCTATGTACCCCCAAAAAAGTGGCCCTATGTGGAACCGTGGAACTTCTTCCCGTTATAATTAACAGTAAAGTTTTGTAATAAGTGAAATATTACAAGATGAGACAATTGAGCTTCTTATTGTTTGGAGATTACAAACAAGAATAACTAAAAGGCATTTTAACCTCAATAATATAGTGCAAAAGGTGTAAAACCAATTAGTACTTCTGTGACTATATATGCCATAGAAGAAGAACCATAATCAATATAATTATAGGTGGTTGGACCCATAAAATCCGATATTTTTGCACCACTATCTCAGTAGTGTTTACCAGTTACCACCAACACCAAGTGATGAACTGGAGTACAAGAATAGTTGGAGGTTGGTCTTTGGTGGAATGGGGTATTTCCCACTCGCAATGAGTGGATTACACCACTTCAAACTTTATAAACCAGGAAATATTTTATAAAATGCATTTAAAATTTTTTGTTCTTTCTTTAAATTTTAATTATCAAGGTGTCACAACCTTTTTTATTTTATTTTATAGGACAACCATATCTAAATCTCCCATAACATTGGATGATGATAAATTAAAAACAAAGGTGATAATATCTGAAATGAAGTGTTCAAATCAATTGGTATGTGACCTTCCACCATGATGATATTGTTACAATAATATTGTTTTGTATTGCATTATATAATTATAATTTATGTCTCCAGCCTTTAAAAGGGTAGGCAGTAACGGGTTATTAACTTTAAAAAAAAAAAATTTATAGGAAAACTAAAACTTTATATTTAATATTGTAAATTGAAATTACATCTTGAAGAAGAGCTTGTTCAATAAAATAAGAACTTTCTTTAATCCAATCAGAGAAGTCATCAATGCCTAAAGCATGTTTTGCTAACAAATGGGTCTATTACCTTGTCATCTAACATGGGAAAACTCAACTCTACGAAAAACATGGCTAGAAAATAAAATACCATAGACTATGGAGCCAATAGAGGAAGGAGGCAGAGACAATTCACATAAAGTATTGGAGATAATCAAAGAATCACCCTCCAAAATAAAATCAATAATCCTACATTGGGAGCAAAGCAAATACTAGTCTCATAAGCTTTCGCCTTAGCCCAAATAGCATCCATTAATAGGGCTTCAATCTTCTTGGTCAAAGCAGCTATAACCTTCCCCTTATCATCCCTTATAATAACTCCCACTCCAATTGCTTTTCGAGCTTCGAAAACTGCACCACCCACATTAATCTTGAGGAGAGGAAATGGAGGAGGGGTCAATGAACGGGTTACAACATGTTGGGATGATAATTGTATTGGAGCAATATTATTTTTACATAAATTCAATATTAAGAGCACTCTTATTACATAATAATTATAAATAAATCATATCAATCATAGTGAATAAAAAAGTAGTGCAAATGTTATACGTCTTTAGATTAATTGAAACCAAATAGTCAGTTCCTTTCACTTTCATTAGTGCCTGTCCAAATCGGACTAAACCAGTTTTGGAATCCAATTTCCTAGCTGGTCAAAGTGATGAATATGATGAGGCTTCACTTTTAAATATTAACTAGTATTTTAACATTGTTTATTTTAAGGACGATCATTACAACTACTCATTATGGCTCTGCAAATTTAAAGTATAATACTTCATCTGAAAACAAAAATCACAGGATTAATCTACCAAAAATTAAGACAAAATATGATATGACCCTCTACCTAAACTAATGAAAGAACCATCAGAAAATAACATTATACTATATGACAACTAATATTAAAACCATTACCATGCCCCCAAGTAAGTCCAGTGGAGAGTAGAGACTCAAGTAAAACCAGGGGCTACCACCCCCCCCCCCCCCCCAACAAAAGAGAAAAAAAAAAAAAGAGTGAGCCAAGTGTGCCTTGCGAGGTAGGTACCATCATTTTCCCTTGTATTGCACTTTCAAATGCTCCTTTTTACTTAGCTTACTACAGCACACATTAATTGCACTTAGACAAGCTTGGCCAAAGTTTTTATTTTTTGAATAAAAACGAAATCTTTAGTGTGAATTTATCGACATCACGTCATGTGACAGTAATAAATAATAACTCGTATTCTACTAGAGCCTTTGTGATAAAACACATATGTCCAAAGATTTTGAGAAAATAAAATTATTCAAGTGCGTCGTCATAGCCACTAGCAGACCCAATAGGCCAATACCATGGGCCACCTAAAACTTCGTCGTATCATATTAGTAGGGCCATTTTAATGGTGTGTCATTTTCTTTTATCTCTCTTTTTTTGTTCATGTTTCTTTGACAGCTCCATTCTCTAGAACAAACAAAGCCACTTTCAGAATTAAAAAGTAAAAAAACTTTAGTATGCACTCATAAAATCACCATTTCAATATTCAATTCTGGTAGTAATTTTATGTTACAATTTGAGAATAGGAAAGACAATTAAATTTTGACAAACATTAAACTAAAGCACCCATTGCCCCCAACAACAACAACAACAGCTGTCTCTCATAGTCTTTCCCCGCATACAATACAAAAACATATAATATTGAATGGTCACTAAAAAGGACCACCTCATCCTTACTTAGCCCACAAGGTTTTGTTTGTTTACCTGTAGAACCTCAATCCTTAGTTATTTTTTATTTGGTATTCAAATTTTCTCTACGTTTGGAATCTGATCCTCTTCTTGTGTGTATGTGCATCGTTTCGTTTTTTTACACAATTTATTCTTTAAGCCAAAAAAGAAATAAATAAAATAACCTTAATTCAACACACACTTGACCAAAAAAGAAAAATGTAAATAACAATTTTTTTTTTCTAATTTGCTGTCCAATTATTTGGGTAGCCTTGAGAACATTGATCAAAAACTTAAATTATATAGTAATAATAAACATCTTCTTCCAGATGTAAAGTAAAAACCCATAATAATACCTTACTTTTCCTATCAAAAGCTAAAAATTCCTTAACAGATAGTATGAACTTAAAAATAAATCAAACTTGGATTCTTAGCCCCGGCAGTTAAGCTTTCTTACCCACCGGTTCGAACCATACCCACATAAATGCCTAGTCAGCAATTGTCCACGTCAGATCATTCTCGAAAATCCAGTGACAAACCTCGATCCGGCCCGGACCCGACCCAAGAGCCAAGAAAGATCCGTGACTCGGGCTCCAAGCTGACGTGTCCAAGTGACAGATGGCAACACCATGGTTAATCTTGGCTTTCGAATTCGGATCCAGTATGTCCGCTTCGTAGACCCGAACCTTCGGAACCGAGTGGCAGTAATACAGTAGGTACGGGAACAGGCTCTGGTGACATGAGACCGATTGCGTGACTTTCCCACCGTTGATTCCGTTGACCGATCCGAGCATCACGTTCTGGTTTGACCCTTTCACATTCTCAGTCGTTCGAACGGCGACGTTTCGACCCAAAACCGAAACCGCAAAGTCAATCATGTCCTCGGCCGAACCCACGCACCGCTTGGTCTCGCCCGGGCTCGGAGCCCTCTCGCAGTCGCTGAGCGAGTCCACAATCATGGCCTCCATGGTCGAGTTATCATCGGCGTGAAAAATCTGCTTCATCTCGGAGATCTTCGAGGACGAGAACGGTAATTTCGACAAAATCGACCGGGGCAAAAACGACCTTTTGGGCATTTTATCCTTAATGTTGGGCATTGGCATCACTGTCCCTTTCTTCAACATCGACTCGCGAAAGAATTTGCCCGGCTCGACGAACCTTTTTACCAAACTGCCACTGAGCGCCATTGCTTCGCTTTTCTGCTCCGTTTTCACACTCGCATTGTTGTACGTAGCAAATGTGACTCCTTTTTTCGAGTAATCTTTGAAGGTGTTGTTCACGCCGTAGATCTTGAATCCAACGGCGTGGCCTTCGCTGCCTTGACCGTAACCGCTGAACTTGTCAGTGCCTTCGTTGAAGGACTTGCCGTAATTTTCGAAATTGACCTTCGCCGAGTTTGAGTTCTTCGAGTAACTCTGGAACGAGTCGTCACCCACATTGGATTTGTCTCTGTAATTCTTGAAGGTTTCGATGGCGGAGTTGCCTCCGTCGCCGTAGCTTTTGAAATTGTTCTGTGGATTGTTTCCTTCGTTACCGTAACTTGTGAACGTGTCGTTAACGGCATTGCCGGATTGGCCGTAACCCGAGAAACCCGACCCGACGACATTGGCGCTGGCCCCGTAGCCTTTGAAGTCGTTGGGGGCTCCATTGGCGTTTTTGCCGTAGCTAGCGAATTTCTGGTTGCCGGCGTTGGCGTTCTCGCTGTAAGAGGAGAACGAGTGGGACCGGCCGTTGGAATCGTCCGAGTAGGATGTGAAAGCGAGGTTGGGGACATTGACTGAGTCAGCGTACTTCGTGAACTCGCCGGAGCCGCCGGTGGAGCCAGTGGCGTAGCCATTGAAACCCTGGTCCACCACGTTTCCGTTCGATGCGTAGTTGTCGAATTGGTCCTTGTGACCCGAGGAGTCCCGGCTGTATCGGCGGAACGAGTCCACCGGCATGTTCCGGTCGCTGGAGTAGGCCTTGAACAAGTCGGCTCCGCCGAGCCGATCGGTGCCGTAGTTGCTGAAGTTCCGGTCCGCGTACCCGGCAAAGTTCGAGTCTTTGTCGTGCTTCTCGAGACTCGGCGCTAAATCGGGGTAGCAGAGGAGGTTCGCGGAGGAGCAGAAGGCTGGGAGATGAGTCGAGAGCGAGTTCTGGGAGGCGAGTTTGGAGAAACTCGCTGAGTCGACGGTGCTCAATGGGGACGCCTTGGATAACAAAAAACTCGGGTCGGACTTGGAGTTTCGGATCTCTTTGTTCCAGTACCGAATCAGATAGGATTTCGGTGTGAATGGGTTTTCACCAGATGAAGAGAATCCAACCTGCATTGACACAAAGCAAAAGCATTAACATTGGATTAGAAAAAATAATTGTAGAATGTGAAAAGGCATTGAGAGTGAGTGTAGAGAGTGAGAGAGTGCTTACAGTGAAAGAAGAGAAAAAGATAATGAGATGGAGCAGAGTCATGGGGCTGAGTTTTTTGTGCATTTTTTTTTTTTTTAGAGTGTGAAAGTGTGAGAATGTTGGTGGGTTTGTTGGGTTTTAGGCAGAAATTTATATCGGTGCGAAGAGAGAGAGAGAGGGGACCTATTGGTTGTGTATCTTAGGTTTGTGATTAATGTGAGCATTGACGTTCATTGGAATTACTTGCAAAGCAAGACAATTTATAAAGTTGATTATGCTATAACAAAAAAATAATAAAAAAGTTGAATATGCTTTTATTTTTTTGAAGTAAATATTAGAAATTATGCTTTATTATTAAACAAGGGATAAACGAATATTATCAAAAAAGAGAAAAACTAATAAACAAAAGAGTATCTAGATAAGGAAATTTGTCCAAGCACACAATTGCCTCAGAGCTCCAATGACAACAACAGAAGTATGTAACACCATAATGGCTCGTTTGCACCAACGGGGGGTTGGCTGAGTTGGTCAGGATTTCGCTTCCCTGCTTGAAAGGCTTGGGTTCGAGTCCTGCCAATGGCCTTTCGTTGGCGGGCCGCGGTGTGAGGGATTTAAGGGGAACACAGGCTCGAGCCTTGGCGGGTACCTCGGTGGTTCTTGTGGGTCCTGTCCCTCACATGGTAAATAACATCCCGGGTGGCATAATACAACCATAAAGGCCCCCATTTTTGTTTATCAAAAAAAAAAAAAAAATAATGGCTCGTTTGCAATATAAGAGCTTAAGATACGTATTATCAGATCAGGCTATTGTTGCTCTTGCAGACAGAGCTCCAATGACAACAACAGAAGTATGTAACACCATAAATCAAGCTGATCTGAATGTGGATTTGAGTTTCCATTCTTTCCTCCCATCTCCATCCCCTGTTGTTTGCAATCATTTGGACAAGATAGGCAACTTTAATGATATTTTCCCAATGATTATCCAAAATAAAAATAAGGAAATTTGTGTTAATAATTGTTTCTAAAAGGAATTGCCATGAGATCCAAAAATACATTGTATATACACACAACATTATTTATGAACAACAAAACATATCGTCACGGAATATATCCTCTTTATTTCATAATTAAAATTTTTATTTCGTAAATCTTATTGAACAAACAATTATGTCATTTCATATCAAAATATCTTTCAGGATAATAACAACAACAATATTAAAAAAGAATGATATTATTTACCTACTAAGAATCAACACAATAATATATCTCATTGATTGAAATTTGAAGAAGAGGGCTTATATTATAAAGGGTGTATAAATAAACCCTACAAATTAGGCTTTTTCTCTTCTCTCTATTCTTCTTTCCAATATAGAAGTGCACAAAAGGGAAACAAAGGGTGATGAACTCTTTCTTAGTGTCAACGATATCTTCCGTATGGTAAACATGGTTGAAGGTCAACTGCTGCTTGATGTTGGGATTTGATTATGTAGAGTAGAAACTTTACTTTTTTTTAAAAAAAATAAGTGCTAAGTACGTTTTAACATTAAATTAAGTTAAACCTGATTACAATTAAACGAAGCTTACTAAAAGTGAAGAATTAAAAGAGTAACCTTCATGTAAGTTAAATTAATATAGTAAAGTGAAGTTATCTAACTATTAAATGTTGTGTTTAGCAAAAAAGAAAAAAAAATGTTGTGTAGGTTAGGAAAAGTGCTTGTATAACTGTACATACGAGCATTTGAAAACCAAGAGTGAAGAAAAAGATTATTTTTAAATATAAAAGGTTCTTTTTCTTTAATTCGAGAGATTTCAAGCCAAAGAAATTCGTTCTTTTGGTGGATTTTTGGCTTAAGGCCCTTAACCATTTATGCAGAGTTGATCTGAGCTATATGATGAAATGTCAGATTGTTGTGTTCTAAAGGAAACAAGTTTAAAAAGGTTATTGCATTAATTTATAGGCTTTGCCAACTGCAAAAGGCTTGAATATTCTTTAAGAAATTGAGGTGGTTGTTAAATATTATAGTATAGTACAAATTCTATGTTACAATGAATCATAACATGTGTATATATAGTAAACTAAATCCTAGACTAATAAACTTCTAGTACAAGTAGGAGACTTGGCTTGCACACAAACTAAAATTAGGTTTGGGCTTATACTAATGAGCTAATATATTTCTAACACCCCTTCTCAAACTTAAGATGGAAGTTTGATGAAATCTTAAGATTTGATAAGATTGAGAAGATCCCTTGAATAAAGTTTGGCTTTGTGACGGTAGTTTAAGGAAGGTAATGGTCTTGCAGTGTTGATGCGACTTCTAACGGTGGCATGACTATATCGAAGAGTTTTAACGGTAGCAGTAGGAAACTAGAGAAGATGAACGCAACGAAAAAAACACTGAGGAAGACAAAGATTGCTCTTAAATATACCGTAAGGACAGAAAACCATGGCCACAAGAAGGTGGCTCTGATATCATGTTAAATATTATAGTGTAGTACAAATCCTGTGTTACAATGAATTATAACATGTGTATATATAGTAGACTAAATCCTAGACTAATAGACTTTTAATACAAGTAAGAGATTTGACTTGCACACAAAGTAGAATTAGGCTTGGGCTTATGTTAATGAGCTAATATATTTCTAACAGGGGTGTTTGGTACATGCACTTAAAAATTGAAAATTGTTATTTGAAAATATGTGTGAAAATACGTGTAAGTGAAAAAGTGCGTGAAAATAAGTGTAATGTTATTTAAAAACTGAAAATTGTTATTTGAAAATATGTACTAAACACCCCGAGTCTTTGTGCCTAGGCTTATCATTGTTTGACCAAAATTCCAAATTTATTATTACTAAAATATTATTTTCATTGCAATTGACTAACTAAAAAAGGCTTGTATTGTTAATTTGCAATTGAATGTTAAATATGCTCAAGTTCACACTTTTTAATCTTTATATTTTTTTTATGGGAAAATTGAGCAATATAATTGAGTTATAAAACTCTAAGCCATAGAAGCCCACACATCTTAGCCTTAATCTTGTAATTAGTAACTCATCAATATCATATGAATAATAAATATGCTCCTAAAGCCGTGGTGATCAAATAAACCTTACAATTCATGCACAACATAGAACATTGCAAAATAACAAAAATAATTGATTTGTTAATAAAACACTCATTTCTGATAAACAACTATTTTATTTGGATTGAAAAGAAACCATGTTTCTTACAACATGCATTATCTCATGATATAATTTCTCATTCAGATATTGAATAAAGTTAATGAGTTTTCTATATATAAAAAAAAGAAAAAAAGAAGAAGAAGAGAATAGTTGATTTTATCTTGATGAGACTGAAATTTCAGGTGAAAATATATACCAGGAGCTCCAACAAATAAAACTGACCCCACCAATAAAAGTTTACCATTTAAGAAGCATTAAAAGAGGATGTTATTGAACATTTAAGAATAGTTGCAATTATTGCTCTGAGTTCTAACATACCCAACTCTCAATTGGATCTATTCTATTTCTATCCCCCTATAAAAATGGAATGTTATATAAACCAGCAATTACCATATCATTTATTGGACTATTAATCTCCAAAAAAAAAAAAAAAAAAAAAAATGCTTGTATGAGGTCAGCAGAGCAGTCCTAGATTTTAGTATGGTGGAGTCCATGGCTGCAAAGTGAGCTCTGACTCTTTTAGAAAAAAGAGTTTCGGAAAATGGATAATAGAGGCTTTGAGCACAACGATGAGTCCAAAGGTGTGCACTTTATTGTAACACTGATAGGCAAAGCGGGTACTCTAAATAAAGCCGTGTTGACACCACACGCGGCTCTTTCCTATTGGCCAGACGTCACTCTTATAAGAGATTTCCACGCGTTTTGGCCGCTAATGTTTTTGTTTTCTAATTTACAACCTTTTCGTGATCCCAACATGCATTATTAGAGTGATTAAACATGAGTTCTATCGCAAGGGACCGCGACAAGGCTCGTGAACTGAAAAAAATGCCACAATTTGTAATTGCTGTAGGTAGGCGTGTATAGCCGACCATTCTGATTCACCAAGAATCGCCTGACTCAACTTGATTGTTAAGAGTTTGATTGATGTGTGCAGCCAACTTGTCGATTCATCAAAACGGACTCGATTCAACTCAACCCATCGAGTTAAGTCGGTTTTTATGAGTTGGATTGGATTGTCAAAAATTTTGGTTTTAAGAATGGAGTGGGACTAAAATATTTCGATTCACCCTTTTGGAATGGGAAAAAAATAACACCAAACTTATGTTGTCTACTCCATTGTTATATAAATCCATCAATCAATAATTGAGATAATCTCAAATGATGATACATTAACAACTTAAATGTACTTTTTTTTAAGATAGACTTTGATTATGTTTAATAAAATTTATTTATTTAACCTTCTCTTCAAATTATTTATTTTTTAATAAGAAGGTGATGATTTGCTAAATAGTAAAACGTTGTCCACTTATTCTTAGAATTTCAGATGATTATTGATGAAACTGAAAATCTCAATTGATTCATTGTTAAAATGAGTGGATGACTAATGGCCTACGAGTTTTCTTGCAAAGAAAGAAGTAAGGAGGAAAAGAACTAACACAGCGGTGTAGTGCCAACCAAAGTCCAAAGGGCCTCTAATGACAAAATCAATCACTTGAGAGAAGTAAAACTAGATCAAGTATATATTAATATCTTGTATATGAAATGCTTCCCCTTTCCATGGTTGAAGCTTGTTGACTTCATGCTAGCATTCCTTGGTGACAATTGGAGGGCTCATTAAACGTATTTTCATTGTGGAGTAATGTTCAGTTATTTTTATGATTGGTGCTGATGAAGAAGATTAATGGGCATTCGTTGAGTACAGCCATTACTCTTTATTTATTTTTTTTTTTGAAAAACGCTGTTACTCTTTATTTATTGAGTGTAGTAAATATTGTGTTACATCATCCAATTATTTGGATTACACTTATTTTCATATCTATCAATTATAATCAGTTGAGCATTCAGGACAATATACTAAGAAGTAAGAACTCTTACACACGGTCTCTGTTAAATTGTTTAAATGCTTTTTCTTATTATTCTTTTTATTTTTATACGAAGCATCCAATCTTTTAAGTGGCCAATTTAGTGATATGAGTTAATCGACATACACGGCTTAAGAAATCATTACGACAAAAGAAGTAATTCCATAGTTGCGTTGAATTTATCGCAATAATGCAAGTCATTAGTAAAAAGGGAAAATAAGAATTTAGAGTGAAACATAGAAAACATAACCAGTGATTTGACTGATTTCTGAGTGCTTAGTCATTGAAATAAAGTCTGCACACGTGTCAGGACTTGTGTGCATATGGCCAAAATGGCTGAGAAATAGTTTACAAAACTTTTTTTTTTGGGTTAAAGTTTAAAAAACTTTCATACCTAAGATTTACTAGTAATGCCAGGAATACATCAAATAACATAATTTGTGCTACAACTCGTTTATACAATAAGTTGTAAGTAGTTGAAGTATGTCTCTACATGGATTTACTATCATACTTTTATTATTCACAATTTACCATGTAGGTGAGTTGTGATATAAATTGTACTATTTTTCGTAGTTCTAACATTACATCTTAAGGCAATGGAGAATTGACACGATGCCCTAATATATAGTTTGGATGGTTTGAGATTAGACCACATTAAGTAAGTTAAAATCTCATGATATGTTGTCCCCTGATTATGTCCACAAGGGATGTCCTTAATCCAAATTAATTCACTTTTTTATGAAACTTTTGTAGATTTTGACAAATTGATAACTTATGACTTTTTTAATTGAATTACTTTTGACTTTTTCATAAGAAATATAATTAATTACTTTCTCTATCCCACTTTTTTTGTCATCTATTCTATTTTGAGATGTCCTAAAATATTGTTATATTTCTAAAAATAAAAGTCATTAATCTACTAATTCAATTTTTTGATAAAATTTTTTAAGGGTAGTTTTGGAAACTTATATATTTTTAAAAGATAGACAAGATAATAAAAGATGTTTCCTTAAAAAAGTTTGAGTTTTCAAACAGGACAAAAAAAGTGGGATGGGGGAAGTATTTTTTTGGGTGATTCTCTTTCCTCTAAAACGGGTTTGTTGTCTTTCACTATATTATAAATCAAGACTATCCAAAAGAAAATGACTCTAAAATAATTTTAAGGAAAAATTACACTTTACCACCCTAAATTATACCCCAAATTACATATTGCACCCTAAACTTTTAGAATGTACGATTAGCATCCTAAACTATAATACATGTTACATTTTGCACCCTACAATTAATTCTACCATTATCTTGGATGGAATTACGTGAAAAGACCTAATTGTCCATCTTCTCAATCCCTTAAAAACAAAGAAAAAATTATACCATACTACTCTAAATTATACTCTCATTTGCATTTTGCACCATAAACTTTGGTTTTTCATCCAAGATAACGGCCAAATTAACGGTGGTGTGCAAAGTGTAATACGAATTATAATTTATATTGTTAATCATGTATTCTAAAAATTTAAGGTGCAAGTGTAATTTGGAAAGTAAAATTTAGGGTGGTAAAATGTAATTATCCATAATTTTAAGAAGACATAACTTTCAAGTTGTGAGGGCAAACATAAATACCCAAAGCAATCCCTTATCTTTCAACGTGATATGTGTTTTAGATACAATATTACATTTGCATCAATGTGATAGGTATGGCTTATTCTGGTACCAGCAAATGCTTTGATGGATTGCAATCCAAAAATCAAATCCTCGTCAAAATTAATTAGGTAGGTAACAGCTCATCTTCATCAATGATATATAACCGCGTGCATATCAATGAGTTTAGTTTAATTTGATTGATTGTGATGTGGATAACCCTCAGCAGTCCATGATTCAAATTGGTCTATTCTGCAAAGATTTCTGTTTCTGTCATCTAAACGAAATAGTATTTTGCTTATTTAGTCCTCTTAAGTATAATTCAGCCTTTATATGGAATGTACCGTGTCGGCTAAGAGATCCAAATAGTAATTCTATGTTCACCCAACTTTTACCCCTGAATTTCGACATTTGTTTTGGGCCAAGAATCTGAATTTCGAATTATAAACAATGCTAATTAAAATAGCTTCACATAAATGCTCTTCTGGAGGACTAAAACAAGAGGCTACAACTTACACACATTAATCACTTTCACTTCCAACATTGCCTTTTAATTTTACATAATTAAATATTGATGGATTAGTAAAGGACAGCCCGAATCATAGGCAATCTAAGTCTAAGCACTAGTTGGTGGCCACCCATGAATGATGCATCAATGAATGATCCTAGTTTATTGTCAATGCAAAGCTTACTTGTTCTTTGGTGTACACATTTTTGGGTTGGGTACAGAATTGGCAATACCATGAATGGCCTCGACAAACTGAACCTACCTTCACAACTCTTTTTTTTTCTATACTTTTGTTTCCCTAAATATAATCAAAGGTTTGTACTGCACTGCTCTGATGATACTAAAAAAACACCACATACTTTCTTTTCAGGCCCATCAATGCCCTTCAATTTTGCTGCCCATGGAAACACATTATAATAGCTAAATTTAAGATGGCAAATAAATGTGGGCATCAATTCTTGGGTTTGGCAACTTGGCAAGATCTACACCATCTCTGTCATTTGCTTTCAGTTATGACTTTGACAGCCAGTAAGCCAATACCAAACTGAGTTTTCTTTTCATTGATCAGCCAAATTTGAAAGATTTTGAGAAAAAGAAGAAGAAGAAGAAGAAAAAGGAATACAAAATAGATTACTTTAGCTTACTGGCTTTCTTGTTTTGGTCAAGTTTCATTCAAGTATACTTTTTATTTGTGAACATTTTTCAAAGATTGATTGAAATTTTTATTCAAATCTGAATTCAACACCCCATTCCCCCCCACCCCCAACTTTTGAATTTATAAGGACTACTTAAACCTTTTTCTTTTTCCTGTAATATACTCATGAAAAGAAAAAAAATGTAAATCAGATCTTCATTCAAGTACTTTTTTAATTGTTAATATTTTTCAAAGATTGAACTTGATTTGGTTATGCTATTTTAATCTATATTCAACACCACCCTTTTTCTTTGTCTGTAAATCACATCTTCATTCTCTGTTCTTAATTTCTTCTAAGGGAATAAATCACATTTGCACTTTATTTATATGATATTCACCTGATTAATATATGTTATATTTATGAATATAAAAATGTAAATCACTTTTTTATTGTCTGTACTTTAATTTCTTCTACGGGGACAAATCACATTTGCACTTTATTCATATGATATTCACTTGATTTGCAAAAAACTTCTTGTTAAACTTATCACCAAATGTGATCAAAGTGTATATATTTTTTTGTAAGCCTCTTAACAGGTTAAAGTGACAATTTTCCAAATCACAAATGGGTAAAATGATGCATCGCCAGCACTAGATTTGCTTGTGCTTTGAGGACAATGTTTACTAATCTTGACAAAGTGAAACACAAATGGGTATAATACAAAATTTTAAGTCTTCTGTTGACAAAAGTAACTCAACCCAAGCAATTAAATATAGATAAAGAGTAATTAACCTTTTTACATATATTATTATTATTAAGATGATACAACTTTTTTGTATCTTATTTTTAAATGGTCTAGAGAGTACCATTACATATTAAATTATTAATCACGAGAAGTTTTAAATTTTTCAAATAATAAGGCCAATAAGGAAATTAATACACTTCAAAGTTCAAACTCCTAAAATTTACTTTACATCTTATCCCATTCCCCATATTTTCTGCTTTTTGCACTAAAATAAATGTTTATAATTACATGTATTTTTTAATTTTAAATTCCTATACTTAAACTATTTTTTCTTATTAAAAAAGCCTCTAAACATGCTCTAGCACATGTAAATAAATAATTACTTTTGCACGATCATGCATGAGGATAAGGATTGTGGAATCATAAAACCTAATTAAGATGCCGATGCTCGAGAAAACAAAATAGAAAAATGTTACTTCAGCTACACAATTTAACATTTAGGTCCTTCCAATTAAATTGATCACTTGTAATTGTTACAAATAATATTCCCATTAGTATAAAATATCAGTGATTTGGTGAGATCCCACAAAGAGAAGAGTGCCTCACTGTTCTCCAATTCTTGAAAGTATAGGATTACCCAAGAAGTAACAAATTTGTCAATGTGGTTGCAAATTCCAAATTATGTCCTTTTTTCAGTTTTGTTTGCCAGGTTGCCAACCCAATTCTTTTTCCATCTCAAATTTGTTTTAACTTTCCAAATTTTGTATTAGCTTAAGCAAACATTTTCCCAACTTTATCCCAGCTAGCTCCACCTAATATTATATATTCTCACCACTTTTTTTGTTATTTCAAATCTTTTCCATTGTAGAAGAAAACAATGAACCACTGAAAAAAAAAAAAAAAAAAAAATTCTATCTTATCCAGTGTGCAAACAAAACCAATATAAAAAAAACCTTACTAAAAATGTCTGAAGTTTATCTATTTGAAATTTATGTTGCTTATTTTGTGGTCTGAGAAATGCAGAGAACATTTCCCAGATAAAGTGAATACATTAAAGATATCCCAATACAACTTGTGTGGGGGCAAATTTCTTTTGACTACTGCTTCCCGAGTTTTCTATACATGATTCTCACTCATTTTCAAAGATCTTGAAGCCGCGCTTTCTACTTATATGTATTTTATTTTATGCAAACTCTATATCAAACACATGCACATATAGAATGGATTGGGGTACCTTATAGTTATAGCCTTATACCGCTAAATTTAGTGCATGTTATCAAAAAAATCCACATGCCTCCATTAATATATGTCAATGTCTTGGATGCCTTCACTATCAATCTGACTATCTCTCTTTGTGTGTGTACTACCTCAATGAGCAAAAATTAAAAAAATGTGTGTTCTGTTCTGACTTCTGACTCCAATAGAAAAAGAAATGAGCCCATGATTATAAAATAGGGAATTTGGTTCTTGCGTTCACATTGCCTATCACTTAATTAGGTAGAGATTCATGGAGAATCATATTTTGATTGCTTTCTGGTTGGTGAAGCTTTTACCTTCTATGCTTTGGCACTGAACCGCATTTTAGGTATACAGATAATGTATGAAAATCGAGGACTAAACAAGACCTTGTGTTCCATGCCAGACAGCCAGAGTGCAAAGTTGCAAACCCAAAAGGTCAAAAGTCAAAACAACTTGTTCATACTTCTTAGACAGTTAGACCGCTGGACTAGTTGATATTCATGTCTACATTATTTAAATCCTGTAACTAATTTTGTATTTTTATGCAAAATTTAGCCAATGACAACCTTGAGGATTAATGATACTTCCTTCTCTCATAAATATGGGGTTTTGACTTGTGACTTGTGAGTTTTCAGGTTAAATCCCTCTGGTTTTTGAGACTTAATTACAAACAAGAACAGCAGGTTCCAAGCCTTTAGTCCGATAAAATTTTGGAGTCAGATATGGATTATGAATCTTCAATACACTTTGAGACTTGATTATCAAGAAAAAAAAAATTACTGGAATGTGTTTAAGAGCACCAGGAATCATTCATTGAAAAAAAAAACATTAGTCATGGTCTATGAATGCACTTGCAATATCTGTTCTCTCTCTCTCTCTCTCTCTCGCTGGAACACACTCTGACATATCCACAAACTCACGCATCTCATACATCTTCCTTTCAATCTGTGCAAGGGTCATTTCATGTAATCATAAACGCATGAGATATTTGTCATTGTGATTGGTTTTAAGAACGTGCAGTGCTCAGTAAACTTAGATGAGAAAGGTCAACATTTAACAATAATGGTATATGGTCTTCTATGACTATGATACCCAAAAAGAGCAATTGTTTTCTTTTTTTCTACTGAAGAACCGGCCAATTGTATCAATGAGGAGGGCACAGTTCTTGATTTGGATCTCAAAATTTCTGGTAGGTTTTTAAAATCTCATGTGCTCTCACATGTATAGCCATTGGTCTAGGCAAACAATCACAGCTCAATACAAATTTTAAAGCTAGGTTTATGGTTATTTTTAGAAAGTTTCTACCTATTACAAGAGCCGTGCCAAAACTAGATACTATTTAGTTTGTAGTTTCTATTGCAGCAGAGTATCTCAGTAAAGGTGGTGTCTTTTGTTTAAGAAAAACACATTGAGAGAGAGAGAGAGGAATTAGCCAGTTTTTCTACTCTAAAAAATTCCTGCTTCGAGGGTATATTATATAATGCATAGATAAAATATCCTTTCTCTTTTCATAAATAAAAAAATTAATAAACAAATAAAATAAACCCTCAAGGTAAACAGAGAAAATTATATTCTCAAAATCAAGAGGAACAGTGAAAAAAGAGAGAGCAAATTCTAGTCAAACTGTGAGTGTCACGCAGATAATGGTTTATTTTACTGCTTATATTAAATCCCACACATTTTTCATGGTAATTTTTAGTTGACGTGACTATACAACACCCTTTGTGCCAGTTCAAAAAGATTGTAAATTCAGACTTCAATGCTCTTTCCATGCATCAATGTTATAGTTAGTGCAAGTTCAACATTGGTTTGACTGATCTATAGTACTGGCAATTAATCACCAATTGGACAGAGTAAATATACCCAGGATTCCAATTTCAATTGTCTTTGTACTGTCTTTTAAGACCTGTCATTTGTGTTACTACCATCTATATCCATTTTACTCTATGGATGTGTGAAAAAGAAGTAAAGTTGGCTAGTAAATTATGCTTGGTAACTCTCACTTATTCTCCTTTCAAGTACAGTGATGACTGATTTCTCACGCCACAAAGCTGATTCTTTTGTACAAATAAAGTAGAGAGAAATAGATCACTCTGGGTTTTTATTATGTTTATAGGTGTAGACTAGCCATCCTGATGTCAAATCAAATTGCCTAAAGTGACAAACAAAACGATATGCGATTGAGAGTTTGCTTTTTGTATGTGTGTTTACAACAAAGGAACCTTCCAAAAGAACCTTCATATGGGATTTGATAGATGTGGACAAGGAGATATCAAAGGGCTAACTAATTAAATTAGTTTTTTTGGGGGGTTAGCTTATTAGCTTGTGGGCTTTAATGTCTAACATTCACTTGGACATATATCATGTGTTAAACTTGGACATTGTTGAAAAAAATTATGCTTAACATAAAAGTGTAAATGTTGTGTGTACAGAGTGTACATTAAAGAATGTGAAAAATCAATGTTCCTTAATTTATTTGCTTGTGTACAATTATGTTTATTTTTTTCAAGGTATAATTGTGTTTTGCCAACTTTCAACAATAAGTAGATGCACTCTTAGCAAAAAAAAATTAATCCACATGCGATTGTAAGTAAGAGACAATGTAATACATTGATCATTTCTTTTCATAAAAGAATTGCTTGGTCATCAAAAGTTAGAAGATTTGTCAAAGAAGTCCAGAAAATGATGAACCACATGAAGTTAACAGTTTAAGCTATTTGATTAGTGTAGGTGAAAAACTTAAAGCCTTCAGGAATCAGTACACAAACATTAGAAACATAAATTGTGACACAGAAAGGCCCACAGCACGATATATTTCAGTCTTGGGAACTTCTTTAACATGTGCACCTACCATCCACAAAGCAAAGTATTGAATTTTTTTTTGGGTTATAGCATCGACATGTAATTGATATCCCATGGAACAGCACTCAAGATAATAGGTGGTGGAGACAGTGCAATAATTCAGAGCATAGAAGAGAAAGAGAAAGCTGTTACGAGCAGACAATAAGGAAAATATACTTGTTTTCTTTTGCATTTACCGACACTCAGAACATTCCATGTACATCATCTTAATCAATCTTATAGCTACCAGGTACATAATCAATCTTCTTATCAGTGATAAGAGTGCAATCTTAACCATTTGGATACTTAGAAAGTCCTATTCATGACTGATGATCTTATTGACAATTACAGAAGGATAAAAAGAAACTTTACAAAGAACTTCAAATGTTGAAGCAGACAACAAAGGACAAGTCTGAAAGCAAACGTTGATGTCAAAGTATCATTAGATTGATATGGCTTTTTATCTTCATATCCATGAAGCTAACATGGCAAACTCAATCATACAAGTGCCATTATTACAGTGTTTCACACCAATTCAAATTTATATAGGAGTATATATGACGTTTGTATATCGTAATAACATTTAATTTGATTATCTTTTTCGTTTTATAATGTGGAAGAGCACATTACAATATTTTGTTCTCTTTCTTTCTTTCTTCTATTGTTTTTGGTGCTTTTATCTTTTTATAAGTATCAACCATGTGAGTGAGTGGTCCTTTCACTGGTTCTAAGGGTGTGATAATGTATGGAGCCAGAGTCCCACTTATACAAAGACAAAGAGGTTGTGGTAGTTCTTAGTAGGGCCAATTGTTCCCACAACCAATTGTGCAACATATTCTACTTATCTCCGTGATCCTGTGTGCACACAACTATACCAGTGACTGAAGATGGATAAGCTAGCAAACTGTTTTTTTCTGCTTAGGATTTTTGCTGTTTGTCACTCATTAATGGATCATGGATGTATAAGAACCTCAAACCTGTCATTTCAACAACCTCCAAAAAGTTTACATTATGTTAATCACATGCTTAGTGTGATAGACCTACTTCTAGATGTATGTCCTGCACTCTCTCAATATATTATCAATAATCCTTCAAAATATTATTGTATTATTGTATTATTGTGCCTAATTATCAACTTTGTGGGATTGGTATAGTGATGAATATGTCATAATCACTTATATAGTATTAAGTTGCTTCTTGAAATGATTAGAGCTATCAACTAAACTTTTTCTTCAGCATTACAAGCACCTGACGTAATTCAGCTCTAACGTGACGTTCTACACATTAATGCAAAGAATTTACAGGCAATCAAGTTGTGCATGTCTCAGTATTGAGACAACATTATCTACCGCTAAAATCAAGGCATTGGATGATCATCAATCATAGCCACTAAAATCTCCAAAGCAATCTGATGGTATGCAAGAATTCTTATGTAATCAAAATAACTCCAAAGCAATTCGATAGTATTTAGGAGTTCTTATGTAATCCAAATATAATAGCATAATTATCTGTTATCTTATAAACAAACCTTTATATGTATATGTACTTACATGTATATGTACTTACGTTTGAATATAAATATAAAAGTAGTTATAACACTCGAAATATTTTCAAGTAAGAAAACCAAAACACAAACTCTTACTATTCTTTCTTTTACTCTGTGAGCTAATTCTAACTTCTAAGTAGGGAGCACTAGGCAAGTTCATTAATTTCTTTTAAAAAAAGAGGCAGGCATTCATTATGGTTGTACAAACAAATGCTATAATTCAAGAATATAGTGAACGACATCCAATGAACTAAGGCTGTATTTCGGAAAAGAATTTGAGATATGTTTGAATGGATTCAAAAAGAGCTCTTCCTCCTTAAGAACACATGAAACAATGAAAAAAAAAAAAATGGTTACTCATCAACAATGGGGTCAATTTTTTTCCACGGAGGGGAGTGGCATTTTCAGGTTACCCCTCCCTTTTGAATAAGGGTACCAGTAAAGGCATTTAGTTCTATGAAATTCACTCACATCTACATCACTAGCTAGCTTCTGTTACATTAAATGTCCTTCTATATATATGAAATTTGAACTTAAAATACCAAGTTTAATTTTTGAAAGAATAATGTTACAGTAACAAACTTTTTTACAATTCTTTAATATATATATATACATATATAACAATGCTTTTACATATTATTGATGTGACAAATTCTTACAGATTCTTATATGAGTTCACTACTAATATTACTTTTTCACTTTCCTGAAATCACTTAGATAGGAAAACATCATAAATACCTTATCCAAACAGAGCAGAATTCCACTTTTAACAAGACAGTCTTGGCATTGGAATAATGCAACAATTTGGGGCTGGCACGTTTCAAAATCTAACTGTTTCGATGATGGCATTCACCATTACTACTACCTGCTATGACATTAGAAACGAAGTCGGCTACCAACTCCTTGAGGCCCCATGATGGCATAATGCACAGACAGAAATCTCATTCTCACCAAATCCAGCCCCACAAACTAATAATGTTTCTCCTTTTGAAAGTCTTTACCAGCAATCATCATTGTGATAATGCAAGAACCCAAAGACAATTACTAGTATAAAGTATAAACTTCCTATACCTTACCCAGCTGATATATACTGAGATTCAATCTAGCAACCATACATTTCAGTGGAAGAGTGTTAGAGGCACTTTTTTGGACAACAAACCAGCAAAGCCATTACCCACAAAGCCACTCCAAAATTTTTTTTTTTCAGCCCACAATCCTTGTAAACAAGGACCTGGAGTTGGGTGAAATTGGGCTCACAACATCAGCACCAAGGTCCACTGGATCATTCATTAAAATGTTTAAATCACCAGCTAAAAAGGCCCATTGAAATTGAAGCCTTAAGGCTGGTCCAAGGTGGTCTCAAATAATACATGAGCCTCGAAAGGGTACCCACAATCCTTGGGACTATCTCAGGTAGTTGATGAGAAGCGAAATTAACATACTCTCAGCTAAGCCCATGTCATGTTCAAGCTATGGTCTCAAAACAATACATGAGCCTCGAAATCCTTGGGACTATCTCAGGTAGTTGATGAGAAGCGAAATTAATATACTCTCAGCTAAGCCCATCATGGTCCAGCTATTAGTCCAAGCATTTAAAACCACTACCAATTCCTTAAGATGTTTCAAAATACTTGTAACAGGAACCAGTCTATGTTTTACAACTCTCACTATCCTTTTAAAAGAAATATTACTAAATTAATATAATTCATTGACAGCATTCACACCAATGATAATGTATAACATTTAGGACAACTTTTTTTTTTTTTTTTTTTTTGGGTTGAAAAACCACCACATAAAAGGGCAACTAATTTATTCAAAATTTAAGTTGGGATTGTAAACATCATAAACATCTTGTGGAACAGGTACTCCATCCAGACAAGAAAATGGTCGGAAACTCTAGCTATTCTACTAAGTTTATGAGCGACATTATTACCATGTCTATGAACATGGCAGAAATGAGAATTCATAAAACAGGAAGAGATTGTCTTGACTAGATGTTTTGTGTGATATTACCATCTTAAACTAAAGTCTAAATATATGCTTCCCAAAAGAAATTGCATCTTTAACCACAAAAAAAAAAAAAAAAAAAAAAAAAATATATATATATATATATATATATATATATATATATATATATAAAGTTGGCTTTGTTTCATTAAAAAAAAAAAAAAAAAAGAAGAAGAAGAAGAAGAAAAGAAAAGAAAAGAAAAGGGAATGGCTGTAGCTAGATAGCTGAATAGAGCAAAAAAAAAAAAAAAAAAAAACCCACAGGGGCATAACAAAAATCCAAAAACACCGAGATCTCTTGTTGGACCTCAATAACATAATCTTGGGACTTCCAAGTTGTGAGGTCCAATTGACTAATGTTGACACATATTAGGTCGCCTAGAAACAAAATGGAATTTAATTGTCATAACATTTTTTTTTAGAACGAAACATAGCTTTGTATCATCATTCTTTGCTTTAACAGGCAAGTAAAGTTTTCTAATCAAGCATCCAGGCATAGGTGACTTTTTTGGGAGAAGGGGTAAACAGAAAACATTATGAAAAAGGAAAAGAAAAAAGGGAAAAGAAAAAAAAGCTGGGGGCACAATTTTTCTAGGTACAGTTATACTTAAACCAACTTTCATACCCTTCATTTTCATTTAAAAAGAGTGTTGCACGCTCATTAAGTTGGGGGCACACTTTTGAAACTAAATAACAGTCCACAGCACATTGCCTAGTATAAGGAATTCCTATTGATTTTCTTGATATTTGTAAGGTCACATCGTATTGAACCAGGGATCTAAATTCTGGCTTTACACAAGTTGCATAACAAATAGTCAATTGTAATTTTAATAGCAACAAGTAAAGGGGTTGAATCATGCATATCTTTTTGGATCTTAAAGCCTCTTTTTTACTGGTTGTTCTTTTTCTTGGGTTAAAAGATACCCTAACCATGTGGCCCATAATCCATTAATCTTGCTATGTGTGGTTTTGATGTCAATAGTATGCTTTGTTGTAACTCTTCCTTACACCTCTCACTCCCGACTAATGTGTGGGATGCTTGAAGGAAAGATTTTGGGTCTGTTTCTTCAGTTTAATCAGGCAAAAATATCAAATTTTTGGTTTATTTAGCCAAAAAGGAGTCATGCATGGGCGTTGACAAAGAAACAACTTTTTATTATTATTATTATTATTTCTGCTTTTGCTAAGATTGGTAATTGTCAGCCTTAGCTAATATATCTGGGGTAAGGTCGAAATGATATAAGATAAAAAAAATCTATAACCTAAGCATCATACCCTTATGAAAGTGATAGTGACTATTTCATAATAATATGGAGATGCAAGTCTTGCGCGCGCGCTTGCACGCACACACGCGTGCGTGCGCACACACACAGAGCTTTAGGTTCTCTTTGTTTGCCATTTTGATGGGGGGTTTGATCAGTATTGCTGATGGTGGTAGTAGTGGTGGAGGGATTGCAAGAGTTTTGGCTGATATTGCTCCACACAGCTCAAACATGACTAGAGGGGTCTTTGCTCAGCTACAACCCCTTCTTTGTACTTAGGGGTGGCAAAGTAGGCCCAGACCCATTTGCCCACCCACTTTAATTGAACCCAAATCCACCAAATTATTAATTAGGTTAAACGGGTATCAACCCAATTAGACCCAGTGATTATTGGGTTTTAACTAAAAACCCATTGAAGCCCATTTAACCCAAAAACAATATACCCAAATTCAACCTAGCCCTTCCAAAAAAAAAAAAAAAAAGAAAAAGAAAAGAGAAACCCAGCCCTCAGATGTTTCAGGGTTTCATAAGGGCTTTCTAATTTTCCCTCATTTTCTCGGCTTCCAATCAAGTTTTAGTAGGAAACCTAGCAGTTTCATTGAGAGATTTTCAATGAAAGGTCGAGCCCCTGAGATCAGTTTGGCGATGATGATCCTAAAGAGATCAACATCATTTTCAAGCACAACAGTAATAGCTCGATCTTAGGCAACTTGAGGAGTAACTCGGCTTTGATCTATTTTTTTTTTTCTAGGATGCGATTTATTTGTGTAGCTGTAATTTAGATCTTTCTTTCTTGTGTTTTGAGACATAAAAATTTGCAGATTTGAGAAAAAAAAAATTGGTTCAACAATGGTGGCTAGGGTACTGGTTTAGATTTTGTGGTTTTCTCAATAGTTCTAAATCTTGATTTTTGTGAAAAGTGTTGAGGCGTTTTGGGATTTATTTATTATTTTTATTTTAATGGTTAAGGGATTTTTAGTCTAGGTTTGGTTAAAGGCCTTAACAAACTAATTATGGGTTTGGATTTTTCTAGGTTAAACTCCACGAAGAATTTTTTTGGTTGCTGTGTTTGGCTACCAAGAAAGTGCAAGAAAAATTGGGAAATTTTCTAAACT
Organism: Quercus parvula; assembly: GCA_030820535.1. Lineage (NCBI taxonomy): Eukaryota > Viridiplantae > Streptophyta > Magnoliopsida > Fagales > Fagaceae > Quercus > Quercus parvula. Next base: position 51,746,087 of record JAUAME010000005.1, on the reverse strand, counting down.
CCTCATTTTCAATTTTTTTGTTTTGTTTTATTTCTCTAATATGGAATTTTTTTGTCAGTTTCTAATTTCTCAAATTCCTTCCTATTATGGTATTTTGGTCATTTTTGAAAATTTTAGAGTAATTTGGTCATTTTCACTTTAGTGGCATTTTGGTAATTTTGATAATTGGGTAATTTGGTGAGTTGGGGTTTACCCTTAATAATTGGGTTGGGTTGGATTTGGGTTAAAAGTAATTAGTTAAATGAGTTTTATATACCCAACTCACTAATGCCCATCTCAAACCCACCAATTTGACACCCCTTATATTAATAATTGGCTTGGGTTGGATTTGGGTTAGAAGTAATTAATTAAATGAGTTTTAATTGGTAAATGAGTTTTATATACCCAACTCAATTATGTCCACACCAAACCCACCATTTGACACCCCTATTTGTACTCCACCTATTGGTCCTATTCCCAGTTCATGAATGCATGGTTCTAGTGTTCTACCCTCACTCTCTTTAACACCTATAATAACTCCCTCCCCCCAACAAAAAATGCTGCAGGAAAATAACGACCCAAACCAATGGCCTGAATATATATATATATATATATATATATATATATATATGACACAATGTGAAAAATATCAAATTGCGAGTAAGAAGCACAAGAATAGTGATTGGATGTGAAAATCAAATAGGCTTTGAATTTTATACCAAAGCACATAACGATCAAACAGAAAAGAAAAGGCCGAATTGGGTTTCCCATGTTAAGAGGGAAGCAAATTTTGTCTCCCCATTTTTCAGCCTTTTGGGCTTAAATTGTAAATCGGCGGGCCTGTTCCCATCTCCTGACTTCATGCCTCTGTTTCTGTAGTAGAAGATAGAGATGATTAGGGCCCTGTCTTTCCTTTGTACCTCCTTTCTGCAATAAATTCTTTTTTATCCATTAAGGAAAAAAAAGAAAAAGAAAAGGCTTTACCATGCATGTTGGTATCATCATACCATAAATATTAATTCCAACAAAGGTTTGCAAAAGAGAGCTTATGCTATATCCATTAAAAAAAAAAAAGAAAAAAAAAAAAAGAGAGCTTATGCTATGCCCTCGAATGAATGAATGTGAAAAGACAACATGTGAAAACGTTCATATTTTAACACAATTGATAACTTAACAATCAATTTAGACACTGGGAGGAGAGGACTACTCTTTGACTGCATATAGACAGCCTTCACCAACACATACTTTTGACAATCATTCTTTGGCTAATACTCTAGCAGCAAGACCTAAATGAATTTTTTTTTTTTTTCATGATCTGCTAAATGAAAATAAATTCTATTGATCAAATAACTGCGCCGGACTATCTATAGGAACACCCGGCCACAAGGGTACCTTTCCAAGACTCCCTATAGCAAAAAAAGTTTATTTTTTTGATAGAAACCTCAAAATTGAAGCTTATTTAATTCTTTCTTACCAAATGAAAAATTTCAATCAATTATCAATTATTAATGACCTTATTTACTCTCATAATCCAGTCATCACTTTAAAAGAATATATGTACGAACAATTTGCAGGGAGAAGAAACAATTATGCTCCATAAAATATGGATCAATGACAATAGAATCTTACAACACACTGAAAATTACAAACTAAACAAAAGAAGCCTGAAATAACAATATACACATGTTGCATGCTATGTAAATCCTAGCTTAGAATTAAAGGAAACCGTAATAATAAAATTCCACAATAAATAAAAATTACAAACTGTCCATAGTTTAGAACTAAAAAATATGTACCTGTATCATTTCCAGCTTATACAAGTACAAATTAATAGAGAAAGTCCATATATTACAAACTTTATACATAATTAAACTAGTCTAGGAGTAGCTAGACCTTAGACTTTCCATAAATACAAAAAACATATAAAGGCAAGTCCAAATTTCATGTAAACTATTAGCAGTTCAGCACATTTATTAGTTTTACATTATATGTGATGGATCGAGGTCTGCATAGCTCTACACAAAATACATAGAAAGTGATATCGAATTTGCAAGGGATATACCAAATTGATCTGATAAAGGGGGGAAGGATGGTTGGAATGTAATATGGTACGATGGGTTAAATCAAACACTTAATAAATAAAATGAATAAATGGTTCACCACTTTATGACATATAGGAACACCACCCAAAAAGATACAGAACTAAAATTTGCCACCCAAGGAAACCACCAATGCGATAAGAGTTTAAAAGAAAGAAGAAATCCATCTTCTAAAGCACAAATTTTTTTTAATTTGAAAATACACTTTGATTTTATTTAATTCAGCCAGAAGGCTTATATAGAGCGTAGAACAACCCCCCAAGCATAGGAGAACGAAAATAGTAATTAAAACTTAAACTTAGTCATGACCAAAGTCAAACATGACTCTTAGGAACTAGAAGTACAATAAAACACTTGTCGGCCTAGGAGAAATAAAACATAAAGTTTGATACGTCCGAGGAGACACTAATTGAAGACAATTTGATTTCTTTTTATTAATGGAAAAAAAGTTCAAAATGATGGGTTGCACTTCTTGTCTTCAAAAAATAACATCTGGGTCAGACTTAGCATCAGATTGGGTTTTGCTAAAACTTGGGACACTTCGGTGTCAGAAAAGCAACTTCAAAACACATATAAACTATCAGCACATTTATTGGCTTTCATATGTGCTTCATCGAAATCTGCAAAGCTCTGACGAGGATGCTCCTGCAATAAATTAAAAAAATTAATGCATTAATATTCCAACTTGTTTTTCTAGTCATTTTTTAAAAAAAATTCTAAATTTATTCTTTAAACAAAATAAACAGTGAAATAAACTCATTCAAACACAATTAATTTTTCTAAAATAGAAATTAGTGAAAGCAGTGTTTTTCATTTGCTGTTTAATTATTTAATCTAGGAAGCCTGAACACAGATACAAACATGGCACAACAATACAATCATTTTTTTTTTTTAACTATAACATAAAATGGTAGATATAATATCGGTATGATACGGATACGACATGAATATGACACTCTAAATAAAGGGTTCATACTTCGTAATATTTAAATAACCTTGAAAAGGGTTATCAAAACTCAAATTATAGTAAGCATGTTCAACATGTCAAATAAATCCATAACTTATTTATTAAGAAATTCATATGGCAGGTATATATATTAATAAATTCTGTGTCTTGCCCACCTTGGTGTGTGTAAGGACTAGCTAGTGAGCAAGTCAGCAACTGTCCAGATCAGGTGATTCTCGACAACCCAGTGGCAAGCCTTGATCTGTCCCGGACCTGATGCTATTGTCAATTCAGCTTGATTCGGGTTCGAATCCGACGTGTGCATGTGACAGCTAGCAACACCATGATTGATCTTAGCCTTCGAATTCAGATCCAGTATATCTACTTCATAGACTCGAACCTTTGGTACCGAATGACAGTGATAAAGTAGGTACGGGAACAAGGTTTGATGACAAGAGACTATTTGCGTGACTTGGCCACCGTTGATTCCTTCGACTGATCCAATCATTATATTCTGCTTTGACCCTTTAAAATTTTCAGTTGATCGAACCACAACGTTTCTGCCCAAGACCGAGATTGCAAAGTCAATCATGTCCTCAGCTGACCCAACGCACCGCTTGGTCTCGCCCGTGCTCGGAGCACTCTCACACTCATTCAGTGACTTCACTATCATAGTCTCCATAGTGGACTTATCATCCACGTGAAATATCTTCTTCAACTCCGAGACCTTAGACGTCGAAAACGGTAATTTCGATGAAATTGACCGAGGCAAAAATGACCTCTTAGGCATTTTATCTTTAATATCTGGCATTGGCAGCACCTTCCCTTTCTTTAACATCGACTCCCTAAAGAAAACACCTGACTGAACCCACCCTGATGCATCGGCGAAAGCACCGGTATGGGTTATCAGTTCTTCGAGATTCGGAGATGAATCGGGGAAGCAGAAAAGGTTGGCGGAGGCGCAGAACGCTAGGAACTGAGAGGAGAGAGCATTCTCGGCGGCGAGTTTGGAGAATCTAGCAGAGTCGACCGCGCTCAATGGGGACGCCTTGGATAGGAGAAAGGTTGGTTTGGCAATGACGTGGTTGTTGTTTCGGACCTCTTTGTTCCAATACTGAATCATTTTGGATTTCGGGGTGGATAAGCTTTCACCGGCGGAAGCGGAGGCGGACCCAACCTGCATTGACACAAAGGGAAAACATTGAGAATGTGAGAATAAGAGAATATCAAAGACAGAGTGAGAGTGAGAGTTCTTACAGTGAGAGACGAGAAAAAGAGAACGAGAAGAAGAAGAGCCATGGGACTGAGTTGCTTTTTTGTGTGCTGAGAGCCTGAGATTAGTTTTGGTGGGTTTGTTGGGTTATAGTTCGTGGAGATATATAGGAAAATCAAGTAGTACATAAACTAATAAAAGTGATTATCAAAAAACAGTATAGCAAGTTGATTGGTGGGCGGCCATTAATTACAAGTTGATTGGTTGCCACTTGCCAAGTTGATTGGTTGATTGGTTGGCGGCCATTGCAAGTTGATTGGTTAATTGGTTGCCAAGAAAGTGTAAGAAAATGAAAGAAAATATGTGATAATATGTGATTTGAAAGTAAAGACTAAATTGGTTGCTAGTTGAAAATAATAGCCATAATTGACTACTACCAAAATGTAATGATTAAAATTGTAATTTTCCAGGTCTCCACCCAACAAATCAAGTCAGCTTCCTAATCATATTTGGAGCTTTGTTAAGAGATATGTGAGCGCCTAAGATGAGGCTATTGGGCCTAATCTCAATTGAGCTCATAACTTATTTGTAAAGTGGGTTTAAGATTTCTTACTTTGGGTTGTTCTCGGCACAGAAACTCAATGAGGTTGACTCTCTTCTTCTCTTTGGTTCACTCTCTCTCTTTACTCTCTATTTCCTTGGGAACCTTTCAACAACCATTTCCTTTCCCCAACTTCTCATATTTATAGCCCAAAATTAGTGGAGAGATCATGATTACTGCCATAGTTAGTGCAATTGGAGGTCCAATATCATCAGTTGTAAGTGGATGGTTAGGTGGGAATGGAATGTGGTGAAAGTGGCCTCAGAACTTGGTTTCCACTCCAGTAGGCATGCCTGGTAGCAGTGTTTGTCTGGGTGTTGCCGGGCATGCGAAGGATGGTGTGTTTGGACGTTATTCTTTCTTTATTGTTCGGGAATGGTTTGCCGAGTAAGGACCAGGTGACAAAACTTGGGCCTGTAGTTTGTGTGGGTTCAAACTGGGGTTTTGGGTAGAAAGAGATTGGGGTCATGGGCCACGCTGCTGGGTCAGAGTTCAAGGCCCAAATGGATTTGGGTACCTTGATGCCGTACAAGATATATACAAGAATTCAAGAGTGCCTCCCTTGCATGCTCTCAACAATTGCCTCTGACAGATAGTCTACCTTGGTGCCTTCCTTTTCTTTTGGCAATGATAATCTAGTTTGTGTTCCCATCAAAAAAAAAAATGGTATTTTTCCTTCAATTATTAATAGTTAATGGGCTCACATATCTTCCGCTATTCTATGAGGTTGTAAATTATAAGAAAAAATTTAGAATCACATCATTTTGTGTCCTAATTTTGTTATAACTTAGACGTGATGGTAGGAAAAAAAATGGTTAATTTATGTGAAAATAAAGAATAGTTAGATATAATTTTTCACATAATATAGTTGTGAGAAAAAATATGATAAAAAGCGTGGCCATAGAATTACACAAATTATAATCAACATAGTTTCCAAATCTCTAGTGTGAAAAGGCTGAACTGATGAAGATGCAAGGAATTATTAGAACAAACAAAAGAGACTATTTTAATAACAAAAGAAATCACCAATTAGGCAATTATTGATAGATGGGATGATTATATTATTAAAAAAAACATACGCACCAAAACATAGCTGGCATATACATAAAAAAAAAAGAAAAAAAAAGCTGGCATAAAACCAAAAAATAAAAAAAGGTTAATTAAGTAACCCAACAATTCAATTATTATTATTATTATTTATTTATTTTTAATGAAAAATTGTTAAGGATAAGAACCACCACAGATTCAAGAGTTCAAGTAGTTGTGATAAGTATGAACTCTTAGAATCTGTGGGCGGCCTCTTATCCTTAACAAAAGGAATTCAATTATTGATAGTTAAGTAGTGCATGTATATTCAGGCCCCCCCCAAAAAAAAAGGAAGAGAGTAGTGCACATGCATGTATCTACTATCGACCACTCTTCTCCAGGAACAAAAAAGACGCAAAGGATTTCTTTATTATTTTAGGTGTTAGATTATAGTTGATATAAGATCACTTTTAAATGGGCCATGGTTTAGACTATTTTAATTGTACATTCTTCACAGTATATCACCTCAACATTTATAAGAAAACATTATAAATTTTTTTGTATCACTGGGCTTATCTGTTTCATAATAGGTATTCCCTTCAATTACTAGCCTACTTGCCCGTAACAATGAAAAACAAATGTAATTGCCAACATGGTTTTTAAACTCAAGTCGTTCATAAAACTGGTAAAGGAGAGGTTCAAGGTTTTTAAGGTCGGACCGAGGTTGAACCATGATAATATCATAATTACCTTATTATTCAATTAAATACAAATATTGATATTATATTTATAAAATTATATATATGGGGAAAATTAAATGATTTTGAAGCATATTTTAAAGAAATTTAATAAAAGTAAAATAATGAAGTATGAAAAAATACTTTAAAAGTTATAATTAATTTTTGAAGTATAAAAGTATGAATATATTTATATACTCCCTTTTAGAGATGGCTAATTAAAATATATAATATAATTAAAATATTATGAATATTAGTTATAATATAAAATAAAAGTAGTAATGAAAGCTTATTTAATTTATTGGTATGAATTCTGTTAGGTTTACTTTAAGTATATTTAGTTTTCACCTAGAGCATCAACACTATAGTATAGCCTAGTGGTAGGACTCTAAAACTAACCCAATTTAGTGAAAGTTCTAATCCCAGTAACTGCACTTTAATAATTTTTTCTAATTTATCAATTAAGGTTGGACCGATTCTACTTGAACTGGACGGTCTAACCGTCGGTCAAGCAATTCACGGGATTTGTTTGAAATCCGGTTTTGCTTTTGGTTAACTTGGTTGGACCGACCGGCCCGGTATAGGTTTGACAACCTTGATTGCCAATGCTATAAACTGAGTATCCAATTGATTTGATTTTGGCTTGTTAAGCGAGAAATTAAACTAGGTGTTGAATTTCTTCTCGACCCGTTTAGAGAAATTTTTTTTCAACTCACTACGTGGTATTTCATAAATTATCCAAGTATAATTTTGAGCCCAAGACATATTTAATGAGTCATGTTGAGAAAAAATTTAATTAGAATTTGTTTGTTTATTTAGACCCCTGAACACTCGGATTGTTTAATCTAATTAATTAACTAAGTTAACACTTAGGTCTATTATTCAGATTTAGGTTAAACAATAATAAATCATATCATTCATTGTGGAAAAATAAATAAGACAACGATATGATTACTTAGAAAAACCAATGAAACTGTCCAGTTTCAAGGTCAATAACCTGGGGAGGATTTAATCTGACCTATTCTTAAGGCAAACAAATCCACTAATAGAGAATTGATGTTTTTACAAAAGATTTAATTCTAAATCTATTGCTACCTTCAGTAGTAACTCACTAACATGACCACGTGCTAATTCCGAATCCACAGACTCCTTCTCTTTTGGATTTGCAGTACAAGTACCCACGCTTGTGACTTTGATATCCCACTCAAAGGTTTAGCAACAAAAACTCTCCAGTTTGTGACTCCAAGACCACCTTTGAAAGTTTAGATCATCGGCAATTGTTGATCTTGTCGCAGTAACTTCAAATCTATTGATCCTAATGGTATGAAAATGGTTTATGGTAGTGACTTTGAAAGAGGAAGGCACAATACCTTTTAGATCTCACAAGAGCACCTCCAAAGTCTTCTCAAAACGTGCTTTAGGGTTTCCTTTAAATACTATGTAAAATAAATTTGAAACCCTAATTACTTAATGGGCTTAATGAGCAGATGGGCTTAATTAAAATCCTGCAAACCCGTATTTCGATCGGTCAAACTTAGCATGTTTTGAATTCTTCTTTTTGCAGCTTGTATGTTCTTGTGTTCAGACTTGTAACATCTTGGATATTTTCTAATCAAACTTATAGACTTTAAGATCTATATCTAGACAAGTTTGTGCTCATGGTTTGCCAATTGTTCTAAACTTTTAGAACCTAATAGAATCAAAATTAGATTTTTCCCTTATTAGCTTTTTATACAAATTAAATTATTTAGATTTTTTCTATTAAATTTTTTTTTCTGAACTATTGAGTATATATGTATATTTTTTATGCCTTTTCTATTTAGATATTTTGTATGTGAAGATCTTGAATGTAACAAGCTGTAATTGAGTTAAACGATTCCATGTACCTATCCCCATTAAATTTAGGAGATATTATTGAACCGATTTATTTTTTTATTTTGTGTTGTATTTACTAGAATTTCATGGACAGTAATAGTGGATTGATATTATATATGTAGTGTCCAATAGTGATTTTCAAAATTATATACATAACAGGAGTGTAATGAGAAATTTGGCGTAACCAATATCTTTAAAATTGCAAGGAAAAATCATTTTAGTACCTCCAAATGTCATGGTTGAACTAATGTCCTATATATTTAATAACCCAAATTAACATCAATAGCACCATTACAAATCATCAATCATGTGCGTAAGCATGAGTTATATACTAGTTTAAATAATATGCAATGATGATTTTATGAGTTGGCACATAATGGGTTGGAAAAGATTCTCCCACATCAATTTGGAGAAAAACTTTCTTTTGATCTCTAATTGCAAAAGATGGTGTTGGGCTAGTTCCCTAAAACCCAAATCCTTAAGGCCCCAGGGTGGCATAATTCATAGTTAGAAATCTCATTCTCACCAAAGCCAGCCCCATAAACTAATAATGTTTCTCTTTTTGGGAATCTTTACCATCATTCGTCATTGTGATAATGCAAGGACCCAAAGACAATTACTAGTATAAAGCAAAACTGATCCTCTAACTTTCAACATTTTTCATTTCAGTCCTTTAACTTTCAATTTTTGTCAATCCAAGTTTCCGTTAAACTCTAGTTAGAGGCTGCCATTAGTGTCACTTAAACGACACCCTTTTTCCTTTTTTTTTTTAATTATTATTATTTAATTTCGGAATTAATCCCCTTCCTTTGAAATCTTTTTTTTTTTTTAAAACCCCCTTCTCCTCATATCAAAACCCAAATCCCAAACATAAATCCTTAACATTGAGAGAGGAAGAATCGGTTTGAGAGAGACAGAATTTAGGGTCGCTTGTTTGAGAGAGAGAGGTCGAGTCCGTTTGAGAGAGAGGCTTAGTCGGATTAAGAGTTCGAGATAAATCGAGTTGCAGAGAGAGATCGAGATACTGGCAGGCAAGACCGATTTGGAGGCAGAGAGAGACCAAGATACTTTCAATTCAGATGTTGTTATTTCTAAAGGTAAATCGATTCAATCACCAAGGAAAACTGATTCAGTCACCAAAGAAAACCGATTCAATCACCTTCATCTCAAACTAGCAACCCCAAATTCTCTCGCTCTCAAACTGATTCTTCCTCTCTCAATGTTAGGGATTTACGTTAGGGATTTGGGTTTTGATTTCAAGGGAAGGGGGTTTTCAAAAAAAAGATTTTAGGGGAAGGGGTTTTGATTTCTGGGGAAGGGGTTTTTCCCTCTTTTTTTTTTTTTTATTTTTTAATTTTTTTAAATTTTTATAGATTTTTCTTTTTTCCTTTTAATTCTAAAAAAAAAAAAAAAAAGAGGGAAAAACAGCGTAGTTTAAGTGACACTAATAGCAGCCCCTAACTGGAGTTTAACGGAAGCCTGGATTGACAAAAATTGAAAGTTAGAGGACTGAAATGACAAAACTGAAAGTTAGAGGATTGAAATGAAAAACGTTGGAAGTTAGAGGGTTAGTTTTGCATTTTTGCCTATAAACTTCTAGCTGATATATACAGAGAGTCAATCTAGCAACTATACATTATGGTAGAATAGTGTTAGGGTTCGTTTGGATACAGCTAAAAACTGAAAATTGAAACTGAAAACTGAAAAACATTGCAGCAAAATATTTTTTAAATGTGTGAATAGTACCGTGGGGCCCATTTTTAATGAAAAAGTTGCTGAAAAATGAAATTTGTGGGTTTGTGAACAGTGCACGGTGTGCACTGATGGGCTGAAAAGAGTAAGAAAAGTCAAAATTTGCGGCTAGTGCATGAATAGTAGTCACAAGTCTCACAAACGCGTGCAAAATAAAAAAAAAATAAAAAGAAAAACGCCAAACCCAGTCGCTGGGTTTTTCAGCCGAATCCAAACATAGACTTAGTGGCACTTTTTTGGACAACAAACCAGTAAAGCCATTACCCACAAAGCCAGTCCAAAACCCTCTTCTTTTTCAGCCCACAATCCTTGTAAACAAGGACCTGGAGTTGGGTGAGATTGGGCTCACAAGATCAGCACCAAGGTCCACTGGATCTTTCAGTAAAGTGTTTAAATCTCCAGCTAAAGGCCCATGGAAATTGAAGCCCTAAGACTGGTCCAAGGTGGTCTCAAAACAATACATAAGCCTCGAAAGGGAACCCACAAATCACAATCCTTGGGACTATCTCAGGTAGTTAATGAGAAGCGAAATTGACATACTCTCAACTGAGCCCAAAAAGGTCAATCCTTGACTATAACTTGGCTCTTGATTGCTCTTACCCTCTCATGCAAAGTCAGTCAGTGGCAAACTGAATTAGATAAACCAAAGAGTTCCAGTGCTCCCACCTCCCAGTAAGCTTGGAGACGCAAGGAAAATAAATAATACTAAATAAATATATCACAGTCATTAGTATTTAGAACCACGTACCACCAATTCCTTAAGATATCTCAAAATGTACTTCTACCAGGAAGCAGACCATGTTTTACAACTCTCTCTATCCTTTTAAAAGAAATATTACTAAATAAATATAATTCATTGATAACATTCACACCAACAATAATAATGTATAACATTTACGACACACATTTTTTTTTTTTTTAATTTGAATTGTAAACATCAAAAACATCAGGTGGAACAAGTACTCCACCCAGACAAGAAAATGGTCTGAAATTTTAGCTCTTTTACTAAGTCTATGGGCGACATTATTACCATGTTTACGAACATAACAGAAACGAGAATTCATGAAATAGGAAAAGATTGTCTTCTTGACTAGATGTTTTGTGTGATATTACCATCTTAAACTAAACTCTAAATATATGCTTCCCAAAAAAAAAAAAAAAAAACCTCTAAATATTAAGTTGGCTTTGTCAAGATAGATGAATAAGGAATATATATATATATATATATATATACACCACAGGAGCATAACAAAAATCCAGAAACACCTAGATCGCTTGTTGGGCCTCAATAACATTAAATCTTGGGACTTCCAAGTTGTGAGTCCAATTGACTAATGTTGTCCTTTTAGGTCACCTAGAAACAAAATGGAATCTAATTGTCATAACTTTTTTAAAGAATGAAACATAGCTTTGAATTGTCATTCTTTGCTTTAACAGGCAAGTAAAGTTTTCTAATCAAGCATTCAGGCATAAGTGACTTTTTTGGGGGAAGGGATAAACAAAAAAACATTACGAAAAAACAAAAGAAAAAAAAAACTGGAGGCATAATTTTTCCAGGTACAATTGTGGGGGCCAATTGATCCCATAGGTACTATTCACATGGAAAGGGCTGGGCCTATGACCCAATACTCAGTCCGAGGATAAGAGCATATCCGAGGACGATCAGTTAAGGAAGAGATGAAAACTGTACTATGAGAAGAGGTAAAGTATATTTATGGTGGACTTAACCGTGTCCGAGGATAATGATCATCTCAGAACCTCTGTCTCAGGTGGCTAGGAGCATTCCCAATCCCTTAATATGACGTATTAAAGGTATTTTGCGTTAGGAGGATGGGTAAATACCGGATAAGGGATGAGGATGAGGGATAACAAATATCTGTAAAAGCTGCTACCTCCGCATTAAATGCTTCCCAACTAACTCTCTGGCCGCATTAATGTAGAGGTGATGCTTGAACAGTAAACAAGCAGCCTTATAGCTAAAGGTAGAAGGTTCAAGGAGGTGCGAGATGGGACAGGGAAACTCCCAACACCTGACTCACACGTGGATGGTGAATATGGCGCAAAAACCATGGTATATAACATGAAAAGAAATTCAAAGAAAGGGACACAGAAGAAAAACAGGAGAGAAAGAAAGGTTGAGGAAATACAACAGTAAAGAGGAAAAACTCTAAATTATTGATCACACTACTAGGGTATAACAGAGGATACTTTTTGTATTTCTGCAAGTGTAACTCTACCCCCTAAACACTAACAATCGATATCTTTTCTCTAGATTCAGAATAGATTTTTCTCCCACTCTCTACAAATTTATTGTTCGGGTTTGTTGGGCCTGAGTCCATTTCTGTTTTGAGGTTCAAGCCAAAAACAGTCCTTTCAACAATTATTCTTAAAACCAACTTTCATCAAATAAAGTAATAAACTGTCAACAAAAAGCCGCGTCAAAATGCACACCATTACCATTTACTTCTACATACCCTTCATTTTCTTTTAAAAACATTGTTGCACGTACTCACATTGCCTAAATCTAAGGAATTCCTATTGATTTTCTAGATATTTATAAGGCCACATAATCTTGAACAAGGGTTCTAAATCCTAGCCTCACATAAGGTACACAACAAATAGTCAATTGTAAAAAGTCATGCATGGTCGTTGACAAAGAAATAGCGTTTGTTTGTTTTTTTTTTTCCTAAGATTGTAATTGTCAGCCTTAGCTCAATATATATGGGGTAAGGTCAAAATGATATAAGATTGAAAAGAACTGTAACCTAAGCATCAGACCCATATGTTAAGTTCTAAAGACTTAGGTTTTATGTATTTAGAATCCTAATTTGTATTGTTGGCAAACCATGATCAAAACAATATATTTAAGTTGTTTTAGAAGTGCTCAAAGTTGGTTCTTTGTTGTAAAGTTGGAATGAAATACTAAGCTAATTAAAAAACTGATTTAGTACATTTCGATCGATCGAAGCTTAGGCTCGATCAACCGAAAATTGTACCTGACGTTTTTTAATTAGGTTTTTCAACTCAGCCCTAAAGTGTTTTAATTGGTTTAGGTTTTTAATTTACCCTAGGTATATAAGGGAAACCCTAGCCACGTTTTTGAATTGCTCATATTTACGGTTTATGTGAATCTCTTGTGAGATCTTTGAAGAGCTTTCCTTCACATAAATTTAAGGTTTTCAAGGAGAAGATTTTTCTACACCTTGATGATCATTCCAGTTGCTGCCATTGAAGTTTAAAGAAAACACAAGTGGGTGTGCTTGTATTTGGTGGAGAATCCAAGAAAGGAGGAGTCTGTGGATTCGGAGTTTGCACGTGGCCGTGTCAGTAAGTTCTACCAGTGGGTAGCAATAAGAAGTCGAGCGTGGGGGTTTGTAAGTCTTGTTGTATGAACTTCGATTCTTTCAAGATAGTGAATTCAAGTTTACCTTGAGGATAGTTATGTTAAATCCTCCCCAGGTTTTTACCGGTTTGGTTTCTTGGGTGATCATATCTTTGTGTTCTTTATATTTCCGCTGCTATACTTGATATGATTATTGGATTATGTTAACCTAGATTTAATTAATTTGACTAAGTAACAACTTGGCTAAATTCCTAGGTTAATTCAATTGTGTTTTAAGGGGTCTAAAAACTGACAAGTGGTATCAGAGCCCATTTGTTAGGATATTGTTATATTCATGTTTGTTGTTAATTAATTTGATCAATTTGAGGTTATATGAAAAATTGAAAATTCTAGGGTTTATGTTGAATCCGATTTGGGGATTTTGTTCAATTGAGTTGAAATTGATGAAATTGGCTTGTTATTTTGATGTAATTGATCATTCTAATTAGTTCTCTATCTTATGTAATGGTCAATTGATCAATTTATTTTGAAAAATTAACAAGTGGTTTAAATTTTTTTTTTTGGGTTTTAGTTAGAAACTCCATGCTCAAGCCAATTTTGTGAGTTTGAACTTAATTTGGACTTAATTTTCTGCATTAGCTCATGCATCATATCATTTAATCTGTTCATGCATCATATAGTTCTTCTTGCTCTATATTTTTTTTGTGCTAACTTGCAGTCTGCCATTGGTTTTTGTTTTTGTTTCTTTTTCCTATTTTTTGTGTGCTATTGTTCCTTATTCTAGCATCATGCCTAGGAAGACTAGAGCTAATAGGGTTCCCTCTACCCTTGCTGTGTCTCCTTTTAAGGTTCAGTTGTTTAGGAATGAGTGTGCGCGTGAGGCCTATGAGAAACTTAATAGTAAATATAAGATTTGGGCTGAGCGTTCTGTGATTCTAGATGAGGTCGATCCAGCCATTAGGGCTAATCTTGAGTCTAGAGGTTGACTGTCACTCTTAGAGATAGATCATCCACCCCCGACCGCTTTGATTAGAGAGTTCTTCTCTAACCTCTCATGTCACATCTATGATTTTAACACCGTTGTTTGGAGTTGGATATATGAGGTAAGGAGTTCACAATTACTCCTAGGGTAGTGGCTGAGTCTCTTGGGGTTCCGATTGTCACTGATCCGGTCTATATGATAAGTCACATCCTATTGATGAGGTCGTGTCACACATCACTGGATCATCTATTCAATGGGGTTCTGATCCTCGGATCACGTCTTTTGCGCTTTCTGAGACCGCATATTTGTTTCTTAGAGTTACGTGTCATTCCTTGTGGCCTATTTCTCATCTCCACACCATTCCTCTAGAGCGATGTGCGTTTCTATATGCGTTTATGTCTGGTGCTTCTATCAGTTTTCCTCATTTGTTCCTTCGTTCTTTGAACGAAGTTCATAGGAGTTCTGCCATAGGACATGCGCTTATATATCCTATTTTCATTCATAGGATACTTTTGTTTCTAGGTCTAGCTGACTTTCCCTCTAGTGAGCCTGTCCATGTTGTTGGTCCCCTAGGTGCTACTTTCCTTCGTCAGAGGGCTGCTCATTTGAGAGCTGATCCTTCGGTCTCTCGTGGTGTATCCTCTAGTAGTGTCCCCCCTTCTCCCTCCTCTACAGGTGCTGCTGAGACTTCTGGTGCTGCTGCTACTACTGATGTTCCTCCACCAACTACTTCGGATGATTCTGACATTCGACGTACGTTGGATCACGTCTTGACCGTTCAGGTGGCTCAAGGACAGGTTTTGGTGGACATTTTGGATGAGATTAGAGGTCTACGAGCATATTTGGCATGGTTTCGGAGTTCTTCATCGCTACCTCCTTTTGATGATGGATTTTGATTGCCCTTTGGCATTCCGTCACAAAAAGGGAAAGTACATATGAGATGTTTTTGGCATACTTTGTACCTGTTTTTGTTTTTAGGGGGAGACTTTATTTTTTTGATTGGTTGGAGCTTGTGGAGTGGTTTAGACTTTATTGTATCTAGGTACTTCACTTTGTATTTTACCTTTTAGCTCTTGCCACATTGTCTTTACTTTGTTGGGTTATTCATGTTAGGGGGAGTATTTTTTTTGTGTTTCTTGTTTCAAACTTCTTATTGATTTATGATTATGAGTTCTTCATTATTATATGTCTTTATTGTTTGTGTTTGAAATCAAGATTTTTATTTTTCTTTACTTGTATTTTTTTTCCACACATGCGGTTATGCATTTTGTTTAAGTGTTTCAGGAAATTACAGGTTGATTCAATTAAGCTGCTGTTTACTCTTGCAACTGATGGATAGTAGTTAGGATTGAATTTGTGTTTTTGAGTATTATTTTGTAAAGGGCTTTTACTTGTAAACTTTGAGCTATTTAAGTTGTGTTTTGTCACGGATTGCCAAATGGGGAGTTTGTTAGGTTCTAAAGACTTAGATTTTATGTATTTAGAATCCTAATTTGTATTGTTGGCAAACTATGATAAAAACAATATATTTAAGTTGTTTTAGAAGTGCTCAAAGTTGGTTCTTTGTTGTAAAGTTGGAATGAAATACTAAGCTAATTAAAAAACTGATTTAGTACATTTCGATCGATCGAAGCTTAGGCTCGATCAATCGAAAATCGTACTTGACGTTTTTTAATTAGGTTTTCCAACTCAGCTCTAAAGTGTTTTAATTGGTTTAGGTTTCTAATTTACCTTAGGTATATAAGGGAAACCCTAGCCACGTTTTTGGGTTGCTCATATTTGCGGTTTATGTGAATCTCTTGTGAGATCTTTGAGGAGCTTTCCTTCACATAAACTTAGGGTTTTCAAGGAGAAAATTTTTCTATACCTTGATGATCATTCCAGTTGCTGCCATTGAAACTTAAAGAAAACACAAGCGGGTATGCTTGTATTTGGTGGAGAATCCAAGAAAGAAGGAGTCCGTGGATTCGGAGCTTGCATGTGGTCGTGTTAGTAAGTTCTACTGGTGGGTAGCAATAAGAAGTCGAGTGTGGGGGCTTGTAAGTCTTATTGTATGAACTTCGATTCTTTCAAGATAGTGGATTCAAGTTTACCTTGAGGATAGCTAGGTTAAATCCTCCCCAGGTTTTTACCGGTTTGGTTTCCTAGGTGATCATATCTTTGTGTTCTTTATATTTCCGCTGCTATACTTGATATGATTATTTAATTGTGTTAACCTAGATTTAATTAATTTGACTAAGTAGCAACTTGGCTAAATTTCTAGGTTAATTCAATTGTGTTTTAAGGGGTCTAAAAACTGACACCATATGAAAGTGATAGTGACTATTTCATAATAACATGAAGACACAAAGAGTCAGAGAGAGAGAGAGAGAAAGAGAGAGAGTAAAGGCTTTAGCTTTCTCTTTGTTTCCCATGTTTTGGTGATGGGGGTTGGTTTGATCAGCAGCGGTGGTGGTGGTAGTAGTGGTGGAGGGATTGCAAGAGTTTTGGCTGATATTGCTCCACACAGCTCAAACAAGACAAGTGGTGCCTTTGCTCAGCTACTACCCCTTCTTAGTACTCCACCTATTGGTCTTATTCCCAGTTCATGAATGCGCAGTTCTTCTACCCTCACTTTCTCCACTGTGTGCCTCACTCTCTTTAACACCTTCAAGGCTATAATAACCCCCCCCTCACCCAACAATAAATGCTACATGGAAATAATAACCCAAACCGCGCGATGGCCTGAACTTGACAGAATATTAAATGAAAACTTATATACGAAAGTTAAATATGTAAACTTAAATGTAAACTGAAAGTAAAAGGAATGAACTGAAAGCTTTTATTGAAGAAATTACTGAAAATGCTTATAAATGTAGTTGGTTGGTTTAACTTGAAATACTTGTAATGAAAGTTTATAACTAAAATACATATTCTGAAATGAGATGAGTTTCAGAAATGTAAATTGGATGTGATACAAGTTATGGAAAAAAGTTCTGGGTTTTTTTTTCGTCTAAACGTTGCTCTGCAATTGGCTCTGCTAAACTTCAAGGCATAACTTGGTATATATAATATTGGAAGTGCTTTGGATTCTCTGGATTTTCTGATAGCGGAATGTCTTGGTTTTGCACAATACATTTTATATATATATATATATATATATATATATATATATATATATATATATATAATGTGAAAGATATCAAATTGCAATTAAGAAGCGTGAGAATAGTAATTGGATGTGAAAATCAACAAGGCTCTGAATTGCATACTGAAACACTGAATTGCAGGGAGAAGAAACAATTAAGCTCCATAAAAATACGGATCAATGACAGTAGAATCTTATAACACAAGGAAAATTATAAACTAAACCAAAGAAGCCTGAAATAACAATATTAACTTGATGAATGCTATATAAATCCTAGCTTAGAATTAACTGAAACAGTAATAATAAAATTCCAAAATAGAGAAAAATTACAAAGAGTCCATAGTTTAGAACCAAAAAAATATGTACCTAGATCATTTCTAGCAAAAGGAATGAACTGAAATGTTAGGTTCAAAATATTTAGATATAAATGTTTAGGTTTTAAATGATTCATGTATTGGCAAACTGAGTACATAAACTTGTCTATGATTAAATCTTAGTGTCTATAAAGTATATTAGACATTTCTCAAAGTGCTATAAGTCAGAATTCAAGAGCGTAGAAGCTACATAAAGCAATAGTAAAAAGCTGACTAGCTTGACCGATCGAGAGGAAGCTTCAATCGATTGAACTATGAGCTGCTGAATTTAATTAAACCCCATTAGCCCGTTAAATGTTTAGGGTTTCAGTCTAGATCTACTTGGTATATAAGAAAAACCTTAAAGCACATTTTTCAAGTCTTGAAGAGTTACTCTTTTGAGATCTGAGAGGTTTTTGTACATTCTACTCTTTTAAGCATTTATCGAGGATCACACTCAAACTACTAGTACAGTGGAATAAAGTTGCAGCCCAAGCTTTAGCTATCAAGTGTACTAAAGATCAAAGGCATGAATAGGAGGTTCATGTTGGAGCAAATCCACATAAAGAAATCTGAGAATTTTAGAGCTAGGTTTGATAGTCATAGTTAAGTTTACTACAAATTTATATTCTTGACTTTGAACTTCTATTTGGTATAGTAGATTGGTCTCTTAGCCTATGTTTATAGGGGTCTAAAAGCTAACAACAAATATACACAAAGTAATAGAGAAAGTCCAAATATTACAAGCTTTATACATAATTACACTAGTCTAGGAGTAACTAGACTTAGACTTTCCGTAAACACACAAAACACATAGATGAAGGGCAAGTCCAAATTACACATAAACCATCAACACATTTATCAGTTGTACATTATATGTGCTGGATTGAGGTCTGCAAAGTTCTACACAAAATACATAGATGAAAGGCAAGTTCAAAACACACATAATTAAACTATCAGCACATTTATTTGTTTATTTGTTTTACATCATACATGCTGGATCGAAGCTTGCAAAGCTCTATCGAGGATGCTCCTGCAGTAAAAAAATAATAATAATGCATTAATATCTCAACTTGTTTTTCTTGTCATTTCCTCAACATTTTAATCTTTATTCTTTTAAAAAAATTAATTTGTTTTAAAATTTTTTTTAGTAAAAAGCAGTATTTATCATTTGCCGGAAAATTATTTAATTAACCTTGAAAAGGTTATCAAAACTCAAATTATACAGTATAATAAGCATCTTCCACATGTAAAATAAATCTATAACTTATTTTTTCTATTAATAGCAAAATTTATATGGAAAATTAGTGTTCTTTTATATAAGTTGTTGTAAAACTGTGTTTTAAATTTAAAATAAGTGTTTGTAAAAAAATTATAAAAAATTACGGTTACGAAATTAAGTTTTGGGGTATTAAAAATTATTTTTTAAGCTCCTAAAATGCATAACGAGACGAACTCTTAATTAAATTGATGTCTTGCCCACCTTGGTTTGTAAGGACTAGTCAGCAACTGTCCAGATCAAATGATTCTCGAAAAGCCAGTGGCAAGCCTTGATCTGACCGGGACCTGACGCTATAGTCAATTCAGCGTGATTTGGGCTTGAATCCGAGGTGTGCATGTGACAGCTGGCAACACCATGATTGATCTTAGCCTTAGAATTCGGATCCAGTATATCCATTTCGTAGACTCGTACCTTTGGGACCGAATGGCAGGAAAAGAGTAGGTACGGGAACAAGGTCGGATGACAAGCAACTAATTGCATGACTTTGCCACCGTTAATACCTTTGACTGATCCGATCATTATATTCTGCTTTGACCCTTTTGCATTCTCGGTTGAACGAAGGACGATGTTTCGACCCAAGACCGAGATTGCAAAGTCAATCATATCTTCAGCCGAACCCACGCACCGCTTGGTTTCCCCTGGGCTCGGGGCACTCTCGCACTCATTCAACGCCTCTACTATCATAGTCTCCATAGTGGAATTATCATCCGCATGAAAAAGCCGCTTTAGCTCTGAGATCTTAAAGCTCGAAAACGGTAATTTCGACGAAATAGACCGCGGCAAAAATGACCTTTCAGGCATTTTATCCTTAATGTTAGGCATTCGCGTCACCTTACCTTCCTTTGCAATTGACTCCCGGAAGAAGTTACCTGGATGAAGCCAATTGATCATAGGGCGGGCATCGAATATCAGTTCTTCAATACTCGGGGTTGAATCAGGGTAGCAGAAAAGGTTGGCAGAGGCGCAGAACGCTGGGAAATGAGAGGAGAGAGCATTCTGGGCTGCGAGTTTGGAGAATCTCGCTGAGTCGACCGCGCTCAATGGGGACGCTTTGGACAGGAGAAAGGTTGGCTTGGCGTTGTTGTTTTGGACCTCTTTGTTCCAATACCCAATCAGATTGGATTTCGGGGTGGATAAATTTTCACCGGCGGAGGCGGAGGCGAACGCAACCTGCATTGACACAAATTGAGAATGTGAGTATAAGATAATGTCAAAGATAGAGTGAGAGTGAGAGTGAGAATGAGAGTGATTACAGTGAGAGACGAGAAAAAGAGCAAGAGAAGAAGAGTCATGGAGCTGAGTTTTTTTGAGTGCATTATTAGTGTTTGCAAGTTTGTTGGGTTATAGTACGTGGATATAGGAAAATTGTATAAGAATACCAGAGCTATAAAGAAATCAAGCAGTACATAAAAGTGATTATCAAAAAACAGTAGTACATAATAAGAAGATATTTTAAGTAATGTTATGATGATGAGATGATCAATAATAAAGCAAGATCGATTCATGCATTATTGCCTAGTGGTGACAACGAGACAGACAGTGATTAAGAATATCACAAGGGGATAAGGGAAGGTGGACCTTTGGAAAAAGCTATGTTCTTTTATTGTCGATCAAAACACTACGCAAAAATTAAATATCTTTTTTACTTTTTATCTTTTTCTTATTTTTCACAGTAAACAAATTTCGTAAGTTAATTTGGACACAATAATTAAATTCATTTCAAACTAATAAATACATGGTTGAATGCAATTGAAAATCATATAATAATTTTTTCACTGGACGTTGGAAATAATGCCAATGTTTTAAAAAATTAGCGGGGCATTTTCATTGAAGGGGTCCAAAGTGTATCCCCATTAGCGGGTTCCAAAGTATAGTCAAACTGTAATAATTTATATTCAAAACAAATTAATTTTCATTGTAGCTATATTCAAAATCATATATGATACTTTAGTTTAAAAATGGAAACAATCTTAATTATTTTCATTCAAAGCATTAAGTATTTTCACTAAATTTGTCACAAGTTTGATCCTAGTTTTAAGAACGTAAACACTTCTAAATAAAAATAATTTAATAAAATTTCTATCATTCAAAGTTTAGGAAATAATGATTTTTATCTTTAAAGAAACTTCTTTTGAATAAATATCAATAATTTCATAATGAGAAACATTCGATTATTTCATTAAAAAATATTAATACATGTTTTATGTAAATATATCACTAATTAAGAGAAGGGTCACTGACCTCCAATAGGCTCACCAAAATAACCAAATTTCAAGTTTATGACACCTTAAATTCAACCAAATTAATTCACTAACCACTAAACTTGTAAAAAGTTTACTTCCATACCGGTTTGAAGGAAACTTCCTTCAACGTTGGAGGAAGTTTTTCCCCTAGAAAACCTCAACAAAGAAAGTACCAAAATTATTTTGCTTCTAGAAACTAAGAAAATACTACCCTAAAAAATTGATTAAAAAAATTCAGAATACTTACATATGCCTATAAAAAGTTTATAATATTTTAAACTCAAGTTACTTTTCTCAATTCTTGTTTAAATAAACATTAGCTAAAAATCACAACCACACATCTTTGGTGCGATGGTCACTTCACAAGTATTAGTGCTTGTAGAGTATGGGGGGTAAGGGCTAGGGTTCAAGTCTAAGAGGGAGTTTCGTATACATATATACTTAGGTTATGTTAAAGTAGAATTCTATCTTGTATAAAAAAAAAAAAAAAAAAAAAAATTTGTGGTCAAGTCTTAAAAGCAACAATGATATAAAGTGAAAAAAAATTGAAAAAGAGAGAAAAAAAAATAAAGTTTTAAAAAGTTGTACATATAAATTTTAAAAACTAATGCTAATAATTGATGCTAAACACACTTTTAGTTTCTGCTGATATTCCCTAATTTCATTTTTTTTTTTAGTTTATAAAAAAAACAAAAAAGAATCCATCAAACAAACATGGCGCGCTCAATCGATTTATATAGGCATAAATGAGTATGACGTTTGTATATCGTGATACCATTTCATCATCTTTTTTGTTTGATCTATTTTGACAGGTACAAGGTGCATTATGTATCTTGTTCTCTTTCTTTCTATTGTTTTTTAGTGCTTTGATCTTTTTATTATCAGCCATTAGCCATGTTGATAATTTTTTTTAACAGGGAGTGGATTGCAAAAAATATCCTACAATTGATGTTGCATATAAACTCTTTCGTTATGGAAAAATCATATATCAGTATTTTTAAATTGAAGAATATATAGTTTCTTATGCAAACACAATAATAATAAAGAATGCATTTTTTTTAAATGATAGAAAATATAGATTCATATACAAACAAAATCATAATAAATGCCTCATGCTATAATATATTATATAGTTTCATGGACAAACACAAACATAATAAATGCCTATAATTAAAACTTTTGACTTTTTAATAACCTCTCTAGAACTTGCTATATCATTATTATTATTTTTAAACAAAATTATTTTTGTTTAGTTTAAACTTAACAAGAAGTGAAACTCTATCTCTCTAACAAGTGCAACTTAAACTTCAACTCAAACTCATCATTATCATTTTTTTAAACAAAATTATTTTTGTTTAGTCCAAACTTAATAAGGAGTGAAAGTCTATCTCTCTAATAAGTCCAACTTAAATTCAAAATCAAACGTTGATAATTTATCTCCAAATTTGCGAGGTTAATTATGAACACTATAAAAGTAGTGCAAACTCCAATATATATATATATTTTTTAAAACCGAGTAAAAGTATGAGCTATTCATCTGATATTTTCTTCTCCTCTACTTTGTTAAAATATATATATATATATATATATATATATATATATATATATATATATATATATACATATATATATATATATATATATATATGGATTTTTATGTATTTTTTAAAAAGTAATTTTCATACATGAACTACCAAACTTTTTTTAGCCATTTTTTACAAGATAAAGAACTTGCAATAATTGAAATTTTAGGTTGTTGTTACTGCATATGTCTTTACTTTACCTCACGATATGAAAGTATGTTAATTTCTTGGGCAGAAAGCTTATATACGATATATTAAGAGGAGGTATGGCTTTCATTATTTCAATGTGGACTCTTACTTAACATTTTTTAGTGTGAGCCATATGCTAATAAGGTTTGTTTAAAGTTTAGACCTGTTGAAATTTAAAAATTATTGCTTTATTGGTTCGTATACTTTTTTCTTTTTCTTATGTGCGACCCCGTAGTTGGATCCTTGGGCTCAATCTAACTTGGGCTCACAACTTATTTGTGTGGTGGGCTTGAGTTTCCTGCTCTGGATGATTCTCGGCAGAGACTCAATGAGAACACTTTTCTCTCCCTCTCCTCTAGCTATTCTTCCCTCACCCTCCAACCCCTTTTTCCTCCATAATTTCTCCTATTTATAGTTCTAAGTTAGTGGTGGGATCATGATTACTACCAACGTTAGTGCAATTAAAGGTCCAGTGTTATCCGCCTTAGGTGGCTATTCAGGTGAGAGTGGAAAATCATGGTTGTGGCTTTGGAACTTGATTCCAATTTAAGCATATGTGCTCGGTAGTGAGGTCCAATGTTATCTGTTCTAAGTGGATATTTAGGTGAGAATGAGGAACCAAGTTTGTGGCTTTGGAACTTGGTTCCAACTTAGGCACATATGCCCGACAGTGATATTCCCAAAAAACTGCCGAGCATCCTATTATATGTTGGGTTTGCTTTTCTTCGTTGCCCGGGAAAATCTTCGCCGAGCATTGGTTAGGGAATGAGATTTAGACCTGTAACTTATGAAGGTGGTACAAAGTAGGGATACCAAATGTGGGGCTGTACAGGCGATTGTAAGTCTGAGGCCCAATTCACATTTAGGCATCCTGGTGCCGCATTCTGGTCCTGTACTAGGCCTGAGATCAAGACTCAATT
Source organism: Quercus parvula (assembly GCA_030820535.1). NCBI lineage: Eukaryota > Viridiplantae > Streptophyta > Magnoliopsida > Fagales > Fagaceae > Quercus > Quercus parvula. The sequence continues at coordinate 51,721,837 of JAUAME010000005.1, read as the reverse complement.
TGGACCTGGGTACCTTGGTGCCGTACATCTTATATTTCTCTTTTGAATAGTCATATATTTTTTGAATTGTTTCAATAACTCAATCTTTAATTTTATATAAATATACATATATATATATATATATATATATATATATATTTTGGCATTTTGGAAGTTTTAACATCTAAATTTGTGTTAGCTTTTGCAATATTTGAACATGTTTAGCATATTTCAATAACTATACCATGTATTATTCTTTTGAATGTAGTCCACCTTTCTCTTATATTTTTCTATTGTTTAGTTATATATATTTTGTTTTATTTCAATAATTTTTAAACGGTGAATCATCTGATTCTTTAATTTTTTTGGTCTTTCAAAAATTTTAATATTTGAATTTTTGAGTTTTATAGGCCATTGCATGTTCAAGCAATGATTTCTTCATCAAATCGTAACACAAATTGAAGTCATACAAAAGCAAATCAGGCAATAATGTAGTTTTTTAATCAATTTAAGATTTTATAAAATTATTTTAGTTTATCTTTCAAATAGATAGGATCTCATGCATAGCACAAGTTAGCGACTAATCTATTATATAATTTCATGTAGAAACACAAACATAATAAATGCCTATTATAAATGCTAAACACACTCTTAGTTTCTGCTTGTATGGCCAACATTCCCTAATTTCATTTTTTGAAGTTTATAAAAAAATAAAAAAATAAAAAAAATAAAAAAGTATCCATCAAACAAACATGGTGCTCTCAATCAATCGGGTGTCATGTCATTGCCAGTTCGATTTATATAGGCATATATGAGTGTGACGTTTGTATATCGTGATACCATTTCATCATTTTTGTTTGATCTATTTTGAAAGGTACAAGGTGCATTATGTATCTTGTTCTCTCTTTTTCTATTGTTTTTTAGTGCTTTGGGGGGGTGTTTGGTGTGTTTTTCTAAACAACAATTTTCAGTTTTTAAACAATATTTCACGTATTTTTACATATTTTTTCACCCACACGTATTTTCACAAAAATTTTTAAACGATAATTTTCAGTTTTTAAATACATGTACTAAACGAGCCCTTAATCTTTTTATTATCAGCCATTAGCCATGTTGATAATTTTTTTTAACAGGGAGTGGATTGCAAAAAATATCCTACAATTGATGTTGCATATAAACTCTTTCGTTATAGAAAAATCATATATCAATATTTTAAATTGAAGAATATGTAGTTTCTTAAGCAAACACAATAATAATAACTGTATTTTTTTTTAAATGATAGAAAATATAGATTCATATACAAACAAAATCATAATAAATGCCTCATGCTATAACCTATATATATATATATATATAATGGAAATCTTTGACTTTTTATTGACCTCTCCAAAACTTGTTACATCATTATTATTATTTTTTAAACAAAATTATTTTTGTTTAGTCTAAACTTAACAAGGAGTGAAATTCTATCTCTTTAACAAGTCCAACTTAAACTTAAATCCAAAATCATTATTATCATTTTTTAAATAAAATTATTTTTGTTTAGTCCAAACTTAATAAGGAGTGAAACTCTATCTCTCTAATAAGTCCAACTTAAACTCAAAATCAAACGTTGAATTTATTTCCAAATTTGTAAGGTTAATCATGAACACTATAAAAACAATGCAAACTCCAATATTTGTTTTTTAAAACCGAGTAGAGGTATGAGCTCTTCTTCTGTGCATGAACACTATATTATGGCTTTTTATGTATTTTTTAAAAAGTAATTTTTGTACATGAACCACCAAGCTTTTTTTAGCCATTTTTTACAAGATAAAAAAACTTGCAATAATTGAAATTTTAGGTTACTGCTACTGCATATGCTTTACTTTACCTCATGATATGAAAGTATGTTAATTTCTTGGACAGAAATCTTATATACGATATATTAAGAGGAGGTATGACTTTCATTATTTCAACGTGGGCTCTTGCTTAACATTTTTTAGCGTGAGCCACATGCTCATAAAGTTCGTTTAAAGTTTAGACCTATTAAAATTTAAAACTTATTATTTTATGGGTTCGTGTACATTTTTCTTTTTCTTATATTTCTCTTTTGAATAGTCATATATTTTTTGAATTGTTTCAATAACTTAATCTTTAATTATATATATATTTTTTAGCATTTTGGAAATTTAACATCTAAATTTATGTTAGTTTTTGCAATATTTGAACATGTTTAGCATATTTCAATGACTATACCATGTATTATTTTTTTGAAGGTAATCAATTTTTCTTTGATATTTCTCTATTGTGTAATCATATACATTTTGTTTTGTTTCAAAAATTTATAGTAAGTAAATCTTATGATTCTTTGATATTTTTTGGCCTTTTAAAAGTTTTAATATCTAAATTATTTTTTTGATGGTAACACATCTTTCTCTTATATTTCTCTGTTGTGTAGTCATTTATATATATATATATATATATTATCTATAATTTGTAGACTCTAAATCTTTTGATTCATTTCAATAGTTATAGTCATGAATTATTCTTTTGAATGTAACTCACCCTTCTTTTATATTTCTATATTGTTTAGTTATATATATATATATATTGTTTTGTTTCAATAATTTTTAAACAGTGAATTATCTAACTCTTTAATATTTTTTGGTATTTCAAAAGTTTTAATATATGATTTTTTGAGTTTTATAAACCATTGCACGTTCAAGCAATGACTTCTTCATCAAATTATAACACAAATTGAAGTTATACAAGAGCAAATCAAACAATAGTGTAGTTTTTTAATCAATTTAAGATTTTATAAAATTATTTTAGTTTACCTCACAAATAGATAAATCTTCATACATAACAAAGGTTAACAACTAATATATTATATAATTTCATGTACACACAAACATAATAAATGCCTATAAATAAATGCTAAAAAGACTCTTGGTTTCTGCTCAAATGGCCAACATTCCCTAATTTTATTTTTTGAAGTTTATAAAAAAGAACAAAAAAAAACAAAAAAGTATCCATCAAACAAACATGGCGCTCTCAATCAATCGGGTGTCATGTCATTGCCAGTTCGATTTATATAGGCATATTTGAGTATGACGTTTCTATATCGTGATACCATTTCATCATCTTTTTTGTTTGATCTATTTTGGAAGGTACAAGGTGCATTATGTATCTTGTTCCCTTTCTTTCTATTGTTTTTTAGTGCTTTGATCTTTTTATTATCAGCCATCAGCCATGTTGATAAATTTTTTTTAACAGGGAGTGGATTGCAGAAAATATCCTACAATTGACGTTGCATATGTACTCTTTCGTTATAGAAAAATCATATATCAATATTTTTAAATTGAAGAATATATAGTTTCTTATGCAAACACAATAATAATAAAGAATTTTTTGGCTGAATATTACAAAAAATTGAATTTATTCATAATATGTGTACTGTTCAAACTTATTTGGGAAAATGAGGAGATAAGCGAATTTCGGCAATGGTTTTGTTGAAATTCTGAGAAAAAGTATGAGAGAGGAGAGAGGAGAGAGAAATGATGTAAAGGATGGAGAGAGAAAAAAGAATTTTGACAATGATATTGCCGAAAAAAAAAAATTGAATTATGGCAATTGAATTGCCAAAATTGAAGGATTAAAAAAAGAAAAAAAAATTGAACTGTGGCAAGAGTAATGCTATGCCCACAAACTATTTTACCATATTTGTACAAACAGTTGTTATGACCAATTTCTTACTAGTTCTCATCAAGGCTCACTAATAACATCATTTTTTTATTTATCAATAATCACTCATTACATCAGTAGTTTATGAAAGTTTTTGTAAAAAAATTTGTATATCTAGCATTTTGCCAAAAGTGGAGGATTAAAAAAAAAAAAAAAATTGAGGTAACAGAGAGAAGCAAAACAAGTTATATGAATTTCTTTACTTTTTTATTAGATATAATTTTTTTTAAAACTTTTTTATTAGATATATATATATTTTTAAGTTTCATTGGGTAGCATAGATATTTAATTTTATTCATCCAAGTGTGGCTATAGCATTTTTTTTTTTACTCCAATTTCGGCAATTCAACTGCCACAGTTGAGGTTTTTTTTTTTTTTATTTTTTTTTTTAAATCCTTCACTTTTAGCAAAATGCTAGAGATACAAATTTTTTTACAGAAACTTTCATAAACTGCTGATGTGACAAGTGATTATTAGTAAATAAAAATATGATGTTATTAGTAGGCCTTGATGAGAACTAAGAAATTAGTCATAATAATAGTTTGTAAAAATATGGTAAAATTGTTTATGGCTAGAGCATTATTTTTGCCACAGTTCAGTTTTCTTTTTTTCTTTTTTTCATCCTTCAATTTTGGCAATTCAATTGACATAATTTAGTTTATTTTTTTATTTTCAGCAATATCATTGCCGAAATTCCTTTTTCTCTTTCCCACATCTGTCACATCATTTCTCTCTCCTCTCTCCTACTTTTTCTCAGAATTTTGGCAACACCATTGCCGAAATTCGCTTCTCTTCTCATTTTCCTAAATAAGTTTGAACAGTACATATATCACAAATAAACTCGATTTTTTGCAATATTCAGACAAAAGACTCAATAATAAATGCATTTTTTTTTTAAATGATAGAAAATATAGATTCATAAACAAACTGTGGGGGAGGATTTGTTCCAAGCCCGCAAGTAGTTTGTCCGCTCTGGGGCCGAAGGACCGCACGACTTTGTTCCTTCGAGTGACATGAGCAGTTTTTGAGAATTGCTCTCACATCGAAGAAAGATGTGCCCTACTCATGCCTTATAAGCCTTAGTTGAAGGTAAGAGTGCTCTCTTTTAGCATCTTTCAAATGCAAAAGTATTCTCAAAGTTTGATCTCAAAGCAGGATTTTGGCAATTAGGAATCCATCCAGAAGAAAGATAGAAGATAGCGTTTTGTATCCCAAACCACCATTATCATTAGACTGTCATGTCTTTTGGCCTAAAAAATGCTCCATCTCAATTCTAGAAAGCAATGGTAACGTTGTTCCAGCCACTCTTGACAAATGCATTAATTTATGTTGATGACATCCTCTTATTCTCAAAAGATGAAGAATCACATGCCAAGTTGCTCACTGAATTTTATAATTTAGTGAAATCTCAAGGAATAATGCTTTCAAAAAAGAAAATGGTCATAGGACAATCTTCTATAGACTTTTTAGGAGTAAACATTTCAGATGGAAGGTATACTTTGCAGCCTCACATAGCTGCCTCCCTTGGTGAATTTCTTGACAAGCTTACAAGTGCCAAACAGATACAACAAGTTCTTGGAATTGTAAATTACATGTCAGATTTCATTCCAAAAATTTCCAGATATAGGAATTGTTTAGCTCAGTTGCTGAAAAAATTTCCTCTAGATTGGAATTCTGTTCATACAGAAGCAGTCCAACAATTGAAAAAATTAGCAAAAAAGCTTCCTCCTTTACAGATTCCAGGACCAGGCAAATGGATATTGCAGATAAATGCAAGTGATGAATACTGGGTAGCAGCTCTCTTTGAAGAGATTAATGGCAAGAGGGAAGAAAGAAAGAAAACTCTTAGAAGTCCTTGTAAGATTATCAGTCCTTGTAAGATGTTCATCAGTGTCTTTTATGTGTAATGTAAAAAAGCTGTTGAATCTAATAATATCTCTTAGTTTGCTGTATCTTGTACTGTGCTCTACCCCATATTTTCATGTTATCTTTTATATCTTCTTAGTGATATATGTTATTAACCAGTTTCCATAATCTTCCTACACCCTCTTTCTCCCGTTTCTTGGGTTTCTCGGTCTTTCTTCCAATAGTTGGTATCAAAGCCTTGTGATTAGTTTCTACCTCCTTTGATTAGTATACTTTGATTATTTTCCTGATTAGTATGCTCTGTGATTTACAGTTGCCACAATACGTGGATCCTCTGTATCAATTATATCAGAACACTGGATTTGATAATCAAGTAGAACATTAAGGAGTTTGCTCTCAAAATTCCCAAAGAACCTGCTTTCCCATAGTTACCTTGTGGACGTTTAAGCCTGAAGTTGGCATTTTAGTCCTGTTAGGTCTTTGGTAAACAGTTCTGTTATGACATATGTGTTTCACTTGTTAAGAACATATGTCATTCTTTTATGTAATTGGCTAATCCTTTAACAAAACGCACTTTACTTATATTTGGGTAGATCTAGGATGTGTTTAATACTTCAAGAAACATGTTGTTCAAGTCTAGTATTAAAGTCATGAAGATTGGACCAAGAAACAAGTGAAGAAAAACTGTTCATTAAAGCTAGACAGATACCTCAACACCTGGCTTATCTGTCGAGCTCTTTAGTTGCTTCTTATCGCAATCTCGACACCTCTCGATAGCTAGGTCGATCGATCGAGAAAATTTTTGTCCCCTCGACACCTGCTCGATACCTCCTTGATTGATCGAGAATTACTGAGCTTTATGAATTTCAGATTTTTAGATCTGATTTTTAGCCTATGCTGACATGTATGTATAGGGTTTCTTTTCTCCTAACTCTAGACATATATAAGACTTATTTTAGAGGCCGTCACATAAGAGAATACAAGGAGAACATATGAAAAAGGTGATCGATGCCTTATTCTCTCTGAAAGAAGCTACTACGCCTTTGCACCTTAGGATTTTGTAACCAAGTGCTTCTTGATCTTCATTGTTGGTGAAGTGAAGAACTTTGTAGCCAACAATCTTCTTCAAGTTGGTGAGTTAGTCATGTACTAGGATCCGTGCAACAAAAAAGGTGACGTTCATATATTGAAGAGTTTAGAGGTTCTGAAGCGGTAGAAGGTTTATGTTGTGAGTTTATCTATAGGGATTATAGAGTCTAGGGACAAGGTTTTGTATTAGATCTGAAACTTCTCTTTACTATAGTGGATTGCTTTTTGGGAAGGTTTCCCCCCAGGTTTTTTACTGTGAAACTAGTTTGTTTCATTGATTTTCTCGGGTCATCATATCTTGTTTTATTTAATTTTCCGCTGTGCGTGTTTTTGACATGATATTGGTGTTTGTTTGTTTTAATAAGGTTTATTCATAATTAATCTAATTAACAACTTGAGTTTAAAACTTGTTAATTCTATCAACCGGGGTCTATATTTTCCAACAAGTGGTATCAAAGCGGGTACACTCTGATTGGATTAATTTCCTGAGTGTGATCCTTAACCCCCGTTGTCATGGAATCTTTTGATTGTTTTGATGTGCATGATCTTGTGTTGAATGATGATGATGATATTCAAGATGTCTATTGCAAGTTTTATAATTTTTGTATGAAATCTCTTGAATATTCTACAAAATTAAAAGCTAAATTTAAAAAGGTCAAGTTTGAAAAAGATGATTTGATTGCAAAATTGGATGAAGCCAATAATTTGAATGAGAATTTTAAAAATCAAATTTCATCTCAAGTGGACAAAATTAAGAGTTTGGAAGAGCAACTAGTTGAATTTAAAACTGAAAGTAAAAAATTAACTAGTGCCAAACTTGTTGTTGAGCCTAACTCAAAAGAAAAATATGTTTACATTCCTCCATTTAAAAGGAATAATGAAGAGTTGAAGGCTAATATTGCTAGGATAGACAAAGGTAAACAATCTGATGTTAATGCTGAAGTTTCTAAACCTATGTCTAAAACTCCTCCTAGGTTGAATGATAAATATGAATTTGTCCCCATTTGTCATCATTGTCATATTGTTGGTCATATTAGACCAAATTGTCCTAAGTTGAGGTCTCTGTCAACCTCTAAGGTTAGACCTCCTTCTAGGAAGCCGAGTAGCTCTAAAACCGCTCATGTTTATCACCATTGTGGTGTTTCTAGACACATTCGTCTTAATTGCTTTAAGTTGTATCCTCATAAGCAATTGTCCAAATGGTCACAGGTTTCCTCTCAAGGACCTACACCTTTGTTGGAAGAGTTATTAAAAGCTTTGAGCTTTTTAACTCAATTTCAGGAGAATCTTAATTTTCTTTGTCCTTTAGTAGACATACTAGGACATGTGCCTTTTCATCTTCACGGCCAAAGACTCGTGTTGTGTGGGTGAGAAAGGAGCCTAAGACTTAATTGTCTTTTCCGTTTGTCCTCTGCTTTAATTCTTTCTATCTAAAGTAGGACTTTCTTGCTTGATTTCTTATCTGCTTATGGAATCATGCTTTCATGCATCTACATCTTTCTTTCATGCTTTCATGTGGTTGTCTGTTTTTGTTTGGTTGTTTAGTTTTTATTTTGTTTTGTTTTCAAAATAAAATTAAAATTGAAAAATCAGAAAAATACAAAAACAGTGTGTGTTTGTGTACATTGGTACTTGTGTACCTTGGATGGCCATTGAAACAAAATTTTCCAAACTTTGTATCTCTTGTAGCTTAGATAAGCATCTCTATACACAATTAAGCATGTGAGTTTTGTGGCTTTTGTTGTGATGAGTAAGATTAAGTTATCTCTTGTACTTAACATTCATATCACTTTTTTTGACGGGAAGGACTAAAAAATCCTAAGAGAAATGCATAAATAATCATCTCACTACTGTTGCCCGCCAATCATAATATGACACCTATATGCTTCGGCATAGCAAAAGTGCAGTGTCAATGACATTTGTATGCTTCGGCATAGCAAAAGTGCAATGTCAAATGCTTAACATAAATGGGTATTTCTTTTCTATCTCTTATATGCCCATGCATGTTTTGCTTAAATAAAAATATGCAAAGAAAATAAAAAGCAAAAAGATCAAAAATGCTTTACATATGATTGCAAGCATGTTTTCTAGGAGATGTGGGAGTTATAGGATGTACCTCGAAGGTGATAGTTCCCATCAAGTAGTTATGATTGTGTGTGAGTTAAAGTGATTTTCTCATATTTCAAATCGTCATAACTTGTATACATTTATGCAATCTTGCGATGTTTTTCACACACAACACGTAATATTTTTTGCTACTCTTGATACATGTACAAGTACAGTATGATTTGACCATCACAAGCTTTTACATGTGTTAATATATGCTCACTAAACTGTTTTGACTTGTTTTTGAAATATAAAATTGATTAGACTTGTTTAGTGTGTGTGTGTGTGTTTTGGGATCTATGTGCATAACATTTTTCTTGTTGAAAGATTTGTTTTTCACATGTTTTGCATCCTTCTATTATCTTGTCATCTATAGCATCTTGTTTCTTTACATTCATGCATTTATATGGATTTCTTGTGCCCCTTTGATCATCTTTATGTCTCTCGGGTGAAGCTTTCTAGCTTCCTGTACCCTTTTGTCAATCATGACAAAAAGGGGGAGAAATTGTGGAGAATATGTGGTTTCTTTTTTAAGATTCTACATGTTAGAGGGAGAAATACATGCCTCTGTAAGGGAGAGATGTGTTTCATCTTGTTAGGGGGAGTGCTTACCTCCTTCTTCTTGTACCTTAGGTCTTGTGACCATGTTAACATACATTGTGCTTATCTTTGATGATGTATGTCTTCTTCACCTATCCTTACATGTGTTGTTTCTTTTCTATCTTTATACACATGTTTCTACTTGTATGCAATCTATTATTTCTATTTCACACAAAGATTCTTTGATGAGTTTTGTTTAAAGTGTTTTAGAAATACAAGTTGTCAAAGTCTACTTGCCATGAACTCTCTTCTTACAACGTTTTTCAAGATTTTGTGTTAGGATAGATTTTATTGTATTCAACAAGTGAATATGAGTTGAGTGATTTATGACTTCTCTCATATGCTCATTTGTTTGTTGTAGTTTTGTCACGGATTGCCAAAAGGGGAGATTGTTAGGACATATGTGTTTCACTTGTTAAGAACATATGTCATTCTTTTATGTAATTGGCTAATCCTTTGACAAAACGCACCTTACTTATATTTGGGTAGATCTAGGATGTGTTTAATACTTCAAGAAACATGTTGTTCAAGTCTAGTATTAAAGCCATGAAGATTGGATCAAGCAACAAGTGAAGAAAAGCTGTTCATTAAAGCTGGACAGATAGCTCAACACCTAGCTTATCTGTCGAGCTTTTCAGTTGCTTCTTATCGCAATCTTGACACCTCTCGATAGCTAGGTCGATCGATTGAGAAAATTTTTGTCCCTTCGAATCCTCCTCGATCGATTGAGAATTACTGAGCTTTACGAATTTCAGATTTTCAAATTTGATTTTCAACCCATGCTAACATGTATGTGTAGGGTTTCTTTTCTTCTAACCCTAGACATATATAAGGCTTATTTTAGAGGCCATCACATAAGAGAATACAAGGAGAACATATGAAAAAGGTGACCGATGCCTCATTCTCTCTAAAAGAAGCTACTGCGTCTTTGCACCTTCGGGTTTTGTAACTAAGTTCTTCTTGATCTTCATTATTGATGAAGTGAAGAACTTTGCAGCCAACAATCTTCTTCGAGTTGGTGAGTTAGTCACGTACTGGGATCCGTGCAACAAAAAGGGTGACGTTCATATATTGAAGAGTTTAGAGGTTCTGAAGTGGTAGAAGGTTTCTGCTGTGAGTTTATCTACGGGGATTGTAGAGTCTAGGGACAAAGGTTTTGTACTAGATCTGAAATTTCTCTTTACTATAATGGATTGCTTTTTGGGAAGGTTTCCCCCCAGGTTTTTTACTGTGAAACTAGTTTGCTTCATTGGTTTTCCTGGGTCATCATATCTTATCATATTTAATTTTCCGTTGTGCATGTTTTTGACATGATATTGATGTTTGTTTGTTTTAACAAGGTTTATTCATAATTAATCTAATTAACAACTTGGGTTTAAAACTTGTTAATTCTATCAACCGGGGTCTATATTTCCCAACAAGTTCTTTCTAGAAGAAACTATCATGGCAAGTTCATCTTTAGAAGTTATTGATACCACTAAACCTGCCTTTGATATTTCCTTTTGTAAATCCACTGCAAATAAGTTAGATTACTTGTATGAAATCTCCCACGTATCTGAAGATAGTAAGATCCCTATTACTGACTTTCCTATTGTAAATCCTTATACTGTGTTTGATAAACCCCAAGCTTCTTTCAAAAAATCCATAAAATTTTTTTTAGGTCCTTCTCAACCTTCTACTGTAAAAGAATATGTCCAAGCTTCCAAGTTTAACCAGTATAATATTCCAGCAAGTGAAACAGAAAATTTCATTACCCTTGCCCTTCCCAGAGAATTTGTAATTTCATAGCAGAAACAAGGATATACACACCTTCATTTTGGTGCTATAAGGTTGGCATTAACTTTCCATGGAAGAATGGGACTCCCTGTAGTCTCTAGAATTTCACTTCTTGATTTCAGATTCTTGGAATATTAAAATGCAGTTATAGAAACAGTTTAGACCACTTTAAATGCAGGAACAATCTTTGTTACACTTTTTCCCAACTTCAATATGTCTCTCAAAGATCCTCATCTCTGTGATGCTCTCAAAGTACAGGTCCAGATTACAAGAGCCTCTCAAGTGCAAGATACATTTGCTGCCATACTCCACTACCAGCTTGCTTATAGACTTCAAAATCATGCTTTTGACATGGCGGTTCCATATATAGCTCAATCTAATGATGCTTTATTGATTCGAGTTGATCCTGGAATGACACCCATGTGTACTTTTGTTCCAAGACAACTCAACAAGGACCAAATGACTTCTCTTTTTCTAGAATCATGGATTATGAAATATGAGATGCTTCATCAGGCGACTAAACCTAGTCAAATGATCCTCTCTTTATCAAAAAAGAAAATGGTGAAGTAGAGACAAGATTCTTGACAGCTCCACCAGAGAAGAAAGATGTAACGATCTTCCTAACTCAAATTGCTATGCTCCAACCAGTGTCTTATGTTTGTAAAGATGGCCTTAAAATTGAAACATTTCGTGAAGATGGAAAACCTTGTTATGAAGGAAAATCGCCTTCTGGTCACATATGGTGGGATATTTGTGATTGTGTTGATTGCCAGGAGGAAAAGGCTTTTGAAGAAGATTATTCCAAAAGAAAGAAAAAATCTTCCCAGCATATACTCAAAGAAAGATATGAAGCAGGAGACCCAGAAGTTGATCTTCTAGAGGAACCCTCTGGAAAGTTTGAATATTATGTCATTTATCTTAAAACCAGAAAACAAAAATCCCCTTCTACCCCATCATGTGTAGAGAATTATGATCAAAATCCGAAACCTCCATTGATTCCTTACTACCAGAAGTCCTTCCCCAAATATCAAAATACCAATCTTTTTCTACCGGTCAAACCCAAACACAAAAGCCCTTACCTTGTTATATGTTTGACCATACTTCAACCTGCTGCTCACAGAATTTCTCTCCTCTTCAAAGTTTTGACCATCCACAAACCAATACAAAACATGTCTGGAAGATCAAAAATCCTGTTGGAACCAATCCAGATGGAATCAAGAGACAAGTTTCTTTAGCAGAAGCAACTTTAAATTGGCAAGCAGAAAATGCTGTGACTCAAAACCAAGTTCTTTCAAAGATCCTTGATAATCAACAAAAGATGGCTGAGGTTGCTACTCATACTTTCTCATCCTCAAATTCTCTTATTGAAGATCTGAAAAAGAAAATCAAGTTGGTTGAACAAGAATTAGCAACAATAGCTTCTACAGTTTAAGACTTGTCTGTCTCTTTTCCTCTTATTAGGCAAAAAGAAAAAGAAAGGAAACAGTTGTTGCTACAACTTCAATCCATGGAAGGATCACAGAAAGAAGCCACTTAGACTCCTCCAATACATGTTCATATGCCTTTTCAACCTCGACAATCATTATATAAAGACTTGTCTATACCATCAACCTCTCCATTTTTACCAATTTCTCCCTATCAAGACCTTCAACCATTAACCATAACACATCCTGACCATAACCCTTTTAAAGCAAGTGGAATTTTCCCTGCCATAACATATTCAATTCCACCAGAGCCCCAAGCTAGACCACAAAATAAACCTTCTCCTATGAAAAAAGACAAAGAACCAATATACCAACCTCAAGATCCAACTATAGGTGCTTCTTCAAGACCCCCAGATATGAACATATTGGCTATAGATCCTGACCCTCCAAACCCAATTTAATCATTTCTCAAAACCCTCACCCTTGAAGATTTAAGAGAATCTTTTGTGCTCCCAATAATTGATGACATAGACCTAGACTTGTCTGATCTTGGTCTAGAGGAAGTGTTTATGACAAATATAGAACCAAAGGTAGAAGAAGAAGATGATGTTCTTTGTCCTAAAAATCCTCCTCCTCCACCACGACCAATCTTTCCTCCACTACCCTTTGTTCCAGAATATCAAACAAGGTTGACTTATTCACCAACTACAGATTCAAAACATTTGTTCACTCTTGATAATGTTCCTCCTTCTAGATGGCATGATGAGTTCTTTAACATGTATTCTTGGTGCATAGTTGAATTCCAAGCTCCAAATGCCACTGTTTCCCAGATTATTGCCAAGTTGTTGCAAGGATTACAGGAAGATTACGAGAATGGTGGATCAACTTAGGAGAATACAGGCAAAGCCAGGCAGCTCAATGCAATACACTAGAAGACTTCTTCACGGTTGTCCATAATGAATTTCTTGGCTTGGCGACCCATTATACGGAAGTAGCACGAGAAGAATTCTTGCTGATGAAATATTGCTCATTTGAAAGGAAAGATTTAGAGAAACATTTTGACAGAATGTCAAGGAGATACTACTCTTTTAATGGTATGGATGATGTTAATGCCAAGCATACCTTTCTTAACTCCCTTCCAGAACCATTAAGGGATGAAACACTCCGCATGATGAATCTCCAAAAAATAACTTTGCAGCAAGCTTCCTTGGGAGAAATTTATCAGCATGTGCTCATTGCCCTAGAAAAACTCTGCAATTAGAGAAAATTTCTTTCAGAAATTGACAAGATTCATAGCAAACTTAAAGATAATTGCAAAAGAAAAGATTTGCAGATAAAGTGCTATGAGAAGAATTGTGCTTGTCCAACAAAAAAAAGAGATCATTTCAAGAAATATTCTTGGAAGAAAAGACATTATGTAGGTCACAAGAAAAGATCCTTAAAGAAGAAAAAATGGAAGTTTCTTAGAAGAAAGTAGTTTAAAGGAAAAACTTTAAAGGTCTGTTTTGTATGCAAAAGACTAGGACATTTTGCAAAAAATTGCCCAAAAAAATGAGAAAGTAGCAAAGCTTCTAGAACAAGCCTAGATCCATGCAGATGATACTCCTTTCTCGGATGTGGAACCACTCTTGCCTTTAGCTAAGGCTTATAAGGTATGAGTGGGGCGCATCTTTCTTCGATGTGGGAGCAAGTCTCAAAAACTACTCATGTCGCTTGAAAGAACAAAGCCGTGCGGGTCCTTTGGCCCCAGAACAGACAAACTGCTTGTGAGCTTGGAACAAATCCTCCCCCACACAAACAAAATCATAATAAATGCCTTATGCTATAACCTATATATATATATATATATATATATATATGAGATAGGTTCAAGTTACACCTGATATAACTTCACAAGAGTTACACCTTTTGTGAACCAGTGATTACTATTAGATCTAAATGTCAAAAAACACTCATAGTAATATCATTATTACTCCCTAGAAGTTAGTGATTCAAGCATTAACTCTTCTCATTAAAGGGGAAAAAAAAAGAGTTTTTTGTTTTTTTTTTCCCGTCCATATCATCTTTTTCCTCTTGTCTTTCTTTTTGCACTATACTTTCATTCCTCCACCATTCATAAAATTCTCAAGATAAAATTGTAAATCCAAGCTATCTTTATTTTGTTTTAATAAACATGATTACCATTTTGCAAACTCATTTATTTGTCCATCTTTGTATTATGTAGCCAATATGATGGTAAAGAAATAATATCACATTCAACCGTCAAAAAGCTAAATGCGACTCTTAAAACCATTTTCTTATGTTCATTATGGGACTAGTTGTGTGCTTCAACTTTAGGCGGTGTACCTTGTGATTCTTTCTTGTATTTCTTATTCTAAAATTTTCCTAGAAGTCATTTAATAATCATCTGGTGTATTAATTCATTTTTTTTTCCAAGTATCTGTTGAATGAATTCTTTTATCCTTCAATAATTTTCTTATTAGTAATTACTTATGATAAGAAACTTAAGAACAACAACCAAGGATTCAAGAAGGGATTCAAATTCACTTGCATCATCTCCCAGATAGCCATTGCCCATGGCCTCAGAATATAACAGCTAGAGATATCATAATACTCAATCATTTCTCCATTCACAACTACCTACACAAACCAGAAACAAAGATTAATTAATAACAAAGGGGTGAGGCTTTTCAAATCAACAAACATCAGACATTATACTGATGTCAATTGGAACTGTATGATCCATAACCCTAGAGTTTCCCTAAGATTTTACATGGTTATGAACTACAAAGTAGGAAAAAAAATGCAAAATAAGTTTCTTTGCACAAGAAAAGGCTGAAAGAGACCCATGCTAATCTAATTGATCTCCTGTGAAAAGCCATTAAATAATCGCAAAATATCTTGTGCAAAGAAGCTTGCTAAATCGTGATGAGAACTTTCCACACTAAATTTGAGAAATTTGAAGTGTTTGACTACAAAAATCTAGCCCTTGTCAGATACTAAAATTTTTAAATAGATAAGTGACTCACACACTCCACAGGCCTTGAAGCAAGACCTCTCTTGACATCCCCTAGATAATGGGGTGGAAATTCTGGTTGACCCAAAGGCCATTGGCATCGAACACACGCACACGCACACGCACGCAAAACAGGATAAAAGCTTATAATCACAGTAGTTTGAGAGAAACAGTAGAGACATGATGGAGGCTTGAAAGTATAGTGCAAAAAGAAAGACAAGAGGAAGAAAATGATGATATGGACAAAAAAAAAGGGAGTTAATGCTGTGGGGTTTTTTTTTTCTTTCCCCTTTAATAAGAAGAGTTAATGCCTAAACCACTAATTTCTAGGGAGTAATAATAATACTACTATGAGTGTTTTTTGACCCTTAAATCTAGTAGTAATCAATGGTTCACAAAAGGTGTAACTCTTGTGAAGTTATACCAGGTATAACTTGAACCCATCTCTCTCTCTCTCTCTCTCTCTCTCTCTCTCTCTCTCTATATATATATATATATATATACTGAAGCCTTTGATTTTTTATTGATCTCTCTAGAGCTTGTCACATCATTATCATTTTCTTTAGACAAAATTATTTTTGTTTAATCCAAATTTAAAAAGGAGTGAAACTCTATTTTTTTAACAAATCCAACTTAAACTTAAATTCAAACTCATCATTATCATTTTTTTAAACAAAATTATTTTTGTTTAGTCCAAACTTAACAAAGAGTGAAACTCTATTTCCCTAACAAGTCCAACTTAAACTCATTGGAGATGGTGATTCTATTAGTGTATGGTCTGATCTGTGGGTTCCTTGGGTCCATGGTTTTAAGCCTGTTCCCAAAATTGATTCTATGAGACACACTCCTCTTTTAGTATCACAGCTTTTCGATGCTTCTACTCATTGTTAGGATTCAAGGCTCATCTATGAGTTATTTGATGAGGCTTTAGCTCATGTCATACTAAAAATTCCTCTCCATGTCAGTCCTATGCAGGACAAACTTATGTGGATTTTGGATTCCAAGGGGAGGTTCTATATTAAATCAGCATATAAGGAAGCTATTGCTCATGAGCCAAGTCCCAACCTCTCTAAAGGTCTATGGAAGAAGCTGTGGAAGACAAGATTGTCGGAGAGAATCAAAATGCTACTCTGAACGATAGGCTCAAATTCGATCCCCACCAAAGTAAATCTTTCAACTAGATTGGAACATGTTGGCCCTACCTGCCCCTTGTGCAAATGTGGTACAGAATCTAGTTTGCATCTCTTCTTTGAATGCCCATTTCTAAGTGTCTTTGGCATTCAGCTTGCTGGGGGTTCAGAGCTAACTTGGAAAGGGTCTAATCACATGTAGATATCATAAAATTAATCTTGAAGCCTCCTATCTCAGCTATCCCTACTCAAGAAGCGTGGCTTATCACCTTAAATATGACCCTCATTATGGATGAGATTTGTCATATTAGAAATTGTGTTTTATACCAAGAAGACCATGTAGACATCCATAAGTCAGCAAAATCTGTGCAATCCAGGTTCTTAGAAAGCTCTAAGCTGTTTGCTAATGTTCCTCCTAAGCCTTCTTCTGAAGCTGTCACTACCTGGTCCCCACTTCCACAGGATGGATCAAGATTAATGTTGACGCTGTTGTCTCCGGCTCTACCTTAGCTTTAAGTGTTATCACTCGAAATCATAAAAGAGAAGTGATCAGTATTTGGGGGAGATGCCAATCCTTATGTCCCCCCCTCTAAGCCGAAGCAGTAGCCTTGGTATAGGCAGTTGAGATTGCCAACCGAGGAAAATGGACCCATGTGATTTTCGAGGGTGATGCTAAAGCATGTTTTGATTGCTTATCAAATGAAGACGCCATACCAAACTGGTTGATCAGCACCTATATCAGCAATATCCATAGTCTTTCTTTTAGTTTTATCTCTGTTAAGTTTAGTTGGGTTAGGAGATTAGGCAACACAGCAGCACATGAAGTTGTCGAATTTACTCTAACCTCATGTTAGTCCTTCTTTTTCAATAATGGCAATCTCCCTACAGTTTTAGAGTCTGTTTGTAGGGTGGATTACCTTCCTTGTTCTCATTATCTGGTTTAATGTTATTGCAGATTATCAAAAAAAAAAAGTCCGACTTAAACTCAAACTCAAACATTGATAATTTATCTCCAAATTTGTGAGGTTAATCATGAACATTATAAAAGCAGTGCAAACTGCAATATATATATATATATATATTTTAAGCTTAGTAGAGGTATGAGCTCTTCTTCTGTTATTTTCTTCTTCTCTACTTTGTTAAAAAAAATATATATATATATATATATATATTATGGGTTTTTATGTATTTTTTAAAAAGTAACTTTCGTACATGAACCACCAAACTCTCTTTAGCCATTTTTTACAAAATAAAAAAGCTTGCAATAATTGAAATTTAAGATTGCTGCTACTGCATATGTCTTTGCTTTACCTCATGATATGAAAGTATATTAATTTCTTGGGCAAAAAGCTTATATAAAATGATGAATACTGACCTCGTCAGTCGAGTACCCTAAATGGGTCCAACACCTGTGTAGATAATAAGGTTGATTCTTCTAATGTGAACACCGGTGTGGTGCCTGCCACAACGTCTCCGACACTCAAGTTAGAATGAAGAGAAAGATATTAAAAGAAAATAGGCAGAGTTGTATTAGTGTATATTTCTTGTACCTTTTGTTGATGATGTGAAGTCCTTATATAGGTTGTTTTGGATTCTAGTCGTTGTTTGGTAGTCAATACTTCAGTAGTAACGCTTCTGCCTAGTAATGGGGTTTTAATGGGCCCTAATGGTCAGTCAGTCTAGCTTTGTAACTGTCTAGAGTGTTTTACTCATGGATCGTATTGAATTGCCCTGTGTCCCCGTCAGGTGTGACTGATCCTTTTATTCATCAATGTAACTTCGTCATTATTCGATGGCCTCGTCTACGGTATGCGTATGTTCGCCAGTACTATCAGTTGCCCCCCAGCTTCTATGGTTGTTATGACACGTCATGATCATCATAGAAGGTGAAAGGTTTTCCTGAGTTGTCCATGACTCTTGGGGTTTCGCTCCGAATTAAATGCATAGTGGCAGCGCTACACGCAACGTGGCCACTTGGCGCATTGATGTGCATGAAATATATACAATAAAGTACTCACATATCTACATATTTAGCCTTACTTTTATGTTATTTTGTGACTGATTATATATTATCTTTGTGTCGCAGGTAACAAGGACTTTACTTGCAAAGTGGGGCTAGGCCAATTGAATCAAGCCAACTTAAATCCAGCCAGACAAGAATTTAAGAGAAGACCAACCCAATCAAATTTAAGTCCAACTGGAGAAAGGAATCAAAGGAAATTTGCACCAAATCCAAGTCCAATTCGGATTAGGATTCCAGCCTGCACATCAGTTAGTATTTTTGGCATAAATTTCGGCTCAGATGTCCAATCTAGGTGATTCAAGTTGGGCTGGAAATTTAACTTAAAGGGCTACAACTTTGTAGTTTACCAAAAGTCAGAATTCTGAAGCTAAATGGGCCAAAACCGTCGGTTAAATGAAGCCTAAAAATCTAGGATTTTCTCCAAATGGGAATTCAATTTGGAATAGGATTCCTTTACCTATTTAAAGGCTCTTTAGGGCAAAATTCAAAGAGGTTAGTGCTAAGGCTGAGGCTGAAAATAGAGAGCTGCCGCTACTTCTTTGGTTTTCTTCCATAACAGTTAGTTTTATTTTATTTGTCTAGTTTAATGTTTAGTATTTTATTCTTGTGTTCTATTTCAATTACCATGAGTAGCTAAATTTATAATTAGGGTTGAGGATGAAACCTTGTTAAGGATTATCAGTAATATTTATGTGATTTGATTTTTCCCACAATAGTTATTCTTTAATGATTTAAATTGTTCTTGCTTCATATCAATTGACTAAGATGAGATTCTAGATATGAGTTCAATCATAGTTTTCTCATGATTTAGGATTTGTCTTAATTAATTGAATGCTTGGTTTATTAATTCTTGATTATAAAATTGGATATCGCTTGTGATTTGTCGGTCAATGGATACAATTTATGATTCGATTTTTAGAATTGGATATATCTTGTGATTTGTTTGGCTATAGATACAATTGATGATTTGGTTTTATACTTAAGAAGCGAAGAATAACATGCTTTAGATTTTTAAACATAAGTTTTAATGATGATATTTTCCATGATAGTAAGATTGATTTCTAGATTATCATGTAGTGAGTTGGGAAAAATTAATGATCATAAATATATGCTGATATGAATTACAAGGCGGATTCCAAAACCTTATTTCCTTTTCGTTGATTGTTTACATCTTTTTATTGCTTTATATCTTTTGCTTAGTTTAACTATTTGCTTAGTTTTATTATTTGTTTAGTATATTTCATTGCAAATAACCAATTTTTATTAAACTGGATTAGGATTAATTTGGTTAAGATTTGATTTAATTTTCCTACGTTCATTCAAGTCCCTGTGAGTTCAACCTTGTTCTTGTCCAACTATACTTCGGTACGATTCGTACACTTGCGAGTATTTTAAAATTTCACAACAAGTTTTTGGCGCCGTTGCCGGGGACTTGGTTAGGAAAATAAATTAGGTCTTAATTGAATTTTTCCTTCTACTATTTGTAGTTAATTTTTTTTTTTAAATTAAAAAAAAAAACATTTTTTTTTTCTTTGTGCTTGGTGTATGAGAACTTGGATACGTGATAAAGAAAATCGTCTTGTTAGTTTTGATTATTCATCCACAATGGGAGAAATAGGAGAAGATTCAAAAACTCTTAGGGAGTTGTTCTCACCCATAACCACCAACCCTCCATCTTGCACAGTATTGCTTGCAACCACAGTTGCACATTTTGAGTTAAAGCCACAGATAATCCACCTTCTTCCTACTTTTCTTGGATTGGATAGAGAAGATCCTTATATGCATGTGAAGGATTTTCTTGAGATTTGTGCTACTTGTAAGTTCCAGAATTTCACTGATGACTCTGTTAACTTGCGTTTATTCCCTTTTTCCTTGAAGGATAAGGCAAAAGCATGGCTTAATTCTTTGTCACCTGGATCTATCACTTCATGGGAACTGTTGGTCACAAAATTCCTCTCTAAATTTTTCCCAATGGCCAAGACCAATGCTTTGAGGAGAGAAATTGCAGATTTTTATTAAGATGAACAAGAGAAATTTTATGAGAGTTGGGAGAGATTTAAGGACTTGATCTTAAAGTGTCCTCATCATGGTTTTGAAACATGGAGACTAGTACAATATTTTTATAATGGTTTGACTCAAACAAATCGTAACATGATTGAATCCATGAATGGTGGTGGATTTTTGAGTCTTGTAGATGATGAGGCATACAAATTTTTGGAGAATTTTTCTGAAAGTTCACAACAATGGGATTTTTCCAACCGTAAAGAGAGATCTACCCCTGCAATTAAGAAAGGAGGATTGTATGAAGTCAGTGAAGATTTAGACATAAAAGCTAGGTTGGGCAATCTCACTCGTAAGGTTGAGGCTTTAGCTTTAGGTAAAGGGATGAATTCTGTCAATCAAATTCAAAGTGAAACATGCTCTATTTGTGCAAGTCCTATGCATACAACACAAATGTGTCCTTCTGCAGTTGGGTATCCTGATTTTTATACTGAGCAAGCAAATGCACTGAATAATTATGGAAAATCATTTGCTAGGCCATTTTCAGAGACATACAATCCAAATTGGAGGAACCATCCTAATTTCTTATGGAGGCAAAATCAGCCTCCCACAAATGTAGGTGGACAACAAGTGCATTAACAAAGTCAATTTCGTCCACCTACTCAAGCATATCCTCCCATTCCTCAATCAACACCTCAGTTTGCTGCTGAAACTGATGCCCCCGAGAATGCCCCCAAGACCGGTGGTGCTGCAGCTGATACCTGAACCTGTTTTCAAGAGGCAAACATTTTCTTTTTTTTTTTTCCTTTTTTTTTTGGATGCCCATGTTTTAGGGCTTTTTGTAAACCTAACTTTGGAACAGTTTGCCCTTAATTTTGGGAATAACAATATTTGCCCAGTTTTTATGGGTTGTTGACAATGGTAATTGCCCACCGTTTTTTGGGTCTTATTTAAATTTATAAGTCTGTACTTACTTGTGCTCATGATTGCTCATTTTGTTGGCTTATGTTATGCCTGCATCGTGATGTGTGCTTAGTAAAAAGATTGAGCTACGTTAACCTTGTCGGTTTATGCATATCTGTCTATGTGGGGGTTTCATTACTTACCCCTATTGGCTAAGCATATGGTTTCCTTATACATCCTTTGAAGAGGAATTTTAATCATTTTTCGTTTTCTGATTTTATACCCACTTAAGGGATTTTTGCTAAGTGTATGGATTCGTCAGTAACATACATCCGTCAAGGCGGAATCTCGTTACTCAGCCATTTCCTTTATTGACTTACACCTATTTAAAGGATTTTGTCTAATGGATGGCTTTGTCAATAACGTACATCCGTCAAGGCGGAATCTTGTTACTTAGACATTTTTGTTTCACTAACTTACACCTATTTAAAGGATCTTGTCTAGTTTATGGCTTCGTCAGTAACATACATCCGTCAAGGCGGAATCTTGTTACTTAGCCATTTTTTGTTTCATTTTTTTTTTAACTGTGGCTAACTCTGGTTGCGCGGAGACATTGGTTGAATAATTCTTTTATTGATTTTGGGAGCGGGTACATTCACTTGTTACATCTATTGGTGGTACTTCTTTAAATGTTCAATATTCCATGGCCTAGGGAGTTTCTGTCCGTCCACGGTTTCTAGATGGTAGCTACCCTGTCTAGAGTAGTGAACGACCTAGTATGGCCCTTCCCATGTGGGGCCGAGCTTCCCCTGGGTGGGATCTCTGGTTGCAGGGGTAACCTTATGCAAGATGAGATCTCCTATGTCCAGTCGTCTGAGTTTTACCCTTTTATTGTAGTAATTGGCCATCTTCTGTTGGTACTTTGTTACTTTGATGGATGCTTCTTCTCTTACCTTGTCCAGGCAATCCAGGTTGATTCGCAAGTGGTCATCGTTGCTTTCTTCATGGAACGCCTCTCGCCTGGTGCTAGTTACTCCCACCTCTACCAGGATCACGGCTTCTGTGCCATATGTGAGTCTGAAGGGGGTTTCTCCCGTTGGGGTTCTTGTCGTGGTCCGGTAAGCCCAGAGGACGTTGGGTAGTTCTTTAGGCCAGGCACCCTTCGCATCGTCCAGCTTGGTTTTTATGATCTTGAGCAGTGTTCGATTCGTCACTTCCGTTCACCCATTTACCTATGGATGCCCTGGGGATGAGAACTGGTTTCTGATTCCGAGGTTTGAACAGAAATCCTTAAAACCCTGGTTGTCGAACTTCCTTCTGTTGTTTGATATTATTGTCATTGGTATCCCGAACCTGCAAATTATATTCTTTCATACAAAGCTTCAAATTTTTGCTTCAATGATTGTTGCTAGGGCTTCTGCTTCGACTCATTTTGTGAAAGAATCAATGGCAACTAGTAGAAATTTTACCTGACCTTTACCTATGGGTAGTGGACCGACGATGTCAATTCCCTATTGTGAGAATGGCCAGGGAGATGTTATCGTTGTCAGTTTCTTAATTGGAAGTCTCTGAACGTTCTCGAACCGTTGGCACTTGTCACATCTCTTGACGAGCTCTACGGCGTTTACCTGCATGGTGGGCCAAAAGTAACCTGTCCAGATAACCTTACTTACCAGTGATTTGGGGCCAGCATAGTCTCCACAAACCCCTTTATGGATTTCTTCAAGAATGTATTTGGCTTCGTCTTCGTCAACACACTTCAAATATGGCACGGAGAAGCCTCTTTTGTACAAGGTGTCATTAAGAATCGTGAACCTGGCTGCCCTCTTTTTGATCTTCTTGGCTTCGTCTGTATCTTGGGGGAGGTGCCCATCCTGGAGGAATGATATGATCAGTGTCATCTAGCTATTCATGCTCTTGATCGCAAGTGTGGGAACTTCTTCGATGCTGGGATGTTTCTGGATTTCCATTGTTAAATTCTTGCTCAGTTCTCCTTCTTCTAATGATGCTAGCTTCGAGATTTCGTCGGCTAGTACATTCTGGTTCCTAGGGACCTGTATAAACTCCACCTCGTTGAACTCCTGCGTCAGGTGTCTTGTCAGCCTGAGGTATTTCTGCATTCTTTCTTCCTTCGCTTCGTACTCCCCTTTGATTTGTTCGACCACCAGTTTCAAATCACTCTGGATCAACAAGTTCTTCACTCCAAGCGCCTTCCCGAGTCTTAATCCCCATAATATGCCTTCATACTCAGCTTCGTTGTTGGTAGCCGGGAATCTCAGTTGAACTCCATATTTGAGTATTTCTCCGTCAGGAGTGGTTATGATGACCCCTACTCCGCCCCTTTTTTAAGCTGACGAACTGTTAGTTTGAATCGTCCATCGTTCAGCCTTGTTGGTCGGGTTGTCTTCGTTTGGGCAGGTGAATTTGGCGATGAAATCTGCCAAAGCCTGTGCTTTAATGGCTGTTCTGGGAAGGTACTCGATATCAAATTGGCTAAGCTCGATTGCCCACTGGACCATTCTTCCTGCTGCCTTAGGTCTGTTCATGGATTTTTTTATGGGTTGGTTCGTCATTACCAGGATAGGGTTAGCCTGAAAATACTGCCTTAGCTTGCGTGAGGCTACTATTAATGCGAACGCAATCTTCTCGATTCTTGGGTAGTTGGACTCAGCCCCCTGGAAGGCTTGACTGGTGTAGTAGACCGGGAGCAGTTTCTTGGCTTCTTCATGAATCAAGGCTGCATTCACTGCCGTAGTTGATACGGCCAAGTATAAGTATAAGTTTTCACCCCCTTTGGATGGACTCAAGAGGGGCGGATTACTCAGGTAATGTTTTAGTTCCTGGAACGCTGCTTCACACTCGTCAGTCCAGGCAAAAGCCTGCTTCAATGTTTTGAAGAATGGGAGGCATTTATCCGTTGCTCTAGAGACGAACCTGTTAAGAGCTGCAATCCTTCCGGTGAGTTTTTGAACTTCTTTGACGGTCCTGGGTGAAACCATATTGATTATGGCTTGGACCTTCTCCGGGTTTGCCTCTATCCCCCTCTAAGAAACCATGAAACCTAAGAACTTGCTTGAAGCTACCCCAAAAACACACTTACAAGGGTTCAGCTTCATCTGGTACTGTTTGAGGGTAGCAAACGTTTCCCTGAGGTCGTCCAGGTGGGCAAGTTCTTCTTTACTCTTGACGAGCATATCATCCACGTATACTTCCATGTTTTTGCCGATTTGTTTGTTGAACATCTTGTTTACCAATCTTTGATAAGTAGCTCCTGCATTCTTTAGTTCGAAAGACATTACCTTGTAGCAATAGAGTCCTTGGCTTGTGATGAAAGCAGTTTTCTCCTAGTCTTCTTCATCCATTTTTATCTGGTTGTATTCTGAGAAAGCGTCCATGAATGTCAGTAACTTGTGCCCGGCTGTAGAATCCACGAGTTGGTCGATTCGGGGCAAAGGGAAACTATCCTTCGGGCATGCTTTGTTTAGGTCCGTGAAATCCACGCACATTCTTCACTTCCCAATTTGCCTTTTTTACAAGGATGACGTTAGCGAGCCAGTTAGGGTAGTAGATTTCGCGGATGAATCCTGCTGTTAGTAGGTTGGTAACTTCTTCTGTAACCGCTTGGTCTCGTTCAGGGGCGAAGGCTTTTCGTCTTTCCTGGACGGGCTTTCTCTCTAGATTCATGTTCAACTTATGCTAAATGATCTTTGGGGATATGCCCGGCATGTCCTCATGGATCCATGCGAAGACGTCTAGGTTCTCTTTAAGGAATTCGATGAGCCTGGTCCTCATTTCAGGGCTTAGCGTCGTCCCTATTCTCGTCGTCTTGGTCACCCCATCTTCAACTAGTGCCACTATTTCCAAGGTTTCCACTTTATTTTCGTCCTTTTCAATCATCCATGTATGGTTCTCCTTTGTGGCCAAGATGGCCTGGTAGCATTCTCTGGCTAAAATTTGGTCTCCTCTTACCTCGCCAACGTCATTATCTATTGGGAACTTTACTTTCAGGCAATAGGTGGACGTGGCCGCCTTCCATCTGTTGAGTGTGGGTCTTCCAATGATTACGTTGTAGGACGAGGGGCAGTCTACCACTAGAAAGTCTAGCTGACGGGTCAACTGCCTCGATTGAGTCCCCACAGTTACTGTCAACGTCACTATGCCCCTGGGATAGACCTTGTCTCCACTGAAGCTGACAAGAGGGGATTCAAATGGGCGCAGTCTTTTTGGGTCCAGCTTTAGTTGCTGAAAGGCAGGGAGGTAGATGATGTTCGCGGAGCTCCCATTGTCTACGAGGATTCTTTTAGTGTTGAACCCTTCTATATTCAACAATATAAC
The DNA here is from genome assembly GCA_030820535.1 of Quercus parvula. Taxonomy (NCBI): domain Eukaryota; kingdom Viridiplantae; phylum Streptophyta; class Magnoliopsida; order Fagales; family Fagaceae; genus Quercus; species Quercus parvula. The sequence goes on along the minus strand of JAUAME010000005.1, from coordinate 51,695,863 downwards.
CAACGGGTCGTTGTAGGGCTGTTTCACTCCTCTGGCATCTGCTTCATTGAAGGACATGTCTTGGTCCATCCGCCTTTGTTTGAACGGGGGTACCATATGGACACTATTCACCTGTCTCTAGCATGCTTTTTTGAGGGACCTGAATGACCCTCCAGTGAAAGGACCCCCCGCAATCGTCTTTATCTCCCCGATTATATCCTGAGGAGGCTGGCGTGGACGATAGTCACTCCTGGAAGAGAATTCACGCTGATTCTTGTTGCCCCCCTTGAAGTTACTGTACTCCCCCTTATTTACATATTTCTGTAACTTTCCCTTTCGTATTAACTCTTCTATCTGCTCTTTTAAGTCCCGGCAATCTTCTGTGTAATGGCCATGGCCCTTGTGGAAACGACAGTACTTATTCTTATAGCGGATATGGGGTGACGAATAAAGGGGCCTCGACCATTTGAGGTAATTCTCATCCTTAATCTGCATTAAGATTTTATCAATAGGCATAACAAGATGAGTGAATTTTATTGTCCGGGTGCCTTTATCGTCCTTCCGTCTATTCGCGTCAGTAATCCTACGATCTGGGCGCTCCTTCTTTTGCCCTCTACGTTCGTTATCTTTTCTTCCTTTGTCTCCTGGCTTCTCGTCATCCCTTATAGCTGCCACTGCATCCTCAGCATTCATGTACTTCTGTGCTTTCAGGAGCATCTTTGCCATTGTCTTTGGAGGATTTTTCACGAGTGAGGCTACGAGATCTCTGGATCTCAGTCCTACTTTGAAGGTCGTTAACTGCACTTTGTCATCGGCTTCGTCTACCTCTAAGGTTTCCCGAGTGAAGCGCTTTACATACGACCTCAGGGTCTCCTTCTCTCCTTGCCTAATGGTAAGCAAGTGGTCCGCTGGCCTCTTAGGACGCTGCCCCCCAATGAAGTGGCGTAGGAAGGCATTGCTCAACTGCTCGAAGCTATCTACTGACGACGTTGGCAACTTGGTTAACCATTCTGTTGCAGCTCCTTTGAGAGTGGTGGGAAAGGAATGACATAGTATTTCGTTAGGGGGCTGTTGAAGGCCCAGCATCGTCTTGAAGGTGTTAAGGTGGTCCTAAGGGTCCTTAAGCTCGTCAAATGACTCAAGTTGAGGCAACCAGAATTTTGACGGTAGTGGACATTCCAGAACCGCCGTAGTGAATGGTGAATCTGTTGCTCTGACCAGTCTATCCACACTTCGCTCCATCTTCTCTTTGATAGCGCTTCTTAACTCGACCATCTCCTTCCTCATCTCTCGAAGGAGGTCTGAATTCTGACCATCCGAAGAGACAAGTCTTTGGCAGTCACTTCTTCTTTGACTATTCCCTTCGTCTTCTGGACTGCCCTTGGACCGGTTCTCCTCCTGTTGGAGTCGTAACTTCATTTCCTGGTTTTGTCTGGTAAGTTCTTCCACGGTGGCCACAAGTGCCTAGACTTGTTGAGCTAGGGCTGCAGAATCTTGGTTGGACTCCATTTTAAGTGTGGAAAATGATGGGGATTATTTCTTTGAATCTTGATATAGAAAAATGTCCCCACAGACGGCGCCAAACTGATGAATACTGACCTCGTTAGCCGAGTACCCTAAATGGGTCCAACACCTGCGTAGATAATAGGGTTGATTCTTCCAATGTGGACACCGATGTGGTGCCTGCCACAACGTCTCCGATGCCCAACTTAGAATGGAGAGAAAGATATTAAAAGAAAATAGGCAGAGTTGTATTAATGTATATTTCTTGTACCTTTTGTTGATGATGTGAAGTCCTTATATAGGTTGTTCTGGATTCTAGCCATTGTTTGGTAGTCAATGCTTCAGTAGTAACGCTTCTGCCTAGTAATGAGGTTTTAATGGGCCCTAATGGTCTGCCAGTCTGGCTTTGTAATTGTCTAGAGTGTTTTACTCATGGACCGTATTGAATCGCCTTGTGTCCCCGTCAGGTGTGATTGATCCTTTTATTCGTCAATGTAACTTCGTCATTATTCGATGGCCTCATCTACGGTATGCGTATGTTCGTCAGTACTATCATAAAATATATTAAGAGAAGGTATGGCTTTCATTATTTCAGCGTGGGCTTCTGCTCAACATTTTTTATCGTGAGCCACATGCTGATAAGGTTCGTTTAAAGTTTAGACCCGTTAAAATTTAAAACTTATTGCTTTTTGGGTTTGTGTACTTTTTTCTTTTTCTTATATTTCTCTTTTGAATAGTCATATATATTTTTGAATTGTTTCAATAACTTAATCTTTAATTATATATCTTTTTTGGCATTTTGGAAGTTTTAACATCTAAATTTGTGTTAGAATTTGCAATATTTGAACATGTTTAGCATATTTTAATGACTATACCATGTATTATTCTTTTGAAGGTAATCAATTTTTCTTTTATATTTCTCTATTGCGTAATCATATATATTTTGTTTTGTTTTAAAAATTTATAGGAAGTAAATCTTATGATTCTTTGATATTTTTTGGCCTTTCAAAAGTTTTAACATCTAAATTATTCTTTTGATGGTAACATATCTTTCTCTTATATTTCTCTGTTGTGTAGTCATATATATATATGTATGTATGTATCTATATCTATATATATATAAAAGTAGAAGCCTCAACGAGGTGCTGCCACGTTAGGTAAAAAGCCTATCTAAAAAAATGACACGTATAGAGTTTAAATTTAAAATACCGTACAGTGCAATTGGGGAGGCTCACTTTCAGACAGCCACGCGCTTATCGTTTTTTAAAAAAAAAAAGAGAGAGAAAGAAATGCAATACCTTATAAAAAGAAACAATCGTTTATTCACGGAATAAAAGAAACAAAAAAAAAAAAAAATCAAAACCCCTAAAACCCAAATCGTATTTCTCGATCAAACTACAGATTACAGATTCATACTCACTCAGACTATAGATTCTTCACTGTTCCTTCAAACACATAGATCGGACTTGCGTTGCAACAAAAACCCTAAAACCCAAATCGCATTTGCCAATCAAAATTCAAACTCACTCAGACTACCGATTCTTCCCTGTTCCTTCAAACACACAGATCGGACTTGCGTGCTCCACTCTATCAAACAGACGAAAAAAAAAGCCTCTACAACAGTTAAAACCTCTGCAACGGTGGAAATCTCCGTTCGTTCCTTGCAACAGGCGATTTATAAGCTATCCGACCTCTACTCTTCAACAATAAATGATTCAGAAGGTAGACATTTTCCCCCTTTTCTTGTTTTCTATTCAATTGCCGTTTCAAGGGTTTCTAGGAAAAAAAAGGTATAATCGAAGGTAGGCATTTTTCCCTAATTTCTCATTTATTTTTATAGTTTTTTGAATCCTGTTTTGATACTTATTTTAGGTTTTCCTACCACAATACGTTTGAGAGAGAGATACATTGCAGAAATACAAGATGCACCGAGAAAGAGAACAATTGAGAGAGAGAGATTCAGTCTGAACTGCTACCAGAACTGCTACCGGTTAGTTTTTCTCTTTGCTTTTTAGTTTATACATTAAATTAGATCAGGTTTTTATAATTTTGCTGGATTGTTTTTTATTTGACATTTTGGGTTATATTTCTGATTAAGGTGTCTCAGTTAGAGTTTTTTTTTTTTTTGGGTATTTGGTTAAATTAGATCAGGTTTTAATAATTTGTATATATAAAAGTAGAAGCCTCAACGAGGTGCTGCCACGTTAGGTAAAAAGCCTATCTAAAAAAATGATAGGTATAGAGTTTAAATTTAAAATACCGTACGGTGCGATTAGGGAGGCTCACTTTCAGACAGCCACGTGCTTATCATTTTAAAAAAAAGAAAGAAAGAAAGAAACGCAATACCTTATAAAAAGAAACAACCCTTTATTCATGGAAAAAAAGAAAAAGAAAAAATCAAAACCCCTAAAACCCAAATCGTATTTCTCGATCAAACTACAAATTACAGATTCATACTCACTCAGACTACAGATTCTTCGCTGTTCCTTCAAACACACAGATCGGACTTGCGTTGCAACAAAAACCCTAAAACCCAAATCGTATTTGCCGATCAAAATTCAGACTCACTCAGACTACCGATTCTTCCCTGTTCCTTCAAACACACAGATCGGACTTGCGTGCTCCACTCTATCAAACAGACGAAAAAAAAAGCCTCTGCAACAGTTAAAACCTCTGCAACGGTGGAAATCTCCGTTTGTTCCCTACAACAGGCGATTTATAAGCTATCCAGCCTCTGCTCTTCAACAATAAACGATTCAGAAGGTAGACATTTTCCCCTTTTTTTTGTTTTCTATTCAATTGCCGTTTCAAGGGTTTCTAGGAAAAAAAAGGTATAGTCGAAGGTAGGCATTTTTCCCTAATTTCTCATTTATTTTTATAATTTTTTGAATCCTGTTTTGATACTTATTTTAGGTTTTCCTACCACAATACAGTTGGGAGAGAGATACATTGCAGAAATACAAGAAGCACCGAGAAAGAGAACAATTGAGAGAGAGAGATTCGGTTTGAACTGCTACCAGAACTGCTACCGGTTAGTTTTTCTCTTTGCTTTTCAGTTTATACATTAAATTAGATCAGGTTTTTATAATTTTGCTGGATTGTTTTTATTTGACTTTTTGGGTTATATTTCTGATTAAGGTGTCTCAGTTAGAGTTTTTTTTTTTTTGGGTATTTGGTTAAATTAGATCAGGTTTTAATAATTTGGCTGGATTGTTTTTAATTTGACTTTTTGGGTTATATTTCTGATTAAGGTGTCTGAGTTGTTATTATTATTATTATTATTTTTTGGTTTTGTTTAGTTTTGGGTATTTGGTTAAATTGATGTGTGGGTATCTATTTATGGTGTCCGGTTAAAACTCAAATGAATGGAATGAAAGTAGTGAGTTCCAGTCTCTTTTGGATACTTTAAAGATCAAAAGAGAGCAATAGATTATTGGGTTTTTTCCTTTTCTAGGTCTTTTAGAAGAAGTAACGTGGATGTATCTGTTTCTGTTTCTGTGATGTGGCTGTATTTTTGCTCTTGCATATTCTGCTTCTATAGATTAAGTTCAGGATTTTCTCCATAATCTGTGCTTACAGGGGGGTGAGTGCAATATTTGTTGTTGTTTCTGTAGCGTACGTACATGGGTGTATTTCTGTTGCTGCATATTCTGTTTTCTGCAGAACAATTTCAGGATTTTTTGCATAATCTGTTCTTACGGGGTGGTTGAGTGTAATATCTGTTGCCTTTTCTGTGATGTATGTCCATGGCTATAATATATGTTGCCTTTTCTGTGTGTGTAATATCTGTTCCCCTAATTTCTCATTCATTCTTATAATTTTTTGAATCCCGTTTTGTCTAATTGTAGTCTAAACAAAGAAGGGCATCATTCTCATTCATTTTTTCTCATTCATTCTCCTATTTTCTCATTCATTCTCATTCATTTTTTTTTTTTGTACTGACTATGGCTGAGCCATGTCCGAAATAAAAAATTGATTTTTTTCCCCCCTGCTAGGTACGTACTTTGACACATTCAGACCTGTGTTGCCCTATGTCTGTGTCAGACACCAGTACGTTGGCAAAATTACCGTATCCGTGCTTCTCAGCATAGGACAAGTTTAATCATGTTTGAAGCATGGTCCCTGGCTGATCAATTAACCAGTAGAAATGTTTACTCTATTGTTGGTAGTAACATGGTTCTTTGTGTTTGATGTGGACTATATGGGGGTGTAATGTAATTGTCGTATATTCAGAGATGCAAAAAGTACGGGGAATTAGTTGTTAACAAACCTTTCTTGCTCTTTATTTGATTGATCTCATGCGTGAGGTTTTACAAATGGTGATTCCATTGCGACCTTTTTTTAGAGACATATAGATATATCTGTTCATTTTCTGCAATAGACGGTTTAGAAACTATCCCATCTCTGTTCTTCAACAATAAACAATTCAGAAGGTAGACATTTTTCTCTCTATTTTTGTTTTCCTATTCATTTGCCGTTCCTTGGGTTTTCAGTAAAAAAAGAAGGGTATAGCTGAAGGTATATAATAGCAGAAGGTGGGCATTTTTTTTCCATTCAATTAGTATTTCAAGCAGATAGATAGATTAAGCCATGTTTCGTCATTTATTTTTACAATTTATTGAGCCCTGTTTTGTTCCATTGTAGTATTGATTAAGTTTATTTTAAGCTTGGCAGATTTTTGTTTAGTTTGCATTTTAATAAAAAACTAAATACAATTTATTGAGCCCTGTTTTGTTCCATTGTAGTATTGATTAAGTTTATTTTATGCTTGGCAGATTTTTGTTTAGTTTGTATTTTAATAAAAAACTAAATGCTTGGAGAATACAATCACCTTTGTTGTTTTCCTTTTTTGATATTTAATTTTATTATTATTTTTCTATTAATATATGGTCTCTACTGATATTTATTTTCTTTTTTTATTTAATAGAAATTAGGAACTGCTTTAATTTTTTCAACCCTATTTCCAGTAGCCTTATAGAATGTTGGAAATCTCAAATTTTTGTTCACTATGCTTTAAGGGTTGTCTAATTACTAATTACAATTTCAAGCCAGTTTTGTATATTTAGTTAGTGGTTTCTAGCATAAAGTGTTTCAATAGTTGCAAAGTTTTCATTTTGACAATAAATATGAGGTTGACACAAAACCCAGATGATATTGCAACAAGGGAATTTGCTGAATGGATATTGAAAATTGGTGATGGTGAACTTAGTAATAGTGAAGGGGAAGCATTGATTGAAATACCGCATGATTTACTAATTTAGCCTGGTCCTCATCCTTTCAACGATATTGTAAAAGCTACCTATCTTGACTTCGATACAAAATTCAGCAATGCCAAGTATTTAGAAGAGAGAGCAATTTTAGCTCCAACAAATGAAGTAGTTGAAGACATAAATGGTTACATGATTGATCTTATTAATGCTGATGAAGAGACATATCTTAGTGCATATTCATTATGTAAAGCTTCAAGCAACATTCTAGATCAAGATGTCATGTGTCCAATAGAGTTTCTCAATTCATTAAAGTTCCCTGGTATTCCAAACCATAAACTCAGATTGAAAGTAGGTCTGCCAATAATGTTACTTCGAAATTTAAACCAAAGTAATGGACTTTGTAATGGTACTAGACTTTTGGTTACTCAATTATCAAAATGGATTTTGGAGGCTCAAATAATATCAGGAACTCATATTGGAGAAAAAGTGTTTATACCAAGAATACTCTTATCCCCTTCTGATTCCAAATGGCCCTTTGTACTAAAAAGAAGGCAGTTTCCAGTATCAGTTTGCTTTGCTATGACAATTAATAAGAGCCAAGGTCAATCTTTGCAACGTGTTGGGCTTTATTTAGATAGACTAGTTTTCAGTCATGGACAGTTATATGTTGCCGTATCCAGAGTTACAAGTAAAGATGGTTGTAGGATACTTATTGTAGAAAATGATTATGGTGATCGTTTTCAGACAAAAAATATTGTCTACAAAGAAATATTCGATAATTTGCCTAAAGGTAACACATACTATGTGTTAAAATTATTTCTAATTGTTTATAATGTAAACTAGATTGTCACTTATATTGTTAACAGTTTGTTTTTCTCCATTGTTGTATATAATCTTTACTAATGTTTAAAATTTTCTAATATTATAGATTCATATCACAATGAAGTACAAAACTTGGAAAAAAATATCAATGAATGTGAGATGCAATTAATGTAGCAAACAAGCATGATCTGATCAATATTGCTATGATCTCGGGTGACTAACAGGTAAATTTTAAATTTTGTAAAAACAGCAAATAATATTTAAAAAAATGGATACAAAAATCTTAATTTTTTCCCTATATCTGCATCTTGAACATGCATAATTATTTTGTTTAATTAACTCATACATTCCTAACATTTTTTTTTTGACATAATAATTTTTAATTGTTTTCAAGGAACCTCATATGTTTATAATTCTTTCTTCGGCCTTATGTGGCTGCTTTATTATGCACGTACAAGCCTGGAATTTTTTAAAGCAATTTTGATCTTAACTGAAATAATAACCGAAATTTTATTTTGTTCTTATCCTTATTAGAAGCATCAATAGTTAAATATAGTAAAGAAAAAAATGTGAAAGCTTTATACGTTTTTGGCATGCTTTCTTTAGGTTTGTTTTTGCTGTGATTGTTTAAATTTGAGCTATTAAAACAAGTTTGAGTAGAAGATCTCAGACCTTGAATGGATTATCTAAAAGATCTCAGATTTAGTCAGAGAACTCAGATTTAGTGTAAAAGAGAAAAATGAACTATTTAATTTATTCTTACTTTATGCAGAACATGTTGGTTTATATCTCTTCTATGGATTGTCCTTGAACTATGTGTTGTTCTGGGCCATATATATGAGCTACTTTGTGGAAAATTGAATGGTTTCTGTTGAGAGGATAAAACAGATTATAAATACTACATCAGAAGCAGCTTGGGAATTTAAGAACTGCATTGCTTCTTGAAATTGACCTGCCCATGGCAATATTGACCTTAGAGACTTACAGGTAACTGGCCTTCAACTAATTTTGTTTAATTTTCTTAAAAAATTATATGCTATCATGATTTAGTAATTATGATATTGAAATATGTTATCATGATCTATATGTTTGATTGATTTTTTAGTTAAAAAGTCTCTACCAATCAATAGTACGGAAAGGCCATAGCAGTATTTCATCATGTTAGGAAGGAAGCAAAACCACTCCAAGTACACTGACAATATGATATAAAAGAAACTGTACCCATTCTGCATAACCTCATTAGATTAGTGGATAAGTAAATGATGCTCTATTGAGCCATTTTGGTGAATAGATACATTTTTGTCTTTTATCTCCACAAGCAGTATTTTCTTCAGTTAAAAAAAAGAGAAAAATAAGTGATTAAAGATCTATTTAATTTGGCTTTATTCATTAGTAAACATAAAATCATTGAAAAACACTTCTAACTCTGCAACATGCATACTGACTGGCCTCTATCAATAGGATAAGAGTAAGAAAAAGACCCATTAATGAATAAAAATGAAGGAAAGAAGGGAAAAAACCATTTAAATAATGATAACATGCGTCACACAAAAATCTAACTAACATGAAAATCTAAAAAAAAAATGTGTATAGACTAACATGTTTAGGTTCTTTTTGTTCTTTCTTCAAGTATAATACTCAAAAAGAATAAAGTCATGAGGATATATGCCCACATGGTCCACAATCTCCAAATAAACTATAGCCGTCTACATTATAGAAGATTGAAAACTAGGCTCAGCCGGTCAGCCAACCAGTCAGCTAGGTGGCTCAATTAGCAACCTCAAAAATGGGAACAAAATGTTACTTACACATTTCTTGTGCATATCACTTATGCGTACCTCTCATCCATATGAATGATTTTGAATTAAAGTAAATAACTAACAATGCATATCAAAGGTGTGCACAAAGAAGTGTTTATAGAAGATCTGCAAATATCATGATTTGAAACCAATATCAACAAATTGTTCAAAGCTGTAGCTATTATGTCTTAGTATTTATGCTTGAAGCTTTTCTTCGTATCTCTCATCTGTATAATTGTTTTGAAATAGAGTCAATGACTAACAAGGAATATCAGAGGTGTGCACAAAGATGTGTTTAAAGAAGATCTGCAGATAACACTTTCTGAAACCAATGTCAGCAAATTGTTCAAAGCTGAAAGCAAAACTTGACGTTGAGGTTGGTTTATGAGCTCTAGCAATGTTAGAGGTTTCAATTTTTTTAACTTGGAACTTCAAAAACCAAATATTACCAACCATAATATGATTTTTAGTATAGTTTTTTGACCTTTTAGAATCTGAAAGTTGCTGACTAATTAAAATGAGGGGTTTGTTTTTATGATCACACGATTGTTACACTTCTTTTTTTCCTTTTGCATCCTATTGATCATATTTTGAACTAAATTTTGTGGAATGTGTATGGTTATGGTGCAGTGGGTATTCTTGGTTACTACTTACTATTCAAATGGGGTGGAGCGCTAAGAAAGAGAAAGTGTTATCACTATTTGAAATGATGCAGCAGCTAGCGTTATCACTTTCATACTGTTGAATACTTTGTTTTGTTGAATTTGAGTGTCCATGTCCTCAATTAGCAACATGGTAACATTTGCTGGCTGTATTAATGGTGTGGAAGATTTTTTATATTATTTTTAAAATGTATTTGAACAATGGTAATTTGTACCAATTGTTTAGTGTACAGTATTTATAACCTGGATTTTTTTTTCCCTTTCTTACATGCTTGCCTTTTGTTTTCCTGGTTTGATCCAGGTACTAATTTTAATATTCCACTCTTATCTACATAATTATCAGTGTCAGTTAATTATGGTTAAAGAACATTTCAAAAGATTAAAATAATAGTGTGTTGAATAGATAGTCCAAACTCCATATTTTGGGTAAAGACTAAAATTGCTTGCAAAGCAAAGAGACCTCCTTAGTTTTAAAGAAAGTAGTGGTGGTGAGAAAGTTAAAGTTATGCATTAATTGTGCATGAAGACTGCTTTCAAGTTTTACTTAAAACCTTATCATAAATTTTGTTAAATCACATTTGTGGAACTGACACAGGATAATGTAGAGTTTTTTTTTTTTTTTTTTGAATTTATTGATATGTTGCGTACCCATCTGGAATAGAAAGTTAAGTAATGTGCATGAAAGGTTTAACTGTTAGCTGAGGAATTGAAAGTTTGTCTATATTCTTTAGCAACTATTCCATCAAGAAAAAAAGAAAAAAAAAAAGAAAAAGAAAAGTCTGTCTATACCGAGGTTGCATATTGACTTTAGTTCCTTTCATGAGTCTCTTTCATCCAATCCTCTTTTGTCTTCCTACAGGTTTGAAGGATGTGGTTTGAATTAAATTGATAAGAAGAATTTAAAAATAGAGATTACCTAGCACGTTACTCTGTCCACTTTGACTTCATTCGTGGGAATGAGATTCAGGTACTTAGTGGGAACCATCTATTGGCAGCACATAATAAAAAACACATTGCTAAAAAACAAAACCATGTTAACATAAATAATTAATTAAAAAACACAAAATCATTGAAATATTTGGGAAAATATTGTTTTGAATCATTGACATGGCCTATTAAAGGATTAAACAAAATTATCATTTTCAAACAATGATTAATGGAGTTCACTATATAAAGGGTTAGCACCCATGCAAGTCTCAATAGGAGTTATCTTTTCACAATTAGAGTTGAATTACAAGAAATGGGTACATCGAGACACTTGAGGCATTGGCCTCCATTGATTTACGTTATAGCATTTTCCTCATTGCAACTAGGGTAATTGCAAATATATATATGCCTCATTGAAGAATCTGCTGTATACGGTAAGGATGGAGATACAGTGGCCATAATTGAATTGTTGCTAGCAGATGATGGCAGTGGCTATAACACAAGTGTAATTCCCATAGTGGGCATGGGTGGAGTAGGCAAGATCACACTTGCTCAACTTCTATATAACAACAAGTTGGTGGTGGAGCATCTTGATGTCAGAACATGAGTTTGTCAGAGCATCTTGCTAACTGTATAAGTTTTGATTGTCTTCTAATATGAAAAATGATCCCGCGCATTGCGCGGGTTAAACACTAGTGTATATAATTTGTAGACTCTAAATCTTTTGATTCCTTTTAATAGTTATAGCCATGGATTACTCTTTTGAATGTAGCCCATCTTTCTCTTATGTTTCTCTATTGTTTAGTCATATATATTTTGTTTTGTTTCAATAATTTTTATGTAGTGAATCTTCTGATTTTTTAATATTTTTTAATATTTCAGAAGTTTTAATATTTGAATTTTTGAGTTTTATAAGCCATTGCACGTTCAAGGATTGACTTCTTCATCAAATTATAACACAAATTGAAGTCATACAAGAGCAAATTAGGCAATGATGTAGTTTCTTAATCAATTTAAGATTTTATAAAATTATTTTAGTCTACCTTACAAATAGGTAGGTTCCCATGCATAGCATGGGTTAGCAACTAGTATATTATATAATTTCATATAAAAATACAAACATAATAAATGCCTATAAATAAATATTGCAGTTATCAAATTTCATATTTGAACAAAAATTTTAAAATAGAAAAATTCATATTATGTTAATTTTTTTGTGTGTGAATTGCATAGTTTGAAGACTAGTATATATTTAAAGACAAAGAAGAGAGAAAATCTAATTAGATTTTTTTTTGGATTTCAATTTTTGTCTAATTTTGTGTCACATTTCCCATCCGAAATTTTTATTTTTTGTACCAAGTGAGTTATTCAATGCAAAATATGAGGAGTCTAATATAAATGAACCATAAAAAAACCCAATCATATATTTAATTCTAATTTTATGGCAAATGTCCAATTTTGATTTTTTAAATATTGGTACTTCTTTTCTAAAAAAAAAAATGGTACTGGAATTTTACACCACTGTAAAAACCAAGAGGTCCAAAGCCTTATTAAAATTTAAAAGTGAAAGACCAATAGAATCTAAATCTAATTCAAATTAATTTCTAATTGTAGTATAATTTTATGTCAAGTGTCCCTTTTAATCTCTCTCTCTCTCTCTCTATATATATATATATATATTGTGGGGGTAAGAGCCCAAATTGGTATATTGGGCCTTGGGCCCAATTCGATATTATGGATACGTCCGAGGAGAAATAGATGATTAGGAGAGGCCCAGAGTGTGGAATCACGTAAGGGAAGGGTGAAAAGATATAGTCCGAGGAGTTTATCCTCCTCGGATACGAAGAATATTAGTCAAGCAGATACTTAGGCAATTTAGGTGACCTTCCAGGAAGATCCAACGATAAGGATGAACTTCGGGCACATGCAAAGATGATAAGAATACAGAAATATCTAAAAGCAAAGGCTGCTACCATCGTATTAAATGCACTGCAGCAACTTTCTAGCCGCATTTATGTGGAGAAGACCTCTGAACAGTGCAGTCTCAACCATCACCATTCACGGAGAGCCAAAGAAGATGCTTGATGGGACATATACTCGAGTAGGGGCTTAGATGATAAATAAGTGTACGATCAAGATAGTTCAAAAAGAAACTATATAATGTAAAAGACCTCCCAGAAGGAAGGGAGAGGAAAAGATAGAGAAAGAAAAGAGAAAAAGAATTACTGTAGCACTAAGGGTTGTATTAGCTCTCAGGAACAATTGTTCAAATAACAGTTCATCTCCTCGGACATTAATTTCATCAAGTTTTATCTATGTTTTTCTATGTTTGTTCATCTTTTAAATCCTTGCTAGCCATTGGTCTATTCGTCAGGAGCCCAGTTCTTTCACCCACTCTTTACAAATTCATTGTATTGGGCTCATTGGGCTCATATCCCAGATCTTTTGGGCTTGGGCTACAAATCGTGACCCTACATATATATATATAAATATATATATATATATATTTATATATGTATCTAAAGTTGAAGTGTAGTATTTATTATTGCTACACTTTTGCTGAGCCACATCATCCACCAATTTCTAACATTTTTTTCTCTCATTTTTAACTATTTTTCTCTTATTAATTTTTCACTTTACAATTACAATTCCTCCAACATTTTCTTCACATTTACCTTTTTATTTCCCCACTACTATATTACCTTAACCTTACAATTCCTCCATCATTTCATCTTCTTTTTATTTTGACTCTTCTTTTCCCTATTTCATTTGCTATAAAAATTTGATATTCTCCATTCCTTTCAATCCATATTTTGCCCATCCAAAAAGGTGAATACTCTTTGTCTCTCCCTCTCTCTCTGTCTCTGTCTCTGGATTATTTATTCTTTCTTGCAACTCTACTTTAGATTGATAATTTTTTGTACTTTTTGTATCTCTACTTTGAATTGATATATTTTGGTGATGTGTTTTTTGAGTTCCCCATCACATGTACTCTCTCTCCCTTTTATAGTTTTGATTTGAGTTAATTCTTATATATTTTGGAAGTGAAAATTTGAGTTTATATAAAAATACAATCTACATGATTATGTATTTGAATGTGTATATCAATTATTTAAGTTATATCAGTTGTAAATTTGTGATGAAGTTTGATTGTCCTAATAATCTCCTCAAGAGAATGAGAAATTTAAAACTTAAAAATGTTTAGTTTTAGGAGAAAAAAAAAAGTAAAACATAACACGCTATAACAAAAATTTGATAAATATAGACCACTAGAAAAAATAATAATATCAATCAAACACACGCAAGTTTTTTTTTTTTTTTTTTTTTTTCATTTTAAACAGAAATAATATAATGATATATTTGTAAATATAGAGAGGTGGAAAATAATCTTAGGAATAATTCAATTTTTAAGTAGAACAAATTATCTTTAGTAAATTTTAAAGAATAAATCATACATTATATCACATTACAAAATAATTATATATTTTCACGCATAGCGCAAATCTGTGACTTTTTTTTTTTTTTTGGAGAATCCAAATCTGCGACTAGTAATACATAAAAGTTAAAGTGTAGCATTTAACGTTGTTATACTCTTGTTGAGCCACATCGCCATTTTTTTTTTTACAATATTAATATATTCAATATTGCACCATGACTTTACGTGTTTTCTATAACCCTTTTTTTTGGTAGAAGACATTCCCTATAGCCTAATTTTAATTAATAAATCCTAGTAACATAATAACTTTTCACATTCTCTAACATGATTGTAACTTCTCAATCATAATAATTGCTACTATAACTATTATTGAAAGAACACTCGTGAAGAAAATACATCCATCAAGGAACTATGGAAAAAGATAAAAAGATTAAAACAACTTTGGGGACGCTTTGGATAGGAGAAAGGTTGGTTTGGCGTGGTTGTTTTTGATCTCTTTGTTCCAATACCGAATCAGATTGGCTTTCGGAGTGTATAAGTTTTCACCAGCGGAAGTGGAGGCCGACCCAACCTGCATTGACACAAAAGGAAAACATTGAGAATGTGAGAATAGGAGAATGTCAAAGATAGAGCAAGAGTGAGAGTGCTTACAGTTACAGTGAGAGATGAGAAAAAAAAGCAAGAGAAGGAGAGGAGTCATGGGGCTGATTTTGCAATACGGAAAATTATTAAGTACTCCCAGAGTACCATAAATACGTAGTCCCCCGTCTCACATTAATGGTGGGTCCCACCATGAATTTAATTAGTGGGACTCACCATTCATGTGAGAGGATGGAGTACGCATTTATGGTATTCCGGAAGTACACAATAATTTCCCTTGCAATACTCTGTTTTTTTCGTATCTAGCATAGCAGCAACTTAAATACTAAATTCTACTCCTAGCCATATTGTTCTAAACTTGCACCCAACATATAATACGTGGATATTTATAGGAAAATCATACAAGAATGCCAGAACTATAAAAAATCTGGTACATAAAAGTGATTATCCAAAAACAGTAGTACGTAAAAGAAGATATATGTTATGATAGAATAATAAAAGAAGATCGATTCATGCATTATTGCCTAGTGGTGACAACGAGATTGTGATTAAGAAGATCACAAGGGATAAGAGAAGGATGCCACAAGGTGGACCTTTGCAAAAAGCTACCAGTACAACAGCAAAGGTAAATGTTACTTGTCGGGACACTACGTAAAATATCTTCTTTTATTTTTTATCTTCTTCTTATTGTCCATTAACTATGCCATTGCTTCTTCTAAAAAGAAAAAAACAATGCCATTGTTAGTAAATTTGAGCTGCTATGTACATAATCAATCATTGAAGAGTTTTGTAATTCAATTAATTGGCATCTTTCCATGCAATAAATGCTTGTGTGTCTGAGAGAGAAAAGTTAAAGCTACCGGAATTACAGCATGTAATACTTTCTAACTAGACAATGACTGTAATAATAATAATAATAATAATAATAATGATGATGATGATGATGATGATAATAATAATATAATAATGTATATATAAACTTTACCTTTCAATGAGCAGGGCCCTATTAAAAACTACAAATATCCTCAAAGCATGATTACAGAAATTATTCAAATCTATTAAAATTATAATGTCTGCTTCATCTCGAATAAACTAAATACTAGAAAGAGTAATGCTACGGTTACAAACTATTTTACAATATTTTTACAAAATGTTGATGTGGCTAACCTCTTACTGATTTTCATCAAGACTCATCATTAATATCATTTTTTTATTTACCAATAATCATTCACCACATTAATAGTTTGTAAAAAAATTTGTAAAATAGTTTGCATCTCTAGCATTATTCATACTAGGAAATACATATAAACTTTTGTCAAGAATACTTACAACTAGTAAAGAGTCCACAAATACAAATTTCAAAGTCACTGAGTTAAACTTCCACACCATATAGAAACATCATTGTTAACCAAAAAAAAAAAAACGAATTTCGTAGTTTTGGAAACAATAGTAAAGTTCATTTCAAAATAATAATGACATGTTTGAAATCAATTGACAATCGTATAATAATTTTTACATTGGACCTTGGAAATAATACCAATGTTTTAAAAAATTACATATATTTACTAAAAAGTTATGACTATATGCTATATCCCTATGACTAGGTCCAAGTCTCAGAGATTTCAAATTGGGTTTTGTGCATCGCTAACGTAGGGCCTTTGGGCTGGACTTGACTTGGACTCACAACTAATTTGTATGGTGGACTTTGATTTCCTAGCTTGGGTAGTTCTCGGCAGAGCGACTCAATGAGATCACTTTTCTCTCTCCCTCTCTCCCCCTTATCTCCTCCCTTTCTCTCATATTTATAGCAAATTAGTAGTGAGATGATTATGATTACTCTGTCAATTAGTGCAAAGAGAGGTCCAATGTTATTAATGGTAAGTGGATTTTTAGGTGAGAGTGGCTTTGGAAATGATTCCCACTTCAGCAGATATACTCGACATCGATACTCCCAAGAATTGGCCAAGTTACCGAGAAACAATAATGCCGAGCATGAATTAGGATGAGGGGGAATGTGAGCCATTTGGGATCACTTTGTTTAAATGGGCCCAAGTGAGGTATGAGGCTTGTCCCTTGTGATGATGCTATCATGTTTGGGCCCTGGGCCCAATGGGATCAGGGTTTCTTCGGCCCGTACATTAGGCCTCCCTTGATTCGTGCCAAGTTCTCGGGGACGAATCAAGGAACTCAAGAGACCAAAGGTTTGGCTGAGAATTCCAATGGGTAAAACTGGGCGATTGAAGCGCCCATTAATGCACTCTCAAAAGATGTGCCGCTGTTGGCGGTTCACTCAGTCGTCACCATTGTCTGATGGTTTGTGAATCGAAGCGACATGCGTGTGACATTAAATGAGGGCTCGTTGGGTTTCTCACCTCTTCATTGTGGGGTGTTACACACCTCTCCCTATAAATATTCCTTGCTAAGCCTTTTCCTCATTTTTGCCTCATCCGTTCTTCAAATTTTCACTCTGCCGAGCATATATCTCTAAAGAGTTTTCATCTCCTAGTTTCAGATCATCCATCCTCCTTAGAGCCCCCAGTAAGTTTCTTCCTTCCTCTTTCTTCTACTTGCTTTGTTTTCTTTCCATATTGTTGCAATCATAGTTTTAGGGATCATTCTTTTTTAGAAAATGGGTTATTCTCATCTTTTATCCTCAAAAGCCTCTTTGGCCACTTTTAGGGCCGCGTACAGTGTCCCCGAGGATGTAGATATCGCCTACTATCATCAGGGTGATATCAAAATCCAAAGGCGCCGTGGAACTAACATAGTTTTCTTCCCTCTTATGCCAATTCTTGAGGATGGGATTAGATTCTCGGTGGATCCCTTAGTCATAGGTACACTTAGGTTTTATGGTCTTTGCCCCGACTAACTCCCCCCCAACTTTTTCCAAGTGGTGAGTTGTGTCAGTAGATTGAACCAGTTATTCGGCTTACAACTGGACCACCATGACATTAACTTCATGTACAGTCTGTGTTGTAACATTGAATCGGACTATTACTTAAAAACTAGGGACAACAGGGTACGGCTCATTTCATGCCTGCCCGATTCTAATAGGAACTCGGCTGGAGAGTTCGTACGGGTGAGCGGCAACTGGCTTGCCAGGGAGCTCCCCTGCGCGTTTAAACCACGTAATGTTGGTCGGTTTTGTGCACCTTTTTCATTTCCATTTTACTAATTTGTAAATTTCAACTTGTTCGGTAACTCGTAACCACTTTTTGCATGATTTCTACGCAGATACAAAAAGATTCAAGAAGGATCTTAGAGTGATCCATGTTCAGGACCTGAATTTTATGCTAAGGTTAGAAATTTTTGTGCATTAGGACGAGCAGCTCCAAGCATCCCACTTAATCCTCAGGCTCGAGCCCGTGTACTCCATTTGGCAAGCGTTCGGCCAAGCCTTGTTAGTAGACAGCCCCCTCCTTTCATATATCGACGTTCAGCACGCGAATTTCCTTCCTTCGAGGTTGACAATAGGTGAAGCGCGCGATCTCGGTCCACGTTATACTTGTTTGGACAAACTTGCACCCATCAAGGACGAGTCTGCCGAATGTGTGTCTCGTCGTCGCTGAGAACTAGCACATCAACAGGTCGAGCAAGAGAATCCTCCCCTAGCAAAACCTGAGGCTCCCGTTCAGGAAGAAGAAGCAGCAGCTAAATTGGTTCATTCTTCGGGAGCCGAATCCGAGATGGTGACTAGGAGAGTAATGTCAATAAGCCGTTTTGTGCCCGGTGCCTAGACGTCCGAACAACAATAACCTCCCCCAGCTTAAGCTCAAACTCCCCCTCCTCCTCCTCCTCTAAGTCACACTCGAAAAAGGCCACACACGGTGGAACAAACCGAACCTAGCTCAGGTGATACGCCGACAAGAACCCCTCATCGGTAGTCTAGGGGAATTACAATCTGAGAACCCATTCCTCCTGCCGCCCTGAATGTGGCGTCCTCTTCTCAGATGTCCCTGGCATGGCAGCCTTCATTCATGTTGGATGGTAAACCTCTCCCTTCCATCGTGTGTGTATGGGTATGGGAGAAGGGTGAAGGGGGCTGTGTTGCATAGAGTTTGGTGCGCGGCCTACTTTTGCCCGAGGACGTTCATACCTTCGAGGATGGAACAGACGAGTTGTTGGGTAGGCGGCTACAGTGGCATACTATTACGGTACTTGCGAACTCCCCATTCTTTCTTCAGTCTTATATTAATTTGTTTTATCCTATTCATGTATATTCTATTATTTGTTATAATTGCTCTATCTTTGTATTCGTATTTATTGTTGTTGGTTTGTCAGGCTGCCCAACTGACCCACATCCTCGATGGGTGGGTGAAGGAGCTTGCCGAGGATGTTAAATGAGAGAGGGCCTTGAAGGATGCGGCGGAGGCTATGAGCAAGGAGAGAGCGAAAATCGCCGCGACCGCGGAGAAAAATGCTGCTGCGTCTAAGAAAGCCAAAGTGTCGGCGGAGAAGAGGCTTGCAGATTTAGAGGCTAAAATGGGGGAGACTGAGCTAAAACTAGCCGAGGTAGAGAGTTTGAATACTGCGCGGGCAGAAGAGTTGGCTGACCTAAGAGCAGCTTTGGTGGGTTGTGAGAGCAAATGGTATAATGAAGGCTTTGCTGATGCGGAGAATTCAGCGGAGCCCGTCATCAATGAAGCTCAGAAGCAGGCTTTCAAGGATGGGTCGTTCGTAGCACTTCAAGCCGTAGGGGTCCCCGAGGATTCCCTTTTGAAAGACCCAAACTAGATCCCGTTTCCTAGCCTCCCTACTGCCGCTTAGAGGACCCTCGTTGTTGCTGATGAGGAGGAGACAACTAGTTTAAAGGAGTTGGTAGAGCAGATTGATGCCCATGCCGAGCTGATTAACTTGGAGGCTACCAGTAACCCAAACGCTGAAGATCAACATAGCGGGAATGTTCAGCCGCCCCTTGAGACCCAGTATGCTCTCGTGGATACCGACCAAATTCAATTCGTGGACCCTTCCCCTTAACCGCTGGATTTGATTTTTATTCCTTACTTTTATCCTTCGTTTATTTAGTAAATTCTTGTTTAAAAGTTTGCCTATGTCACCGGGCTGTGGTGACCAAACAACTATTTTAGCTTTCATTAAGTTTCCTGAAGTTGCCGGGTTTTGGCGACAAAACATTGATTTTAATTATATTTGCTTTATTTGAATGGGGACGAGTTGCTGAACAATTTATTTAATCATGCTCTTTAATGTTTACTATGTGGTTTTCTATGACGTGTCCTTTCTCCCGTGCATATGTATTTTTCTAGTGGTTTCTGTGGGGGAATTTCTCCCGAGCTAGTTTTGATGGCCAAGGCACATTTGAAGGGAGATGATCGAGGCTCCCGTTCTTCCAGAAATATCTAGGTATTGTGCTTCATGCTTGGTGAAAAATGGTCAACCCGAGAGTTATGTGTGTCTTTAAGACACGCCCTTTTCTTAACGTGCTTGGTGAGAATGATCGAACTGAGAGCTAGATTTCCATCCTTAGGATATTTTTGTTTTCAACGTGCTCGGTGAGAATGATCAAACCGAGAGTTAGGTTTCCGTCCTTAGGATATTTCTATTAAGATTTCAATAATGCTCGGTATCACCGAGGTCCGTCCTTTAGCTCTTTGCTCATTCTACCCCTGACGTTTCGGTTTACGAGGTGCGAATTTATCAATATTCCTTCGATTTACAAGGCGACACAGATCTAATGGTCGAGGATTTCCTTGGAAATTGAGTGGCATTTATCACACTTTTCCCGCTAGACTTCGCATTCTATAAAAGGCACCCAAGGAGAATCACTTTCCTTCATTCGCAGATCCTTGGGTTCTCTAGGGACCTTTTGTTTTTTATAAGTTTCATGCAATCTCCAATGCCTAGCGCAGATGATGATCAAAGCATGGGGGGCGAGGTGACTATGGATGAAGGCAAAGAACCAGAAGCTAGAGATGTTCTTATCCCTCAACCGAGCAAGGTCTCCACTTGTCCAGCAATGAAGATTAAACCGATTGCCGATCACCAAATGACATCACCTCCCTTTCTTTCTCATCGCCGATACCATCCAGTCTTGTTTGATTCCCACTCGAACAAGATTGTGAATCTACCATTCCTATGAGCTTTCTTTTTATAGTTAGCTTTAAAACAAGTCCATCCGAGTTGTTATGTATATGAAGTCATTCTGTATATGATGTACTTTTCCTTTATTTAATAAAAAGAGTAGTACCTTTTATGAATTCTGTTTTCCTTTACAATAATCATTTCCTGAATTAATGCTTCTGACAATAATGGGAAGCTATCATCCCTAAATTTCATTAAAACTGACTCCAACACCTGACTACTAGTCGTAGAGATAATCAGGAAGATAGTCGTGTTCAATTTATCTGGGGATGAGCCTTTGCCCTTAGTTTCATGGTAAGATTTCCACCTGTCTGGCATTGAAAATTGGACTGAGCACAGGTTTCTGACCTTAATGCGGTTGTAAGGTTTCCACCTGTCTGGCAATGAGAATTGGACCGAGCACAGGTTTCTGTCCTTAAGTTAGTTGTAAGGTTTCCACCTGTCCAGCAATGAGAATTGGACTGGGCACCGGTTTTTGTCCTTAACTTAGTTGTAAGGTTTCCACCTGTCCGGCAATGAGAATTGGACTGAGCACAGGTTTTTGTCCTTAATTTAGTTGTAAGGTCTCCATCTGTCCGGGAATGAGAATTGGACCGGGCACAGGTTTCTGTCCTTAATTTAGTTGTAAGGTTTCCACTTGTCCGGCAATGAGAATTGGACCGAGCACAGGTTTCTGTCCTTAATTTAGCTGTATGGTTTCCACCTGTCTAGCAATGAGAATTGGATCGAGCACAGGTTTCTGTCCTCAATTTAGTTGTAAGGTTTCCACCTGTTTGGCAATGAGAATTGGACCACATACAGGTTTCTGTCCTTAATTTAGCTGTAAGGTTTCCACCTGTCTGGCAATGAGAATTGGATCAGGCACAGGTTTCTGTCCTTAATTTAGTTATAAGGTTTCCACCTGTCTGACAATGAGAATTGGACCGGGCACAGGTTTCTGTCCTTAATTTTAGTTTTTAGATTTCTGCTGGCCATGGTAGATGGATTAACAATGACGAATTTAAACGCACTTGTTCATAAACGTCGTACTTGATTGACAAAATACATATACAAGACTACATTTCACTGTCACCCTTATGTACAAGCGATTAATAGTAAAACCTTTTCAAGTTATGGACGTTCCAAGGCCAACGAAGTGGCCTCTCATCTAGGTCTTCCAGGTAGTAAGCCCCAGCACTCGCAATGGAAGTAACCCTATAAGGTCTTTCCCAGGTTGGGGCCAATTTCCTGGCACCTATGTCTCGCATATTTCCTACGGCCCTTCGTAGTACCAAATCTCCGGCACCGAATTCTCTTGTCTTGACATCTCGGTCGTAACGCCGAGTGAGTTTCTGCTGATATTCGGCTAATCGTATGACTGCCGCTTCTTGGTATTCGTCCAGCAAGTCCAAGTCCTCCACCATCATCAATTCATTTTGGGCGGGGTCGAATTTGTCAATTCGTGCACTGCATATGTTCACCTCGATCGGTATCAAAGCTTTTGCACCGTTTGTTAGGGAAAATGGGGTTTCTCCCGTAGACCTGCAGGGTGTTGTTTGGTACGCTCATAAAATGTTGGGCAGCTCTTCGGCCCAGTTACCTTTGGCACCGTCTAGTCTCTTCTTTAACCCATTCAAAATTGTCTTGTTAATGGCCTCATCTTACCCATTGCTTTGAGGATATGCCGGGGTAGAGTACCTATTCATGATGCCGAGATCATGGCAAAAATTGCGGAAGGCTCTATTGTCAAACTACAATCCATTGTCGAAGATAAGGGTGTCCAGTACCCTAAATCTGGTGATTATATTCTTCCACACAAACTTTTTGACGTCCACGTCCCGAATGTTGGCTAATGCCTTAGCCTCAGCCCATTTGGTGAAGTAATCAACAGCTACTAGTACAAACCTTCGATTGCTGGTTACTCGGGGAAATGGGCCAAGGATATCCAGCCCCTATTGTGCAAAAGGCCAAGGGCTGTTAATCGGATTTAGGTGTCCTGTTGGCTAGTGGATCAGGTGGGTGTGTTTTTGACACCGTTCACATTTTCGTATGTGTTCGACAGCATCATTCCACATCTTTGGCCACCAAAATCCCTGTGTCATTTCCCGGCGCGCTAATGAACGTCCCCCTATATTGCTGCCATATACTTCTTCATGCAACTCGGCCAATAGTTCATTTACTTTTCTGGGGTGAAGGCATAAAAGGTATGGTCCTCCGAATGACATTCGATAAAGTTTCCTATCTGCTGACAGCCAGTACCATGAGGCCACTCGACATACCTAGTTAGCCTCGCTTTCATCATCCGGGACCCTATCCTCAACGAGGAATTCAATTATTGGGTCCATCCAACATGACCCGGTTGTTGTAATTGCTGCCATATCAACCCTAATGGCACCTTCTGCCGTGGTATTTATGCTTGGCTCGGTTATGAGCTCTACCTTGATCAGCCAAGGAATATCCTTCATCATGGCCAAAGCCAGTGTAGCTAGGGAGTCAGCATGTCTATTTCTTCCCCAGGCTATCTGGGTCACCTTTACTATACAAAACTTCCCCATAACTTGCTTTA
Source organism: Quercus parvula (assembly GCA_030820535.1). NCBI lineage: Eukaryota > Viridiplantae > Streptophyta > Magnoliopsida > Fagales > Fagaceae > Quercus > Quercus parvula. The sequence goes on along the minus strand of JAUAME010000005.1, from coordinate 51,672,281 downwards.
CTACTTCTAAGTACTCCTTCATTCGATAATCCCGTGCTTTGAAACTGCCCTACACCTAGTTGACGGCCAACCGTGAATCCCAATAAACTTCTATGTCCCAAGCACCCATGTCAAAAGCGGTCCTTAATTCGGCAATAAAGGCCTCTTATTCAGCCTCATTATTAGAAGCTTTAAACCCCAACTTGAATGAATGCTCCAACCTTATTCCTTCTGGAGTAATTATGACAATTTTGGTACCAGCCCCCATGGCACTTGACGCACCATCCACAAACACTCTCCATGGTAGGTTTTCCACATGGCAAACCATCCTCCCGTTGCTTTTGGGAGAGAACTCGGCAACAAAATCAGCCAGGACTTGGCCCTTTACCGCGTTTCGTGGCCTGTACCGTATGTCAAAGGAACCTAGCTGGGTTCCCCATTTGGCTATCTTGCCCGTGAAATCATATCTCTTCAATAGCGACTGCAATGGATATTCTGTCAGGACAAACACAGTATGGGCTTGAAAGTAGTGTGGCAACTTCCTGGTAGTATGTACTAAGGCTAACACCATCTTTTCCAGGGGTAGGTATCTCGTCTCGGCATCAACCAAAGTCTTGCTAATGTAATACACAGGTGGCTGTACTCCTTTGTCCCTTAGCAACACAGTGCTCACGGCATGTTCGAACACTGAAAGGTACATGAATAAATCCTCCCCCGGCTCGAGGGCCGTTAGCATGGGCGCTTGCATCAAATAATCCTTCAAGTCTCGAAAGGCTATGTCACATTCTTTATCCCACTAAAACCCCTTCCACTTCTTTAAAAGCTGATAGAATGGTCGGCAGTGATCAGCAAACTTAGAAATGAACCGATTAAGTGCGGCCAACATCCTAGTCAGTATTTGTACTTGTTTCGGATTGCTCGGCAATTTGAGGTGCTTTACGGCATCGATCTGATCGGGGTTTATCTCTATCCCCTGGTCAGTGATCAGATAACCCAAGAACTTTCCAGCCCCTACACCGAAAGCACACTTCTTAGTGTTAAGGCGTAACTTGTGTTGTCGAAGTACTTCAAACGCTCCCTGAAGGTCCTCTATATGCCGACCATCTTGTTTACTTTTCACTACCACATCATCAATATATACTCCGACCATGCGTCCTATTTTATCCCGAAACATCCTTGTCATCATCCGTTGATATGTGGCCCCAACATTTTTAAGCCCAAAAGGCATCACGGAGTAGTGGTAGTTCACATCTGGGGAGATGAATGCTGTCTTTTCCTGGTCCTCGAGTGCCAGGACGATCTGATGATACCCTTGAAAGGCATCCAAGAAGCTCATTCTCAGGTGTCCATATGTGGCGTCTACCAATTGGTCGATTTTCAGCGGCATTGGAAACGGGTCTTTTGTACATGCTCGGTTCAAGTCCGTGAAATCTACACAAACCCTCCATTTGTCATTCTTTTTTCTCACTACCACGGTATTTGCTAGCCATTCCGAGAAGAAGATTTCCCTTATCGCTCCAGCTTCCTTTAGCCTCCGTACTTCCATTCTTACGGCCTTAACATGTTCCTTGGCTGATCTCCTTGGCTTTTGTTTCTTAGGAGGGAATGATGGATCCACATTAAGTTTATGGACAATGAATTCGGGGTCCATCCTGGGCACCTCATACGGACTCCATGCGAATACATCCACATTCTGTATGAGGAATAGTAGCATCTTTATTTTATCACCATCCTCCATGCTTGATCCTATTTGAAAATACTTGTCTGTGTTTGGTAATATCTTGACCTTAATCAATTCCTCGGCACAACCAGCCCCCTGTTCCCCTCGAGACTTCTATAATTGCTATAATGGCACCTCCTCGATGATCTTCTTATGTTTAGCCTATTCGTCTTTCCATCGGACTGTAGCAATAAGGCATTGCTGAGCCACTTGTTGGTTACCCCTCACAGTAGCGACGCCCTGTTCGGTTCGAAACTTGACCTTCATATGCAAAGTGGACGGGATGGCCCCCATTGCATGAATCCAGGGCCTTCCCAGGATCACCGTGTATGGAGAAAACGAGTTGACCACTACGAACGTCACCATCACTTCTTTGCCTTCCATACTCTCGGGGAGGGAAATTTGACCTTGAGGAATCACCATCCTCCCGTCGAAAGAGACTAACGGGGAATCATATTTCGTTAAGTCCTGATCCTTTAATCCGAGTCCTTTGAATAGGTCTGGATACATTACATCGGCTCTGCTTCCCTAGTCTACCATCACCCTCTTCACCAAGAAACCGCTTATCCGGGCCGTTATCACTAGTGCGTCATCATGCGGCTGGATCGTTCCTTCCAGATCCTCATCGCCAAAGGCAATGGGCTCCGATTGGCTTTTCATCTTCTTTACTGGTTGTTGGTTCTTTGAGCACTCCCCCGTGGATGCCACAACCAAGACTCTACTCCCGGCTGCATTCGTACCTCTCGGCACGGCATGAATGACCACAATTACCCTTAAGGGTGGTGGGAGAGGGTTCCCTTTTTGTTGAGCCCCCAGCCCGGCACCTCATTTCCTAGATTCCACCACGAACTCCTTCAAATGTCTTGCCTTCACTAACTGCTCCAGGTGGTCTTTCAACATTCGGCATTGCTCTGTTGTTTGTCCTTTATCTCTGTGGTAAGTACAATACAGGTTTTGATTTCTCCTAGAGGGGTCCCCCCCATCTTGTTTGTCCATCTGAAGAACGGCTCGTTCTTAATCCGATCTATGATCTTGTGTACCGGCTCCCTGAACACCACATTCACCTCCCTCATTTGCACTTTTGGTTCCTATACTCTCTGATTTCTTTGGAGTCTCGAGGGAAAAATTCCGGGGTGAGATCAATTTATCAACAGTGCCTTGCCCTTACTCTGCAGCCGATCATCTTTCAGCCATTTATATTCCTCAATACACCTCATGAGTTACCTCATATGCTTCATCTTCCAGCCGTTTTTGTCAGTGATTCCCGGAGTTCCGAATTCTCGAGTAGCCCTATTCTAAAAGTGCTTACTGCAATTTTTTCGTTACCACCACCAATTTCGCTGTACAGCTCCCAATCCCAACTGGCATAACTGCGAAGGGCCTCACCAACCCCTATCTTGATAGAGAGTAATGCGTTAACTAGTTGCAACACCCGGCTACATGTTACAAACCGGGCTCCGAACTCCTGAATAAGCTCGGCGAAACTGTGAATAGAGCCCTTCTGTAACCCATTGAACCACCTTAATGCCGTGGGCCCGAGGCTCGAGGGAAATACCTTACACATCAGCGCATCGTTATGTGTATACAGGGACATCATATGGATATAATGACTAACATGTTCCACCGGGTTTGTTCTCCCATCGTACGAATCAAATGGTGGTCGTGTGAATTTACTCGGCAACGGGGCCCACTCGATCTCTTCCGAGAATGGTGACCGAGCAGCCCTACGCAGGGCTCAGCTCATGGCATCCATGATAGCATTGTAAGGCCTTTGATCCTCGGGAGAGTCTGAACCTCGATTAGCATACCTCTTCGAATGTGAATGGTCCCTTTGTCGATGTGATTCTTGAGAATGAAAGTGACTTCATCAATGCGATTCCTTAGAGCGGGAACGATTTCTGTGCCGACGAGATCCTTGGGAATGTGATCGAGTCCTGCGTCGGCGCGATTCTCAGGAATGGTCTCGTCGTTGGCGTGTGCCTGATTGATTGGATTCCCTTCCATCACGGTCCTCCGTATCATCATCTCTTCTTTGTCGGTACTCTTGATCCCTTCGTTGGCGCCTAGTTCTTGCTTCCAATTCGAAATCTCTCACCAATTTGCGGAACCGCTTAATCTTCCAGTCCCTTTCCTTGTGCCGTTCATGCTCCGTGGCACTTGATACCATTTGAAGTGTTTGATATGACCCCTTTCCGAGGCCGGATTGTTCCTCCTCTCGCTCGTGCTCCTTGTCTTCATGTCTTTTCTGTCTTCATTCCCACCATATGGACCCCCAAGAGGACCCAACGGATCTGCTCTCGGCATGATCTCCCGAATGTCCTTCCGACATTTTCCCCTTGCTTGATTACCTGCCAAACCACAGCTTTGTAGGAGGTCCCTACAGACGGCGCCAATTGTGCGTCCCCAACGTAGGGCCTTTGGGCTGGACCTGACTTGGACTCACAACTAATTTGTATGGTGAGCTTGGATTTCCTAGCTTGGGTAGTTCTCGGCAGAACAACTCAATGAGATCACTTTTCTCTCTCCCTCTCTCCCCCTTATCTCCTCCCTTTCTCTCATATTTATAGCAAATTAGTAGTGGGATGATTATGATTACTCTGTCAATTAGTGCAATGAGAGGTCCAATGTTGTCAATGGTAAGTGGATTTTTAGGCGAGAGTGGCTTTGGAAATGATTCCCACTTTAACAGATATACTTGGCATCAATACTCCCAAGAATTGGCCAAGTTACCGAGAAACAATAATGCCGAGCATGGTCGTTACTTCTCGGGGAACGGTTGACCAGGCATGAATTAGGACGAGGGGGAACGTGAGCCATTTTGGATCACTTTGTTTAAATGGGCCCAGGTGAGGTATAAGGCTTGTCCCTTGTGATGATGCTATCATGTTTGGGCCTTGGGTCCAATGGGGTCGGGGTTTCTTCGGCCCGTACATGTTTTAATTGTTGTCTAATTTTGTGTCACATATCCCATTCAAACTTTTTAATTTTTGTGCCAACTATCAAGTGAGTTATTCAGTATAAAATACAAGAAATCCAATAAAAAATCATAAAAAATTCAATCATATATTTAATTCTAATTTTATGGCAAATATCCAATTTTGATTGTTTGAATTTTGGTACTGGAATTTTACACCACTATGAAAACCAAGAGGTCCAAGGCGTTATTACAACTTTATTTTTTTTTTTTTAAGACCAAGAGAATTTAAATCTAATTCAAATTAATTTCTAATTTTAGTTTAATTTGATGCCAAGTGTCCCTTTTAACCTATTTCCACATATAATAATAAATAAAAGTTAAAGCATAGCACTTAATGTTGTTACGTTTCTACTGAGCCACATTATCAGTCATGTCACCATTTTTCTGTTTTTCTAGTTTGCTATCTTCTTCTTCTTCTTCTTCTTCTTCTTCTTTTTTTTGTTTTTTGTTTTTTGTTTTTTTTTTGTTTTTTTTTTTTAAATTACCGTATTAATATATTCAATAGTGCACCATGACTATACACAAACTCTATAACCTTTTTTTTTTGGGTAGAAGACATTCTCTATAACCTAATTGTAACTTATCAATCAAAGTAACATAATCACTTTTCACATTCTCTAATAATTGCTATTATAACTATTATTGAAAGAACACTGATCATGAAGAAAATACTAGAAAATACATCCTTCAAGGAACTATGGCAAGAGATAAAATGATTAGAACAACTTTTTTTAAAAAAAATATTAATATATAAATATTAAAATATTCAATAGTGCACCATTACTTCACACATTCTCTAAGCCAGTTGTAATTTATCAATCATAATAATTGTTACTATTTACTATTTGATTTATAACTATTATTAAATAGATGAACTCATAATCTCCCTTTTTTTTACAATAATAATTATATTAAATATTAAAATATGGAATTCTCTAATTGCCACGTAAGACTTAGTTATCACTTTTTTTTTCTTTTTTTGCCAGTATTTAACACCTCCACTTATTTTGTGGTAAATTTCAATAACCTATTCTAAGATTTGAGCTAATCCCAACCAGATCCAAGACATTTCAAAATTGACCAACTAGGTCCTTAAACACCGTTAGGCCCATTTGTTAGTCATTTGATCCCTTTATTCTCTCTTTTCTCTCCCTGATTCTCTTTTCTCTCCCATCTTTCTCTTTTCTTATCCCTCTCCCTAACCCTAAACTCTGATCCCCCTCAAAATGGCCAAAACCTCATGGCTATCACTAGTAAACCACAACCACCGTAAGCTACCACCACAGTGGTTCAACTGTCTTTTCGTTCTTTCTCTCTCAAGCTCAGCCATGGCCAAACTCCACGAAACCCACTCCACCACTAATTAATGGCAGCAGAGCTAAACATCACTATCACAACTGCTGGCCACCACCTTCTCCTCTTCATTTCTCTTTCATTCTCTTCTATTCTCTTCTTTATTTTTCTCATTTATTTTCTCACTTTTTATGGCGAAAACCCCCTTTTATGTTTGGTTTTGTGATTGGTTTTTGGTTTGGTTAATTTAGGGATTGGGTTCTCTATTGGCTGTAGAGATTTAAGGCTCGTTTGGTAGAGTATTTTTAGCAACATGTTTTTAGTTTTTAAACAACATTACACGCATTTTCACACACTTTTTCACCCACACGTATTTCAAAAAACAACAAACAACATTACTCAAACTCTTTTACCAAATGGACCCTTAGTAATTTTAATTTATGTTTGTAAAATGGGATACTAGGTGTTTTGAGCCTGGCTATTAGGGCTTGGAGGTTTGGAAAATGGGATTTTGGGGTTGATTCAAAAATGGGTTTGAATGTATAGTGTGTATGAAACTATGTATATATGCCTAAATGAATGATGTGAAAGATTTGTTTGTGGTGGTGAGCTTTTTAACATTGGTGGTTAGTTGCTGATTTTGTTTGGTTGTGTACAAGAAAAGATCGAATTTGATAGTTTCATCAATCAAAATTTGTGTATATATGCTTTATGTGTATGTATTGCCAAATTGGTATGGGTTTGGTGTACACACACACACACAGAGAGAGAGAGAGAGAGAGAGAGAGAGAGAGAGAGAGAGAGAGAGAGAGAGAGAGAGAGAGAGAGAGGGCTCAAATGACTATCTGCTCTAATGGTGTTCAAGGACCAAGTTGGTCGATTTTGAAATATGTTGGACTTGGTTGGCATTAGCCCAAGCCTTAGGTAGGTTATTGAAATTTACCTCTTGTTTTTTATTTTTTATTTTTTTCTTTTTTAGCCCTTCTCGTCAATTATGCCTAACATTACTACTCTCCCGCTTCATGCATTTTTAGCTTCTCTCTTCTTCAAAACCTAGTTAGTTCTTTCATACTTTTTGGTTATAAATCCACTAATTATTAATTTTTTATTTATTTAGTTCCAAATCATTCCTCTCCTTTATATATCTCAACTTTAAAACCCATTTATTTGTCATTTTGGAGATTGTTATCCTAAGGCGGAGTTGGAACCGAATCTAAAATCACCTAGTGATAAGGGTATTTTTGGCCTCTGAAATTTCTTTAACTCTTTGATTCGTCAGGTAAAACGCCTCACTTAAGGTCTGTCGGGAGGGTGGCTCACCTGGTATCCATATAGTTAAAGACCCATCGAGATGGGTATCTCATGTAATTCCCTTAGAACTCGATGGTGCAAGTAAAAGACCCCAACAGGGACCCTTTGGCCCTTTAGGTAGCATGTATTTGAGTCTGACATATAAGCCTGACGGGTGCTCTGTTGGACCCCGACGGATGACTTGCACACTGATGGTTGAGTACGCTGAGTCCCACAAACTTTTACGTGTTCTCCACTCATGTATCCCTATATGGAAATAATTTGCACACTATGTCCAAAGACCTTACTACAAGTTCGTATCTTCCCTGTATGGGAAGAGAAGCCCTAAAAATCTCGAGGCATTAACTCTAAATCTTCTCTATAAGGAAAACTCCTACATTCAAGGGATCTTAGTTAGCTCTACACCACTATATAAGTACCAAGCCTCCTCTTCCTTAAGGTACATGAAATTTCCTAACTCTTACACTATTGAGTTCTTGGAGATTCTTCTGTCACCAACTTAACCTTTAGAGGGTCTTTGGCCGGCATCCCACCAGTGCTCTTTGCTGAGTCTTTGTTCCTTTGTTCTTCAGGTACCCTTCATTGGCGCACGTGTGAACGATCAACTCAATGACGATTTTGTGCATCATCACTGAAAATCCTTGATCTCTATTACTTAGTGAATGTTTTGCATGTAGCAATCTCTCTCTCTCTCTCTCTCTAGGATTTTCTTCATTTTTTAGGTGGATCCATGATGGTTTGTGGTTGATTTGCTCAGTCTTGTAGGTGTCTTCGACTGTTTTGAAGAACGTATGATGATTTGCTAACTAAATACTTGATTTTTTTTTCTAGATGGACACAACAGTAAACCTTAAGAACCAATAGTGTATTTTCTAATTTAGTTTTTTCTTTATCTATTACTCTTATTATTAAATAAATAGATGATTAATTAAAAAAAAATATATGTTGGTCATATTAAATATCCTGATAAAGATAATCTCATAGTAAGAAAAAAGTTTGGCTACAACTCCTACTAAAAAATTAACATGACTACTTATTTTGAAAATATAACTATTAGATTGGACTACAAAACTTAAAATTTCAACTTTTGATTAATGAAATGGATGTTAATCTTTGATCTTGAAATTTTGTAAGCATAGAAGATATAAGAATAAATGTAATTCAATAGTATATTTGTCAAAATTCATATCCAACAAAAAGATATTTAGTAAAAGTTGTAACCATTGGCTACAAAATAGTTTATAATTAAACTTTGTTCTTACAATAATAAACTGGTATTTTATCTTAATTTCCTTATTTCTGGTAGTGGGAAAGACTCGTCTGATGGAGATGCAAAGAATTAATAGAACAAATAGTAGATTTTCAATACCATGGCTTGTCCCCAAGGTCAAAAAGAGAGTATTTTAATAACAAAAGAAATCACCAATTTTAATCAAATGTTTGGTAAAGCATGCCCGCATACGTGCTGAAACATAGATGGGATGGAAAGCTACTGAACTATAGAAAAAATAAAGTTAAAAAGTAAGTAAGCGAAAAATACCATTTTGTCCCTTATATTTTGTAGTCATTAATTATTAATTTGATCTATATTATTTCTAACCTGCTGTTAATTTGGTTAATATATTTTGGTAGCGGCCAAATCAGTCATTGCTATTTTTAACTTGTAATTAGTTTGGTCTTTGTTATTTTCAATTTGCAATCATTATTAGTTTAAATCTGGATTTATTTTAGTTGTTGAGTTGCTATTGTGCCTACTAGAATTGGAATTTGATAAATTTGATTTGTGTTTGGTTGCCAAAAAAGTGAAAGAAAATGAAAGAAAATATGTGATTTGATGATAAGGACCAAATTGATTGCAAGTTGAAAACAACTTGGACCGAATTGATTGCTACCAAAATGTAAGAACTAAATTGGCAATAACCCTAAAATGTAAGGATCAAAATAGTATTTTTCCTTCAATTATTGATAGTCAATGGGCTCATGAATCTTCCGCTTTTTTATGAGGTGGTAAATTATAAGAAAAAATCTAGGATCTTAACATTTTGTATCATAATTTTGTTACAATTTTGATGTGGTAAGCTATAAGTAGTAGAAAAAATTAGTAGATCTATGTGAAAGCCAAAGGCAACTAGTTAGAATCTGCCACATAAAATAATTGTGAGATAAAATATGGTAAAAAGTGTGGTCTTAGAATTAATCAATTATAATCGATATATTTTCCTTATCTCTGATGGGAAAAGCAGGAAAAGGCTGAACTGATGGAGATGCAAAGATTTATTAAAAATTTAAAACAAACAGTAGATTCCCAATACCATAAGTTGCCCCATGTTTAAAAAGAGAATATTTTAATAACAAAAAATATCACCAATTATTGATAGATGGGATGATTATATTATCCAAAACATAGATGGGATGATTATCCAAAAAATAAAAATTAAAAAAAAAAAGAGAAAAAAATGTCAATTAAAAAAAAAAAGAAGTTAAAAAGTAACCAAGCAATTCAATTATTGATAAGTTAATAAGAGCATGTATCTACTGCTCAGAGACGCAAAAGATTTCTTAATTTTTTTTTTCATAGTTTTTTTAGGTGTTAAATTATAATTGATGTAAGATCACTTTTAAATGGGACACCATTTAAACTATTTTATTATACACCTATTACAATATATCTACTCAACATTTATAAAAAAACATTATAAAATTTTTTGTGCCACTGGGTCTTAGAATTGTCTTTTTCATAATGGGATATTCCTTCAATTACTAGCCTACTTGCCCGTAACAATGAAAAACAAATGTGATTGCCATTTGCCAATGCTATCAATTGAGTCTCCAACTGATTTTGGCTCATTAACTGAGAAATTAAATTAGTACATTATAAATGATTGTTGAATTTCTTCTCGGCCTGTTTTGAGGAATAATTCCTCAAACTCACTACATAGTGTTTCATAAAACTATCCACATGTAATTTTGAGTATATAAAATATTTAATGAGTCATGTAACTCATTTGAATAATATGTGAGGATGATTTTATGAGTTGGCACATAATGAGTTAGAAAAGATTCCTACAAATCAATTTAAAGAAAAACTTTTTTTTTGTTCTCTATGGGCACAAGATAGTTTTGGACTGGTGCCCTAAAACCCAATTAAATAATTTATCTTTTAATAACGAAAGTGTTTTATTTTCTAAGAATGTATGCTTATAAAATATTAGACATTATGTGTTGTAGTTTTTGAGATACATTGTATATGATTTAGGTGTGTTGTGAATGAGATTCACATACAAAAGTAAATAAACAGTTCCTTGTAAACTCAAAAATTATTAGTTCATAATCAATGATGAAATTGGGCGCTTTATCTAAGAAAACTATAATATATCAATTATGATTATTTGTTTTTATCATGAAAGTGAAAGATTTCTGATTGATATGTTATAAATAAGACTTAAATTTATTGGTATGTTATAAATAATTAAAAATTTTAATTATTTGAGACTATTTGTATATGAATTAATTGGACATTATCATATAATCCTTGAGATGCATTATATGTGATTTAGTTACAGAATATATAAATCACAAGTTCTTTGTAAACTAAAAATCATAGTTTGTAGTTGATGATGTAATTGGGCATTTTATCTACGAAGACTATAACATGACAATTAAGATAGTTTGTCTTCATCATGAAAGTGGAGACTTCTAGTTGATGTGTCTTAAGTGTGTAAGACATATTGAACTAGATCGCTATAAAATTAATTATTCAATTTTTAATTGAAAAATACAAAGTGAGAAAAAAAAAGTGGATTAGACAATTTGTGCCAAACATAAAATGAGTTGAAAATAGAAAATAAATACAAGATTTAAGAAAGAGAAAATGAATATACACCCAACACAAACCAAACAATACCTAAATTTCGAGCTCTTGTTTTGAAGATCCCCAAACCATCTTCCTTCTTAGTAATTAGGAATTTAGGATTAGTGACCAAGTGCATTTTCCCTTTATCTGGATAAAGGAGTGATTTAAGGATCTTTAACTGTGTATTTTTAATAGAGGTTAATGGAATGCTTGAATTGAATAAATTAAAATTAGAGAACTCAAATGAACAAAAGTACATTCTCAAACAAAATGAACAAAAGTAAAATTAAAGACCTAAATTGAATTTTAGTTAAAGTTAGAGAGTGTAATTTACATCTCAACCTTATTTTTAATACACAACTCTTTATTTTATTTTAGGCGTAAACACCATTTTGGTCCCTACATTTTGAGGTTATAGTCAATTTGGTTCCTACATTTTAGTAACAGTCAATTTAGTCTATATTATTTTCAATTTGTGGTTAATTTGGTCCATACCGTTAACTTCTAATGGAAAATGCTTACGTGGCAAACGGATTGCACAATTAACACATTTAATATTAAAAATTAAATAAAATGCGGATACGTCTAAATTTTATTGGCCACGTCAATGATTAACAGACAAAAAACATACACTTCAGAAAAATAAAATTGAAAGGATAAGTTTAAAGAATTAAATTAATCAACAAAATAAAAAATTTTATTAAATAAAATTTTAATTTTTTCTTGGACTTTCTTGACAACTAAGCACCAACCCAGTACACAATTTTTCATCCCAATTCAAGGAATCAGAACCTTACACAAAACAAATCCAAATCCTCCTAAAAAACCAGATTTAACAACACCAATTCATCAATAGATAGCACATCTGATTCAGATAAAGATGGTTTTGCCAGAAGATCGCTACAGTTCCAAGAAAGATTTGTGAAATTCCTAATGGGCTTCGTGCCTTCAAGCTTATCTTTCGTACACACAATGCGCATATGCCAGAGCCAGAGATCGATGATCCTTTTTGGATCTGATCCAATCGAGGCTTGTGAGGATCTGATCGCTAATACAATAATAATGATCTTCTTGTATAAAAAAATAAAAAAATAATTAATAATAATAATAATAATAATAAAAACAACAAGTCTTTGATATGTTTTCTGGAAAATTCAATACTAAAAACAAGTTTCTTTTCCAAGAAAATCAAAACAAATATCATTTTTCTAAACATTACCAATACAGAAATGAAAGCTTACTTTTAGCAATGAAATTCATTCACTTCAATTAAAACAACATAAACTTACGAGGTGGTGGAGGTGGGAAGCGTGAGAATGAGAAATGAAGATGTAAGCTATTTTGATTATTTAAATTGGTTATGTTTGTATCTGGGTTGCACTTTGGTTCCGAAGAAAGTAAAAGAAAATTGAAAAATTATTTAATTAATTTAATTCCTTAAATTCATCCTTTTTTATTTTTAATTTTATTTTTCTGATATGTATTTTTTTTGCCCGCTAATTATTGACATGGCCAATAAAATTTTGACATATCAGCATTTATTTAATCTTAAATGTGTCAATTGTACAATTAGTTTGCCACGTAGGCATTTTCCGTTAAAAGTTAACGATAGAGACCAAATTGACTACAAGTTGAAAATAACATGGACTAAATTGACTGTTACCAAAATGTAAGGACCAAATTGACTGCAACATTAAAATATAGGGACCAAAATTGTGTTTTTGCCTTTATTTTATTTTATAGAAACACTTACTCAGTTTTCAATTGAATATAGGGCTTTTTTAGCTATTATGAATCCTAGAATGATTACCATATCATTTTATAATAAGAAATCATCCAATCAATATTTTCTTTTCTTTTTTTGATGAATCCAATCAATATTTTCTTTCCTTTTTTCATTTTTTTTTTAATTTTTTTTATACCAACCTACCTTCAATCATTTTGTAATTTTAGCATTGCGCAATATTACAGTGCTGCCCACTCCGGAGGTAATCATAGTATCATACACAAATAAGCTATGACTAAAATTTAACCACTCATATGCATACCCAAAACTCTTACTAATAATTACACTGCATTCCTTATTAAAAAATAAAAATAAAAATAAATTCCTTATTAAAAAATAAAAATAAAAACAAAAAGTTTACACTGCATTACAATACGGACAAAAAAGAAAACCAGTCATTAGCAAATCCCTCTAGGTTAACAAATTCAACTAAATCTGTGGGAGGAAACTTAGTCTCAGACCCCAAGAAGGAATTGTCTTCTTCGAAAATGGCGTTGAGCCATAATCCTCAAGGTTTTACTCAATCCCATATCAGGGAGAGACACCTCCCACTCATGCCTTATAAGCTTGGGCCTAAGACATGAGTGTACCACTACTACACATATGTAGTAGTGGTACACTCATCTTTAAAGTCTTCTCTAAATTTTTAATCTCATTGAACTTCTTCTTACAGGTCTTCACATGAGTCTTGTACAAACCACAACATGCATGTCCTCTTGCAATAACCAATGGTCCCTTAGTAAGTGATAGGACTAACAAATATCCACATCTCTTAGACCAGACTGCTGAATAAGGACAAAGTTATATTGACGAGATAAAAGATCAGCCGCTCTTGACGAGGACACGGGGCCATTCAATACAGTCCATAAGTAAGCACTTTGGACAGTTACAAAGCCAGTCTGGCAGACCGTTGGGGCCTATTAAAACCCCATTACTAGGTAGAGGCGTTACCACTGAGGCACTAACCACCAACAACGGCTAGAATCCAAGGTAACCTATATAAGGCCTCCACATTATCAACAAAAGGTACTTGAAAATTTTGATACAACTCTGCTAATTCTTTTCTAAAAGTTTTTTTTTTTTCCATTCTAACTTGGGTGTCGAAGACGTTATGGCAGGCACCACATCGGTGGCCATATTAGAAGGACCAACCTCATTATCTACGCAGGTGCTCAAGTGAAGGCTTAGATCCATTTGGGTACTCGACTGACGAGATCAGGCCTCATCAGTTTGGCGCCGTTTGTGGGGAATGCTTTCTGTATCGAGATTCGAAGAAGTAGTTCCCATCAACTTCTATATTCAAAATGGAGTCCAACAAAGATTCTGCAGCCCTGGCTCAAAAAATCTAGGCACTTGCGGCCACCGTAGAAGAACTTACCAGACAAAACCAAGAAATGAAGCTATGACTCCAACAGGGGGAGAACCGATCCAAAGGCAATTCGGAAGATGAAGGGGATAGTCAGAGAAGAAGTGACCGCCAAAGACCTATTTCTCTGGATGACCAGAATTCAGATCTCCTTCGAGAGATGAGGAAGGAGATGGACGAGTTGAGGAATGCTATCAAAGAGAAGACAGAGCAGAGTGTGGACAGACTAGTCAGAGCAATCGATTCACCTTTCACTATGGCAGTCCTGGAGTGTCCAGTGCCGTCGAAGTTCCGGTTGCCTCAGCTTGAGCCGTTCGACGGGCTTAAGGACCCTCAGGACCACCTTAACACCTTCAAGATGACACTGGTCCTTCAGCAGCCCCCTGACGAAATATTGTGTCGTTCCTTTCCTACCACTCTCAAAGGAGCTGTAAGAGAATGGTTCACAAAGTTGCCAACGTCGTCAGTGGATAACTTCGAGCAGTTGAGCAACGCCTTCCTACGCCACTTCATTGGGGGACAGCGTCGTAAGAGGCCAGTGGACTACTTACTCACCATTATGTAGGGAGAGAAGGAGACCCTGAGGTCATATGTGAAGCGCTTTACTCGGGAAACCCTAGAGGTAGCCGAAGTCGACGACAAAGTGCAGTTGACAAACTTCAAAACAGGACTGAGATCTAGAGATCTCGTGGCTTCACTCGCGAAGAATGCTCTAAAGACAATGGCAGAGATGCCCTTGAAAGCGCAGAAGTACATGAATACTGAGGACGCAGTAACAGCCATAAGATATGCAGAAAAGCCAGGAGACAAAGGAAGGAAAGATGACGAACGTAGAGGACAGAAGAGAAAGCGCCTAAATCGTCGGATTACTGACGTAAATAGATGGAAGGACGATAAAAGCACTCGGACGGTAAAATTCACCTCTCTTGTTATGCCCGTTGATAAAATCTTGATGCAGATTAAGGATGAGCATTACCTCAAATGGCTGAGACCACTGCATTTGTCACCCCACATCCACGATAAGAATAAGGATTGTCGTTTCCATAAAGATCATGGCCATTACACAGAAGATTGTCGGGACTTAAAGGATCAGATAGAAGAATTGATACAAAAGGGGAAATTGCAGAAATATGTGAAGAAGGGGGAATACAGTAAGTTCAGGGGGGGGGGGGGGCAACAAAAGCCAGCATGAATCCACTTCCAGGAGTGACGATCGTCCACACCAGCCTTCACAGGATGTGATCGGGGAGATAAAGACGATTGCAGGAGGACCCTTCACAGAAGGGTCATTCAAGTCCTTCAAGAAAGCATGCCAAAGATAGATGAATAGCGTCCACATGATCCCTCATTTAAACAAAGGCGGGCGGACTAAGATATGTCCTTCAATGAAGCAGATGCTAAGGGAGTGAAACAGCCCCACAATGACCCGTTGGTCATAATGTTAAATATAGAGGGATTCAACACCAAAAGAATCCTCATGGACAATGGGAGCTCCGTGAACATCATCTACCTTCCTGCCTTTCAGCAATTGAAGCTAGACCCAAAGAGACTGCGCCCATTTGAATCCCCCCTCGTCAGCTTCAGTGGAGACAGGGTCTATCTCAAGGTTATAATGACGTTGACAATAACTGTGGGGGCATAACCGAGGCAATTGACCCATCAGCTAGACTTTCTAGTGGTAGACTGCCCCTCATCCTACAATGTAATTATTGGGAGACCCACGCTCAATAGATGGAAGGCAACCACGTCCACCTATTGCCTGAAGGTAAAGTTCCCAACAGATAACGGAGTTGGCGAGGTAAAAGGAGATCAAATCTTAGCTAGAGAATGCTACTAGGCCGTCTTGGCTACAAAGGAGAACCATACATGGGTGATCGAAGAGAAGGGAGAAAATAAAATGGAAGCCCTGTAAATAGTGGCGCTGGTTGAAGACAAGACAACTAAGATTACGAGAATAGGGACGACACTAAGCCCTGAGATGAGAACCAGGCTCATCTAGTTCCTTAAAGAGAACCTAGACGTTTTCGCATGGAGCCATGAGGACATGCCGGGCATATCTCCAAAGGTCATTCAGCATAAGTTGAACGTGAACCCGGAGAGAAAGCCCATCCAACAAAGACGAAGAGCTTTTGCCCCAGAACGAGATCAAGTAATTACATAGGAAGTTACCAAATTATTGACGGCGAGCTTCATCCCGGAAGTTGACTATCTTGACTGGCTCGCTAACGTCGTCCTAGTAAAGAAGGCAAACGGGAAGTGGAGAATGTGCGTGGATTTCACGGACCTGAACAAAGCATGATCGAAGGATAGTTTCCCTCTACCAAGAATAGACCAGCTCGTGGATTCTACAGACGGGCACAAGTTACTGACGTTCATGGATGCGTTCTCAGGATACAACCAGATAAAAATGGCTGAGGAAGACCAGGAGAAAATCATTTTCATCACGAGCCAAGGACTCTATTATTACAAGGTAATGCCTTTCGAATTAAAGAATGCAGGAGCTACTTTTCAGAGATTAGTAAACAAGATGTTCAACAAGCAAATTGGCAGAAATATGGAAGTATACATGGATGATATGCTCGTCAAGAGTAAAGAAGAGCTTGCCCATCTGGACGACCTTAGGGAGACATTTGCCACCTTCAAACAATATCAGATGAAGTTGAACCCTAGTAAGTTTGTTTTTGGTGTAGCTTTAGGCAAGTTCTTGGGATTTATAGTATCCAAAAGGGGGATAGAAGCAAACCTAGAGAAGGTGCAGGCCATAATCAATATGGTTTCGCTAAGGACCATCAAAGAAATTCAAAAGCTCACAGGAAGGATTGCAACTCTTAATAGGTTCGTCTCTAGAGCGACGGACAAATGCCTTCCCTTCTTTAAGACCTTGAAGCGGGCTTTCGCCTGGACTGACAAGATTGAAGCAGTGTTTCAAGAACTAAAACATTACCTGAGTAATCCGCCCCTCTTGAGTTCGTCCAAAGGGGGGAAAAATTATACCTATACTTGGCCGTATCAACTACAGCAATGAGTGCAGCCTTGATTCGTGAAGAAGCCAAGAAACAGCTCCCGGTTTACTACGTCAACCAAGCCTTCCAGGGAGTTGAGTCCAGTTACCCAAGGATCGAGAAGATTATGTTCGCGTTAATAGTAGCTTTACGCAAATTAAAGCAATATTTTCAAGCAAATCCTATCCTGGTAATGATAGACCAACCTATCAAAAAGTCCATAAACAAACCTGAAGCAGTAGGAAGAATGATTCAGTGGGCAATTGAGCTTAGCCAATTTGATATTGAGTGCCACCCCAGAACAGCCATCAAAGCACAAGCTTTGGTGGATTTCATCGCCGAATTCGCCTTCCCGGACGAGGACAACCTGACCAACGGAGCTGAGCGATGGACGATTTAAACTGACGATTCGTCAGCTCAAAAAAAAGGCGGAGTCGGGGTCGTCATAACCGCTCCTGATGGAGAAATACTCAAATATAGAGTTCAACTGAGATTCCCGGCTACCAACAATGAAGCTGAGTATGAAGGCATATTAACGGGATTAAGACTTGGAAAGGTACTTGGAGTGAAAAACCTGTTAGTCCAGAGTGATTCGAAGCTGGTGGTTGAACAAATATATATAAAATGTCATATGTAAGTAAAGAAAAATATATTAATGAATAAAAAACTGTCATATGTGAGTAGAGTAAAAAAAAAAAAATTTTTTTGTTAAAATAAAATAATAATAAAATGTTATATATGAGTGAAGCAATAAAAAATTGGTTTAGGAAAAAAAATAACAATTTGTTACATATAGACCGAAAGCACAATACATGATAGAATTTAGTGGAATAGATTGAAATGGGTGGAATGTCATGAAAATTTAAAATAAGATGTAATAGACGGGTGATTTGTAGTTTTGGCTAATTAATTGGAATGAAAAATTTTATTTGTATTGGGGGTAATTATTGAGTATTCCTAAGTATCATAAATGCATTTTTTCCCTTTCACATAATTGTGAGTTTTACTAATTAAATTTATGGTGAGACCCATAATTTATGAGAAAATTATGGTGGATCTCAGAGTACACATTTATGGTAGAGAAAGAAGTACATATTTATGGTATTATAAGAGTATTTAATAATTTTACTTGTATTGGAAAGAGCAAATTGAGATTCATATTTTCTTTTTGCTAAACAAATGAGATTCGTATTATATATTAACTTTTACACACATATTGTATCCATTTGGATTGCGCGTTTTGCGTGTCTATGTTCAGCGTTTTGGGTTTTTTTTTAATGCATGAACAGTAAAATCATATAAATTTACTGTACATGAGACAAAAATCACTGTTCACATACTGTAACAACACTGTCCATGTATTTAAAAATATTAAAAATAAGTCTCACGAAACTATTTATATATTTAAAAATGATTTTGTTACCGTGTTCATTTTAATAAAAATAATTTCAATTCAATTCAAACGGTAGGATTATATCACAATTGTTTTATGTAATATAAATTATGAGTGGTACCCTTCAACAAAAAAAAAAAAAAAAAAAAAATTATGAGTAGTAGGGAAGAAAAAAAAAATTGATTAGTACGTGTGACAGCTAAACGCGTGTTTGTGGTTGGATCCTGCTTTACAAGTTGTCCTTCTTTCCTCATACTGGAAAAGAAAAAAAAAAAAAAAAAAAAAAAATTCTCCTCTTCAAGTTCCCCCTGTATTGGTAAACACGCGTGGAATGGAATTGATTTCATCGCAAGTTCATGGTTCGGATCGTAAGACCATTGAATTCAACAGAAAAGAAACTTCGAAGCTTCAATCCATTTTGGCTTTTCCAACGAAACTCCTTGTTGAATTCCCTCCAAAGTTTCTAATCAAAACAAGAGAGAAACACAGTTCTTCCCTATAGTCTCTCTCTATATATATCGAGATTACATAACAATCCACAATTCACAATCTGGGTCGGAGAAACTTCGTCAAATCACGTTTTATCTGTTACGTCTGTTACATCCAAACGCGTAATAAGATTTCTTAATTTCAGTCAGTTTCGGAGAGAAAGAAAGAAAGAAAGAATGGGGAACTGCTTTTCCGATGTGGAGGGAGGCAAGCAAGCAGTGGGTGGGGCCCAACAGAGGCCCAACAGTATTGCCACCACCACCACCAACAACAATGGCGGACACAACGACGCCGTTGAGTTCTTCTTCAGGTCTCGTGGCATTCAGCCTCTCTTCACTCAAATCGAGGTAATATATGTCAAATACAAAGTACAAAAAAGACAAAGCCAGAAACTTTTTCAATATTTCGTTACGCTTTTATATGTATAACTATATCAAAAATTTCCATTACATAACACACAAAACCATATTTTGTATGTGTACGGGTTGTGTTACTGTTTATTCTGTACCCCAATTTGGGTCAAAAGTCAGTCCAATTCAGTCAATTCCTATAGTCGTTCAAAATTTTGGGTCTTTTTTTAGTTTTGTTTTGTATGTGAACTGTGTCAATTTTAATGTTCACTCGGAAAATACTTGGTCCGGATTAAGGTGAAATTGTGTGCTCTCTTCTCACTTTCATGATGGACCTTAATATGAATTTAATGAATCGACCTATCATAATTGTGAGAGACGGGGAGCATCATTCACCGTGCTCATGCAGTATCTAAGAATTACTGGTGTTTTCCTAATCCCCACGATGGGTCAAACTCCCAGAATTTTTATTTTTTTTAGAGATTCTAGTGTGCCTTATGTTTGTAACTTTGTCGATTTTAATGTTTACTGTATTAGTGCTTGCTGGTACTGCTTTTATATATATGAATCTATTGCTTTGTTGATTTGGGCATTATCTATTCCTCTTTTTCAAATACATTTTTTACATATATGGCTTATTATAATCATTTTTTAAGATTCCTTATTGTTCTGTTTGGTTGTTGAGAAAAAGTTCTGGACGTGAAGATTACAATTGTACTTCTTTTTAAGAAAAAGAAACCAATGGGACCAATTATTAAAGTATGATGTTATAATTATTTTTTATGGGAATTGCTATTATAGCTTAAACTTTGGATGCTGAAAAAAAAATTACAGGGGTTGTCATTGCTTTGGCATGTCTTGAAAGATGCATCCTGGGGATTACTTAGGATGAAAGTCTCATACTTAAAAGAGTGTGACAATTCTTTGGGAGAAACTACATTGGATTCTAGCTCTAGATCTTGGTCTCTGATTTCATGACAAGAGTTATTTGATTCAGGAATTATATATATATGTATATATACACACACACACGTTACCTGATTATTACAATTGATGTTTCTTTGAAAACAATAGTAGTGAGAACAATAATAACATAAATATGGTTAATCTTTATTATAAGTAAAATATTTATTGTTAAGGAAAAGTTCACTAGTGATGCTACTTTTGTTGCTATGGTTGTTGCTTAAATAAATCCAAGGATTTAACTTGATCTTAAAAGATTTTTGGAATCTCCGTTGTTGGGCTTAAAACAAAATGACATTTTTTTTTTTATTCATTTGACTGTTTTGTGTACAAAGGCATATTTGATAAATTAATTATCACTACATAGTGGAGGAGATTTGTACTATTTCAATGGTGTTAAAAGTTTCATTTCCCTTAGTTCTTTTCAAGCTCTTAGTTTATCTTAATAAGTGGACCATGTAGGACATGCAGGGCAATGTTGACTTTGTATTTTGTTCTTAATATGGTGATCAATATGTAGCGCACTTTTTGGCAATGAACAATTTCTCAGAATTTGAGAATTGATCGTGTAGTAGGGCTTCCACCAAGTTCCAATGCTTCACAGCAAGGAACCTTTTCTCTATGCATGTTAGGTTTTTTGAAAATGTAGGTGTCTGCATGCTTTGTATGGTTAGTAACTTGTTGCCACCAAAGTCCACATCAATGAGCCCACCTGACCTCTTCCTAAAAGTTGCACTACAGAATGCTCCCCCAAGGGGAACACTAGCAAGATTCCCATTTGTTGGTTCCAATTTAACAATGGAACATTAGACAAAACCATTGATTCAAAATTCTTTTTATTGTGGTGTAGAAAAATGTATATCTATATTCATTTGCTTATATTCAGGACCACTAGATGCTTTTATTTGATTTTTCTTATTGATGTGTACTTTGTTGCAAGTCCTATTGGGGTCAACAGTTTGGAATTTTCCTCGCATATATAATTATCATGTCAAAATTGCTAGCCAATTCATGAAACCTAAAAGTGACTTGTGATGGTCTTTTAATTATCTACTTCAATTAGTAACTAACTTCATAAATTTGACGTTGTGGTGCAAATTGCTAATCAAGCTATATATTGATGAAATATTAGTAAACTTGGACACTGAAGAAGCTCTGTGAAGCAACTATTATGCATTTTAACATATAGAGTAAAAGTATTAATCTCATTTTAGTCCAATGAGTTTTGGCTCAAATGGCATTTCCTTCTTTCATAAGAATGGGATAGAGGATAAGGTTGTTGGCTTAGGACCAATTGGGTGCATGTGTAACTTGTCTTTCAAAAGAAATTTTATCTTAATTTAGGTTTAAGTAATTGAAGTGCCTCTATTTTTGAAAAGGATGAGTTGTCCTACCTTTTTTTCATCTCTAATAGATGGGTATTGTGGAGTTTGTTGGTTCACCCTTTCACTATATATGGGTGGCATTTTATAAAGATCCGAAGCAGTAATACTGTCTTATATAATTTAACTCAAGATAGGACATTAGTCTTGTGTACATTACCATTGGAATTGTTATTCAATCTACATTAATGGCTCTTTTGTTTTTCATGACTTTTCATATTATTCTATGTGGTTTGCCCGTTTTTGGTTTCTCATTATGTATTCATGCATTCTTGTGTTTCAATTTTGTGCTGCAGTTATCTCTATCTGCATCTAACTTGCTTGACCGTGACATCACTTCAAAGGTATTCCTCTCTATACATAACCACATTTGATAGTGAGTTTATTAAGGGTATACTATAATTTTCCAATTTGCTAATATTTTGGTAATTTACTATGGTTTTGTTTGTTTTAGCTTAAAATTCCAGCTTATTTTTAAAGAGAAATATGCCAATGAAAATATCATCCAAACACTATCCAACCTCCTTTTGTTTTAGTATGAAATTTGAGGTTCTTTGTTTTCATCTTCCCTTCAAATTTCTAATATGTGATAGTTTGGGAAGTTATTATCTAAATGAGATTCCTTGTTGGGGAAGATTTGTCAGAATAATAAATTTTGCACTTAGGAAGAAAGTATCTTATCAAGTACTTCAAAATAAGTCTCATCACACTCAAGCAAAATACACAATGGAGTTCTCAATGAAAAAGGAGTTTTATTGATAATTAAAACAATACATATCCTTTGCTACACACACCGCATCACTCTGCACTTCTACTCTTGCTTATTATTTCACTTGCATTTTCATACTCCTGCAATCAATGCCAAGCCTTATATAGTATACATGAAAGACTAAAATTACACACTACATTCTAAAACAAAACGAGACAAGCAATAATAGCCTATTACCTAAAAGTAAAAGAAAGACACATTACATACTTGTTTCGAGCTAAACTTGTTACACCTTTTGATAGTCAAGGACAACAACTCACCTACTAAAGTGAGAAATTTTCTCTTTCATATTTTTAGTTTACCAATCAAACTAAGCTAGTAAGGACATGCAAGCTTAGTAAATAACACATGCAAAATGCTTTAAAACAAATCATCGGCCTATTGCTAGGGTGGGAGTATAGTGCTGGGTACAGCTACCTATCACTAAATAACAGATGTAAACTTACTAGCATTCATGGGTTTGAGTCAAGGAATCGACCTCTCCAAAAAAATGGGGATAAGGCTGCCTACCAATCACCTCTCTCAAACCCTGTAAAAATGGGTGAGTTGTGCTATGGGTATGACTTGTAGTCCTTGGTTCCTACCTGGGGTATGTCAAAATTACTCGTGCCATAAGTAGTGTTTATGTCAGACAAGCACTTCTTTGTATACTCTTGGATATGTAAGAAGCTGAACTGTTATGTTGGCTGTTTCTGATAATGATTCTCATATATTTGAGGGTCTTGATTTTGTCAATCCACAGTAGTTTGTTTATGTGCTTGTATAATGTGCATGCATGTTGTGCATGCATGTTGTGATCAGGCTTGTCTTACTATGCTTTTTGCTAAAATATACTTTATTTCATTCAGAGTGATCCAATGGCTGTGGTTTATGCAAAGAAAAGAGATGGAAAACTAGAGGAGTTAGGTCGCACTGAGGTTGTATTGAATAGTTTGAATCCTACATGGATAGAAAAAGTTACAGTTGCATTCCAGTTCGAGATTGTGCAGCCATTGGTGTAAGCTTTACAAATTTCTTCAAGTGCTTATCTTTGTGTAGATAAATCCTGTTTTACTATAAGTGATTTTCTAATTTAACTAGATGGCTTGTGTTTGCCTTTATTTTTCTTGGTGCCAGATTTCATGTATATGATGTGGATTCAAAATATCATAATGTACCTGTGAAGGTATATATCAGTTTTAGCTCTTTTAAGTATTTATTATTTTAATTCATGTTTTGTAGCTTATGTTCAATTATTTGCACTGTTAATAAATTACACAAAAAAAGTGTACATGTTCTTGTTGCATTTCTGCCAATCTTTAAGTTCTGAATATTGCACTTTGTAAGATAAAACTCTTATCAACATTTGTAATATGTGAAATGTGTATTGATTTGACTAGATCACACTATAAATTGCAAGTATACTAAGCACTAAATTTGTCAATACAAGGTCAAAAACATTGAAGTGGAAATAAAAGTAATTAGCGAACAATTATAAACAAATGTTTGATGCCAATTGTGTGATATGTCTCAAATAATCTCAGGAAAAAATTATTTTGATAGTAGCTATACATGTGACTGTGCATGGTGTAATTGTATGGGAAATCACTTGCTGGAAATTATTATGAAACTTTTTTTTCAGTGTGTTGCATTTAGCTCTTTCAAAAATAATTAAACTGGATTTGTTGCTTCTGTCAATTTGGCCATGATATAGGAAAAAAGTTATATAACAAATAAGAAATGAAAGTAAAGGGAAATTTAGTTTAAACTCTAAAGTCCTCCATGTAATATTGGTGATGTTTATAATTTTCTTAATAATCTTTTACTCCATGGTTGTAATTTTGGTAACTGTACAAAGCGTGGAATGCAAATTTTTTTGACAAAAAACCAAATTTGATTGGTTAACCATATCAATTATGAATTAATTGATACTTTTGAAAGATTGTGACAATTTAAACCATATTCAGATGTGAGCAAAGAAGGTAACTTATAAGGATTATATTTTTGATTTGCTATCATTTCATCTAGAATAATCTAACAAATTTAGTTGATGATGAAGTCTTTATTTTAAAAGTTTATTTCTGTTGCCTTGCAGACACTAAAATTGAATGATCAAGAATTTCTTGGTGAGGCTACTTGTGTTCTATCTGAGGTATATCACCTTGGGTTCAGTTGGGCTCATTGAAATTATATAAAGCACATATATCATGCTGGTGCAATTTGAGTAAAAGTTTGTGTTAATTTTGAGTGTTTTATTCTTAGAAATTTCAAGGGTAGAAAGACAAATGTGAGAGCCACTTTGCTATAATGTTATTTTAAGATTTTGTGCATCATAGTTTAGATTACCGCTGATGCAGTTAAAAATTAGGGGAAATTACACTTTGCCCACCTATGGTTTGCCCGAAAAATACTTTGCTTACTTGTGGTTTAAAAATTAGCACTTTACCCATTTGAGGTTAGCTCCGTTTATCTCTTGTCACCTACCTCAGTTAAAAACAAGGGTAAATTTTTATTTTTGTTACCCTTTTATGTATCTCTCCTCTCAAAACATAAAAAAACTAAAAAATCAAGGGAAAATGAGATCTAAAAGCTAGGTTTTGTAAAAATTAAAATCTAAATTTTACATATTTTTTTCATGTATCAACTTTAAAATCTTCTATTTTAACAAAAATGTATTGTATTACTTAATTTTACGGAGTACTAAAAAAAATGTTTTGGAGAGGGAGAGCGTATTTTATAGTATTAATAGTGATAGAAAATTAGAAATAGGACTTTTATTTAATTTATTAAGCTGGGAAAAATAAGGGGAGTGAAAGATAGAGAAGGCACTCAAGGCAGCAAAGAATGAAACAGTAGCACTTGGTATAAAATTGTTCAATTCAAAGTGCATTAAAGTATTGACCTTTGAGAGATGTAAAATTGGAAGTAGCTCCTTAGCTCCACATGTTACCAACTCATAGTCACACTGACAAGGACAAGAAGCTGGTTCTCAGCAGTCATTGGACGAATTTAGACATCAGAAGGAATTGTCCACTCAGTCGAGGCTATTTGGAGGGGATGGTGGTCAGCAATTTTCTGAAGACATTGAGCTCTTGGGCTTTGTAAATGCAGATTCTGAGGAAAGATTAAGTGATATTTTTGATGGCGTCTTTCAATGGGAACAAAAACTGATGGCTCAACATCCAGTGTTGTGGAGTACACTCTTTTCCAAAAATTGTTCAATTCAATTTTTAATGTGTTAAAATAGAAATCTAAAAGTTGATACATAAAAAGAAGATGTAAAAGTTAGGTTTTAATTTTTACAAAACCTAGCTTTTAGATTTCTTTTCCCTTAATTTTTTAGTTTTTTATGTTTTGAGAGCAAGAGAGACATATTTATCCTTATTTTTAATTGAGGTGGGTAAATGGAACAAACGGAGCTAACTTCAGGTGGGTAAAGTGCCAATTTTTAAATCAGAGATAGGCAAAGTGTTTTTTGGGCAAATTAAAGGTGGACAAAGTGTAATTTCCCCTAAACAATATGTTTCAAATGTAACTAGTGGCTTAAATTCTTTTAGAATGATTTGGTCAACATGTACTAAACTTTGGTGTTTGTTTTTCATCAATTTTCTCTCTTTCTATTTTCATGGCAGATAGTGGCTAAACAAACTCGGAGTTTAACCCTAAATCTCAATAACAAAAATGGGCATACAAGCTTAAGGAACTTAGGGGCACTCACTATTCATGCAGAGGAAACAGTTTCTTCGAGGAGTTGTGTTGAGATGGTAGTCCATTGTTCCCACTTGGATAACAAGGACCTATTCTCTAAAAGTGTATGTACTCACAAAGAAGATACCTTAAAATTTCATGTTTAAGCATACATATTCTTGATTGTGTTTGTTTCTTAAGTTTCTTCATTTATTTTAGGATCCTTTCTTAAGAATATCTAGAATTGTTGAGAGTGGAGGCTCTGTTCCAATATGCAAAACTGAAGTGGTGAAGGACAATTTGAATCCAATTTGGAAACCCATATGCCTGAGCATACAGCAGTTTGGAAGTAAGGTATGCTTGTTGATTTTTGATTCTTGGTTTCCTATTAGATTATGTTTATAGGATGTTTTGTAATTTTGATAATTAATGAAGACTCATGGCATATGCAATTTCACTTGCTACAGGATAACCCATTAATTATCGAGTGCTTTGATTTCAATAGCAGTGGCAATCATGTGCTTATTGGGTAAGTTAAAATTTATTGTTGTCCGGATTAGTTTTAGTTTTTGTTTATTTTCACTTTTCAATTTTCACGATTTAGTCTCTGGTACTAAAAGAAGGTATTTATTTTAATTTACCTCATCAGTAAGCTCCAAAAGTCTGTGGCAGACCTGGAAAAACTTCATATAGAAAGAAGTGGTGCAAATCTCACCTTGCCATCTCCTCATCATGGTCATGAGAAAGTACTTATTCATACTTGCATTTATATTTTTAAAAAATACTTCATTTTAATCTTTATGTTTAAATTTTTACATTGCTTACTAATTTATCAATATAGGTTTTGAAGGGACAGCTGTTTGTGGATCAATTTTGTGAAAAGCAACATTACAGTTTTCTGGATTACATTTCCAGTGGATTTGAGCTTAACTTTATGGTTGCTGTTGACTTTACAGGTAAAATATATCCCATTCTAGGGGAGTTATATAGTTTTTTATTTTATTTTTTGGGTTCTCTTTTTCCTAGTTCAAAATGTTTTGGTTGATGACTGATTTATGCTTTGAATGATCAATATCTCTTTCCTTAGCCTCAAATGGAAATCCTTGGAATCCAGATTCTTTACACTACATTGATCCTTCTGGCCGTTTGAATTCTTATCAACGGGTAAGACTATGCATCCTCTAGTGCTCTCAATAGGGTTGTTGCTTTTCTTTGTGTCTTGTGTGTGTGTGTGTGTTTTTTTTTTCTAAACATTAGATACAACAAATCCTTACCCCACACTCCCCCCCCCCCCCCCCCCCCCCCCCCAATACAGTTTTAATCCTGTATGGGTTCGTGAGTTGTATTTTCCTAACACATGCCAAAAGAAGAAGAAAGGACACAAAATAACCTGGAAATTGCTTGTAGAACAAGGAAAAATAGCTTTTACATTGAACTTGTCCAAAAAGAGGCGCACAAAAACAACTTGGGAAAGAAAAAATAACTTTTACATTGAATTTGTTGATAGCAATGTCTATATGATCAAGCAGCTATCTTTTGTTTGTCATGACTCAATATGATCAAGCAACTTGTTTTTCATATCAAAGTTGCAGGTTCTTTTACTCTCAACTAAACGCAGAACATGTTAGAGAAATTTAAAAAAAAAAAAAAAAACCATACATGGAACATGTCTGAGATTGTGGATTGTGTAAAAAAAAGTTTCTTTGTTTTGAAATTTTTGTTAGGGTTCTTCTGTTTGCATATACTTAAAATAAATCTTCATTGATTGATGAAGTCATTGTATGCTTAATTAAGAAAACTTGCAGGCTATAATGGAGGTTGGGGATGTCATTCAGTTTTATGATTCCAATAGGCGCTTTCCTGCTTGGGGCTTTGGAGGAAGAACAATTGACGGTACCACATCACATTGTTTTAACTTGAATGGAAGTACAGGTGCCTTTGAGGTGAGAGGAGCTGACTTTGTAATGCTTTGTTTGCTTAATCTTTGAAGAATCTGACTTGGCTGGCATATTGCCTAGCTGTTTTCACACAGCTCTCTCTCTTTCTTTGTAATCCTCTTGCAATTTTTATTGGAAACCCCTTAATTTTTATAAAAGTGAAATCTATGCTTATCCATGTCTTCTTATTATTACTGTTATTATCTCATATTTCCATTCTTTTTCTCAAATATAATTAATTATTTATTTATAATTCTGTTGAATAGCATCTGAAACCTGGCTCTGTCACCATTGATGTTTTACCTTCTATTACCTCTAAATCACAAACATTTTTAACCAAACACGAAAGGTTCTAAACCCTATTTACAACAAACAAAAATACATTCAAAATCCCCAAATACATTAATTTTATCATCAAAAGGTTTGAGAAAGTCTCAGATGCCCTTAAAAAGAAGTCCATGAGAACGGTGCAAATTAAATAGATTGAGTTATCTCACCTAATAAAATTTGGAACATTATGTGTTTTGCATCATAAGATTAAATGTCTGTTGTAAAGGATTACAAGTAAATGGTACCATAGGATTCATATCATTCTTTGTAAGTTAATAACTATTGAGTATAAGTTGTTCATATATTTCTAAACACTGCATGTCATACTCTTATGTAACATCCAGTTTCTTTCTTTGTTTCTTTCTTTTTAATAGATGAATTAATCAAATTATTTTATTAATTAATAGGTTGAAGGAGTTGAAGGCATCATGGATGCTTATGCAAGGGCTCTCCATAATGTTGCCCTGGCAGGACCCACTTTATTTGGCCCAGTGATTAACACAGCTGCACAAATTGCTGGCCAGTCCATCTCGTACAACAGCAGCAAATACTTTGTCTTGCTCATTATAACGGTAAAGAGAATGTTGAATCAAATTTATTTTGTTTGTGATAAATTACTATTTTTATTGAAGCAGATGAGACACTTTATGTCACAGGATTTATACACAAAGCTCTCCCAAAGAGGATTTTGTCTTTATTTGATGCCTCTTTAAATTAATTCTTCAATTAATCATTCAATAAAAATTGTCATCTTTCTAGGATGGAGTCATTACAGACCTGCAAGAAACAAAAGATGCTCTGGTCAGGGCATCTGATTTGCCTCTATCTATCCTTATTGTTGGAGTGGGAGGTGCAGATTTTAGAGAAATGGAGGTATAATGTTTTCCTAAGTTGATGTCTTTTATACCCTTTTATGCATTATTTTAATTATTCAGTAAAAATGGTGGAATTTTAGCTTTTAGAATTTTTGCTTGAATGACTGTAATGTATCTTAATTTTTGGGCAGGTTCTTGATGCTGACAATGGAAGACGGTTAGAGAGCTCTACGGGTCGTGTGGCTACACGTGACATCATGCAGTTTGTTCCAATGCGAGATGTGCATAGTGAGTACATAATGGCACTTGTTTGTACAAAATTTTTGTGTTTATATCTAAAAGAATCCACTAACTGTAATATTGTATTCAAAACTATCCCAGTTAGATAATTATTCTAGAAAAAATGGAATGAACATTTGGTTAGTTCTGCCAGTCAGATAACTATTGATCGGTGGGGTGATGAAAGGACAAAAGGGTGTGTGTGAACTTTGAAATTGTGTTTAACAAAAACGTTGCACGGATTGCCATTGCCATTGTTGTCTTGATCCACAGTTTTTGGCTCGATTGTCTGTACACATTAGACATGTTATAGTTAGAAAATGAGATCATGGTTTTAATCTAGTGCAAATGTGTGCTCAGCAAGCTGATTTGCTAAGCCTGACCGGACCAAGCTTGACCAAGCCCTACAAATTCTAAAACTGCTTGGCTCCCTTACAACCTTAAAACCATTTCTATGATCTTCCCTCTTGATTTTTTTATCATCTGTTTGATTCTATTATTTGTTTTATCAATTGGAATTGATTATATCCTTGTTTTTTCAACTTCTTGTACTTGTTCTTTATTTGGCCTAAGCTTCTTCATTGTGTTTCATCTAACAAATTAGCTGTGGTCTGTACAGGTGGGCAGATTTCTGTGGTTCAGGCTCTATTGGAAGAGCTACCTGGACAATTTTTGACATACATGTGGAGTAGAGATATCAAGCCAAGCCCTCTCGATGCAGCCTCAACTTCTGCTTGACTAACATTTACCAAGTACACAAGATTTATAAATATGCTGATTTTGCTTACATCAATTGAAAAAATTTAGGTCTGAACCAATCACAAGTTAACTTACCTTAGAGGAGCTCTCTATAAACAAATTTTTTAGGTATGAACCACTAACAAGTTGAATTTCCTGAAAGAATTTCTTTATATCATCCTAAAAGAAAATGTACAGATTTTTTAACCCAAAAAAAAAAAAAAAAATTCTTTATCTTGTATAGGTAGAATTTAAACTTTATTCAAGTTCAACCTATATTTTAAGTAAACAAAGCAATGAAAAAGAAGTTAGTTTTGCAAGGAGAAAGTGTATTTTGGTCTACATGCTAGTTCCATGGAGTAGGACTCTCACAAGGATTTGTAGCACCCATCCGTAAGGAAGGTGTTGTCACGTTGTGGGCTCACATGTATGTGATCTGGCGATAATTTTTGGTGTAGCAGCTTTTGGCCCCAAATAAGGATCTAGGTTCACTTATCTTTATCGAATGTCACTGCATTGTGTGGAGAACAAACATTTTTAGATTAAATCAATATCTAATTGGGAAGCTGTTAACAAAAGGAATAATGTACTGCTGTTGAAGTATTTCACTATTTGTGTTGTGTGAGCGTTGTATAGTGACATTCCTTCAAAAAGCCTTGTTACATTGTATTTTATGTTTTTAGAAATGCTTCAATTTTTATATTACAAAGAATGTAAAGGATTCTTTTTTGAATGATTTCAAATGTTTTGTGAATTCCACAATGTCTACCATGGGATGACTCTCTTGAGTGCTACTTGATGTGAATACTCTTACACATAAATATGATAATATGTCACTGGATCATGGTTTGGGCAAAGATAGGGATGGCCATACCCATTGGGTAATGGATATCCAACCCTACACAATCCAATTATTTTGGGTAATACCTAGTTCATAATGGGCAGAAGGTAATTGGGTAGGGTTTGGATATTATCCAAATATTTTGGGTAGGGTTTGAAAATTTGGAATTCTTGAGTGACTTTTGAGCTGGGTGTAAGGAGTTTTAGAGCTGTTAAAAGTGTTAAATTTTGTGATATATATAGTTGATTATGGATTTTGGTTGGTAATGGATTATGTTAGAACCTTGATGTATATTTTAATTTCTTGTTTGAATCGATATGCTTATATAATAAGAAAATTAGTACAATTAACATTCCATAATATATATCCAATTTTCAGAATCAAGGAAAATTACAAATAAATTGTACGATTCCTTCTAGACAGCTAGTTAAAAGCACCATCCTTTGAGCACCATACTTTTAACTTCTATCCTTTTCGTGGTTTCTTCTTCGTTATTCAAAGATGATCCATGCAATAATTTTTCTCCTTGCCAATGTTAAAAATTATCTGACTTCTTTGATTACAATCTTAAAAAGACTCGGATAGGCAATTTATGTATATTATTTCTTAAAATTTTCATTTACTGCATCTTTTCTAGTATTTATCTGGGTGCGGAGGTCCTATTTTTGAAGTCCTATAATAATCCTCCTGTTCGTGTAAATGTGTAGCCTGTGCTTTCCATCTCTGTCTAAATATAAATTACATCTTGAAACAATACAGAAGAGGTCCTAATTGCATGAAATTAGGTGATCTTCAGCAAAAATAGGACACTGCTATAAGTAGGAAGAGCTTTTTAACTGATTCTTTCATGTGCTTAGTACAAGTGATTCATGACCATATTATCAAGTTGTTTATGCAAATAAGTAGTACCATGTTACAAGCCTAGATAACTTTCCTAGAGAAAGATTCTAGATCTGATTATGATTAAAATGAGGTTTATATTTAAGAAGAAAATTGTTGCACCCATAGCTGAAGTCCTCTGTTTCACTAGAAACCTGACTATGACTGAAGACCTTTGCAGAATAAGAGAAGATAAGAGGTTTCAGACTAATCCTAGTGGGGTAAGTGACAAAATCCCAATGTGCAAACAACTATAATTCACTAGTTCTAGAGCTAGGCGTATTTAGATCCTATGCCTGGGTTTCAGGTATTTTCTTGATTTTAATATAGCATTGTTATCTAAGCTGGCCTGGTGGATTTTGAATAACAAAGATAACCAGTGAACTCAAGTTCTAAAAGCAAAATACAGAGTAAGAGGAAATTGGCTTTGGGCTGAACCTGTGAAAAGTGCGTCTTGGTCATGGAAGAGCTTAGGGACTGCTAAAGCTACACTCATAGCTTGAGCTTGCAAGATGATACATTGTTGGGAGAATACCCGGCCCTAATATGGGAGGATGAGTGGGTTCCGGATCTACCAAATTTTAAACCAGTGTCTAAGTCACATGATAACAGAAACTCTTGTCTTGTAGTATCTCAATTACTTAGGCAAGATAAATTTGGTTGGGATGAAGAGAAGCTAAATTCCTTATTTGATGAGCTATCAGCTAAGGCCATCCAAAGGCTTCCAGTAAGACCAAGAGAGCTACTTGGTATTGGGCCAACAACACTCCAAATGGTAAACATTCAGTCAAAGCAGTGTAGTGGAACAGAATTGAGCATATACGAAGAAATTGGACAAGTGATTCAAAAGCTTCCAAAATACATGACAGGTTCAAGATGTTACTATGGAGAGTTGCCATAAATATATTGCCAATAAAGGATAAAATTCAAAGCTTCAAGCCTGATATTGACACAACATGTCCTCTCTGTGGAGTTACAAATGAAACTCCATTGCACTTGTTTGTCCAGTGCCAATTTGCAAAAGCCATCTGGTTTAGTAACAACTGAAGCATAAGACCAGATCAGTGGAATTTAAGCTCCACTGCTCATCTATTATCCAAATATTTTACCCATTATTATCCATTTAATTAATTAGATCTAACTCAAACCCAACTCAACCAAATTATTATGAGTATACCTCAACTCACCTAATTACCCAATAATCAAAATTACCAAATTGCCCCTTAAAACTTGAAAGTGACCAAAGTATTCCTAAAATCCTCTAAAATTGCCGAAATGCACTCAAAACCTAAAAAATAACCGAAATACCCCCGAAACCTAAAAATTATCAAAATATCTCCGAAACATAAAAATTGACTGAAACACCCCCCAAAACCTAAAAACTGACCAAAATACCCCTGAAACCTAAAAAATAGCCAAAATACCCCTGAAAATAAAAAATTACCAAAATACCCCCTAAACCTAAAAAAATGATAAAAAGGCTCTCGTAATCTAAAAAATGACTGAAATACCCAGAGAATCAAAATAACCCCAAAACCTAAAAAATTACCAAAATTCATTCAAAACCTACAAAATGACTGAAATATTCTTAGAACCTTTAATTTGACGAAAATACCCTCGAAATATCCAAAATACCCCAAACCTCTATTTTGGTAATTTAAGAGGTCACAGATGTATTTTGGTCATCTTACAGGTTTAGGGGTATTTTGGTCACTTCAAAGGTCTCAAGGGTATTTTGGTCAATTTATAGGTTTTGGGATATTTTTGGTAATTTTAGAGGTTCGGGGTTATTTTTGGTCATTTTAAAAGTTTTGGGTGTATTTGGTCACTTTAAAGGTTTAGGGCTATTTTGGTCATTTTTTAGGTTTAGGGTGTATTTTTCCCATCATATAGGTTTTAGGGGAATTTTTGTCATTTTATAGATTTTGGGAGTATTTTGGTCATTTTATAGGTTTTGGGGGTATTTTGGTCATTTTTTAGGTTTTTGGAGCATTTTGATAATTTTTAAGTTTCAGGGGTATTTCAGTAAGTTTTTAGGTTTCAGGAATATTTCGTTCATTTTTTAGGTTTAAGGGTTATTTCGATCATTTTTAGGTTTCGGGGGTATTTTGGTAATTTTGAAGTTTCGGGGGTATTTTAATTAGTTTTTAGGTTTTGGGGGTATTTTCTTGCTTTTCTTATCAAATATTTGTCCATAATTCTAGCAAAAGAATAAAAAATAAATTATAAGTTTATTTGAAATATCAATAAAATTATTAATTAATTATTGTTGTTTAGTTGTTTCATTAATTTGTCTATCTTTTATAAACTATAATTTGTTATATTATTGTTTCATTAATTATAAAATTATTAATTATTATTTAGCCTAACATAATTTAATTTATTTGTCTTTTATAATATATTGATTTATTATACTGCTTTAATTATTGTTGTTTAGCCTAACAATAAACTATATTGCTTTAATTTGTTTGTCATTAATTATACTGTTTTAATTTGTTATATTGTTTAGCCCCATGTCCTGTGCACATTGCACTAAAAGAGCCACTAATGTGCACATTATTTACACATCCCGTGTGTAGCACAATAATTAAAGCAGTGTGCAACCCGGCCCCATGTGGCCATGTGCCCATCCCACCCCACCCCATTCAACAGACAAGCACACCTAATGCCTTATGAGTGATGCCCCTGCCAATCAGAAAATTTCACAATCACACATTACATTAGTCTAAAAGATAATTAATATCTCACCAGTCACCCACACCAACACACTACACACACCAACACCAACACCAACGGATAAGATAAACTGATAAAGCCAAATTCAAAAAGTTATAAACAGACAAAATATTAATAAATGTAAAGTTTAGTTCGACCAATCAGAGAAAGAAAGAGTTAGGCTTATTTATTTATTTTTTTGACTGAAGAGTTAGGCTTATTAAAGAATAAAGAGAGAGAGAGAGAGAGAGAGGGTTAAGAGTTTCATTCATTTCATTCAGAGAGAGAGAGAGAGAGAGAGAGAGAGAGAGAGAGAGAGAGAGAGTGAGACTGAGAGAGTCAGAGAGAAAAAGAGAGAGAAGTTAGCTTAGTAAAATAAAAAATGAAATACCTTGAGGGAGGGAGCACTAGAGCAGTCGAGCAGGGAGGCTTGAAGGTTGAGGCAGTGACGAGGCGACGTCGCGACGAGCGATCTCTGATGAGGGTGAGCGATGAGCGACGACGACGACGACGATCTGGACTGGACTGATCCGATCTTCGTCTGTTGGCTTGAGGCTTAAGCGGTGTTGCCCTTGCTTTGAGGGACTGAGGCATTGCTGTCTTTAGGTTTGCTTTAGCAATTTTTTTTTTAATTATTTTTTTTATTTATTTTTTTTTATAAAGCCTTAAGTGATTTTTAGTTTAGAAGTGATTTCTGATTTAGTGATTCTGTATTTTTTTTTTTTTTTTTTTGTAGAATCCGTGGGTAGCTCTGTAATCTGTTGACTGTTGGGCTTGGCTCTGTTACAATTTTTTTTTTTTTTAGTTCAATTTTTTTTTTTGGGCTTGAAAGTAGAGCAAATAAATTTTATTTATTTATTTGAGGGTGACCCTAATTTTGTGACTGAGGGTGTTCCTAAATACAGAGCAAATACAAAAATTTTTAATTATTATATATAAATTTTTTTTTCAAGTCAGGGTGTTCCTGGGAACACCCTGACTTGCCCATGGTGTCGCCACCATTAGGGGGTATTTCGGTCATTTTTTTAGGTTTAAAGGGTATTTTGGTAATTTTTGGATTTTGGGGGTATTTTGGACAATTTTTAGGTTTTGTGGGTACTTTAGTCATTTTTTAGGTTTTAGGGGTATTTTGGTCTTTTTTAGGTTTATGAGGGTATTTTGGTAATTTTAAGTGGTTTTTGAGCATATTTGGTGATTTTGGTGGTATTTTGGTTTGTTTAGATATTTCTTGAGTATTTTGATCATTTTAGAGATTTTGAGATATTTTGGTCATTTTAGTGGTTTTTAAGCATAATTGGTGATTTTAGAGATATCAAGGGTATTTTGGCAATTTTAGAGGTTTCATGGGTATTTTGCTCATTTTAGAGATTTTGATGATAGTTTGGTCTTTTTAGTGGTTTTTGAGCATATTTGGTGATTTTATAAAAATTGGGTTTGGGTAGGGTATGGATATCCATGGATAAACAAACTGGGTAACAATTGAGTATGGATGCTAATAGGGTAAGGTAATCTGGTATCCATGGATAAATTAATTGGGCTGGGTATGGGTATAAACTACCCATACCCTACCTATGGCCATCCCTAGTAAGCAAAGATGGGAGCTAATCATCAGTCGTCACTTGAGTTGGGTCTAACAACCGTTCTTTTAACATCTATGTAGAGGTTAAATCACCAAACTTTAAGTCTTTTGAAGTTAGAATACGAACTTGGGAATGTGTTAAGCAACTATGCACACCTAACTTAAAGGACTAGCCTCCACTTGTACTGCTTAGCCATTTTCTGACAAGGTCCCACTAAGTTGGTTCCCTTCTAAGCATGTCAAATTCACACACACACACACACACACACATATATATATATATATATATATATATATGGGATTAAATACATAAACCACAGGCTTAAAGATCAATCACTTAGAGGTGGGTGTCCTAATTTTAGGGCTTCATTTATAAAACTCTAATTGGAAATTTTCAATTTCAAAGTTGCTCAGACATCACCTTGACCAGCACCATATGTGAATCACTTTTATTTAAAGAAAACCAATGAAAGAAAGCAGAAATTTGGGGTTTCTCTGAGGCATATGCTTAGGTAGGGACTAGAGCAGTGTACACACGACACAATGCTTCAAGATGCATGCACAATGGAGGGCTACGTGCACGCATTTGTAACTCTAATTTCTATATCTCCACTATCTTAACATGCAATTAATTCTAAACTAGGAACGAAAAGAAAGCAGAGAAATAAAAATAAATTAAACCTAAGATTTCAAAGTGAAGAAAGAAAACAAAGTACATGATATTTTTAATTAAAAAAGAAAAGAAAAAAGGAACTTACATTAACTGCTTGAAGATCCTCTTGAATCTTGATCATTTGAGCAAAGCCAACTAGCCAAGGCGTAGAATGTACAAAATGCGGTTACATATGAATATCAGATAACAACATTCTTGTTGTTTAGAAAGCTTCACTTTTTGCATTGAGCTCCAACCCTAGTACTTCCAATAGTTGAACTTTGACTTTGAACCTTTTAGGATTTCTTTTATAAATAAAAAGTGCTTTGACTTTTCAGATTGCTATTACTCAAAATCATGGATGTAGAACAAAGCCCAAGGGACAAGGGGACCTTAATTAGTTAATTATACATATTAATTAAGAGCTTAGTTGGTTCTGTCTACTGTTTATATGGCTTTCTTTTAGGTAAACAAAACGAGAAGTAATAAGTATCCCATGCAAATTACTCATCCCTTACCATGCTATATAGTTTGAATTGATATGAGTATGACCTTTTTTTGTTGTTGTTTTTTTGGCTGAGTGATTGATAGGTGCATTGTTGCTGGTGCCTAAGCTCTCTTGTATACATATACGGGGAAAAGTCATTGTTTGATTTGCATTGACTATGAATATTTGTAAGCCCACTCAACTCACGACTGACGATTCAAACCCCAAACTAAAGCTTGGGTAATGTTTATTGAAGAAGCACCTAAAATGTCGCCTACAAACTTCATAAAAAAATGTGGAAACATACTACAAATTTTATAACATAAAACAATAAATTGATTTGGCACTTAAATTAACTCTTTATGATTGGTAACTGTGTGGACGAGGATCCCTAATCCCATTTAAATGGGCTGCCAAGATTATTTCCAAGGATGCATCCCGAACCTCGCAGATGAGCATTGGTTAACCACAAGACGGGCACTAGATGACCTTGGGGTCAAGCAGTAACCATGAGAAGCGCATGAAGTTAAAATATCATAAGGGGAAGGAAGTAGACTCAGCACGGGTTATGAGGAGGATGAAATGACCATGAACAATGGCGGCACAACTCAGATTACACTGTAGAAGCTTACTAGTACGTTCTGGATGAGAAAGAAGTCTTAGGAATGTGATTTTAGCCCTCCAGGTGTAGGACTAAGATAATCTATGTGTAAATATAAAAGAAAAATGAAGATCCTTATGGGGGGGATTCGGGGGGAAAAGAGGAGAAAGAGAGAGAAAAGAGCTTTGTAACGAAGAATTGAAATATTTGTGATGGTGCCAGAAAACTGTACTCTAGACTCGTCCACGGGCGTCATCCTAATCAAGAGTAGCGAGCTATATGAAAAGCTCGTCTTGGGCAAGCTCGTCCGTCCTTAAAATGTATAGGACGAGCTTCATGAAATGCTCGTCCTGGGCAAGTAATGCAAGCCCAACTCTATACAGCTTTGGGATGGACACTATGCCCCTACTCCGGAGTTGAAGTAAAAGATCGAAGTTCATTGCTATGAACCGTTGTCAATGACGGTTAGAGAAAATATGGCCAAACAATACAACTCCTATGGCAGTTATGGGAGTTACTTTTGGACTCCTTAACATTAGGAGAAGTTACTAAAATGAAGTAACCGTTTTCGTGTGTGCTATATAAGCATTCATCTACGATAAGGTAATTCATTTAGACACTTCCATTATACTTGGAATCACAAAAGTACTAACTTAACCATCGAAGGATTCTTGGCCAGCCTCCATTGGTCTCCTTTGATTTTCCTGTTTGGTTTTTCAGGATTCACCAATAGCCTTAAGATCAATAATGCCCGAGATTTTCAGCCTACTGATTTCCGAGGATTCATCAGTTGGCGCTGTCTGTGGGGAAGAATTTCTCGAACTTCATCTTTGAGTTCTACAATTTCTTTCTCCTGCAAAGGGCTGAAATGGTTCGGACAAGATCAAGAATTACTAGTCCAGGCCCTCAAGAGAGTAGGGATGCTTCCAGTAATCCCCACCGCGACCATCAATCGACGCTTGCCATACAACCATCTTCTGTCCAACACATGTAGTCCATGGCTGCCGCCATGGCGGAATTAACCCGTCAGAACTAGGAATTGACCGGAGAACTTAATTTAAGAAGGCAACATCATGAAGGGAATACCGAAGGACAAGCTTAGAGTCAAGAAGATAGAAGGAATGTTGAGCCCGAGAGCCAGTCAAGAGGTATCACTTCTCGAAGGGTGCCACATCTGGAGAGGGAGGTGGACCAGATGAGGAAGGTCATGGATGAGATGAGGGAAAATATGAGAAGGGCAAATCCGGTGGAGGACTTAGTTCATAGGACTGACTCCTCTTTCATGGCATCCATTAACGATCACCTTCTTCCTCTAAAGTTCAAGATGCCTTCTTTGGATTCGAACGATGGAACGCATGACCCTTTTGATCACATTGCAACTTTCAAGACTACGATGCATCTTCAAGGAGGTCTAGATGAGATAATGTGCAGAGTTTTTCCAACCACCCTTAAAGAGCTTACACGAGTATGGTTTAGCAAGATCCCCTCGAATTTAGTAAGTTCTTTCGAAGAGTTGAGCAAGTTGTTTGTTAATAACTTTATTGGGGGATAGAGACATAAGCGTTCCTCGTCTAGTCTGTTGACCATAGAACAAGGAGAGAATGAAAGCCTGCGGTCCTTCATCACTAGTTTCAACAGGGAAGCCCTGACAGTGGATGAGGTGGATGATAAGCTATTATTAGCGGCATTCCATAATGGGGTTAATTCTGATCTATTCATCTACAAGCTTTATGAAAAAGAGCCTCAGTCTATGGCTGAACTCGTCCATTTGGCTCAGAACTTCATGAATGTAGAAGACGCGATCATAGCCAAGAAGAGGAAGAGAGCTGAGAGAATAGAAGCAAACTCTACACACCACTTGAGCAAGTTCTTATGCAAATTAAGGACGATCCTTCCTTAAAGTGGCCAGAAAAAATGAAGGGAGACCCCAATAAGTGCAATCAGAACAAGTATTGTCGCTTCCACAGAGATCATGGGCATGATACGGATGAATGTTTTGACCTTAAGCAGCAGATTGAGAACCTTATTAGACAAAGGAAATTAAGGAATTTCCTTGGACGAGATCACAAGGATGAGAAGTTGAAGGCGAAGGTAGAAGAGTCATCACGATCTCCGCTTGGAGAAATAAGAATGATCATAGGGGGAGGTTCAACAAGTCAGTCATCTAGGTCAA
This sequence comes from Quercus parvula, assembly GCA_030820535.1. Taxonomy (NCBI): domain Eukaryota; kingdom Viridiplantae; phylum Streptophyta; class Magnoliopsida; order Fagales; family Fagaceae; genus Quercus; species Quercus parvula. The sequence continues at coordinate 51,631,956 of JAUAME010000005.1, read as the reverse complement.
GAAAGACTTACTTGAAGGTGGTGCAGAACATCCAACTTTCTGGACGATCACTAAAGACGAGGAACACTGAAAAACAACCCATCACATTCACGGATGAGGATGCTGCAAGAATTCATCACCTTCATGACGATGCCATCGTCATCATCTTGCTTATCGCTGACTATACAACTAGGAGGGTGTTGGTGGACAATGGGAGTTCAACATACATCTTATATTATCCTGCCTTTCAACAAATGAAGCTCGAATGATATCAACTTCGTCTGATGTATTTACCCTTGGTTGGTTTTGGTGGAACAAAAGTGCAACCTGTGGGTATTATCACATTACCTATGGTGGTGGGGGCATATCCACAACAAGTAACTAAAGACGTAAATTTCCTCGTGGTTGATTGTTCGTCGTCCTACAATGCCATAATTGGGAGGACAACTTTGAATAGTTGAAAGGCAGTTACGTCTACTTACCATCTATCAGTTAAGTTCCCTATGGAGTATGGGGTAGGAGAAGTACAAGGAGATCAACTAGCAGCTAGAGAGTGCTATTTAGCCATGCTGGCCATGGATAAATAGGCCCAGATGATGAACATTAAGGAAAGGAGAGTTGTGGCAGAGCCCACCGAAGCATTGGAAGACATTTCCTAGGATGAGGATGATCCCGAAAAGAGCACCAGAATAGGGGCAGATTTAGAAGAGAAGATTAAGAAGGATCTTGTAGGTTTCCGAAGGGAAAATATTGATGTGTTTGCTTGGAGTCATGAGAATATGCCGGGTATAGATCCAAGTGTCATTACCCACCGCCTGAATGTATATCCTTCCTCTAAACCTGTGCGACATAAGAAGAGGATGTTTGCTCCTGAGAGAGACAATGCTATTAAAGAAGAGGTACAGAAGTTGATCGTAGCGAAGTTCATTCGAGAAGTTAATTATCCAGACTGGTTGGCCAACATGGTAATGGTCAAGAAGGCAAACGGTAAGTGGAGAATATGTGTATATTTCACTGACCTAAACAAGGCCTGCCCCAAAGACAGTTACCCATTGCCTCACATCAACTAGTTGGTAGATTCCACTGCGGGTTACAAGTTGCTTAGATTTATGGATGCTTTCTCTAGATACAATCAGATAATGATGGATGAGGCAGACCAAGAGAAAACATCCTTTATCACCAATCAAGGCTTGTTTTGTTATAAGTTGATGCTTTTCGGTTTGAAGAACGCGGGGGCAACATATCAAAGGTTGGTTAACCACATGTTTCGTCCATAGATTGGGTGGAATGTAGAAGTCTATGTAGATGACATGCTGGTGAAGAGTCAGGACAAGGGAAAGCATCTGGACGACCTGCAGGAAACATTTGACACATTTAGGCAGTACAATATGAGGTTGAATCCTAACAAGTGTGCTTTTGGAGTATCATCAAGGAAATTCCTGGGCTTTATGGTTTCACATAGGGGGATTGAAGCAAATCCTGATAAGATCCAGGCAATACTGAATATGAAGCGTCCACAAAACATTGAAGAAGTCTAATCCCTTACCGGATGAGTTGCAGCTCTCAACAGGTTTGTATTTAAAGCCACTGATAAATGTTTACCATTTTTCAAGGTTCTTAAAAAGGTGTTTGAATGGATGGGCGAGTGTCAGAGAGCTTTCCAAGACCTGAAGGCATACCTCACAACCACTCCATTGTTAAGTCTGTTCGTATTGGGAGAAAAGTTATATCTGTACTTAGCCGTCATTTTGCATGTTGTAAGCTCAGCATTGATTAGGGAAGAAGGAAGAGTGCAGAAACCGGTGTACTATACCAGTCGAGCGCTAAGAGGAGCGGAATGACGATACCCACAGATGGAGAAGTTGGCTTTTGCGCTCATTAACGTCATGACGGACCACCTGCTCAAGAAAGCAATGAACAAGTTATAAGCCGCAGGACGATTGATCCAATGGGCTGTTGAGCTCAATGAGTTCGACATCAAGTACTAGCCGAGACACATAATAAAGACTCAAGCTTTGACATATTTCATTGCGGAGTTTACTCCAAATTATGATGACTTAAAAGTAATGGAAGACAAGAAATGGATCATTCATGTGGATGGCTTGTCTACACAACATGCGGGAGGAATAAGAGTTGTTTAACAATCCCCAGAGGGAGATAGGTTGAAGCACAAGATACGTCTGCAATATTAAACAACCAGTAATAAAGTTGAGTACGAAGCCCTTCTTAAAGGACTGGAACTGGCTAAATCAATAGAAGCCAAATCAATACTCATTCTGGGAGATTCTCAATTGGTCATGGGCCAAGTAAATGGGACATACGAGGCCAAGGAAGAACGAATGAAAAAGTACCTTGAAAAAGTATTGCATCTTATAAAGAAATTCAAAAAAACTGACTTCGTTCAAATCCCGAGGGAAGAGAACATGGAAGCGGGTGCCTTAGCGAAGGAAGCCTCAACGAATGAAGCCATAGACGAGTTTGATGAAATTCAATATATCCTAAGTATAGACCTCCTGGAAATACTACAAGTACAGAATGAAGGAAATTGGATGACCCCGATAATATTATACTTGAAAGACGGAAGCCTTCTGGAAGGGAAGGACGAGGCTAGAAAACTCAGAGTTCGGTCAGCCAGATATGTCCTTCTGAATGAAGTATTGTACAAGAGAGGTTTTTCACAACCTTATCTCAGGTGTCTGGCTCCGGATGAGGCACACTACGCGTTGAGGGAGGTTCATGAAGGAGCCTGTGGAAACCATTTTGGAGCCAAGTCACTCATCCACAAGGTTGTCCGTGTAGGGTACTATTGGCCAACCATCCAAGCAAATGGAAAGGCTTACGTCAGGGTTTGTGATCAATGTCAGCGATTCAGTAATGTCCTCAAACAGCCGTCGGAGTATCTCACCCCTATGATGGTCCCGTGGCCATTTGCTCAATGGAGCCTAGATATCTTGGGTCCTTTTCCACTTGGAACCAAACAAATGAAATTCTTGGTGGTAGGGATAGAATATTTCACTAAATGGGTGGAAGCAGAACCTTAGCAAGTATCACACAACAGAATGTAAAGAACTTTGTTTGGAAGAACATCGTGTGTAGGTTTGGGGTGCCCAGAGTATTAGTGTTTGACAATGGACGACAATTTGACAATGCGATTTTTAAAGACTTCTGTGAACACTTTGGAATTCAAAATCATTATTCCTCACTTGCCCATCCTTAAGCAAACGGTCAAGCTGAAGTTAAAAATCGATCTTTGTTGAAAATCATCAAGACTCGGCTTGAAGGGGTAAAGGGAGTATGGCCGGATGAATTACCAGGTGTTTTATGGGCATACAGGACGACGGTGAGAACCCCTACAGGGGAAACCCCTTTCAAGCTAGCCTATGGAAGTGAGGTAGTTATACCTGTAGAAGTGCATATGGCCGACCATAGGGTGACGATGTATCAAGATAAGGATAACAAGGAACAACTCCGTTTGAACCTCGATTTGATAGATGAGGTAAGGACAGACGCAGATGAAAGAATGACAAGGTACAAAAACCTCATGGCTAGGCAATATGATGCAATGGTGAAACCAAGGCGATTCAACATAGGAGACCTCATCCTAAAAAGAGTTTCTTTGGCAACCAAGAACCCAGCTCATGGGATATTGGGACCTAATTAGGAAGGACCCTACAGAGTTATCAACTGTAAGAGACAAGGATCCTACTACTTGAAGGCCCTGGACGGAAGGAAATTGGAGCATCCTTGGAATGTTGAACACCTGAGGAGGTATTACCAATAGAGTGCCAACCTGGATGAAAGTTATCCTGGACGAACCTATTTATCTGTATAAGGAGCTTGTTTATCTACGTATTTTTAGTATTATTTTATAGTATTATTTTACTGTTATTATGGTGTGGTTATGGACGAAGTTATAGATTCACTTGTATTTATTTAACTCCTTAGAAGGCACTAGCTCATGAGCATGTGCCTCGTCTGTGAACAATATTTATGCTATGTACATGATGTTGTGTGAATTCTTGAATTCCTGATTTCCATACTACTTTTGTTCAAATCAACCTATAAGAAGGCTGAAAAGCCCAAAGACGAGCAAATTCTCTGGACGCGGAGATATAACGTCAATAAGCTTTCCTAAGAGAAAAACAAGGCATGCTCGTCCAAGTAAAGGACAAGGTAAAACCTTAGCTTCCCTAAACAAAACACAGCAAGTTCAGAGGATATTTGTCCGCATGTCCAACCCATGGATGAAGAAATGGATAAGCAAGTGTTTTAACTTGTTGATTAAGATGCCTACTAAAACAATCCAATTTGTGGACGAGTGAAAAGTTGTGTCTTATCTTCATTTAAGGTGAAAACCAGCTAACTTTAAGGACGAGTAATGCAGATAATCACCATTTCACGAAGACGAGTTATACTTGTGGAATTCAAAATATGACAAGAAAATGTATATGTATATATTTAAACAAGAAGGAATTACTTCTATGGACAAGTAAAAATTTGAAACAGTATAACATCAAAAAGAACTCTCGTCCATACAATAATAGAAAAGAAAATCAAATTGTTTAAGGGCGGACCATCAACGTCCAAACACCCTGACAAAGATAACTGTTCAATAGTTTGTCCTAAAACCATGGACGAGCTTAATGTACTGAGTTACAATTTTTAAATCGAAAAAAAAAAGAGTACAAAAAGTTAACACTTAGATCTCGTCTCTAGGCAGGAGGGGCATTGTTCTTAGGATCATAAGGAGGTGGAAGGGTGCTAGCATCGTCTTCAATATTAACGTCCTCTAAGCTCGTCTGGATGAGGGAGCTTGTAGCAGCACCAAGGTTGAGTTTTATAGAGCTGAAGTCAAGGTTAGGGAAGTTCTCAGTGGCGTCTAGCATGAAATCCTCATACCCAGCTGCATAGTTCTTGTTCAGTAGATCAGTGAATTGCTTGGATGCTTGAAACTTTGCAACTGTGTCTCCCTTGGCCTTTTCAAGAAGGGCGCTCAGCTCGTTGTTCCTCTTTTGGAGGTGGTCAAGACGAGTGTCCTTCTCTAGGACGTCAATCTTTAGCGCTTCATTAAGGTTTCGTAGCTCCTTTGCCTCTTCCTTAGCCTTAGCAGCCACCTCAGCCCACGTCTTGCTCTCGTCCTTCACCTCTTTGATTCTCTTCTCCAGCAGAATCCTTGTCTTGTCTAGGTCGGTTGCCTGCCTAGACGCAGCAATGAACTTAGACATTGCCTACAAAGATCAAAATTTTGTTAGAACCAAACAACTACATATGTCTACATTATTGACAAAGACGAGATATATATATATATATATATATATATATAAATAAAAAAATAATTTTTTTTTAATTTACTTTGAAGATATCGTGAACACCAGAGTGCTCAAAATCTTTCAAAGACATGTTGTAGCAGGTTGACACATCCGCGTTCGTCACCGCCGTCATGAACCTCTCCCAAGCCAGGTCCTCATTTCCAAGAAGGTGTTGAGGAAATTCTTTATAAGGTTGAGACGAGGTGGGTGCGTGGACTGTGGGTGAGATCTTCTTAGACGAAGGGTCCTTAGGCTCTGAGTCAAGATTAAGAATCTACATTAGGGGCTCTTGATTAGAGACTAAAGGAGTGGATTTGATGTCTTGGGGCTTGGATGACTTGTGTTTTTTCTCCCTACCACGCCTACTTGGGAGATCACCCAAACCAACCCTCGATGATATATTTTTTCGTTTTTCTCCCTATAATCTTTGCCTCTGGCTGTGAATTGATAAAAGCCAAGGGATTGATTAATCTCGGAGGGCTTATAACAGTAGAGAAACTCGTCTACAGTAAGAGGACAGTCCCCCTCAAATACCTCCCTCCATAAAACTTGCATAGAGACGACTAATCTCCATGCGTTGGGATTAAACTGACAAACTCCTAAACCTAACCTAGTCAACAATTCCCTAGCAAAAGTGTTTAAAGGTAACCTAAGCTCTCCTAGAAGATAAGCCTTATAGATACCTATCCCAAAATGAGGTTGACAACACCATTCTCCACGGACGGCTAACCTAAGGTTAAGCTCGTCTAGGATTTGATACCATTTCTTGAGTAAATCTAACTTCCTATCGTCTGTCTTTGAAACTACACCTATGGCACAACTATAAACTATCTCAACCTCATCTTGGTTAGTGGACGAGGGAGCACTTGTGCCAGCCTTAGAACCAGACTCAGATCTCGTCCTAAGCCCCTCCTGAATAACTTCCAAAGGAAGCCTAAGGATGCCATACTCATACTCGTCCGTATTGTTTCCCTCACTATTGCTATCACTTTCACTACTGTTGCTATTGCTAGAACTACTAAAACTACTGGGATCAGTGTACTTGTTTGTAGTCTTATCCACACTATCGCTAGACGAGGAAAGCACAATCTCAGACATTTTTAAGAAAGCTTAAAAGCTAAAGACGAAGATGAGGAAAATACTTGGATCTAGAACGAGGGAAGGCTATAGACGCAGGAAACTTCTGGACGAGGATCTAGGACGAAGGAGGACGAGGAAGGAAATTTCAGAAATGAGAAGGGTAATGGAGGAATTCTACTATTTATAGACAATGAATCCTGACACTTGAAATGACACAACAAATCAATGGAGGACACGTGGCATGCTCCTCGGTTAGATAAATTGATGTGATTTCTCACCAATGAGATCATGACACATGGCACTAATTTACTGACAAAAATATACCCGTTCAAAGAAAGATCAAGCCATACATTTCCCTGGACGACCCATGGACAAGGGGGCAACTGATGGTGCTAGAAAATTGTACTCCAGACTCGTCCATGGGCATCGTCCTGATCAAGAGTAGCGAGCTGTATGAAAAGCTTGTCCTGGGCAAGCTTGTCCGTCCTTAAAACGTATAGGACGAGCTTCATGAAATGCTTGTCTTGGGCAAGTAATGCAAGCCTAACTCTATATAGCTTTGGGATGGACACTATGCCCCTACTCTGGAGTTGAAGTAAAAGATCGAAGTTCATTGCTATGAACCGTTTCCAACGATGGTTAGAGAAAATAAGGCCAAACAATACAACTCCTATGGCAGTTATGGGAATTACTTCCGGACTCCTTAACATTAGGAGAAGTTACTAAAATGAAGTAACCATTTTTGTGTGCGCTATATAAGCATTCATCTACGAGAAGGTAATTCATTCAAACACTTCCATTATACTTGGAATCACAAAAGTACTAACTTAACCATCGGAGAATTCTTGGCCGGCCTCCATCGGTCTCCTCTGATTTTCCTGTTTGCTTTTTCAGGATTCACCAACAGCCGTAAGATCAATAACTCCTGAGATTTTCAACCTACTGATTTCCGAGGATTCATCAATTTGTTCAAAGAAGAAAGAAAGACGTATATATATAAAACAGACTTTCCTCGGGCCTGACCAAGGATCCTTTTTTCTTCATAATTTGTGGTCTAAGTCATCTCATTGGCATCTTTTCTCATTGTGATTGAGATTAACTTGTTAAGCGATAAATATCCAACTCATTCTCTAACAAATCTATTGTAGTGGGCTTATTGAGCCTTAGTCTAGGTCATTCTTGGGCTGATGATAAATTCGTCCCCTTACAGTGACATATTAGTTTGTAACCCAATTTAGTAAAATTTGTAGTACATTTAGCACTATACTCAATTACATTTAGCACTTTATTGTTGCCATACAAGATGTGATCCAAGTGCATTCTTTTTTATTTTATTTTTTGAAAATTGTGAATTCACACAATTTCACGATTTCATATTTTAATTCATGTGGCAGTACATGTAAGGTGAGTGTGTACTAAGAATTGTGTGACTATCATTACTCTATTTTTCTTTATGGATGCTATATGTTTTTCAAATACTTTATGGATACCATATGACTTGAGCTTATGCGTTAGTTTTATAATAATTATTGTTTATTACCAGCCAATATATTAATATCAATTTTTAGTGTATTATTTAAGGGTAAAAGAATTTGTCATTTTGTTTTTTGGATAATTCAATAGTTATAATAGGGAAGGGAAGATTTTGAACCATAGAGATGTCATGAACATAAATGAGTCAACCAGTCGAATTACAAGACAAAAATTCATTAGTTGAATGAGTTGGAACCCAACATACTTCAAAAAGAACTTCTTATTATTATTATATCATATATGTGGTGAAAAAACCAATTGGAAGGAATCGTTTTCCAAAAACGTAATTCTTTTATATTTTCAATTCAAAGAAAACCGGAGAAGTGGAGACCAAACTAACTTCAGAAATTATCCAGCACTTGCAAAATATTAATATAGCTCTGACAAAATAGCTGCCTGTATTGGACTTGTATTACAATTATTATTTAAAAAAAATTATATCTTAAGTTGTATTTTTTTAATAGAAAAATTCTCTTTTAAAACTAGTAGATAATAATTTTTTATTTGGGATTGTAGATGTCATCATAAATTCATATTATGTTGTTATATCTTTCATGTCACTAAATAATTATGGACATTTTATAATAAAAAATTATAGATATAAAACCACTTAATTGTAACATTATTTTTTTGATAACATTATAACATTATAGTTATAATGTTAAAATGTTATAACATTATAACTTAATTATAACATTATAGTTACAACTTAAAAACATTTGAACATTGTAACATTGTATTTACAGATATATCTCTTTCTTTCTCACATACATACAAACATATATATATATATATATATATATATATATTTTAAGAATACAAATCTCAACAAATGTGAGATTGAGATTTCTTCATAGTTTGTGAAACAAATATTATGGAAATAGTATTGATATTTTAAGTAATTTGATGGTGGATCACTATAAGTGAGCTACGTATAAATTAAACTAATATTTATTAATTTTACATTTATATAATTTTTTATGAAAAAAGTGTCAATCAAGAAAAATACTAGAATCTTATATAAATAATACACAAGGATAGAATCTTATAAATCATCACGTAATGAGTTAAAAAAAAATAGTTTTAAATTAGTTTGAAACCAAACTTTATTAGGTTCTAAAAACTTAGGTTTTATGTATTTAGAATCCTAATTTGTATTTTTGGCAAACTATGATCAAAATAATGTATTTAAGTTGTTTTAGAATTGTTCAAAGTTGGTTCTTTGTTGTAAAGTTGGATTAAACTACTGTACAAATTAAAAAACAGTTTCAGTACATTTCGATCGATCGAAACTTAGGCTCGATCAATCGAAAATCGTGTCTGATGTTTTTTAAGCAAAAATTCCAACTCAGCCCTAAGTGTTTTAATTGGTTTTGGGTTTCTAATTTACCATAGGTATATAAGGGAACTAGCCACGTTTTTGTGTTGCTAATATTGTGGTTTATGTGAATCTCTTGTGAGATCTTTGAGGATGTTTCCTTCACATAAACTTAGGGTTTTCAAGGAGAAGAATTTTATACACCTTGATGATCATTCCAGTTGCTGCCATTGAAGCTTAAAGAAAACACAAGCGGTGTGCTTGTATTTGGTAGAGAATCCAAGAAAGAAGGAGTCCGTGGATTCGGAACTTGCACGTGGTCGTGTCAGTAAGTTCTATTGGTGGGTAGCAATAAGAAGTCGAGCGTGGGGGCTTGTAAGTCTTATTGTATGAACTTCGATTCTTTCAAGATAGTGGATTCAAGTTTACCTTGAGGATAGCTAGGTTAAATCCTCCCCAGGTTTTTACCGGTTTGGTTTCTTGGGTGATCATATCTTTGTGTTATTTTTATTTCCGCTGCTATACTTGATATGATTATTTGATTATGTTAACCTAGATTTAATTAATTTGACTAAGTAACAACTTGGCTAAATTCCTAGGTTAATCCAATCGTGGTTTTAAGGGGTCTAAAAACTAATAAGTGGTATCAGAGTGGGTAGCTCTCTTGTTGTTGATCCTTTGATCTTTGAGCTGATCCTTGACCCCTATTGTCATGAAACACGGACACTCTCTGGTTATTCCTTCTCACTTTGATGGGAATAATTATGCTTATTGGAAAGTAAGGATGAAAACATTCCTAAAATCCATTGATGAGAGAGTCTGGAACTCCATTGAATACGGATGGGAGAAGCCCACTACTCCTGTTAGTGAGTGGCTAACTTCTCAAAAAGAAGCAGCTGCGTTCAATAGCAAGGCTATGAATGCTATCTTTAACGCTGTTTCTATAGAGGAATTTAAGAGAATCTCAAATGTTGAGGTTGCTCATACTGCTTGGAATATTCTCTAAACTGTGCATGAAGGCATAAAGGCTATCAAAATCAACAAATTGCAGCAATTAACTTTTAAATTTAAAAGCATTAGGATGTCTGATGTAGAATCCTTTGATGAATTCTATGCTAAACTAAATGATATTGTTAATTCTGCTTATAACTTGGGTGAAATTTGTGATCAACCTAAAATTGTTAGGAAGATTCTTAGATTCTTAACTGAGAATTTTAGACCCAAGGTGACTGCCATAACTGAGAGTAAGGATGTGGACTCCATCCTTGTTGATGAACTTATAGGATCTCTTCAATCTTATAAGTTGGAAATACCCAAAACTAGCAAATCCAAATCAATGACTCTTAAGTCAGTTGATGATGTAGAGGTTGGTGGATTTGATGATGAGCTCTCTGCTATAGAGATTCCTTACTTTGTCAAAAACTTTAGAAACTTTCTTAGAAATAACAATAGAAAGGCAAGAGGTGAGAATACTGCTGAACTTAGAAATTTTAGGAAGAATGATCCCACTAAGGTTAACAATAATGACAAACCTAGAAAAAAAAATATGTCAATCTTCTAATAATTCTATGGGTCCTCAGTGTTTTGGATGTCAAGGGTATGGTCACATGAAATCTGAATGTCCTACTTACTTGAAGTCTAAGGGTAAGGCTATGGCTGTAACCCTTAGTGATGGTGAAGTTTCTGATGATGAGTTAGAATGTGACGAGGATGGAAACTTCATTGCTTTCATAGCTACTGCTGTAATGAATGAAAGCATATTTGCTAAAGAGAACCCTTCTGATGGGGAACTCTCTGAAGTCGCAAATCTTCAAGAGGCCTACAATAAACTTTGCAAAGTTGCTGCAGAGGATGCTATGAATGTTGAACTTGGCCTGAAGAAAATTGAATCTCTTGAGCTTGATAAGAAGAATCTGCTTGTTAAACTGTTTGATGCTAATGAACTTTTGAACAATGTGAAAACTGAGAATATGTTATTGCTTGATAAAGTTAAATCTTTGGAACTTGATTTATCTATTGCTAGATCTACTAGTTCTAAACTTGATCAATTGCTGGGTGTTCAAAAGTCTCCTTCTGACAAATCTGGAATAGGTTTTGTTGAAAGCATCTCTGTGTCTGCTCCCCATTCCACACACTTTGTTCCTTCATCTTCTTCTGAACCTTCTGTGAGTGAAGTTGTGTGTAAAACTGTCAAACCCCCTGTTAGTGAGGTTGTTAAACCTATAGAAGTTTCACCGTCTAGGAAGATTAGGGTTGATCTGAAAGAATCTAAACCTAAGGAGTCTACCCTTTCTAAGGACAAGAGGCATGGTAAGCCTGCTTGGGGGTGTCATTTTTGTGGGAAGTCTGGACACATTCGTCCAAACTGTTACAAGCTGCAAGCTGCTAAGAGAGCAAATAAGCCAAAAGTGCCAGTGCCTCAAGCACAAGATCGTATAGCACTTATTGGTGAATTGGTAAAGGCGTTCAATCTTTATTCCAATCTTGGTGTTGGAAATCACTCTAATGTGAATACAAACTCCAATGCTCGTGGTGCATCTAAAAATTTTTGGATGCAAAAGACTCAAACTAACTGAGTCTTTCTGACATGGTCCTTGTGCTTCATTGCTTTTCCTTTGTGACCATTGTTCTTTGATCCTTGGTTTTTGTTCTTCTGTCTCTAGGTGTTGCATTGCATTAGATTTATGCATTTCATTCTAGGTGTTTTTTATTATATTCTATATAAAAAAAAAAAAAAAGGGAAGAAAGGAAGAAAAAAGGAAGCACATTGTTGTTCTTGCATTATTCTCTTTGTTTTTGAAAATAAGGTTGGTCAATTTATTTTCACATGACATGTCTATTGTACTTTGTTTAGCCTTGATGAGCTTATTTATTGTACTTTACTAGTGGAAGCTTTGTAGAACATGTTGTGTGGGAAAGATGTTTATGATGTTTATCACTTTGTCTTTATCTTGATGTCACATGTTATTTGACTGTCGGACTTGAATCTTTTGAGAAAGACATAAATAACCATCTCACCACTGTGCACTAGCCAATCATGAACACCTTAGTGCATATCATAAGATTTTGTGCTCGAGAAAGTGTAGCACATGCACAAAAAGAACATAAGGTGAAGCCTCGGTTTAAATGATAAGTCACTTAAATTAAAAATTGGTGTGTACTATTAGGCTAAATGCCAAATCACTTAAAATTAAAAATTGGTGTGTATACTATGAGGCAAATTTCAAGAAACTTACATGATTGCAAGCTTATGTTCTAGGAGTTGTGGGAGTTATATGATGTAACTCTTTAGATTACAGTCTCTTTTAAATTCTATGTGATGAATTGTGTAGACTTTGTGGTTGATTTCTGTTGACATATTACCTCACATGTATATTAAGCTTTTGCTAGTTGCACACACAACACAAGTCACTCTTTGCTAAACATTGTACATATAATTGTGTGTGTTTATGGTCTGACCAACTACATTTGAAAAATACTTTGAGTTTATGCAAAACTGTTTTATTGCTTTAAAAAAGGGGGAGATTGTTTAAAATCTAAATTTTTGAAAAATTGGGTTTAAAACTTGTGTTTTAGAAGAGCATTTTATCTCATACTCATGCATTTTTATACCTTATATTCAATGCTTTGAGGTAAGCTTTCAAAAATCAAGTTAATTTTCTCTAAAAAGCTGTTTTTTCAAGAATTTCGATTGATCCAATCTACTTTTCGATCAATCGAAATCTTGTTTAAAAAATTCAGTGAGCCTCCGCCTGGTTCGATTGATCGAACCTGTTTTTCGATCAATCGAAGATCGTGAATCCAGTTTTTTAAAAACATTGTTTTGACTGATTTAACCTACTTTTTCAAAACTTTTTCAACTTTTTCTCTCTCTCTCCGACTTGGCAAGGCAACACAAAGATTTTTTGTTGTTTTCTGCCTAAATTTTTGCAAGGTTTTTCTCCCTCAAGGCCGGTAAGACCATTTATCCCTCATTTTGTTCTTATTTTCATGATTTCATGCATTTTTTCATGCATTTAAAGGGTATTTTCAGACCTTTTTAATCTTGGGATTTTTGTTGATTCAATGCTATTTTTTTGAAATTGATCATTGGGTTTTGTTGGTATATTGTTATATTCATGATTGTTGTTGGTTAATTTGATCAATTTGGGGTTTTATGAAGAATTGAAAATTCTAGGGTTTATATTGAATCCGATTTGGGGATTTTGTTCAATTGGGTTGAAATTGATGAAATTGGCTTGTTGATTTGATGTAATTGATCATTCTAAACTGTTATCTAACTTGTGTAATGATCAATTGGTCAATTTATTTAAAAAATTAACAAGTGGTTTTATTTTTGTTGGGGTTTTAGTTAGAAACTCTATGCTCAAGCCAATTTTGTGAGTTTGAACTTATTTTGGACTTAATTTACTGCCTTAGCTCATGCATCATATCATTTAATTTGTTCATGCATCATATAGTTCTTCTTGGTCTATATTTTTTTTTGTGCTAACTTGTAGTCTGCCCTTGGTTTTGTTTTTGTTTCTTTTTCCTATTTTGCTGTGTGCTCTTGATCCTTACTTCTAGCATTATGCCTAGGAAAACTAGAGCTAATAGGGTTCCCTCTACCCCTTCTGTGTCTCCTTCTAGGGTTCAGCTATTTAGGAACGAGCGTTCTCGTGAGGCTTTTAAGAAACTTAATAGTAACCGTAAGATTTGGGCTGAGCGTTCTGTGATCCTAGATGCGGTCGATCCAGCCATTAGGGCTAATCTTGAGTTTAGAGGTTGGTTGTCTCTCTTAAAGATAGATCATCCAACCCCGACCGCTTTAATTAAAGAGTTCTTCTCAACTTCTCATGTCACATCTATGATTCTAACACCGTTGTTCAGAGTTGGATACGAGGTGTTGAGTTCACCATTACCCCTAGGGTAGTGGCTGAGGCTCTTGGGGTTCCGGTCATCTCTGATCCTGTCTATCCCTATGATGAGTCACCTCTTATAGATGAGGTCATGTCACACATCACTGGATCATTTATCCAGTGGGGTTCTGATCCTCGGATCATGTCTTCTGCGTTTTCTGAGACCGCATATTTGTTTCTTAGAGTTGCGTGTCATTCCTTGTGGCCTATTTCTCATCTCCACACCATCCCTCTGGAGTGATGTGTGTTTTTCTATGCTTTCATGTCTGGTGTGTCTATCAGTTTTCCTCACTTGTTCATTCGTTCTTTGAACGAAGTTCATAGGAGTTTTGCCATAGGGCATGCACTTATATATCCTATTTTCATTCATAGGATTCTTTTGTTCCTTGGTCTAGCTAATTTTCTTGCTAGTGAGCCTGTACATGTTGTTGGTCCACTAGGTGCTACCTTCCTTCGACATAGGGCTGCTCATCTGAGAGCTGATCCTTCGGTTTCTCGAGGTGCATCTTCTTGTAGTGTTCCCCTTCCTCCCTTTTCTACAGGTGCTACTGAGACTTCTAGTGCTGCTGCTGCTGCTACTGATGTTCCTCCATCGACTACTTCGGATGATTCAGACATTCGACATAAGTTGGATCATGTCTTGATCGTTCAAGCGGCTCAAGGACAAATTTTGGTGGACATTCTGGATGAGATTAGAGGATTGTGAGCAGATTTGGCATGGTTTCGGAGTTCTTCGTTGCCACCTCCTTTTGATGATGGTTTTTGATTGCCCTTTAACATTCTGTCACAAAAAGGGGGAGTACATATGAGATGTTTTTGGCATATGAGATGTTAGGGGGAGAGTTTATTTTTGTTGGTTGGAGCTTGTGGAGTTGTTTAGATTGTATCTAGGTGCTTCACTTTGTACTTTACTTCTTTTAGCTCTTGCCACATTGTTGTTTTTACCTTGTTGGCTTATTCATGTTAGGGGGAGTATATTTTGTGTTTCTTGTTTCAAACTGTTTATTGATTTATGATTATGAGTTCTTCATTGTTATATGTCTTTATTGTGTGTTGTTTGAAATCAAGATTTTATTTTTCTTTACTTGTATTTTTTCCAGACATGCGGTTATGCATTTTGTTTAAGTGTTTTAGGAAACATACAGGTTGATTCAATTAAGCTGCTGTCTACTTTTACAACTGATGGATAGTAGCTAGGATTAAATTTGAGATTTATGAGCATTATTTTGTAAAGGGCTTTTACTTGTAAACTTTGAGCTATTTAAGTTGTGTTTTGTCATGAATTGCCAAATGGGGAGTTTGTTAGGTTCTAAAGACTTAGGTTTTATGTTTTTAGAATCCTAATTTGTATTGTTGGCAAACCATGATCAAAACAATGTATTTAAGTTGTTTTAGAATTGCTTAAAGTTGGTTCTTTGTTGTAAAGTTGGATTAAACTACTGCACAAATTAAAAAATAGTTTTAGTACATTTCGATTAATCGAAGCTTAGGCTCGATCAATCGAAAATCGTGTCTGATGTTTTTTAAGCAGAAATTCCAACTCAGCCCTAAGTGTTTTAATTGGTTTTGGGTTTCTAATTTACCCTAGGTATATAAGGGAAACCCTAGCCACGTTTTTGTGTTGCTAATATTGCGGTTTATGTGAATCTATTGTGAGATCTTTGAGGAGGTTTTCTTCACATAAACTTAGGGTTTTCAAGGAGAAGAATTTTATACACCTTGATGATCATTCCAGTTGCTACCATTGAAGCTTAAAAAAAACACAAGCGGTGTGCTTGTATTTGGTGGAGAATCCAAGAAAGAAGGAGTCCGTGGATTCGGAACTTGCATATGGTCGTGTTAGTAAGTTCTACTGGTGGGTAGCAATAAGAAGTCGAGCGTGCGGGCTTGTAAGTCTTATTGCATGAACTTCGATTCTTTCAAGATAGTGGATTCAAGTTTACCTTGAGGATAGCTAGGTTAAATCCTCCCCAGGTTTTTACCGGTTTGGTTTCCTGAGTGATCATATCTTTGTATTATTTTTATTTCCGCTGCTATACTTGATATGATTATTTGATTGTGTTAACCTAGATTTAATTAATTTGACTAAGTAACAACTTGGATAAATTCCTAGGTTAATCCAATCATGGTTTTAAGGGGTCTAAAAACTAACAAACTTTATTCATGCAATAATTGGTCATTTTTCTTATTTTGGTACGTTTATAGATTCTTTTATCAATAATGATATTTGTTTATTTTGTGGATGATCCTTATATCTGACATATGAGATTAGGACACACTTATAATAATAAAATGATTTTTTTAAAAAGACAATGAGATAATACATCAACTTACTCCATGTAATAGGGGTTTAAGTTATAACTAAATCGTATTGGCATTATTATAGTTCCCCCATATATGCGGTTCGAACCTTACATATCTTTCCCCCACTTTCTATCTACTATAATAATAATAATAATAATAATAATAATTTATTACTAAAAAGACACTTCACAACAAATGAGTAGTTGAAAAATCCATCGCTATCCAAACTCTATTTATTTTTATTCCCTATCTCTCCCATTTATCTAATTATAAATATTTGTTATCTTTTTTTTTTTCCTGGTAAATATATGATATTTTATTTTTGAAGAGTACAGTAATTTTTGCTTCACCTTCACATACCTCCCTGAAATGCGTTTCACAATTCTTTCTCTGCATTTATTAAAGTGCTAATGTCTTAGTTGCCTCGATCAACAAAATTAGTCACAACTTTCTTTGCCGTTGCCTTTACTTCTACGTTGCTCTCTGAAATTCCTTGCTAAATAGCCATGCATATCTTATGAATTTAACGAAGCCTGCATCATAGCAAGTTTTTTTATACCTCACATGTACTTAAGCTTCATGGCTATGCCAAATTTTTTCATAAAAATTTTTTGTTCTAACTTTACGATGAAACCCTCAAATTAAACCCAACTATAAGAATAATTGACACTTTTCTCTCCTTGCTTCTTCTCAGCTATTAGAATTTATGAACGATCAATAAACTTAGCAATCAACCTCAGATTTTAAAACTTAATTATAACGTTGGTTGTTATTTTTTGTATTAAAGACTTTGGAATGTGTAATATAACACACTATTATATTAAAATATAGATCTCGACTCGTCGATATAACACACTATATCGATATATAATGACTTCAAAGAAGAGAAAAGGGAAAAATATGTTTACTTTAATTGTTGTATTACTTGTTCACTCAACTGACTTGGCTTAAACCTTCTCGAAGAAAAAAAAAAAAAAAAAAAAAAAAACTAACTTGGCTTAAAAAAAAAACAAAAAGAAGAAGAAGACTGACTTGGCTCTGTTTCCCTTAAAAAAAATTAAAAAAAAAAGAAAACAATAAAAAGACCTGGCCCTTCTGGTCCAAATTCCTCTAATGCTATCTTGCTAAGACTTTTCTCTTGGAATAATTAAATAGTTATAAGATCTCTGGGAGAAATTCAAATCATGGTTCTTCTAATAAAAGAGACTAGGTTATGTTGTTATATTATAAGACTTTTGAAACTAAAATATGACTATTAAATTTATTAGAAAATGTATAATAAGAAAAGATTTTTGAAAACTTTTATTTGAAGCATAAAACAAAATTAAAATTATTGATTCCAAAATGCATTAGAAAATATATATACTTTTTAATAATTAAAAAAAAGAATTGGGGTGGCATCCATCTGTCTACACTTGGGTCCTGGCACCTTCGCTATCTCCATTATCATCTCTATATAGCTATACTAGACAACCCTTTACTTACCCAAAAAAGAAAAAAAGAAGAAGAAGAAATATAATAAATAGTATAGGACATTAACAGTACAATAAATACATTTTAAATAAACAAATTTTTTATAGTATCTTAACATTAATTTTTTTCCTATAAAAATAAAATGTTCCATTAATGGGTATCCTTAGAGTATTCACACTAGTCTTTCCAAAATTTTAGCTAAACTAACCCTAAAAGCTCTACTTTTACTATTTTAATAAATAGACACATACATCAGCCTCAATATTTATTTTTTTACTTCTTTTTTAGACCCACCAACCACGCATCAAATACCAGCAAAGCAAAACCCACCATTGGTCAAAGCCAACTTCAAGTTTGCACCTCCAAGCACCACCCACCCAATCACATGTGAAATTGTGAAACCCACCTTCAAGTACAAAACCTAGAAAGCACCAGCCATAGTTGAAGCCCATCCACCACCATTAATGAACAAATCATATCAAACCCAAGCTACCACAATCCAACATGGTACCCCATCTTCGTCAATTTGTGCATGAGAGAGAGATGAGTGAGAAGGAAATAGAACAAAACCCAACAACTACTTCCCAACATCCACCCTACAAAAACCCAAAACCTCATGCAACCACCCATCAACGTTGATGAAAACCCAGCCATTGTCGCCAACCACCACATCCACCATAACCAAGCACCGATTGATGTTGATCAATTCATGAGAGAGAGAATAAATGGTAGTTTGTTGAAATTGATGCGTGGTTTTTTTTTTTTTTTGGGGTTTTAGTTATATTTTTAACTATAGACTAGTTTGTTGAGATTCATGCAAATGCTTTTCAAAACAATTATTAACAAATTATTTTAAAAATTTTTTGACACCACTTTATGTGAAAAATAAAAAACCATCAACACACTTAATTATATTTAACAAAATATTTCCCAAACCAATTCTATCATCATACTACAAAGTAAAAAAAGGGTATTCAAACTTATATTCCATTCACGATTGAAAGTGATGAGATTGATACTCTATATCATCAGTATATGCCACGCACACACACGTACGTAATATGCCTCTTGGTCTTTCAAGAATACTTTAATGAATTTTACCAAAGTTCTTTCTTTGCAATTTCTCTTCTTCATTTTCTATTCCTTTTATATTAAAAAAAAAAAAAAAAAATCTTCTCCCCTCCATTTATATTAGTATTTATATCTCTCACCTTTCTCGTGAATTCTTGTTTTTTGTTGAGAAAAACTCTTTCGCGATTTCAAATTCCAACAGCATACGCTTCTCCCATAAATAGAAATCAAGGAAAAAGAGTCACAACTTCATAATTTCTATTTTAAAAACATTCGTTGTTGATTTCAGCATGCAAAATAAGACCCTGCGAATAAATTGAATACTCTACAACTATTACTAGTATATATTCAACTAAAAAACTACTACTACACAAAACCAAAACTCCTTTTCCTGGAATTCCCTTTAAATTTCCAAATTTCCAATCAAATAGTAAAGACAATTACTCTCTCCCCTATATATATTTCGACATACACATAACAAGTAGAAATCAGAATCCGTAACCTCCAAACGCGTAAAATATTTCACCTATTTATTGTGACACACAGGCTGCGTGACAAAATTGCTCTTGAATTTTTATAGACTCAGAGAGAGGGAAAAAAAAAAAAGAATTAGAAAAGTTTCAGTTTTTAGGGTTTCACAGAAGAGAGAGAGAGAGAGAGAGAGAGAGAATGGGAAATTGCTTTTCAGATTTGGAGGGAGGAAAGCAGGCCATGGGTGGGGCCCAACAGAGGCTCATTAGTGCCAACGATGGTCACAACGATGCAATTGACTTCTTCTATAGGTCCTGTGGCCTTCAACCTTTATTCACTCAAATTGAGGTATTATATCAATATTTGATGTGTATGTGTACCAATTGTGTTATTCTTTATTCTGTATCCCACACTGGGTCAGAGTCAGTCCAATTTAGTTAATTCCCTGTATTATTATTATTATTATTATTATTTTTAATGTTAGTTAGATTTACTAGTGCTTATTGTGTTTGTAATAACTGTGTCAATTTTAATGTTTAGTGTAATGCTTAGTAGAACACACTTTGCCACATGGATTGTAATCGTGTTTTTGATTTTAACCTGGGTTAAAATCGTGAAAAAATGTGTACCAAGTGTGCAATAGCGATAGCGAGTGTGTAATAAAATTTTCAGATAAGAAGGAGAACAGTTTTTAATGTGTATTTTGGTCTAGCTTGCTTTTAAGGGTAAAAAAACCTAAAAGAGAAGGGTACACTTTTTTAAAGTCACACTTTTTTATTTAGGTAGGAATAGGAACATGCTTATTTTTTTTAAGCAAAATAAACCAATAGAACAAGGTATAGTATGTTATTAGATTATTATCTATGGTAATTGCTATTAGAATTTCGATACTAAAGGGACAAGATTTACAGGGCTTGAGATTGTTTTCAATTTCCTACAAATTATAGATGGACTGAAATTTTAATATACAATACTTTTGACTCGAATATCTTGAATGATGGTTTATTTAATTCCACAGTGAATTAGAGCATGAGACATTGCTTTGACATGTAGTGGAGGTTGCATCTTGGGGATTTCTTTGGCTGAGAGTTTCATACTTAAGAGCATGACAAATCTTTGGGAGAGAACTACACTGTATTTTTGTTGTAGAACTCAGTTTTTGATTTCGTCATGAGAATTTTTTGACTCATGAATTATATACATGTTACCTAATTTTTAACGAGAATAATATGATTCACGAATCAAATACATGTTACCTGATTATTAATTTATTACATTGGATGTTGCTTTGAAAATAATAGTATTGAGAACAAGAATAACATAAATATGATTATTCTTATAAGTGAAATATTTCTTGTTCTGGAAAAGTTCTCTAGTGATACTAATTTATTGCTATCATTGTTACTCAAATAAATGCGTGGCATGTAACTCAGTCATAAAATATTTTTGGAATGTTCACTATTGGACCTAACAAAGAGATAATAATAATAATAATTTTGTATTCATTTGTGTTTTGTGTTGTACACAGACAAATCTAATTAATTATCATCGCATAGTGGAGGGAATTTTTCTTATTTCAATGGTGTTTTACCTTAGGACACGTTTGGTATACTGTAATAAATCTTGTAATGGAATAGCTATTCATTAGGAATAATCATTCAATTGTTTTGGTCTGTTTTTATTACAAGGAATATTTATTCATTTGGAATGACTATTTTTTAAAACAAAGAATAATTATTCCTTACCAAAATAAGTGTAATTGCTATTCCTTAACCTACTTAATAATTATGAAATATAAATTTCCCAAAAAGCTCCAAGCCAATGTGCTCTTCCTCACCAACAGCCATGTATCCTTTACCCATTTCCTCTTTCTCTCTACCATTTTTTTGCATGGTTTCCTTCTTGAGTCTTGATTGATAAGCATTTTCCCCCCTTTTCCCATTGTTCTACCAAAATCGCACTTCATTAGGTTTTATTGTTTTCAATTTCTGGAAAATTCATTGTTTTAAATTTCTTTTAATTCTCCATTTCAACTAGGAAGAATACTAGCACCAATCAACTATTCCCAGAAAAGCAACACACTCTCCCCCTCTCTCTTTGGTGCGAACATGGAACATGGAGATATTATCTTTTTTTTGCTTGTTTGTTTAATTTTATATTTATAAAAATATTAAGTTTGACAATAAACAATAATATTAATTCTATATTCTTTTTATAGTTATAGATAATAGAATGTTGAGCAAGATTCAGAAATTACTAAAATATAAAAAAAGAAGGAAAGCAAGATTCACAAAAAGTGTAAATATATAATTCATTTTAAAAAGGGTACTTTAGGAAATTTTCTAATAGGATGCCATCCCACAGTTCTATTCCTATGTTATCACCAAATTGATGAATACGAATAATCATTACATTTCATCTACTTTTATTCCTTGTAATGGTTATTCCTATTACAATGTAATCACTGTTATAGTATACCAAACGTGTGCTCTTGTCAAGCTTGGAGTTTATGTATTGCATTATGGCTAGGGCATGCAAGCCAGGGAAATGTTATTAACATGGTGATCTATTATGTATTGCACTTTGGCATATCATCTATGAACAATTTCTCATAATTTGAGAATAGATCGTGTAGTTAGGTTTCCATTGTGTTTCATTGCTTCACAATAACAGATCTTTTCCATGCATTTTAATTTTTTTGAAGATGTTGGTGTCTGCATGTTCTTTATATGGTTGAGTTACTATGTTTCTACCTTAGGTCCACATCAATGAGCCCACCTGAACTCTTTTTAAAGTAGCACTACAAAATGCTTCCCCAAGGGGAACATTAGCAAGATTTGCATTTTGTGGTGCCAGTTCAAAGATGGATCATTAGAAAAAAGCATTTATTCCAAAAGTTTGTTTGTTGTGTGTAATATTGTATATCTATATTCATTTGCTTGTATTGAAGTACCTTTATTCTATCTCCAACTAATGGACATCACAGAGTGTGTTGGTTCACCCCTTCACCATATATGAGTGACATTTTATAAAACTCCTAAGCAATCATGCATCTTGATATAATTTAACTCAAGATAGGATCATTAGTATTGTGTATTTTGACATTGGAATTGTTATTCAATTTACGTCAATGACTCTTTTGTTTTGTCTTTTATTTTCATATTATTCTATATGTTAGCCTTTTGTGGTTTTGAATGAAACATAACTAGGAGTCTAGGACACCTATGCCTGTTAATTTGGCATCAGTTTTTTTTTTTTTAGTTTTTCAGCTTGTTTGCTTTTGTATAGATTTTTAATGACTCAATTTTTATGGATACAGTTATACTTTAACCAACTTTCATCAAATAAGCAATCAACAAAAAGTTGCGTTCAAATGCACACCATTTACTTCTATGTACCCTTCAATTTCTTTTATAAAGGATGTTGCACACTCATTAAGGTGGGGGAACACTTTTGAAACTAAATAACTGTTAGGGTCATATTTTATGTAATTAGCTAATCCTTTGACAAAATACACTTTACTTGTAATTGGGTAAATCTAAGTTGGGTTTAATATATCAAGAATATGTTGTTCAAGTATATTAAGTGTTCGTATTAAAGACATAAAAATTGATCAAAGAAACAAGTGAAGAAAAGTTGTTTCATTAAGTCTTGACAGATAGTTTGATAGATACTACTATCGAGACTAAATGAGAAGCTCGATCTATCAATTACGATTTTCAGATTTTTAGATTTGAAATTCATCCCAAGCTTAAGTATTTGTTTAAAGTTTTTTTTTCTCACAACAATAGACATATATAAGATTTATTTTAAGAGTCGTCATACACAGATAGTGAGATGAAGAGTTTATTTTTCTTTGTGAGAAGCTACTACGTTTTGTACACCATAGGGTTTTGTAATCAAATGCTTCCTAATCTTCATTGTTGATTGATAATGCCTGAAAATGTATACTAGTTATATGTTTATGTGGGCGTTATCTCCTTATTACTATGCTTAATTTGTATAATTAAGCCATGATTTGCATTAGTATCTATTATTTATCTCTACATAATTTCTTAAATAAGATGCTATTCATTGTGTGTAATTTTCTACTTTCAGGAAATCATGTGAGAAAGATGAGTTTACAGGAATTTGTGAGAGAATGGAAGCCAAACTAGAATTAAAGTGGAGCTAAAGGACCATGCTTAAATGTCTAAGGAGGTGCAGCTAGAGTGCTAGGATCAATTGCCATGATTGGAAACTTCAAATAAGGAAAGAAATTAAAGAGGCAGAATCTGAAAAGGAAAAAATCTGATTTGAGCACTGATCAGTATTTTGGGCGTATCTCTCTCCTCAAAAATCCAATTGACACAACGCCAGATGGGTTGGAACCATAACTTAAATATTTACAACTTTCCAGTTTTGAGTTTTTCGAAATTCTCAATTTTTGAAGGCCGAAATTAACTCACAAGTTACTGCTGTAAACCTGGACGGAAATTAAAATAGTATAAGTTTTATTTTTTCTTTAGACACTTAGACATTAGGGTTTTGGAAGGAAGGTTGTGTAGTAAGAATTTTGGCAAAGAAAACCTTGTATTTTTCTTTCTCTAATGGTAGCCTAAACTCTTTGCTAGGTCTAGGGGTTATGTTTCTTCTATACGGTATGAATATTCAATGTAATTCTTTCTAGGATTTTATCAATAACATATTTGATTGTTCAATTAGATTTCTTTTGATGTATTAGTTCTTCCATGCTTTCAATAAGTTCAATCATGTTTTTCTTATTGTTTAGATGAATTTCTAATAGTTTCAAATAGAAATTAGGTTTTAAAGTGAATGAGTTTTTTTGAAAAACTTTTCTAACCACATTATTAATCGAGGTTATCATGCGTTCTTAAATTGTCTTAGTTCAACTGAATCATAAGTTTTTAATTGTATAAGAACAATCAATTATGAAATAGATATTTTCTTAGATCACAAAGAATTTCATATCGATATAGGGAAACACTCCGATGTCCTAGTATTTACATTATTGATTTAAATCAGTTTTTATTATTATTCTTGTTAACAATCACCAAGCAAAAGTATTTTTCTTCTTCACCCAAATTGTTATTTAATTACATTGTCTTTGAATTTACCCTGCTCCTTGTAGTTCGACCTCGGTACTCCGAGAATTATATTGCTACGATCTCCTGCACTTGGGCGTGAGCAAGCATTGATGAAGTGAAGAACTTTGCAGCCAATAACATCCATTCAAGTTGCTAGAGTTAGTCACGTACTGGGATCCTTGCAAAAGGGTTAGTTATAGATTGGAGATTTGTGAATCAAGGGAAAGAAGGCTACTACAAGATCAAGTCCAATTGGGTATTGGAGCAAGGGTTCAACTGTAGGTTGGTATTTCGGGATAGGCCAGGGTAGTGGTAAGATTCTTTATACTTATAACCGCTTGATTGTTGATTAGTGGTCTTTGGAGTGGTGACCTTAAAATCACCCGGCGGGGGGTTTTGCCTTGCGAGAGGTTTTCCCCATTTGTCCACAAATAACCATGTCAAATTTATTTTTAGCTGCATTTAGTATTTTTGTTGATTTGTTGGCTACAATTTGCATGCAATTTAACCTAATTAATCAACTTGGGTAATTGAATTAATTAACTAGGGTCAAGTTATCTTAACCCAACAATAATAGTCCACCACATTGCCTAATTCTACGGAATTCCTATTGATTTTCTTGATATTTATAAGGTCACATCATATTGAACAAGGGATCTAAATTCTGGCTCCACACAAGGTACATAACAAATAGTCAATTGTATTTTAATAGCAACTACAAGTAAAGGGGTTGAATCATGCATATCATTTTGGGGCTTAAAGCCGCTTTCTCTTGGGTTGAAGGTGACCTTAGCCATGTGGCCCATAATCCATTAATCTTGC
This sequence comes from Quercus parvula, assembly GCA_030820535.1. Lineage (NCBI taxonomy): Eukaryota > Viridiplantae > Streptophyta > Magnoliopsida > Fagales > Fagaceae > Quercus > Quercus parvula. The sequence continues at coordinate 51,606,611 of JAUAME010000005.1, read as the reverse complement.
TATGTGTGGTTGTGATGCCAATAGTATGCTTTGTTGTAACTCTTCCTCACATTAGATCTCTTGTTGTACCTCAATAACATTAAATCTTGGGACTTCCAAGTTTTGAGGTCCAATCGACTAATGTTGACACATATTAGGTCGCCTAGAAACAAAATGGAATCTAATTATCATAACTTTTTTTAAGAATGAAACATAGCTTTGAATCATCATTCTTTGCTTTAACAGGCAAGTAAAGTTTTCTAGTCAAGCATCCAGGCATAAGTGACTTTTTTGGGAGAAGGGGTAAACAGAAAACATTATCATAAAGGAAAAGAAAAAAAGAAAAAAAGAAAAAAAAAAGCTGGGGGCACAATTTTTCTCGGTACAATTATACTTAAACCAACATTCATACCCTTCATTTTCATTTAAAAAGAGTGTTGCACAGTCATTAAGTTGGGGACACAGTTTTGAAACTAAATAACGGTCCACCACATTGCCCAAGTCTAAGGAATTCCTATTGATTTTCTTGGTATTTATAAGGTCACATCATATTGAGCCAGGATCTAAATTCTGGCTTTACACAAGTTACATAACAAATAGTCAATTGTAATTTTAATAGCAACAAGTAAAGGTTTGAATCATGCATATCATTTTGGTGCTTAAAGCCTCTTTTTTCTAGTTGTTCTTTCTCTTGGGTTAAAAGATACCTTAACCATGTGGCCCATAATCCATTAATATTGCTATGTGTGGTTTTGACTTTGATGTCAATAGTATGCTTTGTTGTAACTCTTCCTTGCATCTCTCACTCCTGACTAATGTGTGGAATGCTTGAAAGAGAGATTTTCGGACTGTTTCTTCAGTTTAATCAGGCGAAAATACCAAAGCTTTGGTTTATTTGACCAAAAAAAGAGTCATGCATTGGCGTGGACAAAGAAACAACTTTTATTATTATTATTATTATTTATTTCCGTTTCTGCTATGGTTGGTAATTGTCAGCCTTAGCTCAAATATCTGGGGTAAGGTCAAAATGATATAAGAAAAAAAAAAATCTATAACCTAAGCATCATACCCTTATGAAAGTGATAGTTACTATTTCATAATAATATGTAGACGCAAAGAGTCATAGAGAGAGGGAAAGAGAGAGTGAAGGCGCTTTAGATTCTCTTTGTTTGCCATTTTGATGGGGGGTTTGATCAGCAGTGCCGGTGGTGGAGGGATTGCAAGAGTTTTGGCTGATATTGCTCCACACAGCTCGAACATGACTAGAGGGGTCTTTGCTCAGTTACTAACCCTTCTTAGTACTCCACCTATTGGTCCTATTCCCAGTTCATGAATGCACAGTTCTTCTTCCCTCACTCCCTTTAACACCTATAAATAACTCCCTTCCCCCAACAAAAAATGCTGCAGGAAAGCAAATTTTGTCCACCCATTTTTGGCCTTTTGGGCTTAAATTGTAACTGGGAGGGCCTGTTCCCGTCTCCTGACTTCATGCCTCTGTTTTGTCAGTAGAAGATAGAGGTCATTAGGGCCCTGTCTTTCCTTTGTATCTCCTTTCTGCAATAAAGTGTTTTTTATATATTAAGAAAAAAAAATTTTGGCTTTACCATGCATGTTGGTATCATCATACCTAAAATATTAATTCCAACAAAGGTTTTGCAAAAGAGAGTTTATGCTATGGCCTCAAATGAATGAATGTGCAAGAATTCCAACATTAGGACAGTATTCTAAGCACTCTGAAAAGAAAACATGTGAAAACGTTCATATTTTAACACAATTGATAACTTAACAATCATTCTTTGGCTAATACTCTAGCCGCTAGACCTAAATGAATTCTTTTTTCTCATGATCTGCTAAATGAAAATAAATTCTATTGATCAAATAACTGCATCAGACCATCAATAGGAACACCCAGCCACAAGGGTACCTTTCCATGACTCCCTAAAGCAAAAAAAGTTTATTTTTTTGATAGAAACCTCAAAATTAAAGCTTATTTAATTCTTTCTTACCAAATGAAAATTTTTAAACAATTATCAATTATTAACGACATTATTTACTCATCACCGCACATCCTTGGCGCAATGGTCACTCTACAAGTACAAATGTTTGTGGGGTGTGGGAGGTAAGGATCAGGGTTCAAGTCTCCAGGAGGGAGCTTTCACACGCATATACATTTAGATTAAGTTAGAGTAGAATTTCTATCTTGTAAAAATAAAAAATAAAAAATAAAAAAAGGACATTATTTACTCTCATAATCCAGTCATTACTTTAAAAGAATATATATGAACAATTTGTAGGGATAAGAAACAATTATGCTCCATAAAATATGGATCAATGACAATAGGATCTTATAACACACTAAAAATTACAAACTAAACAAAAGAAGCCTGAAATAACAATATACACATGTTGCTTGCTGTGTAAATCCTAGCTTAGAATTAAAGGAAACCGTAATAATAAAATTCCACAATAAATAAAAATTACAAACAGTCCATTGTTTAGAACTAAAAAATATGTACCTGTATCATTTCTAGCTTATACTAGTACAAATTAATAGAGAAACTCCATATATTACAAACTTTATACATAATTAAACTAGTCTAGGAGTAGCTAGACCTTAAACTTTCCGTAAATACACAAAACACATAGATGAAGGGCAAGTCTAAATTTCACATAAACTATTAGCAGTTCAGCACATTTATCAGCTTTATATTATATGTGCTAGATCGAGATCTGCAAAGCTCTACACAAAATACATAGAAAGTGATATCAGATTTGTAAGGGAAAAACAAAACTGATCCGATAAAGGGGTGAAGGATGGCTGGCAGGGGAGGCCTAACAAACTTTGAGGCCTAAGGCAATATATTTAAATGGGGCCTTTTTGTTATTAATTAAATAATATTTAACTAGTTTTCAGTATTATAATTTTTATATAACAAAAATGCATTCTTTTTATCTTGTAATATATATTTTTTTTTGTTGTTGAAGAAATGCTAAAACTATAACAAATTTTACTAAAAAAAAATGTACAAATGTGTAACAATGAATGTGATTAATGACACTTCAAGAAGATAATAAACAAGTATTTGAATGAATGATGTTAGGGATATTATAAATTTACAACATGATACTTATAAAAATGTATCACTAAGTAATTTAAAAATGCATTTAATAGGTTGTTGACGTCTACAAATCATATTAATTGTCACATCAATTTGTATAAAGGTTTTAAACTAAAATCTATAGTATTTACAGTATTTTCCTATCTAAATTATTTTTTGTAATTAGTGACACATATTTGTAAGCCCTATGTATTTAAAATTGTAATATCTCTAGCATTACTCAATTCTTTGGTACTTCTTAAAAGTAGAAGAAAAATGTAAAACTGTTTTTTTTTTTCCTATATCTCAAAAAAAAAAAAAAATTGTATATCTCAACTTTTGCCCCAAAATTTGGGGGCCTTTCTCTAGTAGGGGGCCCTAGACGATTGCCTAAGTGGCCTAAGCCTAGGGCCGGCCTTGATGGCTGGAATGTAATATGGTAAAATGAGTTAAACCAAACACTTAATAAATAAAAGGAATAAATGGTTCACCACTCAAGAAATCCACCAATGAGATAAGTGTTTAAAAGAAGAAATCCATCTTTTGAAGCACAAAGCTTTTTTAATTTAAAAGTACACTTTGGTTTTATTTAATTCAGCCAGAAGGCTTCTATAAAGCTTAGAACAACCCTCTAAGCATAGGAGAATGAAAATAGTAATTAAAACTTAAACTTAGTCATGACCAAAGTCAGACATGACTCTTAGGAACTAGAAGCACAATAAATCACTTCTCGGTCTAAGAGAAATAAAACATAAAGTCTGATACATCTGAGGAGACACTAATTACGACTATTTGACTTCTTTTTATCAATGGAAAAAAAAGTTCAAAATGATGGGCTGCACTTCTTGTCTTCAAGGATAACATCTGGGCCGGATTTAGCATCAGATTAGGCTTGCTGAAACTTGGACCACTCTGGGATCAGAAAGGCAAGTTCAAAACACACATAAACTATCAGCACATTCATTAGCTTTCATATGTGCTTCATCGAAACCTACGAAGCTCTAGCGAGGATGCTCCCTCAATTAAAAATAATAATAATGCATTAATATTCCAACTTGTTTTTCTAGTCATTTCTTTAAAATTTTAATCTTTATTCTTTAAACAAAATAAACAATGAAATAAAATCCTTCAAACACAATTAATTTTTAAAAAATAGAAATTAGTGAAAGTAGTGTTTTTCATTTGCCGTCCAATTATCTGAGCTAGGAAACATGGACATAGATACAAACATGACACAACAATACAATCACTAATACAACATCGATACGACACTCTAAATGAAGTGTCTATACTTTTTAGTGTTTAAGTAACCTTGGAAAGGGTCATCAAAACTCAAATTATACAGTATAATAAACATGTTCCAAACGTAAAATAAATCCATAACTTATTTCTTAAGAGATTCATATGGTAGGTATATTAACCAACTTCGTGTACTCTTGCCCACCTTAGTGTGTAAGGGCTAGTCAGCGACTGTCCAGATAAGATGATTCTCGAAAACCCAGTGGCAAGCTTCGATCTGACCAGGACCTGACGCTATAGTCAATTCAGCTTGATTTGGGTTCGAATCCGAGGTGTGCATGCGACAGCTAGCAACACCGTGATTGATCTTTGCCTTAGAATTTGGATGCAGTATGTCCGCTTCAAAGACCCGAACCTTTGGGACCGAATGGCAGGAATAGAGTAGCCAGCAGTGGCGGAGTCAGGAATTTAGGTTAGGGAGGACAAGATTAAAAGACAAGATTGGAAATAAAAAATTAATATAAAAAAATTAATCAATATTAATAACAAAATAAGTAAAGAACTATATGATAATTTAATTGTCATACAAAATTTAACATAAAATGTAAACTTTAATTTATTTTTTCACACCTAGCTTATTTTACTCAATTGCCCTCAACGATTTTTCATATTTTGAAACCGTTGCATGATTTCTTCACACTTAATAGTCTTGAATATATCTTTCTCAATATATGTAACTAAACAATCATTCATCCACTGATCTCCAATTTGATTGCATAATCGATTTTTAATTATGTTCATTGTTGAAAAAGCTCTTTCAACAGTAGTTGTTGCAACTAGTAAGATCAATACCAAAGTCACTAATGAGTAAACCAATGGATATGAAACATTCTTTTCCATTTCTACCATCTTTTCAACAAGCTATCCAATTCTTCTAAATGCTGAAAACTCTTCAATGAACTGCCTGTCATGGATATATATCTCAAGTTGGTTATCTAAGAAAGAAACTTGAGACATAAAAAAAATTCTACAGACAGTTTGGTCTAGTTCATCAAGTTTACTAAGTGAGACCCATTAATTTTATATATAGAATTGTACTAGGAGTAGAAGTCATCTACTACTACTACTAGGAAAGTTGAAAAGGTAACGTGAATTCACTTAATTGGGTTATTTATTTATTTATTTATTTTTTATTTTTTATCTTTAGTGTGGGGGGTTTATTTTTTATTTTTTATTTTTGTCTTTAGTGTTGGGGGGGGGGGGGTGCATTTGAAATTTCAGGGGGGGCAGGTGCAAATTTCACAGTAAACAAATTTTGTAAGTTTGGAAACAAGAACTAAGTTCATTTCAAACTAATAAATACATGGTTGAAAGTAATTACCAATCATATAATAATTTTTTCATTGGACCTTGAAAATAATACCAATGTTTTAAAAAATTTCATATACTAAAAAGTTTTGACTATAGTCATATTATATCCCTATGACTAGGTTCAAATCACATATAGGCTAGAGATCTCTGAAGGAACTTGTTCTATACCAATGTATATCTCCATTAGCGGGGTCCAAAGCAATGGTGGAACTAGGATTTTAGTTTTTTTTTTGGGGGGGGGGGGGGGGGGGAGATTAAAAAGAACAACAATAGTTACATACTATGTGTACAAAACACATAACTGAAATCGTGTTCATGATTTTGAATTATAATTGAAAAAACGTCAAAATGAACTTTGGCTATAGATGACTTTGGTTAGAACTAATTACAAAAGTTATAAAATGATGCGACTTTAAGCACATCTTAAAAACTAGTAAAGATTTCCTCTAGACACTTCCAATTCAAAACTTCAGAGAGCTAAGGGAGCTAACGTGAAACTCCCCTGTTTCATGACTTTAAAACAGTGTATTTCCCAACTTTTGAAACTTTGCAGCAATAGCAACTTGTTGACCCATAAAACCCATGGATTAGCTAACTGAGATTCCCTCAAAAATATTGATTTTCAATTATTGTAAAACACCAAAAGTGCCGTAAGACTTCTAATAATTATTTGAGAAAAAAAAAAAAAAAATCGTGAGTCCATAATTAAGTTATCAGTTTGCTTTTCTTTTTCTTTTTTTCAAATAATATGTAAAACTTATCTTTTCGTAGCAAAATAAATTGTAGTACTTATCTCTTGACTCTTGGTTAAAAAGAGCAAACTAATCAAAAAATCTGGCAAGAGGGGCCAAAATAAGCGTTAGACTATTATATTAAAGGAGTTTGAGGGAAGGTCATCAGGGGGGGCGTTTACCACAAAAGGGTGCTAACAACCAACAATGAAATGAAGAGCAAGAGAGGAGTAAATAACAACTCAAAAACCATAAAAAAGGAAGAGTATACCCGAAACCCATCTTCCATTTCTGTCTTTGTGGTATTTACACTTTCATTCTTGTACACAAAACACACACCATCACAGAGAGTCGCAGCACATACAGTCTATCTCTAATCTGTGCCATAGATTGCTCCTTTGTCATGTCTATACTAGTTTTGCATACCTAAAGGACCTCTCTGTTACAAGCTCACAAACACAAAGCACACAAAGCATAAAAGACCAAGTGGCTTACCCTCTGTCAAACGCATGTTCAGCCACCGCTATGGCTTTGTCCCCGCTTTCACAAATCTTCAGCCCACGCGCTGTGTAGGTCCTTCCTAGGCACTAGATCGTAGTGTGGCAGAGATGGGAGTTCTTTTGTTTCGCTTTTGAGAGCGGAGATGAGACTGATTCAGTCTTGGGAGTAAGGACTGAGGTGGTGGAGAGTGGTGGTTGTTGTGCGGAGTGTAAACATCTCATTTTATACCCTTTACGACTTGAGCTCCCATTCTCCAATGACGACATCGCTTGCAGGCCCAAGGTTGATTTAAAATATCTCGCCTTATGTAATAATTGAATGTAAAATGCATTATGTATCCTTAATTTTTTTTTAAAAAATTTACTAAATTCAAAACAAGTTCAAATAACAAATATAGATAGCTGTGGTGGGCCTTTTTTTGCATCTTGGATTGGATTGCTCCTGCCGTACTACAGCCCTATAATTCTAAGGTAGGAAAGTTGGGACTGACCTAATTGAAACACACCTTAGACCAGCTTGTGCGCAAGTTAGAGCCCTGGCAGGAATCTTGAGTGTGTCATGTACTCACGGCAAGAAATATTGTTACAAAACGTTATAGCGGGAAAAACATAATACAACAAGATAACTAAAACACTTCAACTAAAATATTTTCTACTAACAACGATAATGCTTGAACAGTTCCACAAAGGAGAAATATGATAACGTGATTATAGCAGGAATAGATTAATAGTAGAAAAAAGTTACGTTAGTCCTTGATCAACCATGGCAAAAGAAAAAAAGATTAGTCTACTAAAAGAATGGACTTGAATCTTTGGCAGATTCAAGTCCAAGGAGGGAACCAATATCCAATGTGGGTAACCTCAGAGGGGAATCCTGCTATAGAAGTTACTCACTTTGGAAAATGGACCTAAGTGGTTTGATCTCAGATTCTTAACTTGTTAGAGAGTGGGCTATTGAGAGGGAGAGAAGTGGGTAGCCTATTGATGCATGCTTTTACTCCTACCACTCATATTTTTCTTCCTCACTCTTGGTTTCCTTGTTTTTTTTTTTTTTTTTTTTTTTTCATTTTCCGTTGTAGTTCCCTTTCCCTCCCTGTTTCTCATTGTTCTTTATAGTGCACATCCATGGCCTTTTATACTACCTATCGTGACAAGATTTACCATTTTTACCCCTTAACTACTTTTGGCCTGTTGTGGGTGTCCCTTTAAGACTACCCACTAATTTGCCGACCGCCCAACCACCACCACTACACTATGTTGGTCATGCCATGCCTCATTCCAAACAAAAGTGGTTTTGTTTTGTTTTTTTACTTCCCTTGGCACTCCTATTTGGATAAGGGCTAGACTTTTCTCTTACCAACCTCTATGGCATGCACCTAGTGATTCCAGCTCATGTTTGCATCTTTTGGGTGGGATGTCATCTCAACAGGGCATTTCCCCCAAAAGAGCTTAAGTAGGAACCCCAAAATAGGCTCCCCCGTCTCCCCACTGCCAAACCACACCCTTTAACCCGTGACTCACTTCCCTGTATTGGTTGGGTACAAGTAGGTGGTGTTTAAGCCTTGTGTGCATGCTCTATTTCCATATGAGTCCATTGCTTTTTTGGCGTTCATGCATTTACCATTGCCTACAGGCTTGTCTGACTTTGTTGCATGCTTTGGTGCTTGTTTAATTCTTGTGGCGTGGATGAGTTCTTAGGTCTTCATTCTTTGCATCTCATTTCTTCTTTGGGTTGAGTGTTGCATGGATGTGGGCTTTCTCTTCTTTAATTTGGTCCATGTCTCCTTTCAGCCTTTGTCCATGGGCTGGCTGGTGCTCCTGCCACACCATTGCATTGTTCCTGCTATAATATCCTTTACCCCTTGTTTACTTTGCTACTTCTAGGCTTGCGGGCTGAAGTGTCTGCCATGTTAGTTTCATATTTTATTTTTTCCTTTAGTTTCTACTGCCCAACATTCTTGTTGGGCCAGTTCATATAACATCTCGGGCTTCCCCAGCCTATTTTATTACAAGTTGATTTGCTGATTGGTTGGCGGCCATTACAAGTTGATTGGTTGCTACTTGCCAAGTTGATTGGTTGATTGGTTGGCAGCCATTGCAAGTTGATTGGTTGCCAAGAAAGTGCAAGAAAATGAAAGAAAATATGTGATTTGATGGTAGGGACTAAATTGATTACAAGTTGAAATATTTTCATTGACTGCTACCAATATGTAAGAATCAAATTAATAATGACCCTAAAATGTAATGATCAAAATGATAATTTTCCTTCAATTATTAATAGTTAATGGACTCACATATCTTCCACTTTTCTACAAGTTCGTAAATTATAAGAAAAAATTTATGATCACTTCATTTTTTTCCCTAATTTTTTGATAACTTAGACGTGATAGTAGAAAAAAATGGTAAATCTTTTTGAAAGTAAGAATAATTAGAAATAATTTTTTGTATAAAATAATTGTGAGAAAATATATGATAAAAAGCGTGGTCATAAAATTACACAAATTATAATTGATATAATTTCCTAATCTCTAGTGGGAAAAGGCTGAACTGATGGAGATGCAAGGAATTATTAGAACAAACAAAAGAGACTATTCTAATAACAAAAGAAATCACCAATTATTGATAGATGGGATGATTATATTATTTAAAAACATTTAGGATCACATCATTTTGTGTCCTAATTTTGTCATAACTTAGATGTGATAGCAAAAAAAAAAATGATAAATCTATGTGAAAGTAAAGAATAACTAAATATAATTTGTCATTTAAAATATTTGTGAGAAAAAATATGATAAAAAGCGTGGTCATAAAATTACACAAATTATAATCTATATAATTTCCTAATCTCTAGTGGGAAAAGGCTGAACTGATGGAGATGCAAGGAATTATTAGAACAAACAAAAGAGACTATTCTAATAACAAAAGAAATCACCAATTATTGATAGATGGGATGATTATATTATTCAACAACATTTAGGATCACATCATTTTGTGTCCTAATTTTGTCATAACTTAGATGTGATAGCAGAAAAAAAATGATAAATCTATGTGAAAGTAAAGAATAACTAAATATAATTTGTCATTTAAAGTATTCACTACAACAAAATGTACTTTCAATGACGAAAAAATTCGTCACTAAAAGTCCAGTTTTTTGTCACTGAGAACTTTTAGTGACGAAATCGGACTTTTAGTGACGAAATTCATTTCGTCGCTATAGCCCCATAGCTAAAAGTCCTAGTGACGAAAAATTTCATCAGTAAAAGTCCGATTTGTTTAAAAAAGAAAAACGTTTTAGCGACGAAAATGATTCGTCGCTAAATGTTTTCCTCGCTAAAAACAGTATTCAACGACGAAAATATTTCGTCACTAAAACCATTTCAATTTATTAAATCATATTTAGTGACGAACAATTTCGTCACTAAAACTATTTTTGAGTACATATAGTGACGAAAAAAGTTGTCACTAAAACTATTTTAAAGAAAATCTAGGCATATATAGTGACGAAAATTTTTGTCACTAAAACCATTTCTTACAAAATTCTACTACATTTAGCGACAAAATATTTCGTTACTGAAACAATTTTTTGTTGCTATATTTGTGACAAAAAAATTCGTCGCTAAAACTTATTTTCTATTTTTATTATTTTCATGGCTTTGATATTAACCTGTAACCTGTCATTACATTATTAAAACCTCACATTTGATTAACACATTTATTTCAACAACACATTTATAAAAAATCGATCCATACACTCTACAAGTAAAAAATAAAACAAGTATCAAATTCAAACTCTTTCCATACAATAATTGTTTGCAACACATACAATAACTTAATATGTTTTATAACAATACAAAAAATGTAGCATAATATAATTAGAACTAACGGAAGATGTCCTCATATGTCTTCAAATAATGTTAAAAGTAAATCCCCTAAAGCCACCAATTAGAAATTTGCACAAATATAAAAACACTACTACATTAAAATCGCAAAATAAAAACATTAACTATGTTATGAGAAAGCAAATATAAATTTTCAAGTGTAATATAATACAATTAGTTTCAAATGATACATAAAAAATGAAGTGTTTTAACTTGAAGATAAAGTACGACCAATAAGTGATTTAACTTGAAAATGAACCACCCCCATAGGTAAAAGCGTTATCAAAACCCTTGCTCCTCAAAAAATTAAGAATATTGTTTTGGACCTCATCTTGCTTAGCTCGTGCCTCTTGCTCCCTAGCTCGCTCCAACACAACAACCCACCACAAACATCACAACTATAATGCTTACAAGTATTGAAATCGAATAAAGGAACACAATTGCTACTAATCAACAAGTTTCATTCACATTTGCAAGAAATTAAAAACACTCCCAATATGAATTTAAACCACCTTAAAACACTATACAAGCCACCCGCTTGCTCCAACTCAACAATCCATCACAAAACCAATTTCCAACATCACAAGTATAATGCTTACAAGTATTGAAATCGAATAAAGGAACACAATTGCTACCAATCAACAAGTTTCATTCACATTTGCAAGAAATTAAAAACATTTCCAATATGAATTTAAACCACCTTATAACATCATGCAAGCCACTTGCTTGCTCCAACTCAACAATCCATCACAAAACCAATTTCCAACATCACAAGTATAATGCTTACAAGTATTGAAATCGAATAAAGGAACACAATTGCTACTAATCAACAAGTTTCATTCACATTTGCAAGAAATTAAAAATATTTCCAATATGAATTTAAACCACCTTATAACATCATGCAAGCCACTTGCTTACTCCAACACAACAACCCATCACAAAACCAATTTCCAACATCACAAGCATATATAGAGTTTTATAAGTTTTTATCTAGAATATACTTACTTTGCTCAAGCTAAGTTTACAACTTTCAGAAAAAATCCAAAGTTAACTTGTGTTCTTCACCTTGTTCCTTACAATCCCAATGATCTAATGGCTGCAGTCATCAACACATTTTATGTATCAATAGGATTTCACCTGCATGCAATACATAGAATAGTGAAGCTTTACCTCTTGATGGAGACAATGCAAGAATTTCAATAAAAAGATGACTTTCAATCTAGAATACCATAGATTTACATAATAAATAATAAGTAGATAATTGACATAAAGTCATTAGAATTAGGTAAATCACAACCAGCATTGAGAAAAAGAAGGAAACACAATGTTATAATAAATAAAGGTGTTAAACTACCCTATCAAGAAGTCTTTCACTACTTAGGTGTTAAACACATAGAGCATACCTCAAGAGATATAGCACCCCAATCACTCCATGTCATATGGATGCAAGATCTTCCAAGAGCCGCAGACCAAGCATCATCTCTCCTATTTAAAGAAAATTCCATGAAACAATAAGCCATAATAACTCAAGTATACATTAGTTACAAAAAGGCATAATACAACATAATGTGGATAAGTAAACAAGTAGACCAAGAAGAAACAATCATGTACGTAGAAGACCATCAAAAGCACGAACAAGGAGCATTTTGATTTAAGTTGAAGATATTGCAAGAAAATAAAGGATTGAGGCCGAGAAAAATAGACATACTGCAGTTACTCAAATCAGAGTTGCACATGATCTAATACAAACAAATTCAATTCAATTTTGTCCCATGTAGACTAAGAAATCTTATATTCACCAGATCAATTATTTATCTCCAGTCATCAACAACAACTAGCTGAGGGAAACTCATTCATTTACAAAGAATGTTATTTGTCCAACAAAGCTACATAGATTTTAAAAACGTTGAGAATGGAGTTTGAATCATCGAGAATGGGTTGAGAATCGGTGACGAATGGTTTGGCGATGAAATAAAATGGCTTTTGGCTGAAATAAAAGAGACGAATAGGTATTAAATACTCAGGTCTTTAGCGACGAAACTTTTCTGTTGCCAATGCCTACTTTGTCATCGCAAAAGGTATATGGTTTTTAAGTTTTTAGCGACGAATGTTAGTTTCATCACTAAAGAACCCAGGCTTTGTTAAGATTTTTAGATACGAAATTCATATTTCGTCACTAAAGCATACTTTTAGTGACGAATTGTGATTTCGTCACTAAAAACATATAAGTGCAAAACTATTATTATTTTTAGTGATGAATTTTTTTCGTCACTAATTCTTCCTTATAGCGACGAAATGATTTTCGTCACTAATACTATCCACAGCAATACCTATAGTGACGAAATATTTTGTCACTAAAAATTTCAACTTTTAGCGATAAAATATTTCGTCACTATAGATAAATTAAACTCGTGCCAAAGTTTCCCTCCACTGGCGCCCATTTTTTAGATCAGAATAGTGACGAAATTTATTTTCATCGCTAAATGTTATAATTTTTTTCATTATTAGTGATGAAATTCATATTTTGTCACTAAAGCTACATTTTTAGCGATGAAAAATATTTCCTCACTAATTTTCGTCTCTAAAAATACATTTTGTTGTAGTGAGTTGTGAGAAAAAATATGATAAAAAATGTGGTCATAAAATTACACAAATTATAACTGATATAATTTCCTAATCTCTAGTGGGAAAAGGCTGAACTGATGGAGATGCAATATTAGAACAAACAAAAGAGACTATTCTAATAACAAAAGAAATCACCAATTATTGATAGATGGGATGATTATATTATTCAAAAACATACGCACCAAAACATAGATGACATAAAACTAAAAAAAAGTTAATAAGTAACCCAGCAATTCAATTATTATTATTATTATGAAAAAGTGTTAAGGATAAGAGCCACCCACAAATTCTAATGAGTATATTTTTTATACTTTTTCTATTTAGATATTTTGTATGTGAAGATCTTGAATTTGACAAACTTTAATTGAGCTTGTAAGGACCCAAAAATTTGTAGCACACGCCCACTTAGAATAATGGGTTGTGCCTTTCAAATATGGCCCAAACCAATACAATTTGTAAGCCGAGGGAAAAAACAACAATGGGCCCTGCCCGAGGACAGCTACAGGGAAGAATCAAGTTTATATTTAGGAACAAATGAGTGTCAGGCTCTACACAACTGCTCCCGAGGAGGCTGAGTTTGCAAAAAAAGTAGAACTGTTCACTCTCTTCTCCCAATGCTCTTCCTTCTGTTTCTTTTCTCCTTTTTTCCGATCCCCTTTTCCAATGTTCTCTCCTTTCCTTATATACCTATACCTCCATCACATCTTCACCATTCATTTCTACCTAACCTCCTTCCTTTTTTGACACTTGTTACCTTTCACATCTGAAGAAGATGGTGGAAGAAATTTGCCTAGCTATGGCCTACACTGTTCAGGTCACTTCTTCATCACTGCGGCTGATAAAACTGTTGTCTATCATTTAATGCGGATGCAAAAGGCTACACCAGGCCAAAAGCTTCCCTACCACCCATTGACTTCCACTCTCTTTAGATCCTAGCTCCCACTTTGAATACCAAAAAGTACCATGATTCATTTCTTCTCCTCCTTAGGAGGCTTCCTCCCTTGGGCCCGTGGCTTACAGCATTACCATGTCAATGCTGCGACCTTTCGACTTCATCCTCGGTCTTCGGGCCAATGCAGCGACCTTTCAACTTCATCCTCGATCCTCAAGCACCCACAATAGCCCCCTAAAACTTTAGCTATTTGTTTAGAAACAAAAGTGAAGTTTTAGTCTCTCAAGCAAAACACGCACGTGCCACATGCATTGCCACGTATCAACGTCCTTTCATCTATCCTTCACACACTCCTGGCACTTCGGAATCCATGATCTCACATTTATGGTGTTAGGCGGCTACTTGTTTGCCCACGCTCTATAGTTTAATCAAGATTGTACGATCCTCATTTCCCCCATGGACGGGCAGGAATTTTGCCGCTTGCTTTTCCACTCCTATAAAAGGAGAACTTAGAGCTGGCTAAGGCTTATTTTGAATGTTCTGGCAATCTAAAGTTGAAGAGCAAAGTTCCCGAGGAGCACTCTTTGCATTCATTAGTAGGTGTGTTGATTTCCCTTTTTTCTTCTTTTTCACAAATTTCATACTTCACCCCTTAAAATACCATGGGTAGATATGCTAAGTTAGTGGACACTACCGAGGCTAGGGTAACCTTTAGGGCACAATATAGGATCCCCAATAATGTTGAAATCCAACACTGTAAGGAGGGTGAGTGGTTGGTCTTGAACAGACCTTCTAAGTCTGTGGTCATTCTTATGATCGCCTTTATTGAAGGCAGGATGGAGCTTCTTATAGGAAGGGTAACCCGAGATTATCTCATAAATTATAGGTTAACCTCGACCAAGTGTTCACTCAACATCTTTAGGATCCTCGGGTGCATAGATGCAATAAATCATAGAATGGGGACCAACATTACCTGGCATGATGTAAATTGGGTGTACCAATGCTAGAAAGGGGAGAAAACCAAGTATTATATGAAATGTAGGGTTCTAGCAGTTAGGTTAATTTCTTGCTTGCCTGACTTGAGCAAAGGCATGGACGAGGATTTCCTCATTGTCTCGGGAGGCTGGCACGATGGAATACACTTCCCTACCAAGGAAGGGGAACCAAGTAGGGCTCCCTAGGACCGAGGTCACACTTAGGAATTTACATAGCTTTTCTAGTGTTAAAGTTTTCTTCCCTCTAATTTTTACTAATGATCCATCCAGTTTCATTTGGCAGACGAATACCACACAGCTCTAGCCAAACACTTGGTGAATTTCTGCACACAGATGGACAACTTAGGGCAGCTCACATCATCCTTGGGTACAAACCATCCATAAAACGCTTCCAAAGTCCAAAGAACGTTATTAAGGCCAGGGACCCTCGTCTGGCTTTAATTGACATAGTAGTCCTTGGGTTCCTACTGACCGAGCCTCTGCCATAAGGGACTCAGGATGCTCAATTGCCCGCCCCTCTAGCCGCCAAATTTCTCTACTCCCAAGAGTTGACTCTAGCCTTGGACGAAAATGACAAAGCGTCCACATCTGAGTCTATTCAAGAAGTGATAGATAGGGACTTTGAAGTCTTTTATTGCTTAGACGCTCCCAGCACATCCCAAGCTTAACCCTCAACAACCATGGGTTTTGAAGAAAAAACCCTAGACTTGTTGGCATTACTTACCGCCCATATTGGGGGCTCTTCCCCAGCTGTGGTGGTGGTAACCTGACCACCTACCTTGGCTGCCACGCACACGTCCACAACTGACGCCGGGGACAAAAAGAGAAAAATGGCCCAAGGAGGCAAGGGTGCTGAGGGCACAAAAGAAAGGGAGATTACACATTCTTCTCATCAGCCTCCCGATAAGGAAGCCTGAACTAGAAAAGGGCAATCCAAAAAGTCCACATCAACCGGGACTCCCAAGGAGGCTAGAGAGGACCAACCATGGAAGGCATCCATCTGGATGCCTGTCTTCACTTTAAGCTTTAGCAATCCAGTTCTGGATAATGCCAACTTAAAGGATCCCACTAACAGCAACTCAAGCTTAGTGGCCGAGTATCTAGAGAAAGCCCTGTGTTTACTAGAAGATATAAAGGAGCTGAGATCCATCAGGAAGCGCGATGTCTTCCTCGCCCTTAAACAAGACATGGCCAAGGTATGTAAACACTTCCACTTGATCGCATAGTGCTACTCCATATACAAGGTATAAACACTTATGTATTTGTTATTTGTGTAGTCCGTCCAAGCTGCCTTTATGGCCGAGGAGTGGGTGGACAATTCTCTAGAGATGGCCAGGGATGCTAAGGCCAAGTAGGAGGCCACCAAGAGGGCCCACACGGACTCTGACAAAAAGTTAAAAGAAACCATTACTCAGCTGGCCGAGGTGGAAAAGGCTCTCAGAAATGTTGAGTTTGCCCTCTCGAGCTATGAAAAGCAGGCTATTGAAGCCCTAGAGGCCCAAAGGAGGGCGAAAAATAAAATAGCCCTAACTTTTGTGGAGCTAAAGCAAGCTAACAAACAACTAGAGACAATGGAGAAGGAGAAAGCTAAGGCTAAGTAAGTGGCGTACGATGATGGAATGACTAAGGCAGTCGAAAGCCTCATGTAAGAGACCGCGCCCCCGGCCCGCTTTTTATAGGATGTTGGGCCAAACCCACATGAATGGGTGGAGTCGTGTTATTGCCTCTCAAAATGGAGGTTCGACTGATTATATTTCCCCCCTTAGATTAGGGGTTTTACAATGGAGTCGCCACTTATTTAATTATTGGAAAAATAAGAAAACCATAATTGAAAAAGAATTCCTCATTTTATTAATTTGAAATTTAATTTACATTGATCATAGGAAAATTACATGGCTTTGGTCCTAGATACAATCTAAGATAAAGTACATGGCTTTGTTTCCTAGTTACAATCTAGAAATTGAAAATTACATGGATAAGCATTTGATTTATTAACCCTTAATCTAAGTTTGGAGGCTATGTTACAAGGTGGGAAGGTGTTAGGCACCCACCTTGCCCGGTGAAACCGGTCTTCTAGACTATGGTGGCCAACATTCATATCACATCATCCAATATGTCAATCAATTTACATGTTGAATTTTAATGTGTGTGTGCATGTGATAAACCCTAATTCTATTTATTAAGCATTGCATTTGTATTGAAAAATAAATTCTAGTGAATGTGTGTGGATGGTGATATCCTAGATTCAAAGATTTGAAAGAATTATGAAACAAACATATTTTTCATATTTCTGATGTGGATTTAAGATCAAAACTAGTGTTTATGCATGAACATGTGATGAACAACCAAGAACATGTGAAGAACAACTAAGAACATTCAAATATATTCAAAGGAATTTAAATGATTATTATCATGCTTTAATCTTAAACTCTCATCATGACAACACCAAACAAGTTAGGGAAAGAGATTATACCTTCATGCAAGATCCATATGGTGAAGGAGGAGACTCTTAGTAGAGGTCCTAAGGGTGGAGGAAAAGAAGAGTTAGGAGGGGAAGAGTGAGTCTCACTCAATACCTTGAGTCTCCGGAAGACCAAGATATGACAAGACTACTCAACTTCCTAGAACTCAAGAGGGGAGAAGAGAGGGGGTTTTTGTGTGTGCTTTGGAATGAAGGAGAGGGGGGGTTTATATAGTAGCGGTGGAGAAAATATGAATGGAAGACCATTTAATGAGGATTGACAAAGAATCATGAACCTAGTCCTCATTTTAGCCTTGGGGGAAATCTGGTGCATTAAATGGAAAGATTGGTGGGAGTGAGGAGCAAGCCAAATTCGGTTTTCCCGCAACTGCTGTAACAGCTTGTAGAGCTAACTTCAAAAAATCATATCTAACTCAATTCTGATCGGAATTGTCTCATTCTTGTGCTCAAATTGAAGCCCCGGATGTCTAATTTCTGAGAAAATTAACCTCATTCACAAATTCAAAATATTTTGAGAGATATGGATGAAATGGTGAGCAGAGGTCATTTGTTTGAAAATGGTTTCAGCACAATTAATCATTAATAGGTCTCAAATTAGCTCTCAATTAACATTAAATGGCTTCAATCACTCCCATTTCAGACTTAATTGGTTCTAAATTTACTCTAATTAAAAGATAATTGCACAAATTACTCATTGAATAATTAATGTTTAACTATCTAATTAATTAGGTGTATGCAACCTCACCATAAAATGTAGTCCTAACCAATCAAATTATGACACATCATTGATCTCAAATTGATTACACTTATAACCAATTGAAATCAATTATTCATAATCACATATAGTCAGACTCAATTTGTGATAGTGCATCTCAGCCATTAAAACTTGATTTGATGATAACTTTCAATCTGGTGGTCTGATTAGGGCTTATGACTAGTCGATTTGATCGTTACGACATCAAGATCATTTTGGTGAAATGAGATTAAGGATCTAATGGTCAGAATCAAGATGCATATTCCCAAGGCAAAATTACCCTTTTACCCTCCATGTGAGGTTAAATGCAGGTTGCAAAATGGGGTGTCAACACCTCACTGCCCAGCTCAGGGACATTGCCCGTGCCTTCTGCTTGGAGGTTGCCCATGCCTTCTGCGATGATCCCTCTTCCACCTCGGCCGAAGGCAAAGAAAAGAAAAGGGAACTTCCATCTCCAATGGGTGTGCCGAAAGTGGTGGCCTAGGAGGAAGTGGTCGAGGGGATTTCCTTGAAGAGGAAGAAGAAGGATAAAGAGCAAGAGAAGAAAGGAGCCTAGGAGCAAGAGCCAATAGCCTAGTTTAGCTCTATCCTAGGAGATACTTAGGCATTTTTTGTGATAGACCATTGTATATATAGTGCCTCCTCTTCTTCTTCTTTGTGCAACAGTTCTCATACTTTTAATGAAAAAGAGATTGAAGTTAGTTTTGCTTGTTCATTGTGCCTTTTTTTTTTTTTTAATATGTGTATTGCTTGTTCGTTTGATATGGTTACCTTTCTTCATAATAATCACGCTGTGGCAACTTGTAACTTCATCACAACATAACGAGTGGGCCAACTCATGAAATTTGAATAAATTATCAATCAATACTTACTTGAAATTGGACTTGGACTCAAGCAAACTTGTTGACGTTACTTCACAAACTCGAGGAAATCCTTTTGACCTTTATTGCTCAGTCTGTTTAAACAAAATTGCCTATGTTAATTTACCTTAGGCTTGTGACCCGAGGAGCCAAGCAAGGCCTAGGTTCTATTTAACACTTAGAAAAATTTTGCAATGTTAATTTACCCTAGGCTTGTGACCTGAGGAGCCAGGCAAGGCCTAGGTTCTGTTTAACACTTAGAAAAATTTTGCAATGTTAATTTACCCTAGGCTTGTGACTCGATGAGCCAAGCAAGACCTAGGTCTATATGCCCTTCCCAGTTGGGACCCGATGAGGCAAGTGGAAGTGATTCTATATGGCCCTTCCCAGTTGGGACCCAGCTTGCCCCAAGCAGGGTTCTTGGCCGTCTCCACCACTTTCCTCAAGACCAGGTCTCTTGAGGCCAAGGGTCTGGATTTGACTCCCTTATCATACATTTGCTTAAGTTTCTGTTGGTAGTAAGTCATCTTTACCATTACTACCTTTTGTCTTTCCTCAGCTAGGTCCAGGTTGTGTAGGAGTAAATTGTGGTTCTCTTCAACATTGAATTGGTCCATTCTCAGAGTTGGGAATCCAGATTCAAGGGGGATTACCGCTTCTGACCCATAGGTCATTGAAAAATGGGTTTCTCCCGTTGATCTTCGGGGCATAGTACAATAGGTCCATAATATGTGGGGTGGTTTATCCACCCATTTCCCCTTAGCATCATCTAACCTTTTCTTCAATCCAGCCACTATAACTTTATTGGTGACCTCGGCCTGCCCATTCCCCTATGGATAAGCAGGTGTAGAATACCCATTCCTAATCCCTAGCTCCCCGCAATATCTTCGAAAGATTTTACTGTCAAATTGAAGGCCATTGTCTGAAATCAGTGTGTGAGGAACTCCAAACCTGGTTACAATGTTCCTCCAGATGAATCTTTTATCATCCATGTCCCTGATGTAGGCAAGGGGCTCGGCTTCCACCCACTTGGTAAAGTAGTCCGTGCCAATGAGGAGCCATCTTCGATTCCCTATAGCTCGGGGAAAGGGTCCCACTATATCCAAGCCCCATTGGGTGAATGGCCAAAAGCTAGACAAAAGATTCAGAATTCCCCCTAGTTGGTGGATACTTGGGGCATACCTCTAGCATTAGTCACACTTTTTTACATAATCCTGAGAGGTTTTTCGCATGCTAGGCCACCAGTACCCTTGGGTGAGGGCCCTATGTGCTAGAGACCTTCCTCTTGTATGACTCCCACAAATGCCCTCATGCAGTTCTTCCAATAAGGGCCCCACGACTTCTGGGTGTACGCACAATAAATATGGCCTTTAGTAAGAGAGCTTGTACAACTTTTGCTCCTCAAATAGCCAATAGTGAAAGGTAGCTTTGCGTACCTTCTCCGCCTCACACTTGTCTTCAGGCAAGGATCCCTGCTTCAAAAAGGTCACTATGGGGTCTATACAGCTCGGCCCCACATGGAGGTTGCAGACCCCTATCAAATATGCTCCTATAAGACTTGAGGTGTCCATCTCCTCAATAACAAAAACCCGAGGAAAACTTAACTCTCGTGAAGTGACTAACATTGCTAGAGAATTTGCATGAGAGTTCTATCCCCTCGAGATTTGCTTCAAAATAAAGCCCTTAAACTGAGCTTGGGCATTCTGTACTTTAGCAAGGTACCCCTACATCCTTTCATCCTGAGCTTCGAATTTACCATTGACTTGGGCCACGATCAATCTGAAATCAAAGTACAATTCCACCATTTCTCCTCCCAACAGCCTGACCATAACTATCCTTGCTAGCAAGGCCTTGTATTCGGCCTCATTGTTGGTGGTTGAGAATCCCAGTTGTAATGACTTCTCCATTATCAACTTCTCAGGGGTGACCAACACAATCCCTACTCCTGCCCCCTTTCGGTTGGAAGCTCTATCCTTATAAACTTTCCACGAGGGGGCAAATGTGACTAATGAGACCAATCCACCCATAACTACATTTCCTTCCTCAAGAACACCCTCGGTGAATTTTTCTACAAATTCTGCTAAAACCTTTCCTTTTATGGCCTTCCGAGGCATGTATTTGACATCATAAGCTCCCAACTTGGTTCCCCATTTAGCAATCCTACTAGTGTAATCGAATTTCCTTAATAGGGCTTGGAAAGGGAGTTGGGTAAGCACCACAATGGTATGGGCCTAAAAGTAATGGGGAAGTTTCCTGGTGGCATGCACAATGGCCAGTACTACCTTTTCTAAGGGAAGGTAGTGTGCCTCAACCTTCTGCAGGGATTTGCTAACATAGTAGATGGGCCTCTGAATTCCGTCCTCGTTCCTATCTAGGACGAAGCTAACATCGTGTTTGGTGACTACTAGGTATGCATACAACACTTCCTCCTTATCGAGTTGGGAAAGTATCGGTGGATTGGACAAGTACTGCTTGAGGTCCTCAAAAGCCGTTACACACTCTTCGGTCCATTGAAAATCCTTCCACTTGTGAAGAAGTTGAAAGAAAGGATGACACCTGTCCATGGACCGAGAGATGAACTTGTTTAAGGCTGCTGTCATCCCAATCAACCTCTGTAACTCCTTGGGATTCCTAGGAGGGTGCAAACTATTAATAGCCCTGATTTGTTTTGGATTGACTTCAATTCCGCGGTGAGTAATCATGTACCCCAGGAATTTGCTCGAGCTGACCCCAAAAGAACAATTGGATGCGTTGAAGCATAGTTTATATGCTTTCAACACTGAGAAAGTTTCTCCCAAATTAGCCAGATGCTATTCTGCCTCCTTGCTCTTAACTACCATATCATTAATGTATGCTTTCATGCTCCTCCCTATCTGCCTTTCAAACATCCACGTTACCATTCTCTAATAAGTGGATCCTACGTTTTTTAGGCCAAAGGGCATTACGTGATAATGATAGTTCCCATTAGGGGTACGGAAGGCCGTCTTCTCCTGGTCGGATGGTGAAAGAGGTATCTGATGGTAGCCCTGAAAGGCATCCAGGAAACTCATCCGAGAATGTCCCACCGTGGCGTCCACCAATTGGTCAATTCCAAGAATGGAGAAAGGGTCTTTTGGGCAAGCTTTGTTTAGGTCTGTAAAATCCACACACATTCACCACTTCTCGTTTTTCTTCTTAATCACTACCGTGTTAGCCAGCCACTCAGGGTAAACGATTTCCTTAATATCTCCAACTTGCTTTAACTTGTTCACCTCTGTCCTGATTGCCTCGGCGTGGTCTTTGGATGATCGCCGAGGAGGCTACTTACGCGGCACGGCCTCAGGATTTACGTTTAACTGGTGACACGCCAACTCGAGATTAATTCCTAGAATGTCATAAGCATTCCATGCAAAAATATCAATATTTGCCTTTAGGAACTTTACCAATTCTGCCTTTTCCATGGGTGGCAACTGTAAGCCTACTTGGAAATACTGCTCTGGGTCCAGCCCTATCATCACCTTTTCCAACTCCTCAGATGATTCTCCCGATGTCTTAGTCTGTTGCCCACTCGCAGGCCCTTTTGGTTACTATTGGATTGGATCCTTAGTCACCATGGCAGGACCTAAAGACTGTTGCATGATTGCTAATACTAGGCACTGCCTAGCCATGGCCTGATCACCTACCAACTCTCCCACTCTCCCCTAAGTACGGTACTTGACCTTCAGATGTAATGTTGAAGGCAATGCGCCCACGGTGTAAAGCCAGGGCTTGCCCAGGATAGCTGTGTACGAGGAGAACGCTTCTACCACTATGAAATTAACCTAGACCTCCACATCGCCGACCTGCATGGGAAGCCTGATCATTCCTTAGAGGACCACCATTTTGCCATCAAAACCCATCAGCGGAGAGTCATACGTATCCAGGTCCTCAGGCCTCAAGTTTAGCCCTCGGTACAAATCTAGGTACATTATTTCTGCTCCGCTTCCCTGGTCAACCAGTACTCTCCTCACATCATAGCCCTCAATCCTAACAGTAACCACTAGGACGTCATCATGTGGTTGGAGGGTTCCCTGCTTGTCCTCCTTGGAAAAACTCAGGCTAGGGAGTCCGATCTCTAGCCTCCATGTCAGAGCCCCCCACCATGAACATGACTCCAGAACTCGCCCTAACATTGCCCCCTGGCTTATCCAAGATCACATTAATAGTGCCCAATACCGGTCGAGGAATGTCGTTTCCATGCATCCCATTTCCTGAGTGTCTAAGCTATTCCATAGGCTGATGCAGGAAATAATTGAGTTTCCCTGCCCTTGCCAACTGATTGAGGTGATCACGCAAGGTCCGATAGTCCTCCGGGGTGTGTCTTCTGTCACAATGGTAATGGCAGTAAAGGCTCAAGTTTCTCTTTGATGGATCCCCACCCATCCTATTGTGCCACCTGAAAAATGGCTTTTTTTTTTTTTTTTTTTTAATCTTTTCTAGTATCTGGTACACTGGCTCCTTAAATAGTGAATTGACTAGTTGAACCCCCACGGATGCCATATGATTAGGGAAATCTCTTCAGGGCCGATCATTATGGTACCCCCCTCCTCGAGGATCCCTCTTTTCTGGGAACATTTTAGCTTTTCCTTTTCCTTGCATCTGGTCCTCTTCCAGCTTCTTGTACTTGTCTATGCGATCCATGAGCTGGCACATGTTCAAGGCAGACTTCATTGTTAATGACTTCCTCAGGTCATCCTTAGTCGGGAGGCCAACCTTGAAGGTCGTCACAGCCACATCCTCAAAATCTCCATCCACTTCATTGTACATTTCCCAATACCAATCCGAGTAGGTCTTGAGGGTCTCCCCCTCCTGCATGGCCATAGACAACAAAGAATCCATTGGCCTGGGGACTCTACTGCAGGTTATGAATCTAGAGCCAAACGCCCTTGTCATCTCTCCAAAGGACCCAATTAACCCTTCCTCTAATGCATCAAACCAATGCATGGCAACAAGCCCAAGGCTAAAGGGGAACACCTTGCACATAAGCGCTTCATTACTGGCATGGACAACCATCTTCTGATTAAAGAGGTTGACATGCTCCATGAGATCAGTTCTTCCATTATATATGGTGAATGTTGGCTGGGAAAATCAATAAGGGAGCTTAGCCTTATTAATCCTCCTAAAAAAAGAGGACTTACAAATCTGCTGTAGGGCTTTGCTTACAGTGTCATTTCCCTTGGTGTGGTGAGAAGGCTCATTTTCACATTTGTTGTTGCTCTTCTCCAACTTGTCTTGACGTGAGGAAGCCGCTAGGTGGAGTTCTAGACCTGTGCTGGTATCGGCGATCACGGCTCCCTTTTAAACGCTCACTTGATAGGGAAGATGGGCCCCTCCTATCACGCCTCCTATGCCTTAACTTCCTGCACAAACAATCAACTTCCTATTGCAACTTCAATGTCTCTTGATCATATGAAACATGACTCCTAGACTTGGAACAACTCCGCTTAGTACGTTCAGTGTGATGAGATTTCACCACAACACTTGAGGTATGTTGCTTGTCTCTCCTACGTTTTAAGTTAACAAACCAGTTCTCCCTCTAGGAGTAATGGGTTTTGCCTTTCAAACAATGGGCTCTGCCTGAGGATAGCTACAGGGAAAAATCAAGTTTATATTTAGGAACAAATAAGTGTTAGGCTCTACACATTTGCTCCCGAGGAGGCTGAGTTTGCATAAAAAGTAGAACTGATCACTCTCTTCTCCTATTGACACCTCATATTGCAACCCACATTTAACCTCACATGAAGGGTAAAAGGGTAATTTTACCTTAGAAATATGCATCTTGATTCTGGTCACTATATCCTTAATCTCATTTCACCCAAAATGATCTTGATGCTGTAACAATCAAATCGACTGGTCATAAGGGCTAATCGGACCATCAAATTGAAAATTATCATCAAATCAAGTTTTAATGGTTGAGATGCACTGTCACAAATTGAGTCCGACTATATGCGATTATGAGCAATTGATTCCAATAGGTTATAATTATAATCAATTTGAGATTAATGATGTGTCATAATTTGATTGGTTAAGATTACATTTTATGGTAAGGTTACACAAACCTAATTAATTAGATAGTTAAACATTAATTATTTAATGAATAATTTGTTCAATTATCTTTTAATTAGGGTAAATTTAGAACCAATTAAATCTAAAATGGGAGTTATTGGAGCCTATTAATGTTAATTGGAAACTAATTTGGGACCTATTAATACTAATTGTGCTGAAATTGTTTTCTAACAAATGACCTTTGCTCGCCATTTCGTTGATATCTTTTAGAATATTTTTAATCTGTGAATGAGTTTAATTTTTCCAAAAACTAGACATCCGGGGCTTCAATTTCAGCACAATAATGAGACAATTCCGATCAAAATTAAGTAAGATATGATTTTTTTAAGTTGGCTCTACAGGCTGTAACAGTAGCTACGAGAAAACTGAATTTTGCTTACTCCTCACTCTCACTAATCTCTACATTTAATGCACCAGGCTTCCCCAAAGGCTAAAATGAGGTCTAGGTTCATGATTCTTGGTCAACCTTCATTCAACGGCTTTCCATTCATATTTCCTCAATCACTACCATATAAACCCTCCCTCTCATCCATTCCAAAGCACACAAAAACCCATTCTCTTCTCCTCTTTTGAGTTCTAGGAAGTTGAGTAGTCTTGTCATATCTTGGTCTTCTTAAGACTCAAGGAATTAAGTGAGACTCACTCTTCCTCTCCTAACTCTTCTTTTCATCCACCTTAGGACCTCCTTCAAGAGTCTCCTCCTCCACCATAGGGATCTTGCATGAACGTATAATTCATTTTCCTAATTTCTTTTTGTGTTGCCATGATGAGAGTTTAAGATTAAAGCATGATAATAATCATTTAAATTCCTTTGAATATGTTTGAATGTTCTTAAATGTTCTTATGTGTTCTTGGTTGTTCATCACATGTTCATGCATAACACTAACTTCGATCTTAAATCCACATAAAAAACATGAAAAAGATGTTTGTTTAATAATTCTTTTAAATTCTTGAATCTAGGATATCACCATCCCCACACATTCTCTAGTATTTATTTTTAATTCAAATGAAATGCTTGATAAATTGAATTAGGTTTTATCACATGCAGACATTAAATTCAATATGCAAATTGATTGACATATTGGATAATATGATATAATGTTGGCCACCATAGTCTAGAAGACCGGTTTCACTGGGCAAGGTGGGTGCCTAGCACTTTCCCACCTTGTAACATAGCCTCCGAACTTAGATCAAGGGTTAGTAGAGCAAATGCTTGTCCATGTAATTTTCGATTTTTAGATTGTAACTAGGAAATAAAGTCATGTACTTTATCTTAGATTGTATCTAGGACTAAAACCATGTAATTTCCTATGATCAATATAATTTCAATTTCAAATTAATAAAATGAGGAATTTTTCAATTTTGGTGTTCTTATTTTTTCAAATAATTAAATATGTGGCGATTCTATTGTAAAACCCTTAATCTAAAGGGGGAAATAAAACTAGTCAAACCTCTATTTTGAGAGGCAATAATACGACTCCACCCATTCATGTGGGTTTGGCCCAACATCATAAAAAGGGGCTAGGGGTGCAGTCTCTCACAGTGGCGACTCCATTAGGGATATTAAGGGCTAAGCTTCAATTAGGTTATGATGGCCAACCATGTCATTGTTTATTTATTGCTTTTTGTATATAATATGTCTAATATGTCATTATATTGCATGTCATGCATCATTTGCTTAAATTAAATTTATTTTATTTATGTGCTAGCTTGGAAGCCCGATAGTATTAGCCGTGGATTATGGTCTTCCTGAGACTCACATACCCAACGGTGAACCTACCACCTAGTGCGACAAGGATCATCATGGTTATACCATGGTGGTTCATAGGGATAAATAGTATAGTTCAGATCAACGCAGCGCTCTTGGTGTCACAAGTTGGGAGGTACGACGTTCTAGACTGTGGGGACCTTTAACCTACCTTCTACCTATGTTGTAATGACCCATAAAACCTACCTTTAGGTCAGTGGATGTAAATTGCATTTCATTACGCATTTGTTTGGCCATGTTTTGAACCATGATGTCTAAAGTCCAACGCTTAAGCCCATCATGATTCTTTGAACCTTGTATGTTATGAATGAACTCAAACTCAAAAGCCTAAGATTGAACTCTACTTGAAATGGAAGCCCAATTTGATTCTTGAATGAGTCTAAGCCCAACACTTCAGCCCATCGAAGGTGTATACGCATGATTAACATCAAAGGCCAAAAGCTCACAAGATGCATGCCGTCCAAGTGTAAGCCCAAGCCATTTTGAGCAAATACCAAAAGATCATAATCAAGGTTCAAGCCTTCCAAGTGCAAGCCCAAGCCATTTCATCATAATCAAGGTTCAAGCATACTAAGTCTCAAGCATCCTAAGTGGACCAAGAAGAAGCAAGTGACCCAACTTTGCCTTACTTTACATTTGGTTTGCAACATCATGGTTAAGCTTAAAGTTTGTTTGTTTATTTCATGTTTCTATGTTTCTTTGAATTCTGAAAACCCATGGAGCATTTGATGTACTTTGTTCATGTATATATTTTTAAAAATTCCCCCCCCCCCCCCAAAAAAAAAAAAAAAGAAGTTCCTTTTCAAAATGAGGATCCCTTGGACAAAACATTTTCTAAATCTTGATGTTTAAAGGCTTGAGCAATCAACTTGTACCAAGGAATAATTAATTTCATTTGATCCATGTAAAGACTTTTGCTACTTGACTTAGAATATAAGAAGAAACGGCCTTAAAAGGCAATCAAAAAGAATCCATCCATTGGAAAATCCCAAGAATCCATGCACTTAATCCAATTTTCAAAAGTCTTTTGTTTCACATCATTAGAGCATACATACTTTTTCTTTTAAGATGAATTTATTAAAAGAGCTTGAATCACTGTGCCTACAAGAAAGCATTACTAGGGATAGGAGGCCATCTTTGGTTAAACCAAATTATTTCCTATTACGTAGAATGTTCATCATCCATTGTTAGCCCATTTGAGCCTTTAAACATTTAGCCTTTTTTTGCATGCACCCACTAAAATCTAAACTTGGGGTGGAAAAAATCAAGTTATGCATACTTAAATCTCATGTTGAGGAGGACTCAACCTTGTAGCTTTGAAGTTAATTGATAAAGCTCTCCTAGAAGGCATGAAAGACGAGTAGAGAATTCATTAACCTATAGATAAGAGATCATGAAATTCTATCAATGTGAGAGAAAAAAAAAAAGTGTGCATCAAGTTTGAAGAGCCTAGAATTCATCATGCCAAGAGGAATACGAGATTCATCTAAAAGAGAGTTCATCAAAAAAGGAAAAGATTCATCAAGCATATAAATGTGCAAGTACATCAAGGCAGGAAAGATCTCTAGAGAGTGCATCAAAATGACTTAAGCTGAGAAAAACAAGGCAAATGATTCCCAAAAGTTCATTCAATCAAGAGATGAAAGACCCAAAAAAAAGGCCCGCTAGGCTGAAAACCTAAAAGGGCAATCTAAGCAAAATCTAGGGCCAAAAAGGAAAGAAAATAAAGAAAGCCTGCTAGGCTAAAAACCTAAAAGGGCAGTCTAGGCAAAAGTTAGGGCCAAAGAAAAGAAGAAGAAGCTAAGAAGAAAATTGGAAGATCCTACCAAGTTGGAAACTTGAAGATGCAACCTAAAAAGAGAATAATTTTACAAGATGAAAGTCTAGAGGTATGATTCAAGAGGAATGAGCATAAAACGAATGTTGATACAAGTGACCAATGAAGACTAGTGAGAAGATGACAAAGAAGAAATGGGAAAACTCCTCCAATATTGATTTTTGAGTAATGCATACTTGGGGGAAACATCATAGGGAATTTTGAGCCTTTTATATCTTTCATTTCATAACCCAAACTCAGCCTACATTACAACCCATGAGTAAAGACCTCCTTGAAGTGTTGCTAGTTGTAGGCACATCTTAAACTCTAATATTTTTTTCTCTTGAATTAAAAAGGAAAAATGCTTATGATTTTCAAACCCCACTGGATGATAGGTTGAAGGACAAAACTTCAAATTCTCAAATCCCCAAATGGCTTAAAAGAACTTTCAAACTTGGAGCACTCTCCTTGTTTGCACCCAATAATGTGATTCCTAAATATTATCACATTTTATTTCTTGATTGCCTTTGAAGACATAATTTGACAATGTTCAAAAGAAAGTAAATTTTGATTACATGAGTTTAATGATCTTGATCCTTCATAATCAAAGAGATTTGTTTAGTTCTTAAACACTATGATTTTCTAAAATGGTTGTTCAAAGGATCACATCTTATTCCAAAAAAAAAAAATTATTTTCCAAAATCTAGTTATCTTGAACTACGTCTTGACCTGATCCTCTATAAGAGAGGTATGTAGGCAGCCTTGTAGAGGCCCAGTCCCAATCACCCAAACAACCTTGGAGAACAAAGTCAAAACAATGTGACAAAATTGTTTGGGTGCAAGTTAGGTTAAGCCCATTTGTTTGCATTAAGCATGTTTAAACTTGGAGCATTGGCCTATTTATATTGTGTGCAAATATGTTCTTCTTGCATGGAAGTATGTTTTCATTTGAGGCATTAATCCATTTGTTTGCAAGCATGTCCACACATTGGCAAAAAAAAAAAAATTCATGATAATTGGTTTCAAACAAGCTAGAGAAAGAAAGTCTTTTTGCAGGAACTAAGGATGGCAAATCGTGATCTTCTTTCATGTTTCCCAATGGTTGCAACATCAAATGCACTCAGCTTCAATCTAAGCATAGAATATGCCTCAAACTAGGGGCATTGGCTAAGTACTTCCAATTCATGTCAATGAATAAATCCATTGCTAATTGAAATTATCTTTTTACAAGAATTAAGCAAGGACTTTTCCAGCAATCCACATCAACTTCCAACCAAAGTTATTCTCATTCAAAGGATAGGTTCTTCAACCCAAAAAAAAAAAAAATGTTAGGACATATGTGCTTCACATGTTAGGATTATATGTCACTATTTTATGTAATTGGCTAATCTTTTGACAAAATGCACTTTACTTATAACTGGGTAGTTCTAGGATGTTTTTAATACTTCAAGAAACAAGGTTTCAAGATCAAGTATTGAAGTCATCAAGTCTGTCCAAGAAAACAAGCTGAAAGTGCAAATTCATTAAAGCTTGACAATTAGCTCGATAGCTGCTCGACAGCTTATCTGTCGAGATTTAAGAAATTCAGAATTCTAATCTGATTTCTTGGAATCCGTGATTATGTGTTTAGGTCTTCTTTTCTCCTAACCCTAAACATATAAAATGATTATTTTAAGGGTCGTCAACAAGTTGACAAGTTGCACAAGCATTGAGAAAACTCTGTTCAAGCAATTTGCAACCGAAGACGAAGTTCTTGCCCTAGTTCATCATTCTTGTGAAAAAGTTGCTGTGTATGTGCACCTCTGGGTTTTGTGACCAAGCATCTTCTTGATCTTCATCGTGTGGATGAACTGAAAAACTTTACAGCCAACAACCTTCTTAGTTGGTGATTGAAGTCGCGTACTGGGATCTGCACAACTGGTTAGCCACGTATTTGAGAGCCGTGCATCAAAAGGGGAACTATCACTACAGGACAAGACCAATCGGGTATTGGGGTAAGGGTTCAACTGTAGGTTGATAAGGTACTTAGGATTCCTTTACTTGTAATCGCTTATTGTGATAATAGTGGAGTTTCGGGAGTGGTGACCTGAAAATCACCCGATGGGGTTTTTGCTATCAGGTTTTTCCTATTCGTAAACAAATCATCGTGTCATTTATTTTTCGCTGCATACTTTAGTTGTTTGGTGATTTGTTTGTGCTACCATGCCTTTGTATGTTAATTTGATTAATTAATAAATTTGGTTAATTAATTAATTAATTTAATCACAATTGGTCAATTCGTGTTTGGCCTATCATGTGGTATCAGAGTGGGCACACTCTGATTAGGCTTTGATCTTTGATGTGTTTGATCCATTGACCCCTGTTTGTCATGGATAGAGGATAGTCTTTAATTATTCCTCATTTATTTGATGGCACTAACTATGCATACTAAAAAGTACACATGAGAGCTTTCTTGCAGTCTCTAGATGAGAAAGTGTGGCAGGCTATTAAGATAGGCTGGACCAAGCCAAAGGAAGCGCCAGGAAACTGGGATGATGCCAAGATCAAGGCGGCGAACTTCAACAGCAGAGCATTGAATGTGTTGTTCAGTGCAGTCACCAATAAGGAGTTCAAGAAGATATCCTCAACTGAAACTGCCAATAAGGCTTTGACCATCCTTCAAACAACCTATGAGGGAACTAAGGCTGTCAAAGACTTAAAGTTTCAGAGGCTAACTACAAGCTTTGAAGAGATAAAAATGGAGGAGGATGAGTCTTTTGACAAGTTCTATGCCAAGCTTAAGGACATAGTGAACTCAGCATTAAATCTTGGGGAGACCATTCCTGAGCCCAAGATTGTGAGGAAAGTGCTCAGATCTCTACCCGAGAGGTTTCATGCCAAGATCACCACTATAGAGGAATCAAAGGACATTGACCAAATTCTGTTGGTTAGTAATCTGCAGACCTACAAGCTAGGGTTAACAAGGATTGGCAAGATGGGTAAAGGCAAGAGCATGGCACTGAAGGCCAATAGCAGTGAGACAGACGAGTCTTTAGATGATGAAGATTCCAAGATGAAGTCTTACATCACTAGGCAGTTCAAGAAGTTTATGAAGAACGCAAATGGAAAGGGCTTCGACAAGGACCGCAGGCAATCCAGTTCTTCTTAGTTTAAAGGCCAAGACAAAAGGAAGAAGGATGCTAAGGAAGGTGGTCAGTACACTGTTCCCGCAGGACCTAAGTGTTTTGGGTGTCAAGGCTTCAGTAACATGAAACATGAGTGTCCTACATATCTCAAAAGTATTGGGAAAAGCAAGGCACTTGCTGCTACCTTGAGCGACACCGAGCCTGAGGATGATTCCGACAATGAGGATGACGGAATCCTAAATGCCTTCACTGCCTCTGTAGATCCTACTGAAGGGATTGTAGAAGATGTGGATGAAGAAGAAGATTTAGTGGACTTAAAGTTTGAGAAGATGGATGATCAAGATGATATCCACACGACCTATGAGAAACTGTACAAGCTTTCTGAGAAGCATGAGAAACTGTATAGGTTGGCCACCAAGAAGCTCAGTGATGTGGAACTTAACCGTAAGGAACTTTCCACAAAGTTTGATAAGGCAAATCAAACCATTGGAGCACTGAGGTTTAAGAACAATTTCTTGGCTGAGAAGACCAAGAAGCTTAAAGCGGAGCTATTTCAAGTCAGAGCTCAACTAGAGAGGGCTTCAAGTGCAATGCTTGATGAGATGCTAAGCATTCAGAAATCTACTTCTGATCGTACAGGTTTAGGGTATGATTTCTCTTCCTCTAATATTGCTTCTAGTAGTGCTACTGTTTTTGTTCCTTCTAGCAATAATGTTGAAATTAAGAATAATAATGTTAAAGCTGATTTTAGCTAGTGAGAACTTAGATAAAGGTAAATCTATCTTAAGAGCACCCCCTAAGCAAGATAAGAAGGAAGTTAAGAACCTTACAGATAAAAAGGCTAACTCTCAAAAGCCTAAACAAAAGAAGCAGCATCTCTGTCATCATTATGGAGCTGCCGGTTATACTTGACCAAATTGCTATAAGTGACTAGCCACTCAACAGAGCAACGGCATGATAGCATCTGGAAGCCAGAATTAGCTTCAATCCTCTCTTGCTCCTCTTGGAGATCTTCTCAAAGCCCTCATGTTCCTTTCCAACTTGAACGGTTTCAATTCTTCCCTTTCACTGTCAGTTCAAGGGCTCAATCAAAGGAAAGGTTCTTCCAAGGTGTGGAAGGAAAAGGGTTCCAAGTGATTTTATCACTCTTCTCTATCTCTTTCTCTCTCTCTCTTTTCTTGTTTTGTGTATGCATTACTCATGTGATTTGCTTTCATGTCTTGAGTCCGTCTAGTTTTTATGCTTTGTTTTGTTTAACATGTTTTTGTTTGGTTATTTTTCAGTTTTGCTTTGTTTTATTTTACATATAAAAATTTAAAAAAAAATTGAAAAATCAGAACAATACAAAAACAGTGTGTGTTTTGTGTACATTGGTACTTGTGTACCTTGGATGGCCATTGAAAAAAAGTTTTCTAAACTTTGTATCTCTTGTAGCTTAGATGAGCATCTCTATGCACAACTAAGCAAGTGAGCTTTATGGCTCTTGTTTGTAATGAGTAAGATTAAGTTATCTCTTGTATTTAACACTCATATCACTCTTTTTGACAAGAATGACTAAAAAATCCTAAGAGAAAGACATAAATAACCATCTCACCACTGTTGCCCGCCAATCATAATATGACACTTATATGCTTCGGCATAGCAAAAGTGCAGTGTCATTGACATCTATATGCTTCGGCATAGCAAAAGTGCAATGTCAAAACCTTAACTTAAATGGGTATTTCTTTTCTATCTCTTATATGTCCATGCATGTTTTGCTTAAATAAAAATATGCAAAAGAAAATAAAAAGCAAAAAGATCAAAAATGCTTTAAATATGATTGCAAGCGTGTTTTCTAGGAGATGTGAGAGTTATAGGATGTACCTCGAAGGTGATAGTCTCCATCAAGTAGTTATGATTATGTGTGAGTTAAAGTGATTTTCTCATATCTCAAATCATCATAACATGTATACACTTATGCAATCTTGCGATGTTTTTTCACACACAACACGCAATATTCTTTGCTACTTTTGATACATGTGCAGGTACAATGTGATTTGGCCATCACAAGGTTTTACATGTGTTAATGTATGCTCACCAAACTGTCTTGACTTGTTTTTTAAACATAAAATTGGTTAGATTTGTTTAGTATGTGCGTGTGTTTTTGAGATCCATGTGCTTTAAAAAAAATCTTTGTTGAAAGATGTTCTTGAGAGCTTAAAATATTTGGATCATTGGTTGAGTTGCATACTTGATTGCATTTATGTCTGTATTTTTCTCCTATCGAAAAACTATTTTTGAAAAACTTTCTTGATACCTCCTCGAAACCTCCTCGATAGTTAGCTATCTGTTGAGCTTCCTAAGCTTTTTCTTATCGCAATCTCGATAGCACCTCAACACATAGTGGATCGATCAAGAAAGTTTCTGACCTCTCGATAGATCCTCGACACCTGGTGAATCGATCGAGCATCATATCTTGCTTCTAGTGTTTTTCTTCCTCGACAGCTTCTCGACACTTGATCTGTCAACATTGCTTTTTCTCGACACCTGCTCGACAGATGGCTCAACACCACCTCGACTCCTCATCTGTCGAGAATTACTGATGGTCTTTAAATACACCTCGTGCAATCCCCAGCTCACTTCTGTCGATCTCTCTCTCAATATTTCAGACTTTTCATCTCCCAAACCTCTCTCACTCACTCCAAACCTCTTCCCTTGGGATTCTTAAGTTTTCCTTCACTTGGTGAGCTTCTAATCTCCTTCATTTACATGCATTTCATGTTTTAAAATCTAGGATTTGGGGTTTTTGAAAATTTTGGGGTTTTTCAAAATTGATGAAATATTGTTGAAATTTTGGGTTAGTTTTTGAAGATTTGATCTTAAAAACTTCATGCATTGCATTACATTTGTATTATAACAGTATTATCATGTATTTAAATGTGTGCAATCTCTTTGTGTACTGGTAGGATTGGATTGG
The DNA here is from genome assembly GCA_030820535.1 of Quercus parvula. Lineage (NCBI taxonomy): Eukaryota > Viridiplantae > Streptophyta > Magnoliopsida > Fagales > Fagaceae > Quercus > Quercus parvula. The sequence continues at coordinate 51,571,458 of JAUAME010000005.1, read as the reverse complement.
GTTGAGCCCATGATATATTTACTTTGCATGTCACATGTTCATGCATTCTCCATGCATTTGTACGTCTTTTCACATATTCTTACTATTGTGAACTGTTTTGGAACTTTTCTGATTGTTTCTTTCTTCCCCCTCTCCATCTTTTCGTTACATTAGTAGTGTCTATAGCACCTAAACGTAAATCCATTTCGGCCCGGAATCCTCTTCATTCCGATGCCTTTACCTCTTCTGATCATGCACCCCTCTCTCTCCATTTCTGTAATGATGATGCCCACAAGGCATTTACAGAAAAATTTTATTGACGAGGCATTCATTTGGAACGCCAAGTCATCTTGGGTCATTTTGCTGACACCGACCTTCCCATTGTCATTCATAGTTGGGAATGGGAGTCTCTTTGTGACAAGCTCGTCACTTGTCCTCTCGTGCTGATTCAGGATTTCTACTCCAACATGTACGGGATTGACCGCTCTGTACCTCATTTTGTTACTCAGGTCCAAGGTATTTCTATTCCTGTCACACTACAGCTTGTTGCGAATGTGCTTAGGGTTCCTAGGATAAAGTTTCCTGACTATCCTTCCTGTGAGCGTCTGAGGACTGTGTCCAAGGATGAGCTCATATTCGCTTTCTGTGAGTATCCTTCTATGTGGGGTGAGCGCCAGTTCACTTACTACTCGGCCATTGCAAAAGGTCTGCGGTTTTTGAACATGGTAATGACCTTTGTACTTTATCCTCTCTCGCACTACAACTCCATTACGGAGTCTCGTGCTCGTTTCTTGCTATCTCTTCTTAAGCATCTTACCATTGACTTCCCCTCCCACTTCATTGTGTCTTTGATAGATGTTTTTCAGGATTCAGCGTCCCATGATAAGCTCATCTTTCCTTCTGCTACCACGAGGATTTTAAGCCATTTTTCCGTCCCTTTTCCCGCGTCCAACCCCTTCACCTTCATGTGTGCCATAGACGCCACTACCGTAAAACGTAGTGAGGCGCAGTTTAGGTTGCGACAGCAAGATTCTACACCTCCCTCTCGGCTGACTCCATCTCGTTCTGATCGACCCACATTTGCTCCCTCTTCTTCCTTGAGCAATATGTCTTTGGGAGACATCATGGCACAACTTCAGTGCATGGGTACTCGCCTCGATACCCTCTCCACAGAGTTGTATCAGGTGAATGTTCGTGTTGGCCGCATAGCTAGACGGCAGGCGACCATGGGTGGATTTGCTCTTGAGGCTACCTTTTCACCACCTCCTCCCATGGCTTCTGATTTTGAGGATGAGGATGATGATGGTGGTGATGCCGATGATGTTTTGGATGATAATGATGGAGATGCTAGCTCTACCGATGAGATGTCTACTTGACACTCTTACCCTTTGTCATTCGTGACAAAAAAGGGGAGTAGTTTTGTTTTATGAGAGTAGTCATTCTTAGGGGGAGAGTTAGACATTTTTGTTAGGGGGAGTGTTGTTTTTGTTGAGGGATGTAGTAAGGATGCTTTGTATCTTTTCTTTTCTTTCTTGTTTAGATACATTGTTCTTGTACATGAGGTCTTGTGATCATTTATAGACATACATTGTATTTATCTCTTTCATTTATGATTGATGTATGTTTTTCTTTCACCTACCCTTTCATGTGTTGTTTCTTTTCTCCCTTTATACACATACTTCTTATTACTTGTATGCAATCTATCTATTTCTGTTTCACACAAAGATACCTTGATGAGTTTTGTTTTAAAGTGTTTCAGAAATACAGGTTGTCAAAATCTACTTGCCATAAACTCACTTCTTGCAAAGTTTTTCAAGAGTTTGTGATAGGATAGATTTTATTGTATTCAACAAGTGAATGTGAGTTAAGTGATTTATGACTTCTCTCATATGCTCATTTGTTTGTTGTGGTTTTGTCATGGATTGCCAAAGGGGGAGATTGTTAAGACATATGTGCTTCACATGTTAGGATCATATGTCACTATTTTATGTAATTGGCTAATCCTTTGACAAAACGCATTTTACTTGTAATTGGATAGTTCTAGGATGTTTTTAATACTTCAAGAAACAAGGTTTCAAGATCAAGTGTTGAAGTCAACAAGTCTGTCCAAGAAAACAAGCTGAAAGTGTAAATTCATTAAAGCTTGACAACTGGCTCGATAGCTGCTCGACAGCTTATCTATCGAGATTTAAGAAATTCAAAATTCTAACCTGATTTCTTGGAATCCATGATTATGTGTTTAGGTCTTCTTTTTTCCTAACCCTAAACATATAAAATGATTATTTTAAGGGCCGTTAACAAGTTGACAAGTTGCACAAGCATTGAGAAAACTCTGTTCAAGCAACTTTGTTCATCATACTTGTGAAGAAGTTGCTGTGTATGTGCACCTTTGGGTTTTATGACCAAGCATCTTCTTGCTTTTCATCATGTGGATGAACTGAAGAACTTTGCAGCCAACAACCTTATTAGTTGGTGATTGAAGTCGCGTATTGGGATCCACATAACTAGTTAGTCACATACTTGGGAGCCATGCATCAAAAGGAGAACTATCACTGCAAAACAAGTTCAATTGGGTATTAGGGTAAGGGTTCAACTGTAGGTTGGTAAGATACTTGGGATTCCTTTACTTATAATCGCTTGTTATGATAATAGTGGAGTTTCGAGAGTGGTGACCTGAAAATCACCCGGTAGGGTTTTTGTCGTCAAGCTTTCCCCATTCGTAAACAAATCACCGTGTCATTTATTTTCCGCTACATACTTTAGTTGTTTGGTGATTTGTTTGTGCTACCACACCTTTGTATGTTAATTTGATCAATTAATAAACTTAGTTAATTAATAAATTAATTTAATCACAATGGGTCAATTCGTGTTTGGCCTATCAAAAATCACCATGAATTTGTCTTCATCACTTTTACTCTAGCTTCATCTTCATCTTCTTCATTTTTTTATAATGAACAATCTTCATATTTCAAAAAATAATAATAATAAAAATAAAAATACAAAAGACAAGACAAAATTTAATTCGTGTTTGGCCTATCAAAAATCACCATAAATTTATCTTCATCACCTTTACTCCATCTTCATCTTCATCTTCTTCATTTTTTGATAATGAACAATCTTCATATTTAAAAAAAAATAATAATTACAAAAAATACAAAAGACAAAATTTTCCAAAAAAAAAAAAAAAATCAATTCTTTCTGAATCTTTCAAAAAAAAAAAAAAAAATTTCAAAAAGGCCTTGGGACTAGGGGCATTGGGCTCGTACTGCTTAAGTTACTTTCAAAAAAATAATAATAATAAAAAAAAAATCATCATGAATATATCTTCATCACTTTTACTCCATCTTCATCTTCATCTTTTTCACTTTTTGATAAAGAACAAATCTTCATTTTTCAAAAAAAAAAAGAAGAATTTTCATAAAAAAAAAAAAAAAAAGCCTTTGGACTAGGGGCATTGGGCTCATACTTCTTAGGTCACTTTCAAAAAAAAAAATATATATATCTTCATTAAATTCTTCTTTAGGAATAGAAAGCTCTGATCCTCTTCCATGTTCACCAGTAGTGCAACATCAAGTCAACTGTCCACCCTCAACATTCATTGAAGCATGGAATATGTCCCAAACTACGGGCATCTGCCAGGTATGCCGAGTTCTTTTCAATGAATAACTTTGTTACTAATTGAAAATATTTATTTTGTAGGTATTAGGGTAAAAGGCCACACACATCGGCATGAGCCATGATCCAGAACCTTTGGTCCTCTGAAAACATGGGCCAAAGCCTAAAAATCCTAGGTCCTCTGAAAACATGAGCCAGGATCCAGAACCTTTGGTCCTCTGAAAACATGAGCCAAAGCCCAAAAAACCCTTGGTTCTCTGAAAACATGAGCCAAAGCCCAGAAATCCTAAGTCCTCTGAAAACATGAACTAGGATCCAGAACCTTTAGTCCTCTGAAAACATGAGCCAAAGCCCAAAAATCCTAGGTCATTTGAAAACATAAGTCAAAGCCCAAAAAACCCTTGGTCCTCTGAAAAATATGAGCCAAGATCCAAAACCTTTGGTCCTCTGAAAACATAAGCCATAGCCCAAAAATCCTAGGTCCTCTGAAAACATGAGCTAGGATCTAGAAACCCTTGGTCCTTTGAAAACATGAACCAAAGCCCAAAAATCCTAGGTCCTCTGAAAACATTATCCAGGATCCAGAACTTTTGATTCTTTGAAAACATGAGCCAAGATCCAGAAACTTTGGTCCTCAGAAACACATGACTAGAATCTCCATATTTTTTTGACCTTAGGTAAGCATGTCTTGTACTCATTAAAAAAAAAAATTGCATGCATGAACTACGTTTAGACCTAATCCTCCCACCAAGAGGTATGTAGGCAATCTCCCTCGAGATTCGGTCCAAATTTTGATTCACAACATAACTGTCTGCATTTTTATCTACATGCATCATACATTCACAACGGTTAAATACTAATTGCAAAGTTAGGTGTCTCTTTCATACATTGACATCCAGTTTTCAAGCTCTGCCAATGAGGAGCATTCTATTGACACCCCATTTTGCAACCTGTATTTAACCTCACATGGAGGATAAAAGGGTAATTTTATCCTGAAAATATGCATCTTGATTCTGGTCTCTATATCCTCAATCTCATTTCACCCAAAATGATCTTGATGTTGTAACGATCAAATCAATTGGTCATAAGCCCTAATTGTACTATCAGATTGAAAGTTATCATCAAATCAATTTTTAATAGCCAAGATGCACTATCACAAATTGAGTTCGAATATATGTGATTATGAACAATTGATTCCAATTGGTTATAATTATAATCAATTTGAGATTAATGATGTGTCATAATTTGATTGGTTAAGACTACATTTTATGGTAAAGTTGCACACACCTAATTAATTAGATAGTTAAACATTAATTATTCAATGAGTAATTTGTGTAATTATCTTTTAATTAGGTTAAATTTGGAACCAATTAAGTCTTAAATGGGAGTGATTGGGGCCTATTAATGTTAATTGGAAACAAATTTGGGGCCTATTAATACTATTTGTGGTGAAGTTGTTTTCTAACAAATGACCTCTGCTCACCATTTCATTGATAACTCTCAGAATATTTTGAATCTATGAATGAGGTCAATTTTCCTAGAAACTAGACATTTGGGATTTCAATTTGAGCACAAGAACAAGACAATTCCAATCAGAATTGAGTAAGATATGATTTTTTGAAGTTGGCTCTATAGGTTGTTACAGTAGCTGTAGGAAAACCGAATTTTGCTTGCTTCTCACTCTCACCAATCTCTACATTTATTGCACCAGATTTCCCCAAAAGTTAAAATAAGGTCTAGGTTCACGATTCTTTTTCAACCCTCATTAAACAGCCTTCCATTCATATTCCTCAACCCTCATTAAACGGCTTTCCATTCATATTTTCTCAACCACTACTATATAAACCCCCCCTCTCCTTCATTCCAAAGCATACAAAATCCCACTCTCTTCTCCTCTCTTAAGTTTTAGGAAGTTGAGTAGTCTTGTCATATCTTAGTCTTGTCATATCTTAGTCTTCTTGAGACTCAATGTATTGAGTGAGACTCACTCTTCCTCTCCTAACTCTTCTTTTCCTCCACCCTCAAGACCTCCCTCAAGAGTCTCCTCCTACACCATATGGATCTTGCATGAAGGTATAATCCATTTTCCTAATTTTTTTTTGTGTTGCCATGATGAGAGTTTAAGATTAAAGCATGATAATAATCATTTAAATTCTTTTGAATATGTTTGAATGTTCTTAAATGTTTTTATGTGTTCTTGGCTATTCATCACATGTTCATGCATAAAACTAACTTCGATCTTAAATCCACATCAAAAATATAAAAAAAGATGTTTGTTTAATAATTCTTTTAAATTCTTAAATCTAGGATATCACCATCCACACACATTCACTAGAATTTATTTTTCAATTTAAATAAAATGCTTAATAAATTTAATTAGGGTTTATCACATGCACACATTAAATTCAACATGCAAATTGATTGATATATTGGATAATATTATTTGAATGTTGGCCACCATAGTCTAGGAAATTGGTTTCACTGGGCAAGGTGGGTGCCTAACATCTTCCCACCTTGTAACATAGCCTGTGAACTTAGATCAAAGGTTAGTAGAACAAATGTTTATCCATGTAATTTTTTATTTTTAGATTGTAACTAGGAAACAAAGCCATGTACTTTATCTTAGATTGTATCTAAGACCAAAGCAATGTAATTTCCGATGATCACTGTAAATTCAATTTCAAATTAATAAAATAAAGAATTTTTCAATTTTGGTTTTCTTATTTTTTTTCAATAATTAAATAAGTGTTGACTCTATTATAAAACCCTTAATCTAAAAGGGAAAATAAAATTAGTCAAACCTCCATTTTGAGAGACGGTAACACGACTCCATCCATTCATGTGAGATTGGCACAACATCATAAAAAGGGGCTGGGGCCATGGTCTCTCACATCTCCCAATGCTCTTCCTTCTATTTCTTTTCTTCTGATCCCCTTTTCCAATGTTCTCTCCTTTCCTTATATACCTCTACCTCCATCACATCTTCACCATTCATTTCTACCTAACCTCCCTCCTTTTTTGACACTTGTTACCTTTCACATCTGAAGAAGATGGTGGTAGCAATCTGCTTAGTTATGGCATACACTATTCAGGTCACTTCCTCATCAATGTGGTTGATAAAGCTATTGTCTATCATTTAATGCGGATGCAACAGGCTACACAAGGCTAAAAGCTTCCCTACTACCCATTGACTTCCTCTCTATTCAAATCCTAGCTCCCACTTTGAATACCAAAGAGTACCATGATTCATTTCTTCTCCTCCTCAGGCGGCTTCCTCCCTTGGGCCCATGGCTTGCAGCATTACCACGTCAATGCTGCGACCTTTCGACTTCATCCTTAGTCCTCGGGCCAATGCTGCAACCTTTCAACTTCATCTTCAGTCCTTGGGCACCCACAGAGCTAAACGATGTCATGCACCTATCCCCATTCAATTTAGGTGATCGTATTGAACCAATTCATTTTTTGTATTATTTTGTGTTGTATTTAGTATAATTTCACATAATAGTAGTGTAACGAGAAGCTTGGCGTAACCAATATCATTAAAATTGTAAGGAAAAATCATTTTAGTACTAACATGCTTCTCCACCACCTCAGCAAGACTTTTGATAGCACTTAAAACACCCTCAAGGCTCTCAGATTTTGGTTCAAGACCAGAAGGGGTAGAATTGCGGGGTGGCATTTTCCTATAACCAAACAAACAACACCTTAGAGTCAAATAGATCACAAGGAAAGTCATGATATACAAGATATACTAAACCCTTTACTATTATAATATTCTAAGCACATAAGCATATAGCTTCTAACAATTATCAAACTCCCAAAACTACTTTTTGCCTATGAATAATAAGTCAAGCCTATTCATCCACATCTTATAAAAGTATCATAAGTCCTAATTGTCTACAGAATCATAACCTAGAGCTCTGATACCAACATTATCACGACCCAAATCCATGGAACATAAATTTAGATGCATGACTAACCTGCTAAAATTATATAATTCCATAAACATAATTAATCCAAAATAAATCAATACTCCAAAGAAACAATACTCTTAAAAACCTCTTACAAAAATCTAAACTCCACAAATTGGAAATAATCTCCACTATAACAAAAACATGAATTACAAAATAAAGGTAACTAAAATTCTATGAGTCTTCAATTCATACTGAAGTCGCCTACAATTTCCATGCTCTACCTTGCACCTTACAAAGCAACCCAAAGGTTTTGTATTCCCAACTACACTTTAATCTAAAAAAATATTAATTGATGGGGGTGAGCCACACATCTAGTAAGTAATAATACAGAATACACAACAGAATAGAGTCAAGCAAAGCACGAGTATTTTGATTTTTCACAAACTCATTCAATAATATCAAAAATAATTATTTCAAAACATATAATGAATCACTTAATACATATGTAATCACAACTTAAAGTCATTTGAAATCACATACATATAATTGATTAGAGCACAGTGTCACATATACACATCACATATTCTCACATACAATCCTGTGAGCTGATTTTACACATATATCTAATATATTTTATCAATTCTAAAAACACTTATTTTGAGTCACATATCACAAAGCAAAGCTTATACAAAATATAATAATTTACTTGGTATTAACAATTTCTTTTCCAATATAGAGGCATATCAAAGATCACAATATCGAATAGAACATAAATCAAAGGATGCTTGACTCTCTTAGGGAACGAATAGAGACTGAGGAGTTTATGTAAATATATTACAATTCTTGAGTAAATCTGAAAATTAAATTTGCTAAAAGAAATATTTTAAATACCATTTGGAGAATAGGAATATGACCTTGAAATCACTTGGTTTTAACAAATTTAAAGAACAAGAACTTTTTAGAAAACTTACATTGAAGCTCAATTATTTACAGAAAATAGTTTAGTTTAGAAATCATCTTTTAAATGAGAGTTGGACATTCAAAACTTATTTAAAATTCGAAGTATCTCTTTAAAACATTATTTAATTGTCGAAATTTCTCTTTCAATTATACAAAAATACTTTTGACAAAATTTAGAAAATATAAGTTTGAAATACAAAACTTTTGAAAACTTTTAGCTTCTAAGAACCTAATGGTTAAAACTAGTGCATATTATGTATAATTACTTACTGCACTTGAATCCCTTTGAAAGTCCAGCCGAAACAACCTCCAAAAAGCCTCAAAACACTCTTAAATAAGACCCATATTCAATCACAGAAATTACTTACTATCCTCCACAAAATATAAAACTTATTGAATTATACAAACTGACTCACTAGGAAAAATACTTTGCTGAACTGATAACACTTTAACGCTAAATTAAAGTTTCTCTAACCAATAATATTCCCTTGCATTAATCGAAACTCATATTGCCATGAGGAAGGTTGTAGCCAAAATATCATTGACCTAGGATTTAATATAAAACACCCAAAGAAAACCTTAAACCATCCTAATATATATAACCAAAGAAAACGTTAATTCATCCTAACATATATAATCAAAGAAACGTGGCAAAATCATTGACTTCAAATATATTATATATGTACATATCCGAAAGAAGACATATGCCATAACCATAAATCCTTGAAAATCCGTGGCTTAAATCTAGGATTATATATATATATATATATATATATATATATATTTATATCCCAACAAAACAACGTTAAAGGCTTAAAGCCATCCTAACGTTCAAGCCATCCTCTTTTATTTCCAAATTGCAACTATCTAAAGATTCAGCAGCTTTTGGATTAACCTTATTGAGGTCTTTAAAGCCATCCTCTAATACATATATATAACCCAAGAAAAACGATAAATCTACCTAATATATATATATAACCACAAACGTTAAAGCCATATTCATAATTAAGATTTGAAATTCCATGATAATATTCTAACTTTTTAATTCTTTGTTTCTAATGACGAGAAATCATACCTTGAAAAATCTGATTGCCTCTTCAATTGTATGTGCTCTAACTCCAAGGAAAACCTCTTAGCTTCTTTGATAAAACTCTTTCTATGTAAACCCTAATGGTCTCTTCCGCTACCCTGTAGTTGAATTAGAGACGTGGGCTTAGTGGGGTAGCGGGCTACAGTTACTAATAAAAAGAATACCTATGGCCCATCAATTATATTTAAAAGAAAATTTAATAACAACTTCAAATAAAAGTATGTGGGGTATTACAATATAGTGTACTGAAGATCAAAGGCATGAATAGGAGGTTCATGTTGGAGCAAATCCACATCAAAGAAATTTGAGGATATCAAATCTAGGTTTGATAATCATAGTTAAGTTTATTATGAGTTTATATTCCTGACTTTGAACTTCTATTTGGTATAGTAGATTGTTCTTTTAGAATCATTCCTCCTAGGTTTTTTATCTTGAAACTGAATTGTTTTATTGGTTTTCCTAGGTTATCATATCTGTGCCTTATTTATTTTTCCGTTGCATGATATGTTTGATAAATGTTCAACCTAAATCTACACAATTGACTTAAGTATCAACTTGGCAATAATTTTAAGTTAAACAAACTGTGTTTACAAGGGGCTAAAAACTAACAGTAAATATACACAAAGTAATAGAGAAAGTCCATATATTACAAGCTTTATATATATATATATATATATATATATATAATTAAACTGATTTAGGAGTAGCTAGACCTTAGACTACTTGTCAATACACAAAACACATAGATGAAGGCAAGTCCAAATTACACATAAACCATCAACACATTTATCAGCAGTACATTATAAGTGCTGGATCGAGGACTGCAAAGCTCTACACAAAATACATAGATGAAAGGCAAGTTCAAAACACACATAATTAAACCGCACATTTATTTGATTCACATCATACGTGCTGGATCGAAGCTTGCAAAGCTCTAGTGAGGATGCTCCTGCAATAAAATAATAATAATATCGCATTAATATCTCAACTTGTTTTTCTAGTCATTTCTTTAACATTTTAATTTTTATTCTTTAAATAAGATTAATTTGTTTAAAAAAAATTAGTATAAGCAGTGTTTATCATTTGCCGTCCAAATATTTAAGTAACCTTCTTTCTTTCTTTTTTCTTCTTTTTAACTGAAAGAGGTAGAATTGGTATATTAAAATTCAATACTCAAATTATACAGTATAATAATAAGCATCTTCCCAATGTAAAGTAAATCCATAACTTGTTTTTCCTACTAATAGCAAAATTCATATGGAAAATTAGATTTTTTTTGTATAAGCAATTGTAAAATTGTATTTGATTTTAAAATGCGTATTTGTAAAAAAGTTAAAATTACTGTTATGAAATGAAGTTTTAAAAATTATTTTTTAAACTCCTAAAAATGCATAACGAGACAAACCCTTAGCAAATTAGTGTCTTGCCCACCTTGGTTTGTAAGGACTAGTTAGCAACTGTCCAGATCAGATCAGTCTCATAAAGCCAGTGGCAAGCGCTGATCTGACCGGGACCTGACGCTATATTCAATTCAGCGTGATTCGGGTTTGAATCCGAGGTGTGCAAGTGACAGTTGGCAATACCATGATTGATCTTAGCCTTAGAATTCGGATCCAGTATATCCACTTCGTAGACTCGAATCTTTGGGACCGAATGGCAGGCATAGAGTAGGTACGGGAACAAGGCCTGATGACAAGAGACTACTTGCATGACTTTCCCACCGTTGAGCCCCTTGACTGATCCGATCATTATATTCAGCTTTGACCTTTTTACCTCCTTAGTTGAATGAAGGACGATGTTTTGACCCAAGATTGAGATTGCAAAGTCAATCATATCCTCAGCTGTACCCACGCACCGCTTGGTCTCGCCCGGGATCGGGGCACTCTCGCACTCATTCAACGTCTCCACTATCATAGTCTCCATAGTGGAATTATCATCCGCGTGAAAAATCTTCTTCATCTCAGAAATCTTCGAGGTCGAAAACGGTAATTTCGACAAAATAGTCCGGGGCAGGAATGACCTTTCAGGCGTTTCATCCTTAGTATCCGGCATTGGCATCACCTTCCCTTCCTTTAACATTGATTCCCGAAAGAATCTACCTTGTTTCAGCCACCACATCGGTCCAACGGTGGGATCTGATATTAGTAGTTCAATACTTGGGGTTGAATCGGGGTAGCAGAAAAGGTTGGCGGAGGCGCAGAACTCTGGGAAATGAGAGGAGAGAGCATTCTGGGCTGCGAGTTTGGAGAATCTCGCTGTGTCCACCGTGCTCAATGGGGACGTTCTGGACAGGAGAAAGGTTGGCTTGGCGTTGTTGTTTTGGACCACTTTGTTCCAATACCCAATCAGATTGGATTTCGGGGTGGATAAATTTTCACCGGCGGAGGCAAACGCAACCTGCATTGACACAAATTGCGAATGTGAGTATAAGATAATGTCAAAGATAGAGTGAGAGTGAGAATGAGAGTGATTACATTGAGAGACGAGAAAAAGAGTAAGAGAAGAAGAGTCATGGAGCTGAGTTCTTTTGAGTGCATTATTAGTGTTGGCGAGTTTGTTGGGTTATAGTACGTGGATATTTATAGGAAAATCGTATAAGAATACCAGAGCTATAAAGAAATCAAGCAGTACATAAAAGTGATTATCAAAAAACAGTAGTACATAAAGAAGATATTTTACGTAATGTTATGATGATGAGATGATCAATAATAAAGCAAGATCGATTCATGCATTATTGCCTAGTGGTGACAACGAGACAGACAGTGATTAAGAATATCACAAGAGGATAAGAGAAGGTGGACCTTTGCAAAAAGCTATATGTTCTTTTATTGTCGATCAAAACACTACGTAAAAAAAAAATATCTTTTTTACTTTTTCTTATTTTTCACAGTAAACAAATTTCGTAAGTTAATTTGGAAACAATAATTAAATTCATTTCAAACCAATAAATACATGGTTGAATGCAATTGAAAATCATATAATAATTTTTTCACTGGACCTGGGAAATAATACCAATGTTTTAAAAAATTAGCGGGGTCCAAAGTATATCCCCATTAGCGGGTTCCAAAGTATTGTCAAACTGTAATCATTTATTCAAAACAAATTAATTTTCATTGTAGCTATATTCAAAATCATATATGATACGTACTTTAGTTCAAAAATGGAAACAATCTTAATTATTTTCATTCAAAGCATTAAGTATTTTCACTAAACTTGTCAAAAGTTTGATCCTAGTTTTAAGAACGTAAACCCTTCTAAATAAAAATAATTTAATAAAATTTCTGTCATTCAAAGTTTAGGAAATAATGATTTTTATCTTTAAAGAAACTTCTTTTGAATAAATATCAATAATTTCATAATGAGAAACATTCGATTATTTCATTAAAAAATATTAATACATGTTTTAAGTAAAATATCACTAATTAAGAGAAGGGTCACTGACCTCCAATAGGCTCACCAAAATAACCAAATTTCAAGTTTATGACACCTTAAATTCAACCAAATTAATTCACTAACCACTAAACTTGTAAAAGGTTTACTTCCATACCTGTTTGAAGGAAACTTCCTTCAACGTTGGAGGAAGTTTTTCCCCTAGAAAACCTCAACAAAGAAAGTACCAAAATTATTTTGCTTCTAGAAACTAAGGAAATACTACCCTAAAAATTAAATTGATTAAAAAAAATTCTGAATACTTACATCCACCTATAAAAAGTTTATAATATTTTAAACTCAAGTTACTTTTCTTCTCAATTCTTGTTTAAATAACATTAGCTAAAAATCACTACCGCACACCCTTGATGAGATGATTACTCCACAAGTATAAGTGTTTGTGGAGTGTGGGGGGCAAGAGTCAGGGTTCAAGTCTCCAGGAGGGAGTTTCATACACATTTATACTTAGATTATGTTAGAATAGAATTCTATCTTGTAAAAAAAAAAAAAAAAAAAAAAAAACAATGATATAAAGTGAGAAAAAAATGAGAAAGAAAGGAAAAAAGTGAAGTTATACCTAAAATTTAAAAGCTAATGCTAATAATTGATGCTAAACACACTCTTAGTTTTTGCTGATATTCCCTAATTTCATTTTTTTTAAGTTTATTAAAAAAAAAAACAAAAAAGAATCCATCAAACAAACATGGCGTGCTCAATCAACCGGGTGTCATGTCATTGCCAGTTCGATTTATATAGGCATATATGGGCAAAATTTGCTCAACGGCATTTTTTCAGAAAAATATTAGATAGACAACATGCGTTTGAAATTATTTAGTAAGTTAAACTGTTTTTTGAAAATCGAGTTTGTGAAATTTGATTTCCAACCCAAAATCGAGTTTCTCAAACTCAATTTACGCCTGATCTTAAAAAAAAAAAAAAAAAAAGAAGGTGGAAATCGAGTTTAGTAAACTCGTGTTCCATTTAAAAAAAACAACAGAACTCTTGTTTTCATTTGGGTTATTTTTTTAAAAAAGGCATGGAACTTGAGTTTACTAAACTCGAGTTCCACCATTTTTTTTTTTTTTTTTTTTAAGATCAGGCATAAATTGAGTTTGAGAAACTCGATTTTGGGTTGAACTCGAGTTTCACAAACTCAATTTTCAAAAAACAGTCCAACTTACTAAATATACTGTCGAGCAAATTTGCCGGCATATATGAGTATGACGTTTGTATATCATGATACCATTTCATCATCTTTTTTGTTTGATCTATTTTGACAGGTACATGGTGCATTATGTATCTTGTTCTCTTTCTTTCTATTGTTTTTTAGTGCTTTGATCTTTTTATTATCAGCCATTAGCCATGATGATAATTTTTTTTAACAGGGAGTGGATTGCAAAAAATATCCTACAATTGATGTTGCATATAAACTCTTTCGTTATAGAAAAATCATATATCAATATTTTTAAATTGAAGAATATATAGTTTCTTATGCAAACACAATAATAATAAATGCATTTTTTTTAAATGATAAAAAATATAGATTCATATACAAACAAAATCATAATAAATGCCTCATGCTATAATATATTATATAGTTTCATGCGCAAACACAAACATAATAAATGCCTATAACCAAAACATTTGACTTTTTATTGACCTCTTCAAAACTTGTCACATTATTATTATTATTTTTAAACAAGATTATTTTTGTTTAATCTAAACTTAACAAGGAGTGAAACTCTATCTCTCTAACAAATTCAACTTAAACTTAAACTCAAACTCAAACTCATCATTATCATTTTTTTAAACAAAATTATTTTAGGTTGAAATTTTAGGTTGCTGCTAGTACATATGTCTTTACTTTATCTCACGATATGAAAATATGTTAATTTGTTGGACAAAAAGCTTATATACGATATATTAAGAAGAGGTATGGCTTTCATTATTTTAACATGGGCTCCTGCTCAACATTTTTTAGCTTAAACCACATGTTGATAAGGTTCGTTTAAAGTTTAGACCCATTAAAATTTAAAACTTATTGTTTTATGGGTTCGTATACTTTTTTCTTTTTCTTATATTTCTCTTTTGAATAGTCATATATTTTTTGAATTGTTTCAATAACTCAATCTTTAATTTTTTATATATATATATATATATTTTTTGCATTTTGGAAGTTTTAACATCTAAATTTGTGTTAGCTTTTGCAATATTTGAACATGTTTAGCGTATTTCAATGCCATGTATTATTCTTTTGAAGGTAATCAATTTTTCTTTTATATTTCTCTATTGTGTAATTATATACTTTTTTTTTTTTTTCCAAAAATTTATAGGAAGTAGGTTTCTCCAAAAAAAAAAAAAAAATTTATAGGAAGTAAATCTTATGATTCTTTGATATTTTTTGGCATTTCAAAAGTTTTAACATCTAAATTATTCTTTTGATAGTAACACATCTTTCTTTTATATTTCTTTGTTGTGTAGTCATATATATATATAATCTATAATTTGTAGACTCTAAATCTTTTGATTCCTTTCAATAGTTATAGCCATGGATTATTCTTTTGAATGTAACCCACCTTTCTCTTATATTTTTTTATTGTTTAGTCATATATATATTTTTTTATTTCAATAATTTTTAAACAATGAATCATCTGATTCTTTAATATTTTTTGGTCTTTCAAAAATTTTAATATCTGAATTTTTGAGTTTTATAAGCCATTGCATGTTTAAGCAATAATTTCTTCATCAAATTATAACACAAATTGAAGTCATATAAAAGCAAATTAGGCAATGGTGTAGTTTTTTAATCAATTTAAGATTTTATAAAATTGTATATTCCCGTGATACCCAGGCCTATTTGGACCTTGGGCTTCAGCCTGATAACATGGCTTATACCATCCCCAAGCCCAATTCTCAAGCCACCCTTAAGCCCAGTGAACTAGAGATCTTCATCAGTTCACACCATCCACGCCTTTTGGGTCACACTCGGTAAACCACTTCCTGAGAAGGGAAGTCATTGCTCCAATTTACAATCTCTAGGCTGCTCGACAGTGCCTTGGGGGAATATCAATGCTAAGCATATCTACTGGAGTGGGAACCAGTTCCAATGCCACTCTCACCATGTTCCACTCCCACCTAACCACCCACTTACGATTAATGATATTGGACCTCCCATTGCACTAGCCATGGAAGTAATCATAGTCTCTCCACTAATTTCAAGCTATAAATATGAGAAGTTGGGGGAAGAAAAAAGGTTGTTGAAAAGTTTCCAAGGAAATAGAGAGTAAAGAGAGAGAGTGAATCAGATAGAAGAAGAGAGGCAACCTCATTGACTCTGTGCCGAGAACAAGCCAAAGTAGAAAATCCTAAACCCACTTTACAAATAAGTTGTGAGCCCAATTAAGGTTAAGCCCAATAGCCTCATCTTAGGTACCCACAAAAATTATTTTAGTTTACCTTACAAATGGACAAATTCTCATACATAACACGGATTAGCGACTAATATATTATATAATTTTAGATACAAACACAAACATAATAAATGCCTATTATAAATGCTAAAAAAACTCTTAGTTTCTGCTCTTATGGCCAACATTCCCTAATTTCATTTTTTGAAGTTTATAAAAACAAAAAAAACAGAAAGGTATCCATCAAACAAACATGGTGCTCTCAATCAATCGGGTGTCATGTCATTGCCAGTTCGATTTAAACAGGCATATATGAGTATGACGTTTGTATATCGTGATACCATTTCATCATCTTTTTTGTTTGATCTATTTTGAAAGGTACAAGGTGCATTATGTATCTTGTTCTCTTTTTTTCTATTGTTTTTTAGTGCTTTAATCTTTTTATTATCAGCCATTAGCCATGTTGATAATTTTTTTTAACAGGGAGTGGATAGCAGAAAATATCCTACAATTGATGCTGCATATGTACTCTTTCGTTATAGAAAAATCATATATCAATATTTTTAAATTGAAGAATATAAAGTTTCTAATGCAAACACAATAATAATAAATGCATTTTTTTTAAATGATAGAAAAACACAATAATAATAAATGCATTTTTTTTAAATGATAGAAAATATAAATTCATATATAAACTGTGGGGGAGGATTTGTTTTAAGTCCACAAGCAATTTGTCTGCTGTGGGGCTGAAGGACCCGCATGACTTTGTTCCTTCGAGTGACATGAGCAGTTTTTGAAAATTGCTCCCACATCGAAGAAAAATGTGCCCCACTTATGCCTTATAAGCCTTAGCTGAAGGTAAGAGTGCTCTCTTTCAGCATCTTTTAAATGCAAAAATATTCTCAAAATTTGATCTCAAAGCAGGATTTTGGCAATTAGGAATCCATCTAGAAGAAAGATAGAAGACAGTGTTTTGTATCCCAAACCACCATTATCAATGGACTGTTATGCCTTTTGGCCTAAAAATTGCTTCATCTCGATTCTAGAAAGCAATGGTAACGTTGTTCCAGCGACTCTTGACCAATGCATTAATTTATGTTGATGACATCCTCTTGTTCTCAAAATATGAAGAATCTCATGCCAAGTTGCTCACTGAATTTTATAATTTAGTGAAATCTCAAGGAATAATGCTTTCACAAAAGAAAATGGTCATAGTACAATCTTCTATAAACTTTTTAGGAGTAAACATTTTAGATGGAAGGTATACTTTGCAAGCTCACATAGCTGCCTCCCTTGGTGAATTTCCAAACAAGCTTACAAGTGCCAAACAGATACAACAATTTCTTGGAATTGTAAATTACATGTCAGATTTCATTCCAAAAATTTCCAGATATAGGAATTGTTTAGCTCAGTTGTTGAAAAAATCTCCTCCATATTGGAATTCTATTCATACAGAAGCAATCCAACAATTGAAAAAATTAGCAGAAAAGCTTCCTCCTTTACAAATTCCAGGACCAGGAAAACAGATATTGCAAATAGATGCAAGTGATGAATACTAGGCAGTAGCTCTCTTTGAAGAGATTAATGGCAAGAGGGAAGAAAGAAAGAAAACTCTTAGAAGTCCTTGTAAGATTATCAGTCCTTGTAAGATGTTCATTAGTGTCTTTTATGTCTAATGTAAAAAAACTGTTGAATCTAATAATATCTCTTAGTTTGCTGTATCTTGTACTGTGCTCTATCCTATATTTTCATGTTATTTTTTATATCTTTTTAGTGATATATGTTATTAACCAGTTTCCATAATCTTCTTACACCCTCTTTCTCTCGTTTCTTGGGTTTCTCGGTCTTTCTTCCAATAGTTGGTATCAGAGCCTTGTGATTAGTTTCTCCTTTCTTTGATTAGTATACTTTGATTATTTTCCTGATTAGAATGCTCTGTGATTTACAGTTGCCACAATATGTGGATCCTCTGTATCAATCACATCAGAACACTGGATTTGATAATCAAGTAGAACACTAAGGAGTTTGCTCTCAAAATTCCTAAAGAACCTACTTTTCCATAGTTACCTTGTGGACGTTTAAGCCTGAAGTTGGCATTTTAGTCTTGTTAGGTCTTTGGTAAACAATTCTTTTTAGAAGAAACTATCATGGCAAGTTCATCTTCAGAAGTTATTGATACCACTATACTTGCCTTTGATCTTTCCTTTCGTAAATCCACTACAAATATGTTAGATTACTTATATGAAATCTCCCACGTACCTGAAGATAGTAAGATCCCTATTACTGACTTTCCTATTGTAAATGCTTATACTGTGTTTGATAAACCCCAAGCTTCTTTCAAAAAAATCCATAAAAATGTTTTTAGGTCCTTCTCAACCTTTTACTGTAAAAGAATATGTCCAAGTTTGACTAGTATAATATTCCAGCAAGTGAAACAGAAATTTTCATTACCCTTGCCTTTCCCAGAGAATTTGAAATTCCATGGTAGAAACAAGGATACACGCACCTTCATTTTGGTGCTGTAAGGTTAGAGTTAACTTTCCATGGAAGAAAGGGACTCCCTGTAGTCTCTAGAATTTCACTTCTTGATTCCAGATTCTTGGAATATCAAACTGCAGTTATAGGAACAGTTTAGACCACTTTAAATGCGGGAACAATCTTTGTTACACTTTTTCCCAACTTCAATATGTCTCTCAAAGATCCTCATCTATGTGACGCTCTTAAAGTACAAGTCCAGATTACAGAAGCCTCTTAAGTGCAAGACACATTTGCTGCCACACTCCAATACCAACTTGCTTATAGACTTCAAAATCATGCTTTTGACATGGCGGTTCCAGATATAGCTCAATTTAATGATGCTTTATTGATTCAAGTTGATCCTGGAATGACACCCATGTGTACTTTTGTTCCAAGACAACTCAACAAGGACCAGATGACTTCTCTTTTTCCAGAATCATGGATTACGAAATATGAGAATGCTTCATCAGGCGACTAAACTGATCCAGTCAAATGATCCTCTCTTTATCAGAAAAGCAAATGGTGAAGTAGAGACAAGATTCTTGATGGCTCCACCGAGAAGAAAGATGTAACGGTCTTCCCAACTCAAATTGCTATGCTCTAACTAGTGTCTTATGTTTGTAAAGATGGCCTTAAAATTAAAGCATTTTGAGAAGATGGAAAACCTTGTTATGAAGGAAAATCGCCTTCTGGTCACATATGGTGGGATATTTATGATTGTGCTGATTGCCAGGAGGAAGAGGCTTTTGAAGAAGATTATTCCAGAAGAAAGAAAAAATCTTCCCAGCATATACTCAAAGAAAGATATGAAGCAGGAGATCCAGAAATTGATATTTTAGAGGAACCCTCTGGAAAGTTTGAATATTATGTCCTTTATCCTAAAACCAGAAAGCAAAAACCCCTCATACCCCATCATGTGTAGAGAATTATGATTAAAATCTGAAACCTCCATTGATTCCATACTACCAGAAAGTCCTTCCCCAAATATCAAAATACCAATCTTTTTCTACTAGTCAAACCCAAACATAAAAGCCCTTACCTTGTTATATGTTTGACCATACTTCAACCTCCTACTCACAGAATTTCCCTTCTCTTGAAAGTTTTGACCATCCATAAACCAATACAAAACATGTTTGGAAGATCAAAAATCTTGTTGGAACCAATCCAAATGGAACCAAGAGACAAGTTTCTTCAGCAGAAGCAGCTTTAAACTGGCAAGTAGAAAATGTTGTGGCCCAAAACCAAGTTCTTTTAAAGATCCTTGATAATCAACAAAAGATGGCTGAGGTTGTCACTCATACTTTCTCATCCTCAAATTCTCTTATTGAAGATTTGAAAAAGAAAATCAAGTTGGTTAAACAAGAATTAGCAACAATAGCTTCTACAGTTAAAGACTTGTCTGTCTCTTTTCCTCTTATTAGGCAAAAAGAAAAAGAAATGAAACAGTTGTTGTTACAACTTCAATCCATGGAAGGATCACAGAAAGAAGTCATTCAAACTCCTCCGATACATGTTCATATGCCTTTTCAACCTCGACAATCATTAAATAAAGACTTGTCTATACCATCGACCTCTCCATTTTCACCAATTTCTCCTTATCAAAACCTTCAATCATTAACCATAACACATCTTGACCATAACTCTTTTAAACCAAGTGGAATTTTCCCTGCCATAACATATTCAATTCCACCAGAGCCCTAAGCTAGACCACAAAATGAACCTTCTCCTATGGAAAAAGACAAAGAACCGGTATACCAACCCCAAGATCTAACTATAGGTGCTTCTTCAAGACCCCTAGATATGAACATATTGGTTGTGGATCCTAACCCTCCAAACCTAATTTTATCATTTCTCAAAACCCTCACCCTTGAAGATTCAAGAGAACCTTTTGTGCTCCCAATAATTGATGACACAGACCTAGACTTGTCTAATCTTGGTCTAGAGGAAGTGTTTATGACAAATACAGAATCGAAGGTAGAAGAAGAGGATGATGTTCTTCATCCTAAAAAGCCTCCACCTCCACCACCACCAATCTTTCCTCCACCACCCTTTGTTCCAGAATATCAAACAAGGTTGACTTATTTGATCACCAACTACAGATTCAAAACATTTGTTCACTCTTGATAATGTTCCTCCTTCCAGATGGCATGATGAGTTTTTTAACATGTATTCTTGGTGCATAGCTGAATTCCAAGCTCCAAATGCCACTGTTTCCCAAATTATTGCCAAGTTTGTTGCAAGGATTACAAGAAGATTACGAGAATAGTGGATCAACCTAGGAGAATACAAGCAAAGACAAGCAGCTCAATGCAATACACTAGAAGACTTCTTCACGATTGTCCATAATGAGTTTCTTGGCTCGGCGACCCATTATACGGAAGTAGCGAGAGAAGAATTCTTGCTGATGAAATATTGCTCATTTGAAAGGAAAGATTTGGAGAAACATTTTGACAGAATATCAAGGAGATACTACTCTTTTAATGGTATGGATGATGTTAATGCCAAGCATGCCTTTCTTAACTCCCTTCCAGAATCATTAGGAGATGAAACACTCCACATGATGAATCTCCAAAAAATAACTTTGCAGCAAGCTTCCTTGAGAGAAATTTATCAGCATATGCTCATTGCCCTAGAAAAACTTTGCAATCAAAGAAAATTTCTTTTAGAAATTGACAAGATATATAGCAAACTTAAAGATAATGGCAAAAGGAAAGATCTACAGATAAAGTGCTATGAGAGGAATTGCGCTTGTCCAACAAAAAGAAGAGATCATTTCAAGAAATATTCTTGAAAGAAAAGACATTATGTAGGTCACAAGAAAAGATCCTTAAAGAAGAAAAAATGGAAGTTTCTTAGAGAAAAGCAGTTTAAAGGTAAAACTTTAAAGGTCTGTTTTGTATGCAGAAGACCAGGACATTTTGCAAAAAAAATTGCCCAAAAAATGAGAAAGCGGCAAAGCTTCTGGAACAAGCCGAGATCCATGCAGATGATACTCCTTTCTCGGTGGAATCACTCTTGCCTTAAGCTAAGGCTTATAAGGCATGAGTGGGGCGCATCTTTCTTCGATGTGGGAACAAGTCTAAAAAACTGCTCATGTCGCTTGAAAGAACAAAGCCATGCGGGTCCTTCAACCCCAGAACGGACAAACTGCTTGTGAGCTTGGAACAAATCCTCCCCCACACAAACAAAATCATATTAAATGCCTTATGCTATAACCTATATATATATATATATATATATGAGATGAGTTCAAGTTACACCTGATATAACTTCACAAGAGTTACACCTTTTGTGAATTATTAATTACTATTAGATCTAAGGGTAAAAAAACACTCATAGTAATATCATTATTACTCAGTAGAAATTAGTGATTCAGGCATTAACTCTTCTTTTTAAAGGGGGAAAAAAAAAGAGTTTTCTTTTTTCCCGTCCATATCATCATCTTTTTCCTCTTGTCTTTCTTTTTGCACTTTACTTTTAGGCCTCCATCATTCATAAAATTCTCAAGATAAAATTGTAAATACAAGCTATCTTTATTTTGTTTTAATAAACATGATTACCATTTTGCGAACTCATTTATTTGTCCATCTTTGTATTATGTAGCCAATATGATGGTAAAGAAATAATATCACATTCAACCCTCAAAAAGCTAAATGTGACTCTTAAAACCATTTTCTTATGTTCATTGTGGGACTAGTTGTGTGCTTCAACTTTAGGCGGTGTACATTGTGATTCTTTCTTGTATTTCTTATTCTAAAATTTTCCCAGAAGTCATTTAATAATCATCTAGTGTATTAATTCGTTTTTTTTTTTTTTTTTCAAGTATTTGTTGAATGAATTCTTTTATCCTTCAATAATTTTCTTATTAGTAATTACTTATGATAAGAAACTTAAGAACAACAACCAAGGATTCAAGAAGGGATTCAAACTCACTTGCATTATCTCCCAGATAGCCATTGCCCATGGCCTCAGAATATAACAGCCAGAGATATCATAATACTTAATCATTTCTCCATTCACAACTACCTACACAAGCCAAAAACAAAGATAAATTACTAACAAAGGGGCGAGGCTTTTCAAATCAACAAACATCAGACATTATACTGATGTCAATTGGAACTATATGATCTACAACCCTAGAGTTTCCCTAAGATTTTACCTGGTTATGAACTGCAAAGTAGGAAAAAAATGCAAAATAAGTTTCTTTGCACAAGAAAAGGCTAAAAGAGACCCATGCTAACCTAATTGATCTCCTGTGAAAAGCCACTAAATAATTGCAAATATCTTGTGCAAAGAAGCTTGCTGAATCGTGATGAGAACTTTCTACACTAAATTTGAGAAATCTAAAGTGTTTGACTACAAAAATCTAGCCCTTGTTAGATACTAAAATTTTTAAATAGATAAGTGACTCACACACTCCACAGGCCTTGAAGCAAGACCTCTCTTGACATCCCCTAGATAATGGGGTGGAAATTCTAGTTGACCCAAAGGCCATTGGCATCGGACACACGCACACGCACACAAAACAAGATAAAAGCTTATAATTATAGTAGTTTGAGAGAAATTGTAGAGAGATGATGGAAGCTTGAAAGTATAATGCAAAAAGAAAGACAAGAGGAAGAATATGATGATATGGACAAAAAAAAAAGGAGTTAGTGCTGTGTTTTTTTTTTTTTCCTTTAATAAGAAGTGTTAATGCCTAAATCACTAATTTCTAGGGAGTAATAATAATATTATTATGAGTATTTTTTTACCTTTAAATCTAATAGTAATCAATGGTTCACAAAAATGTGTAACTCTTATGAAATTATACCAGGTGTAACTTAAACCCATCTCTCTCTCTCTCTCTCTCTCTCTCTCTCTCTCTCTCTCTCTCTCTCTCTCTCTCTCTCTATGTATATATATATATACTGAAGCCTTTGATTTTTTATTGACCTCTCTAGAGCTTGCCACATTATTATCATTTTCTTAAACAAAATTATTTTTTGTTTAATCTAAATTTAACAATAAGTGAAACTCTATTTTTCTAACAAGTCTAACTTAAACTTAAACTCAAATTCATCATTATCATTTTTTTAAACAAAATTAATTTTGTTTAGTCCAAACTTAACAGAAGTGAAACTCTATCTCTCTAACAAGTTAAACTTAAACTCATTGGAGATGGTGATTCTATTAGTGTGTGGTCAGATCCGTGAGTTCCTTGGGTCCATGGTTTTAAGCCTGTTCCCAAAATCGATTCTATGAGACACACTCCTCTTTTAGTATCACAGCTTTTCGATGCTTCTACTCATTGTTGGAATTCAAGGCTCATCTATGAGTTATTTGATGAGGCTTCAGCTCATGTCATAGTAAAAATTCCTCTCCATGTCAGTCATATGCAAGACAAACTTATGTGGATTTTGGATCCCAAGGGGAGGTTCTCTATTAAATCAGCATATAAGGAAGGTATTGCTCATAAGCCAAGTCCCAACCCCTCAAAAGGTCTATGGAAGAAGCTGTGGAAGACAAGATTGCCGGAGAGAATCAAAATGCTACTCTAGAGGATAGGCTCAAATTCGATCCCCACCAAAGTAAATCTTTCAACTAGATTGGAACATGTTGACCCTACCTGCCCCTTGTGCAAAAGTGGTACATAATCTAGTTTGCATCTTTTCTTTGAATGCCCCATTTCTAGGTGTCTCTGGCATTTAGCTTGTCGGGGGTTCAGAGTTGACTTGGAAAAGGTCCAATCACATGTAGATATCATAAAATTAATCTTGGAGCCTCCTATCTCAGCTGTCCCTACTCAAGAAGCGTGGCTTATCACCTTAAATATGACCCTAATTATGGATGAGATTTTGCATATTAGAAATTGTGTTTTATACCAAGAAGACCATGTAGACATCCATAAGTCCGCAAAATCTGTGCAATCCAAGTTCTTAGAAAGCTCCAAGCTGTTTGCTAATGTTCCTCCTAAGCCTTCTTCTGAAGCTGTCACTGCCTGGTCTCCACCTCCCACAAGATGGATCAAGATTAATGTTGACGCTATTGTCTCTGGCTCTACCTCAGCTCTAAGTGTTATCACTCGAAATCATAAAGGAGAAGTGATCAGTATTTGGGGGAGATGCTCCCCCCCCCCGTCCAAGTTGAAGTAGCAGCCTTGCTATAGGCAGTTGAGATTGCCAACTGGGAAAAATGGATCCATGAGATTTTTGAGGGTGATGCTAAAGCATGTTTTGATTGCTTATCAAATGAAGACGCCATACCAAACTGGTTGATTAGCATCTATATCAGCAATATTCATAGTCTTTCTTTTAGTTTTATCTCTGTTAAGTTTAGTTGGCTTAGGAGATTAGGCAACACAGCAGCACATGAAGCTGCCGAATTTGCTCTAACCTCATGTTAGTCATTCTTTTTGAATAATGGTAATCTCCCTATAGTTTTAGAGTTTGTTTGTAGGGAGGATTACCTTCCTTATTCTCCTTATTTGGTTTAATGTTATTGCAGATTATCAAAAAAAAAAAAAAAAATCCAACTTAAACTCAAACTCAAATTTTGGTAATTTATCTCCAAATTTGCGAGGTTAATCATAAACATTATAAAAGTTGTGCAAACTCCAATATTTTTTTTTAAAACTGAGTAAAGGTATGAGCTCTTCTTCTGTTATTTTCTTCTCCTCTACTTTGTTAATATATATATATATATATATATAGATATTATGGTTTTTTATGTATTTTTTTAAAAGTAACTCTCGTACATGAACCACCAAACTCTCTTTAGCCGTTTTTTACAAAATAAAAAAGTTTGAAATAATTGAAATTTAAGATTGCTGCTACTGCATATGTCTTTACTTTACCCCATGATATGAAAGTATATTAATTTCTTGGGCAAAAAGCTTATATACGATATATTAAGAGGAGGTATGGCTTTCATTATTTCAATGCGGGCTCCTACTCAACATTTTTTATCGTGAGCCACATGCTGATAAAGTTCGTTTAAAGTTTAGACCTGTTAAAATTTAAAACTTATTGCTTCTTGAGTTCGTGTACTTTTTTCTTTTTCTTATATTTCTCTTTTGAATAGTCATATATTTTTTGAATTGTTTCAATAACTTAATCTTTAATTATATATCTTTTTTGGCATTTTGGAAGTTTTAACATCTAAATTTGTGTTAGTTTTTGCAATATTTTAACATGTTTAGCATATTTTAATGACTATACCATGTATTATTCTTTTGAAGGTAACCAATTTTTCTTTTATATTTCTCTATTGTGTAATTATATATATTTTGTTTTGTTTTAAAAATTTATAGGAAGTAAATCTTATGATTCTTTGATATTTTTTGGCCTTTCAAAGTTTTAAATCTAAATTATTCTTTTGAAGGTAACATATCTTTCTCTTATATTTCTCTGTTGTATAGCCATATATATATATATATATACATATGTATATAATTTGTAGACTCTAAATCTTTTGATTCATTTTAATAGTTATAGTCATGGATTATTCTTTTGAATGTAGCCATATTTCTCTTATATTTCTCTATTGTTTAGTCATATATATTTTGTTTTGTTTCAGTAATTTTTAAGCAGTGAATTATCTGATTTTTTAAATATTTTTTAATCTTTCAAAAGTT
The DNA here is from genome assembly GCA_030820535.1 of Quercus parvula. Lineage (NCBI taxonomy): Eukaryota > Viridiplantae > Streptophyta > Magnoliopsida > Fagales > Fagaceae > Quercus > Quercus parvula. The sequence continues at coordinate 51,544,932 of JAUAME010000005.1, read as the reverse complement.
TTGATATCTGAATTTTTGAGTTTTATAAACCATTGCATGTTCAAGCAATGACCTCTTCATCAAATTATAACATAAATTGAAGTCATACAAGAGCAAATCAGGCAATAATGTAGTTTCTTAATCAATTTAAGATTTTATAAAATTATTTTAGTCTACCTTACAAATAGGTAGATTCCCATGCATAGCACGGGTTAACAACTAGTATATTATATACTTTCATATACAAATACAAACATAATAAATGCCTATAAATAAATATTGTAATTATCAAATTTCATATTTGAACAAAATTTTAAAAATAGAAAAATCATTTATTATGTTTTTTTTTTTTTTTTTTTTTTTTTTTTTTGTGAATTGCATAGTTTGTTGACTAGATTTTTATTTGGATTTCAATTTTTGTCTAATTTTGTGTCACATATCCCATCCGAAATTTTTATTTTTTGTACCAAGTGAGTTATTCAGTGCAAAATATGAGGAGTCTAATATAAATGAACCATAAAAAAACCCAATCATATATTTAATTCTAATTTTATGGCAAATGTCCAATTTTGATTTTTTAAATTTTGGTACAGGTTTTCTCAACAAAAAAAAAAAAAAAAAACAAATGGTACTGGAATTTTATACCACTGTAAAAACCAAGAGGTCCAAAGCCTTATTAAAACTTAAAAGTGAAAGACCAATAGAATCTAAATATAATTCAAATTAATTTCTAATTGTAGTATAATTTTATGTCAAGTGTGCCTCTCTCTCTCTCTCTCTCTCTCTCTCTCTATATATATATATATATTTATATATGTATCTAAAGTTGAAGTGTAGTATTTATAATTGTTACGCTCTTGCTGAGCCACATCATCCACAAATTTCTAACATTTTTTCTTCCCTTTTTAACTATTTTTCTCTTATTAATTTTTCACTTTACAATTACAATTCCTCCAACATTTTATTCACATTTACCTTTTTATCTCCCCACTACTGTATTACCTTAACCTTACAATTCCTCCATCATTTCATCTTCTTTTTATTTTGACTCTTCTTTTCCCTATTTCATTTGCTATAAAAATTTGATATTCTCCATTCCTTTCAGTCCATATTTTGCCTATCCAAAATGGTGAATACTCTCTCTCTCTCTCTCTCTCTCTCTCTCTCTCTCTCTCTCTCTCTCTCTCTCTCTGTGGATTATTTATTCTTTCTTGCAACTCTACTTTAGATTGATAATTTTTTGTACTTTTTGTATCTCTACTTTGAATTGATATATTTTGGTGATGAGTTTTTTGAGTTCCCCATCACATGTACTCTCTCTCCCTTTTATAGTTTTGATTTGAGTTAATTCTTATATATTTTGGAAGTGAAAGTTTGAGTTTATATAAAAATACAATCTACATGATTATGTATTTGAATGTGTATATCAATTATTTAAGTTATATCAATTGTAAATTTGTGATGAAGTTTGATTGTCCTAATAATCTCCTCAAGAGAATGAGAAATTTAAATAATTAATTTAAAACTTAAAATTGTTTAGTTGTAGGAGGAAAAAAAAAAAGTAAAACATAACACGCTATAACAAAAGTTTGATAAATATAGACCACTTGAAAAAATAATAATATCAATCAAACACACCAAAGTTTTTTATTTTTATTTTTATTTTTTATTTTGTTTATTTTAAACAGAAATAATATAATGATATATTTGTAAATATAGAGAGGTGGAAAATACTCTTAGAAATAATTCAATTTTTAAGTAGAACAAATTATCTTTAGTAAATTTTAAAGAATAAATCATACATTATATCACATTACAAAATAATTATATCTTTTCACACATCGCACAGATTTGTGACTAGTGATATATAAAAGTTAAAGTGCAGCATTTAACGTTGTTACACTCTTACTGAGCCACATTGCAATTTTTTTTTTTACAATATTAATATATTCAATATTGCACCATGACTTTACGTGTTTTCTATAACCCTTTTTTTTTGTAGAAGACATTCTCTATAGCCTAATTTTAATTAATAAATCCTAGTAACATAATCACTTTTCACATTCTCTAATATGATTGTAACTTCTCAATCATAATAATTGCTATTAATAACTATTGTAGTGGCGGAGGTCCAAAATTCATACGTACTGGGCTTTGGGCTTACGAGAGTCCAAATTGACAAGTATTGGATCCTAATCCTTATCCAAGAACCTAAATTGTCGAGGAGGTAAGAATGAGAGATTAAAGACTATTAAGATTTATCCACTAAAATCTTGGGTGTGGGAAATAACTTGGAAGCTTTCCGAGGAGATATTCCTCCTCGGATTTATTGAACACATTTCAATTGTTTACTCGGACTATTATAATGATTCTCCACGAAGTTCCCACCACGTAGAAATGCATCACAGACACACTGGGAAGAAGGAAGACTCCAAAATATTTATAGAAAAGCTGCTACCTCCACATTAAATGTAGTGTACCTACTTTTATGGCCGCATTTATATGGAGTAGATCTCTGAACAGTGTTTCCTAGGAGATCACAACTCAGAGAAAAGCTTAAGAGGAAGTTTGATGGGACAAATACTCAAGTGGTGGCTTGGATGACGAACAAGTGTAGCGGAAGGATGCTTCGAGGGGGATTATATAATGAGAAATTTCTTCCATAAGATGGGGATTGAAAAATAGAGAAGGAGGACGGTAGTAATCACAAGAACACTGGTACTTTGTTTACATAATTTATAAGAGCACTTGCCTCCTCAAATAAGGATTTTATCCATATTAGCCATTGTCCAATTCACTAAAACTTAGTTCTTTGATCCACTTTTTACAAATTTATTATACTGGGCTCACTAAGCCAAAGATCCCATGCAATTTGAGTTTGGGCTACAAATCGTGTCCCTACAATTGACATCGTCTGTGGGAAGAACTTGTGCATTAGTAAAGTATAACGGACAATATGGCAGGATTAAGTCCACATCAAGCAAGTCCGCATCAGGCGGAATCTACGAATGTTCATCAACAGGATGATTTCCCCAACCTTGAACGTAAAAGAGATCGGGAAAACTATCAAAAAGGTAGTGTGCATACCATTCATACAAGTGGAAGCGGTTTTCGAAGGAGAAGCCATGTCCCCCACGAGCGAGATGATAATAAAGCCATGCAACAGGAGATTGATGACTTGAAGAAGCAGCTTCATCGAGCACAACAGAGGTTATCCCCTTCAAGCTCCGATTTCTCTTCCAATGATGAAGATGACACTATTTATAGACAGAGGTCAAGAACTCCACCAAGCGAATCCTTCTCCTACAATGAAGAGCGTCATTACCGGAGAAAACATAGAAGCCCTTCTCGTAAAGGAGTAGGAATTGACGTTATGAAAAAGGCGTTGAGTCAAATTTCTAAGTCACCCTTTACACAGGGGATAGAAAAGGCAAAACTTCCTAGACGATTCCATCAGCCAACGTTCGCCATGTATAATGGCTGAACGGATCCTGTAGAACACGTAAATCAGTTCAAATAGAAGATGGCTGTCCATTTTCAGGACGAGGCTTTGATGCGTAGGGCATTTCCATCTAGCTTAAGACCGATGGTGATGAGATGGTTCGACGGGCTAAGGACAAATTCTGTTAATTCCTTTAAAAAGCTTACCCAATCATTTTGCTCTTAATTTATCACATGCAGTAGGGTTCCTCAATGTTTGGACTCCTTATTGTCCATGTCAATGAGTGAGGGAGAGTCCGTAAAGGCGTATTCCGAAAGGTACTGGGAAATGTTTAACGAGATTGATGGTGATTTTAATGAAGTTGCCATTAAAACTTTCTAGGTCGGCCTTCCATCCGAGCATGGTTTAAGGAAATCTCTGACAAGTAAACCTGTTACCAGTTTACGCCAACTCATTGATCGAGTTGATAAGTACAAGAGAATCGAAGACGACCAACAACAAGGAAATAAGGGATTTCAGGTTGGACCGATACAATAATAATTGGCCGAAAAGAGATTATGCAGGACAATCAGGGTCTACCAATACCCAAATGGTTAGTGCAGTGTTTTGAGAGCCGATCCGGCAAGTTCTAGAGAAGATTAATAATGAATCGTTCTTTAAATGGCCAAACAAAATGGTTGGAAACCTTACAAAGCGCAACCAAAACCTCTACTGCCATTACCATCAGGAACAGTGACATACTACGAAAGACTATAGGAACCTGTGAGATCATTTGGACCAACTTGTTAGAGAAGGAAAACTAAAATCACTCTTGCATCATTCTAGTGGCTAGGGGAACCAAACGAGTTCAGACTCCAGGAAAAATGCTCATTCGGGGCCTCATTTGGGAACAATCAATGTCATCTTCACCACTCCTGGAAGGACTAGATCCTGCCCCTCCAGATTGATGTCAGTGGTTCGATTGTCAGCCAATGAGGATGGTTCAGAGTTGAAAAGGGCTAGAATACTAACTCAATCGACTTTGGGCTTCTCGAACAAGGATAAAGCTAGAACCATCTAACCCCATAACGATACTTTGGTGGTTGCGCTTAGAATAAGGGGGTATGACGTGAGGCGAGTGTTGGTAGATCAGGGTAATGCCATCGAGATTATGTACCCTGATCTGTACAAAGGGCTAAATTTGAAACCCGAGGATTTAACGGCCTATGAATCTCCCCTAGTAAGTTTTGAGGGAAAAACTATCATTCCAAAAGACCAGATCAAGCTACCCTTGCAAACCAATTCAGAATTAGTGGAAGTGGATTTCATTGTGATAGATTCTTATTCCCCTTATATAGCCATTGTGGCCAGGCATTGGCTTCATGCCCTAAGGGCTGTCTCCTCTACCTTGCAACAGAAGGTGAAATACCCCTCTGAAGGCCTAGTTAAAGAAATTTTGGGTAGTCAATCTGTTGCTAGACAATGCATAGTGGCAGTCATCTTGCACAAACCGAAAGCTGCGCCCTCAGACTTTGCAGAAAAGCCCCTATAGCAATCAAGAGCTTCGGCTTCATCGGAAAGAGGGTCAGCCGAGGAGGCAAGCTATGAGGATTTGGAAAGAGTGGTCATTGATACTAATCCAGAAAAGTTCTTTCAGGTCAGGGTATAATTACCTCCCCATGAAAAACAAGCACTAATAGAATTCCTTCGAAAAAATGTTGATGTGTTTGCCTGGGACGCTTGCGAAGCCCTAGGAATTGATCTTGACTTCATTTGCCATCACTTGAATGTCAACCCATCGATTGCTCCTAGAAAGCAGCCACCCAGGCGCTCATCCAAAGACCATTATGAAGCTGTTAAAGACAAGGTAACTAAACTTAAGTGAGCAGGGGCTATTAAGGAAGTATTTTATCTCGAATGGTTAGCCAACACCATGGTAGTAAAAAAGAAGAACAGAAAGTCGGCTACAATGTTCTCGGATTCAAAGCTGGTCGTCGGTCAAGTGAAGGGCGAATTAGAGGCAAGGGATGAGTGCAGGGGTATTTGACTCGAATCAGGCATTTGCAACTGAAGTTTGAATCATTCAACCTACAACACATCCCTAGAAGTGGAAATACCCATGTTGACTCCCTAGCCACGCTGGCAACCTCCTCGGCTTAAAATTTACCTCATGTTATTCTCATAGAAGATCTAGGTAAACCCTCAAGAGAAAGAGGGAATATGATTTGCGTTCCCCACGTCCGAATATGGTCTAGCTGGATGGACCCCATTATTCAATTCTTGGGTAAAGATGTTTTACCAGAGGACAAATTAGAAGCTGAAAAGATACGTAGGAAGGCTCCTCGGTTCTAGCTATCCAAAGACCAGAAACTGTACAAGTGATCCTTCTTGGGCCATATCTACTTTGCATACATCCTGAGGCATCAGAGTTACTTCTTGAGGAATTACATGAAGGAATTTGCGAAAGCCATATAGGAGGGAGATTCATAACTCATAGGGCCATCACCCAAGGTTATTGGTGGCCAAACATGCAAAAGGAAGCACTAGAATATGCAAAGAAGTGCGATCAATGTCAAAGATTTGCACCAAACACACACCAACTAGGAGGATTTTTGAATCCCCTCTCCGGTCCTTGGCCTTTTGCATAATGGGGCTTGGATATTGTTGTCCCATTTCCTAAAGCAGCGTGAAACAAGAGATATTTACTGGTCAGCACAGACTATTTCACCAAATGGGTTAAAGCTGAGCCTTTGGCGAATATCCGAAATGTGGACGTAAAGAAGTTTGTCTGGAAGAACATTGTCACCCGCTTCGGAATACCTCATTCCTTCATCTCGGACAATGGACTTCAATTCGACAACAAATCCTTTAAGAGATATTACTGTGAGTTGGGAATTACAAACAGATATTCCACTCCAGCTTTTCCCTAAGGGAACGGACAAGCTGAAGCTGTTAACAAGATCATAGTAAGTGGACTTAAGAAAAGGTTGGACGATGCAAAGGGAAGATGGGTGGAAGAACTACCGCATGTCCTATAGGCGTATCGAACCACTCCTCGTAGGTCAACTGGAGAAAACCCCATTTTCAATGTCTTATGGAGCTGAGGTTGTCATCCCTATAGAAACAAGCTTTCCAACATTAAGAACCTAACCATTCAATCCCAGTAATAATGATGAATTATTGGAAAAAAGCTTGGACCTCATTGAAGAAAAAAGGGAAAGTGCAATGGTCCAATTGGCTTATTATCAGCATAAACTTAAACAGGGCTACGATGCCAAGGTAAAACTAAGACCACTAGAGCTTGCGGATTTAGTACTCAGAAAGGTTTTGGGCATAGCAAAAATCCAGCATGGGGGAAATTAGGACCCAACTAGGACTGACCCTATCGTATCACCTCGGTGGTTGGCATAGGAGCATATTTTCTAGAAGATTTAGATGAGCATCTAATACCTCGTCCTTGGAATGTAAATAACCTGAGAATGTACTACTATTAATGAAAGTTTCATTTCTTCAAATATGTATTTTGTTGTGTAAATATATCAAATTAAGTGTTGTTTATTTTTTATATAAGTGTTAAACAGATCTCAAGTCATGTCAGGTATCTTGGACCATATACTTGTGTGAAATTAACACTCCTTGGCATCTGTATAATTGTTAAACAGACTTCAAATCATGTCAGGTCTCTCGAACCACATACTTGTTCGAAATTAACATTCCTTGCCATTTATATAAGTATTAAATAGATCTCAAGTCATGTCAGATCTCTCAGACCACATACTTGTGTGAAATTAACACACATTGGCATCTATATAAGTGTTAAACAGATCTCAAGTCATGTCAGGTCTCTCGGACCACATACTTGTGTGAAATTAACACACCTTGGCATCTACGTAATTGTTAAATAAACCTCAAGTCATGTCTGGTCTCTCAGACCACATACTTGTGTGAAATTAACACCCATTGGCATCTATATAAGTGTTGAACAGATCTCAAGTCATGTCAGGTCTCTCGGATCACATACTTGTGTGAAATTAACACACCTTGGCATCTACGTAATTGTTAAATAAACCTCAAGTCATGTCTGGTCTCTCGGACCACATACTGTGTGAAATTAACACCCATTGGCAACTATATAAGTGTTGAACAGATCTCAAGTCATGTCAGGTCTTTTGGACCACATACTTGTGTTGTGAAATTAACACCCATTGGCATCTATATAAATGTTGAATAGATCTCAAGTCACGTCAGGTCTCTCGGACCATATACTTGTGTGAAAATAAACACTCATTGGCATATGTGTTTACATGTTAAACAGATCTCAGGGTATATCAGGTCTTTCGAACCAAGTCCTTGGGTGCAATTAACGTTTCTTTGCAAAAATACATTGAGTTAATAGCTATTTATTTTCTATGTAATTGACAAAGAGACTTCAAGGCATGTCTGGTCTTTCAGACCACATACTTGAGGGAATTAATGTCCCTTGGTATCCATATAATTATTAAACAGATGTTCAGATATGTTAGGTCTCTCGGACCACATATTCAGATGAAGTTAACTTATATTAACTTAATAATGGTTTATGCTTATTTGAAGATTAAGCACTCACTACAACTCTAGCTATTCTTGTGTTCATAATAATATACTAAGTGTATTATTTATATGTTTTGAACCTGAATTTTGATACAATGATATCAATTTACGGTGTGGATGGATGACATTTAGTTGAAATAAATAAATGACCCAATACCTGTTATCAACATTGTTTATTAAGGATGAAATGATAATAACTTGGAGCAATTCATAATAACATTCAGAATCTAAGTCAGATAAAAAGATAAATGTCTTCATTAGATGATAAATATAAGTATTGCATCAAAAAGCACGGGGCCATTACAAAAATCACATAAACAAAGCTAAAACCCTGTATCTAAGTCTATGATTGATGAGAATCTTTCTTGGAGTCAATCTTGGACTTGGATTCAGCAGCTTTAGCCTTGAAAACCATATCTTCGATTGTAAGGGCGTCCTCGAAAGGATTGGCATTGGCTTTACTCTTTGTCTTCTCCTTCCCCTTCTCCTTTGCCTTCTCTTCTAGCCAAGAGACCACCACATCCCCCCTTTTCTCTTTTTGGGCCCCTGCTGGTATTTCGATCCCCTGAGAAGGTTCTTCGGTGGTGAGGGATTGCTCGGGAGGAGGAAGAGGAAGGGCTGCGAGAGGAGGAAGCGCAGTTGGGTCCTCTCTAATATCTTCTAGATAGTATACTTGGTCTACTCTCCTCAGATCGGAGTCCGCAGGGACTCCTGCCCAATTAAGGGCTTGATAGTATGTTTCAGCGCAATAGTCCCTACAGACCACCGTCACCTTCGCAATCAGCCTTGCCTCCGTCTCCAGTACCCCACGCTCGTAAGCTGCTGTCTCGGCTGCCTTAGCAGCTTCCTGGGCCACCTTTAATGCCTCATGGACTTTCTACAGTTTAGCCTTGAGGTCTAGAACCGCTGCCTTCTCAGTGGCAAGGTTGATTTGGGTGGTGTATAACTGCTTGCGCTGATCCTTAGCTTAGGCTTTAACAGTTTTTAACCCAGCCTCAACGCTCTGATGCACACTCTCTGCGGCCTTAAACTTTTCGACCAGTAGCGTTTTTTCATGATTTGCTGTGCCGAGAGCTTTTTCAACTTCACACCGAGATTAAGCTTCTGCGTTAAATTTGTTGTGAGCATTTCACACCCAATCCTTGGCCACGTAAACCTATTGAGTGACCTGCATGAAGATAGCAAATATAATTAAAAATGCGATCAAAATAACAGACAAAAAGAACTTATCTTAAATACCTAAGTAGGAAAGGTGCAACTAACCATAGCTAGATCCCTCTTCAATGACATAAATAAATCGAGCTGCCGTGTGTGCCAAATGGACTCCATGTCTCTTGGGAAAAGGAGAGGTTGCTGTAGGGCTTGCACTAAATAATTGGCGTGGCCTCTTTGCACATCCCAGATAGAAGCGTCGTATGGAATGGGAGCACTCTCCATTTCTATTCGAGGGGCCCAAGTCCACTGTGGCCTATGTACCTCAGCCTCATCCCTGCTATCTACGGAGGCACCCTTCTTATCCCTGGGGTCCTTGGTAACTTTCTGTTGCTTGTTGTCCTTCTAGGGAACTAACTCGCCTTCCTCCAATTTATGATCTAGCCTTTTCTTCTTCAAATTTGGCATGGCCAGTAGACCGAGATCAGTGGGAGGAGGAGGAGGAGGGAGAATTACAGGAGGTTGCGTTTTGGGGGCCTCCTTCGAACTTTCCCCTTTATTTCTACTGGCTAGCAAGCCTTTCAGACCAAGTCGTTTCTTCTAGTCCATATCTTGTTCTTCATCTTTGGACTCCGAGTCTATCCGAGTGATAACCAACTGTTTTGGATGGATGGATGGAGGATAGATTAATAGATTCAGTCTCGGAATTTGAAATATCCACTGGCTTCTCGGACGGTCCTACGTCTTCCACGAAGTGAAATTGATCTATTTCTTCCTCCAAGGATAGCCGAAAAGATGCAATTTCATCTTCTACTACAACCGGTGCTTCAAGAGGAACTTGTTGCAAGGGAATTATGAGCGGAGGAGGGATTTGCTGAATGGGTAGCCTGACGGGAGGAAGATCGTCTCGTGCCAAGAAATCTGGCTTAGATATGTCAATGCGATTTATCCGAGGATCTCCTACTCTGATGGCATGACCTATCTCTTGAAAAGTCCTTGAAATGGGCTCGAAATCCAGAATCAAGTGAACGGCTCGTAATTGTTGATCCTCGCTCACGAAAATCTCTTATCGAAGCAAGTAGTTTAAGGCCGCTACATTAGTAAAGCTGAGCTGAGGTGCAACGTGCCTCCTATTTGCAAAAACAGCCAAGAAAAGAGCCATGGTTAGCTCACGAAAACCCATCATCAAGATAAAGCCAAATAGAGAACAACAACTATATGACGGCGATTGTAAGATCTGAAGTGTTTTGCTAAGGAACCTAAATCTAAGATACCCCACCTGGCTCTCTCTCTCTCTTGGGTTGGGCAGTGGAGACCATCGTGCCATGCCCTTGAGGCGATGAGGTAGTCATTTTTCATCTCTTTGTTGGACTTAGAGAGGCACGAAATGAGCCTGACCACTGGCGACCGGGACTTGAGGTAAAATCCTCTGTCGGCTTGGGAGTGGCACTTGTATAGGTGCACTACATCATGCCATGTGAGTCCTAATTGGAGATGCTCATTAAGAGCATCGACACATCCTAGAACCCTAAACATATTTGGTGCGTACTGGTGAGGGCACAACCTATGATTGATAAGGTAGTCCCTTGTTATCCTACCCATGGGGAGAGTCATTCCACCTTCAATAAAGGCTATCATAGGAATGATAAGTTCTCCCCCCTCCTTATTTGTAATGATTTGTTCTGTGGAACAATATCGTAGGCCCACTTCCTGAGGTATGTGGTACTCCTCTTTGAAAAGTTCTATTTTTGAAGGGGAATCTACCAGACTCGCGAATCTACCCATTTGGACGAACCTAGAATGAAATGAATGAATCCTATAAATAAAGAAAAGTAAAAATGAGTGGCCAAGGAGATCAGCCGAGGAGAAAAGATTATGTTTGATAAAATGTAATTCTGCAAAAACTAATATATATGACAGTTTATGATACCTTAGAGAAGATATTTCGAAAATATCTCAAGAAAGAAAAAGAGTTGGAATAATTTGTATCTTAGAGAAAGTAAGAAGAGTTTGGGTGTGTGATATCTCTGAAATTTGAAGACTTGTGAAAATGGAGAAATGATGTCTCCGTTTACTTTATATAGGAAGTTGAAGTGAGCAGAAATTATCTCGCCCAAAATCTTCAGGAAAAAGCCCATCTGTTAGATCTGCGCTTCACTGTTGGATGTACTAGACAGCGCGCTGCCTGGAGCATTTAATAGCACTTTACAAGCCTCGAAACATCAGTAGCAAGTTTGAGGCGCGTGAATTATCCACCCTACGTGTGTGAATTGAAGAATCGTGTAATCTTATGCCATGGAAATCAAAACCCTGTTTTTTCTCCTTCGGCGAAAGGGAAAAACCAAAATTTTGAAGGGCTATTGTAGGGGCGGAGGTTCAAAATTCATACATATTGGGCCTTGGGCTTACGAGAGTCCAAATTGACAAGTATTAGATCCTAATCCTTATCCAAGAACCTGAATTGCTGAGGAGGTAAGAATGAGAGATTAAAGACTATTAAGATTTACCTACTAAAATCTTGGGTGTGGGAAATAATTGGGAAGCTTTCCGAGGAGATATTCCTCCTCGGATTTATTGTACATGTTTCAATTGTTTACTCGGACTATTATAATGATTCTCCACGAAATTCTCACCACGTAGAAACACCTCACAGACACACTAGGAAGAAGGAAGACTCCAAAATATTTATAGAAAAGCCGCTACCTCCACATTAAATGCAGTGTACCTACTTTTATGGCCACATTTATGTGAAGTAAACCTTTGAACAGTATTTCTTGGGAGATCACAACTCAGAGAAAAGCTTAAGAGGAAGTTTGATGGGACAAATACTCAAGTGGTGGCTTGGATGACGAACAAGTGTAGGGGAAGGATGTTTCGAGGGGGATTATATAATGGGAAATATCTTCCATAAGATGGGGATCGAAAAATAGAGAAGGAGGACGGTAGCAATCACAAGAACACTGGTACTTTGTTTACGTAATTTATAAGAGCACTTGCCTCCTCGGACAAGGAGTTTATCCATATTAGCCGTTGTCCAATTCACTAAAACTTAGTTCTTTGACCCACTTTCTACAAATTTATTATACTAGGCATACTAAGCCAAAGATCCCATACAGTTTGGGCTTGGGCTACAAATTGTGTCCCCACAACTATTATTGAAAGAACACTCACGAAGAAAATACTAGAAAATACATACATCAAGGAACTATGGAAAAAGATAAAAAGATTAAAACAACTTTATTAACTATTAAAATATTCAATAGTGTAACATTACTTCACACATTTTCTAAGCCGGTTGTAATTTATCAATCATCATAATTGTTACTATTTACCATTTGGTTATTACTATTATTGAAAACAAGAACTCATAATTTTCCTTTTTTTTTTAACAATAATAAATATACTGAGATGCGATCCAGCTACCATACATTTCAGTGGATGGATGTTAGAGGCACCTTTTTTGGACAGCAAACCAGCAAAAAGCCATAACCCACAACCCATGTAAAGAAGGACCTGGAGTTGGGTGAAACTGGGCTCACAAAATCAGCACCAAGGCCCACTGGATCTTTCATTAAAATGATTCAATCTCCAGCTAATGGCTCCTTGAAATTGAAGCCTTAAGGCTGGTCCAAAGGTGGTCTTCAAAACTATATATGAAACCCACAATCCGTGGGACTCTCTCATCTCATGTGGTTGGAGAGGTGAGTAGTTGACAATAAATTGACATACTCTCGACTAAGCCCAAAAGGTCAAGCTATTACCAATACGAAAGAAACATGGACATGGCTCTTAGAACCAATAAATATATCACAGTCTTTTGTCCAAGCATTTAAAGCCACCACCAATTCCTTAAGGTATTTCAAAATACTTGTACCAGGAATCAGACCAGCCTCTGTTTTACAACTCTCACTATCCTTTTAAAAGAAATATTACTAAATAAATATAATTCAATTTCCACAATGATTATTTCTCCCAAAAGAAAAAAATTCCACAATGATTGCAAATCCTTTTGATAAAATTTTAGAATGCAAATTCTTGTTGTACCAAAAAATGGATTTTGTTTAGAATCATTAGCAGAAATTATCAAATAATTCTGTTGATACATTCTACTATCTAGTAATTAAATGTTTTACAATTGGTAAACTAAATTTATTATCATAACCAATATTTTCCATCAACATGTGTCTATTTAAACCATGATCATGAGCAAGTGCATAAATAAATTCCCAAAAGATAAGTGGGTATAGGAAGTCATGTTGCTAAAATCTATGAGTTCTAAATACCCTTGAAATTCCTCCATTTAAAATTAGATGGGAATAAAGGATTTCTTTTGGGTTATTAAACGACACATAGTACTATACAGTTAAAACATGATATTATAGTAAGAAATGAATAGATATATACCCTAGAATAGATAAGACTGATCGACTGACTCTTTAATCCCTCTTTTTCCATCTAATTTAATTAGTTTACACTAATAAAAAAAATGTTTAATATTTACGACACATAGACTAGATGTTTTGTGTGATATTACCTTCTTAGACTAAACTCTAAATATATGCTTCCCAAAAGAAAATTGCATCTTTAACCAAAAAAAAAGAAAAAACTCTAAATATAAAGTTGACTATGTTTCTCCAAAAAAAAAATCACAGAGGCATAACAAAATGAAATGTGCAACCCAAACTCATTTCAGAAGCAAATTCTGGTCCTACCTGCCACGAACCCAACTGCATAATTCTTCTCCAAAAACTAGTATTTGAATGAAACATAACTAGGAATCTAGGACACCTATGCCTGTTAATTTGGCATTAGTTTTTTATTTTAGTTTTTCAGCTTGTTTGCTTTAATATAGATTTTTAAAGACTCAATTTTTCTAGATACAATTATACTTAACCATCTTTCATCGAATAAGCAATCAACAAAAAGCTGCGTTCAAATGCACACCATTTACTTTTACGTACCCTTCATATCTTTTAAAAAGAATGTTGCACACTCATTAAGTTGGAGGCACACTTTTGAAACTAAATAACAGTCCACCACATTGCCTAATAGTCTAAGGAATTCCTATTGATTTTCTTGATATTTATAAGGTCACATCATATTGAGCAAGGGATCTAAATTCTGGATCCACACAAGGTACATAACAAATAGTCAATTGTAATTTTAATAGCAGCAAGTAAAGGGGTTGAATCATGCATACTGTAAGGTTGAATTTAATCAACCATTTTAATGGCTTTATTCCATACTAAATTTGCTTGTAACTTAGCAATTAGTAACCCTATGTTTAGGTGAGAATCATGTAAGGGTAGTGTGTGAGAGAGTGTGAAGAAATACTTAAGACTGTGCAGTAAAGCAGAGACTCGCGGTTGGATCTTGCGGGTCGCTCGCGGCTTGCAAGCCGCCAGAAGATGCACACGAGTGAAGCATGTAGAGAAGCTAAATCGTCATGCTAGCTGTAGCACTACAGGACAAAAAGTCCAAACTAGTCATTCAATTAGCTCGCGGCTTGGACTCACGACTCAGTCAAGTCGCAAGGCCAAGTCGCTAGTCCACTCTATTATGGAAAAACTGACTCTTCGCATTCCTTTCTCACTCCAGTATAAATATCTTTTATACCCACGAAATATTGAGAGCTTCTAGAGAGAATTTTGAGAGAAAAACCCTAGAGAAAAACAAGATTGACTCATCCACAATCTTTACATAATGACTCTTCAAATTCCTCAACTTTCACCCTCTCCATTGTTACATCCTTGAGAGGTTCTTTAACCAAATCCTTTTCTCACCTTATCCATATCTGTGAGAAGGCTTTTTGGTGCTTTGGGAAGCAGTTCAGAAGGAATCAATTTATATTGGTTGATGCAATGGGTTATAACGGAATCCGGTAAGCTAAAGAAGAAATAGGTTCGGCGTAACCTCGTTGGAGTAGGAGCTTGGAGGGCTTAGGTACAGTGGGTAGATTAGACTTGGAGGATCTTCTGCTGTTCATGTATCCCAACTTGATTCTTTAGTGGATTATTGACCGCTTGGAGGGCGGCGGAGAGATTTTACGTCAAGGGTTTCAATTTCCTCTTCGATAACACATCGCTGTATTGTCCTTGTGTTTGCATCTCTCATCCCTTAATCTTTGCCATTTAATTTCTGTTGTATATGTGATTTTATTTGGTTTAGATTATTTATCAATTCTATGTTAAGCTTATTTACATTTTCCACACGTACATTGTTTGTTGATAAGCTTGAATTGGTAATTTTTTATTTGGGAGGTCTAACGTTCAAGGGTGTTTTACACACATTTTGAACATTCACATATCATTTTGGGGCTTAAAGCCTCTTTCTCTTGGGTTAAAGGAGACCTTAGCCATGTGGCCCACAATCCATTAATCTTGCTATGTGTGGTTGTGATGTCAATAGTATGCTTTGTTGTAACTCTTCCTCACACCTCACTCTTGAGTCCTGCCCAATATGTGGGATGCTTGAAGGAAAGATTTTGCGTCTGTTTCTACGAGTTAATAAGGCGAAAATACCAAAGCTTTTGTTTATTTAACCAAAAAAAAAAAAAAAGTCATGCATGGGCGTTGGCAAAGAAACTGGGGTAAGGATGGTGACTATTTCATAATACCATGGAGACGCAGAGAGTCAGCAAGAGAGAGAGAGAGAAACAAAGAGTAAAGGCTTTTGCATTCTCTTTATTTCCTGTTAATGTATATTATGTTATGGGCTTTAGGCTCAACTACTTTACTTGTATAGCACACTTGTACTTGTACTACACTTTACTGTACCGCACACTTATGCCTCCTATATAAGACACTGATGTATATTCTTTCATTGGTAAATACAATACAATCTTTCAGTATTTCTAACATGGTATCAGAGCCACTGCTCTGACCTTTTCTTAGCAGTCCTGTCTTTATTAGTGTGACTTTTTTTTTTTTTCAACATCGCTTCCGCCATCACAACAACCGCCGCAGCCTTTCGACGTCATCCAGCCGTCGTCCTTGGGTTCTGGACCTGCAGCGGCCGTAGTTAAGGAGTTTCACACTGCACAGACCACTGCCGCTCGCATCACCGCTACAAATATTGCTCCGATTACAGTTTTGAAGCTACCACAGAGATCGTCTTGCGCCGATCTACAAAACCGTGAAAGCCTCAACGCCGTCGAAGACCGCACGCGCCCCCACACGCCGCTCAAAGTTTCTGTATGGTTGATCACTCGCTCCACGGGCCTTCAGGCTCCGCTACGCGCCTACACGTGCCGTCACGCGCCGCCACGCGCTTCCACGCGCCAGTTTCTCCTGCTAACGTCAGCCCTAGGTGACGTCATCTGCCATGTCATTTGTTAACGTCATCTGCCACGGCATCTGTTGACGTCATCGTTGACCAGGACGTTGACCAGACCGTTGACCTGCGTTGACTTGACCGTTAACTTTGATTGTATGTTGACTTTGATCGTTGACTTTTTGCCATAGTTGACTTTTTGCAGTCCAGGTGCTCATTATCCAGTTTTTCGCGTAGATTTCATTTTTGCATATTTTGCTTCTAAATGAAGAATAAAGACAGGTCTTCTTCTTATTGCAATAATTGTCATTGACAATCCAGCAAACATTTTTGCAATTTTTGCAAACATTTTGGCCACAGTATTGAGACTTGCTATCGTTGCAACAAATCAGCTGTTTCAATTTTTGCTGCTACTGTTGCTAACACTGAGAATGTCCAACCAATGGCTCCCATCTCTGCACAGTCTAAGTTTTCAGAATGCACTTTCACCATGTCCACAGATGACCTTAAAAATATCATCGCCAATGTCATTCGTATGGTTGGTAATGCATCTTACTCCTCTTTTCTCTCAGCTTTATCTGGTATGTCTCCCTCCTCTTGGCTTATGGATTCCGCTTGTTGCAATCACATGACACCTCACTCGTCCTTATTTTCTGAACTCAAATCTGCACCACACCCTCTTAATATTCACACAGCAAATGGTTCCACAATGTCTGGTCATAATATCAGTTCTGTTTCAACTTCCAACCTTTCGGTTCCTAGGGTCTTTAATGTTCCTGACCTTTCTTACAATTTATTTTCTATGGGACAATTAGCTAAGTTGGGTTATCGCATTATATTTGATTATTCTGGGTGTATTGTGCAGGATCGGAGGACGAGACAGGAACTTGGGACCGGTCCCGGAGTTGGGCGTATGTTTCCCGTGGACAACCTTCGTCTTCCACTTGTTGCTCATGTTTCTGTTGCTGCAGCTGCTGCAGTTTCTTCAATTCCTTCCCTTGCACTTTGGCATGCTCGTCTTGGTCATGCATCTTCCTCTCGGGTACAACAATTGGCTTCTAGAAGTTTGTTAGGTTCAGTGTCTACAGAAAATTTTGATTGTGTCTCATGTTAGTTAGGAAAACAACCAGCTTTGCCTTTCAATTCTAGTGAATCAATATCCACTGATATCTTTAACCTTATTTATTCTGATGTTTGGGGGCCTTCCCCGATCTCTAGTATTGGTGGATCTCGATATTTCGTTGTCTTTGTTGATAATTATTCCCGTTATAGCTGGATTTTTCATATGAAACATCGTTCTGAATTATTGCAAGTATATTCTAATTTTGCAAAAATGGTTGAAACTCAATTTTCCAAACGTATCAAAATTTTTCGATCTGATAATGCTCTTGAGTACACTCAATATGCTTTCCAAGCTGTTTTGCATTCCTATGGCACTGTTCATCACCTAACTTGTCTAGGTACCTCTCAACAAAATGGTAGAGCCGAACGAAAACTTCGTCATATTCTTGACACTGTTCGTGCTCTCCTTTTCTCTGCCAAAGTTTCTGCTCCTTTTTGGGGCGAAGCTATTGTTCATGCTATTAATCGCATTCCAAGTCCTGTTATCCACAATCAAACTCCATATGAGCGCTTTTTTAGGTCACCTCCAGATTATCGCCACCTTCGCTCCTTTGGTTCTGCTTGTTTCGTTCTTCTTCAGCCACACGAGCATAACAAACTTGAGCCTCGGTCAAGGCTTTGTTGTTTTCTTGGCTATGGAAAAACTCAAAAGGGGTATCGATGTTATGATCTTGTCTCTCATCGTCTTCGTGTCTCCCGCAATGTTGTCTTTTGGGAACATCGCTCATTTGTCGAGCTCTCTCACTTCCGTGCCTCCCTATCTTCCTCCTCTGTCTTAGATCTTTTTCCAGATGAGGCACATATTCCTTCTGTAATTGCTCCTGATCCTCCTGTAGTTGCTCATGATCCTCCTGTAGTTGCTCCTGATTCTCCTGTAGACTTCTCTGTCCAACCACCAGATATCCTTGATCCCTTTCCTAGTTCACCATTTAATGAACAGGTGGAAGATGAACAGGTTGAAGATGAGCTACCCAACCTTGAGCTTGGGTCCCCTACTCCTGCTCCGCCTGACGATCATGCACAAGACATTCCACCTCGTCACTCAACTCGGGTAAGATCCATTCCTACACATTTACTTGACTATCATTGTTACACTGCCCTTGCTACATTGCACGAGCCTCACACCTATCGTGAGGCTTCCATTGACCCTTTATGGCAAATTGCAATGACAGAGGAGCTTGATGCATTATCTAAAAACCATACTTGAAACTTGGTGACTCTCCCCCCTAGGAAATCTGTGGTTGGTTGTAAGTGGATCTATAAGATTAAGACATGCTCTGATGGGTCCATTGAGCGCTACAAAACTCTTCTTGTTGCAAAAGGTTTCACACAGGAGTATGGAATTGATTATGAAGAGACCTTTGCTCCGATTGCTCGTATCTCATTTGTTCGTGCCCTCTTAGCTGTTGCTGCTGCTAGTAAATGGGACATTTTTCAGATGGATGTCAAAAATGCATTCCTTAATGGAAATTTAAATAAAGAAGTTTACATGCAACCTCCTCCTGGTCTCTCTGTTGAATCAAACAAAGTTTGTCACCTTCGACATGCACTTTATGGCCTTAAACAAGCTCCATAAGCTTGGTTTGCCAAATTCAGCTCTACCATCTCTCGCCTGGGTTACATGGCCAGTCATTATGATTCTGCCTTATTTCTTCGTCACACTAACAAATGCACTATTTTACTTCTCCTGTATGTGGATGATATGATCATAACTGGTGATGATCTTAATGGCATTCAAGAACTCAAGGTTTTTCTCAATCAGCAGTTTGAGATGAAAGATCTTGGGCATCTCAGCTACTTCTTGGGTCTTGAAATCACTCATTCTATAGATTGACTTTATATTACTCAAGCCAAGTATGCTTCTGAACTATTGTCTCGAGCTGGACTCACTGATAGCAAGACTGTTGACACTCCAGTTGAGCTTAATGCGCATCTGACTCCCACAGGAGAGAAACCATTGTCTAATCCTTCTCTTTACAGATGATTGGTTGACAGCCTAGTTTATCTCACAATCACTCGTCCAGACATCTCCTATGCTATTCATCAGGTGAGCCAGTATCTGTCTGCTCTACGATCTACTCACTATGCTGCTGTTCTGCGCATTCTTCGATACCTGAAGGGCACTCTCTTCCATGGCCTTTTCTACTCAGCTCAGTCTCCTCTTGTACTCCGTGCATTCTCTAATGCTGATTAGGCAGGGGATCCCACTGACCGCAGGTCCACTACAAGTTATTGCTTTCTCCTTGGCTATTCTTTAATTTCTTAGCGAAGTAAGAAACAAACCTTTGTGGCCCGCTCCAGTACTGAAGCAGAATATCGTGCCCTTGTTGATACCACATTTGAGCTCCTTTGGCTACGATGGCTTCTTATGGATTTAGGTGTGTCCACATCCTCTACCACTCCCCTTTATTGTGATAACCAGAGTGTCATTCATATTGCTCATAATGATGTCTTCTATGAACGGACTAAACACATCGAGATTGATTGTCATTTTATCCGGTATCATCTTGTCCATGGTGCTCTCAAGCTTTTCTCCGTCTCCTCCAAAGATCAACTTGCAGATATCTTCACAAAGTCACTTCCTAAGGGTCGCACTCGTGATTTAGTTGACAACCTCAAGCTGGTCTCACATCCACCTTAAGTTTGAGGGAGGCTGTTAATGTATATTATGTTATGTTATGGGCTTTAGGCCCAACTGCTTTACTTGTACAGCACACTTGTACTTGTACTACACTTTACTTGTGTCGCACACTTATGCCTCCTATATAAGGCACTGATGTATATACTTTCATTGGTAAATACAATACAATCTTTCAGTATTTCTAACATTTCCCATTTTGACGGGGTTGGTTTGATTAGCAGTGGTGGTGGTGGTAGTAGGTGGTAGTAATGGTAAAGGGATTGCAAGAGTTTTGGCTAATATTGCTCACACAACTCAAACAAGACTAGTGGTGCCTTTGCTCAACTACTACCCCTCCTTAGTACTCCACCTATTGGTCTTATTCCCAGTTCATGAATGCAGAGTTGTTCTACCCTCACTCTCTCCATTGTATGCCTCACTCCCTTTAACACCTTAAAGGCTATAATAACCCCCCCTCACCCAACAATAAATGCTACAGGGAAATAATGACCCAAACCGATGGCCTGAACTTCGACAGAATTTTAAATGAAAACTTTTATACGAAAGTTAAATATGTATACTTAAAATGTAAACTGAAAGTAAAAGAAATGAACTGAAAGCTTTTATTGAAGAAATTACTGACTGAAAATACTTATAAATGTAGTTGGTTGGTTTAACTTGAAATGTTGTTGGTTGGTTTAACTTGAAATACTTGTAATGAAAGTTTATAACTAAAATACATATTCTGGAATGAGACAAGTTTCAGAAATATAAATTGGACGTGATACAAGTCATGAAAAAAGCTATGGGTTTTTTATTGTCTAAAATTTGCTCTGCTAGACTTCAGGGCATAACTTGGTATATATAATTAATAATAGTTATAATAGCAACAAGGCTATGAATTGCATACTGAAACACACTGAATTGTAGGGATAAGAAACAATTATGCTCCATAAAGATACGGATCAATGACAGTAGGACCTTATAAGGCACTCTAAATTACAAATTAAACCAAAGAAGCCTTAAATAACAATATAAACTTGATGCATTCTATATAAATCCTACCTCAAAGGAAACAGTAATAATTAAATTCCACAATAAAGAAAAATTACAGAGTCCATAGTTTAGAACCAAAAAAAAAAAAATGTACCTGGATCATTTCTAGCTTATACTAGTAAATATACACAAAGGAATAGTGAAAGTCCATATATTACACTAGTCTAGGAGTAGCTAGACCTGACTTTCCGTAAATACACAAAACACTTAGATGAAGGGCAAGTCCAAATTACACATAAACCATCAACACATTTATCAGCTGTACATTATATGTGTTGAATTGAGGTCTGCAAAGCTCTTCACAAAATACATAGATGACAGGCAGGTTCAAAACACACATAATTAAACTATTAGCACATTTATTTGCTTTACATCATACATGCTGGATCAAAGCTTGCAAAGCTCTAGTGATCTGCTCCTGCAATAAAAAAATAATAATAATGCATTAATATCTCAACTTGTTTTTCTAGTCATTTCTTTAACATTTTAATCTTTATAATTCAAAGAAAGTTAATTAAAAAGAAGAAGTTAAAAGCAGTGTTTTTCATTGGCCGTCCAATTATTTAAGTAACCTTGAAAAGGTCATCAAAACTCAAATTATGTAGTATAATAAGCATCTTCTAGACGTAAAATAAATCCATAACTATTTTTCCTATTAATAGCAAAATACATATGGTAAATAAGAGTGTTTTTGTATAAGGTTGCAAAATTATGTTTTAAGTTTAAAATGAACATTTATAAAAACATAAAAACGTAATGAAGAGTACTTTTACGAAATGGAGTTTTGGGGTTTTAAAAATTCTTTTTTAAGCTTCCAAAGTGCCTAACCCTTAATCAACTTGATGTCTTGCCCACCAAGGCCTGTAAGGACTAATTAGCAACTGTCCAGATCAGATGATTCTCGAAAACCCAGTGGCAAGCCCTGATCTGACCAAGACCTGATGCTATAGTCAATTCAGCATGATTCGGGTTTGAATTCGACGTGTGCATGTGACAGCTGGCAACACCATGATTGATCTTAGCCTTCGAATTCGGATCCAATATATCCACTTCGTAGACTCGAACCTTCGGGACCGAATGGCAGGAATAGAGTAGATACGGGAACAAGGTTTGATGACAAGCAACTAATTGCACGACTTTGCCACCGTTGATCCCTTTGACTGATCCGATCATTATATTCTGCTTTGACCCTTTAACATTCTCAGTTGATCGAACAGCAATGTTTCGACCCAAGATCGAGATGGCAAAGTCAATCATATCCTCAGCTGAGCCCACGCACCGCTTGGTCTCGCCTGGGCTCGGAGCCTTCTCGCACTTATTCAACGCCTCCACTATCATAGTCTCCATAGTCGAATTATCTTCCGCGTGAAAAATCTTCTTAAACTCAGAAATCTTCGAGGTCGAAAATGGTACTTTTGACGAAATGGACCGAGGCAAAAACGACCTTTCAGGCATTTTGTCCTTAATATCTGGCATTGGCATCACCTTCCCTTTCTTTAACATCGATTCTCGAAAGAAAATACCTTGCAAACGCCAAACTAATCTAAAGTTGATAATGTTGGGATGGGATATGAGTTCTTGAAGAGTCGGGGATGAATCGGGGAAGCACAAAAGGTTGGCGGTGGGGCAGATAGCTGGGAACTGAGAGGAGAGAGCATTCTGGGCTGCAAGTTTGGAGAATCTTTCTGCGTCGACCGCGCTCAATGGGGACGCTTTGGATAGGAGAAAGGTTGGTTTGGCGTGGTTGTTTTTGACCTCTTTGTTCCAATACCGAATCAGATTGGCTTTCGGGGTGTATAAGTTTTCACCAGCGGAAGTGGAGGCGGACCCAACCTGCATTGACACAAAAGGAAAACATTGAGAATGTGAGAACAGGAGAATGTCAAAGATAGAGCAAGAGTGAGAGTGAGAGTGAGAGTGAGAGTGAGAGTGCTTACAGTGAGAGATGAGAAAAAAAGTAAGAGAAGGAGAGGAGTCATGGGGCTGATTTTTTTTTTGTGTGCGCTACTATGTTTTTGTGAAAGGAAAGGGGGAAGTGAGATTAGTGTGGCGAGTCTGTTGGGTTATAATGTTAAAATGTAATTTGTAATTGACAAGTGGCTTCCTATGTGTCAAAGAAAGAAGCAATTAAAATCTAGGTGTCAACAATGAAGAATCCAGTAGCAGCAAAATTGAACAAGCACGCAAGTGAACACCTCATGGACAAGTGTCAATTAAAGAGAAATGAAGCAAACTTTGGTAATATCCTTTGAAGCTTGTAGTCATCCTAAACGCCTAGCACATCTATATATAGATGTGAGTTGTAAATGGAGTTGTATCATCCAACATATAATACGTGGATATTTATAGGAAAATCATACTAAGAATGCCAGAACTATAAAAAATCTTGTACATAAAAGTGATTATCCAAAAACAGTAGTACGTAAAAGAAGATATATGTTATGATAGAATAATAAAACAAGATCGATTCATGCATTATTGCCTAGTGGTGACAACGAGATTGTGATTAAAAATATCACAAGGGATAAGAGAAGGATGTCACAAGGTGGACCTTTGCAGAAAGCTACCAATACCAGCTATGCAGTACAACAGCAAAGGTAAATGTTACTTGTCGGGACACTACGTAAAATATCTTCTTTTATTTTTATCTTCTTCTTATTGTCCATTAACTATGCCATTGCTTCTTCTAAAAAGAAAAAAACAATGCCATTGTTAGTAAATTTGAGCTGTTATGTATATAATCAATAATTGAAGAGTTTTGTAATACAATTAATTAGCATCTTTCCATGCAATAAATGGTTGTGTGTCTGAGAGAGAGTTTAAAGCTACCGGAATTACAGCATGTAATACTTTCTATCCAGGACAGTGACTGTAAACATGAAAAAAAAAATAATAATAATAATGTATATATAAACTTTACCTTTCAATGAGCAGGGCCTATTAAAAACTATAAATATCCTCAAAGCATGATTACTGATATGATTCAAATCTATTAAAATTATAATGTCTACTTCATCTTGAATAAACTAAATACTAGGAAGAGTAATATTACAATCACAAACTATTTTATAATATTTTTATAAAATGTTGACTTTTTATTGGTTTTCATCAAGACTCATCATTAATATCATTTTTTTATTTATCAATAATTACTCACCACATCAACAATTTGTAAATTTTTTTATAAAATAGTTTGTATCTCTAGCATTATTCATACTAGGAAATACATATAAACTTTTGTCAAGAATACTTACAACTTGTAAAAAGTCCACAAATACAAATTTCAAAGTCACTGCGTTAAACTTCCACACCTTATAGAAACATCATTGTTAACAAAAAAAAAAAAAAAAACGAATTTCGCAGGTTTGGAAACAATAATTAAGTTCATTTCAAAATAATAATTACATGTTTGAAATCAATTGACAATCGTATAATAATTTTTACATTGGACCTTGGAAATAATACCAATGTTTTAAAAAATTACATATATTTACTAAAAAGTTATGACTATATGCTATATCCCTATGACTAGGTCCAAGTCTCAGAGATTTCAAATTGGGTCTTAATTGTTGTTTAATTTTGCGTCATATATTTCATTCAAACTTTTTAATTTTTGTGCAAAATATCAAGTGAGTTATTCAATACAAAATACAAGAAATCCAATAAAAAAATCATAAAAAACCCAATCATATATTTAATTCTAATTTTATGGCAAATATCCAATTTTGATTGTTTGAATTTTGGTACTGGAATTTTACACACTATGAAAACCAAGAGGTCAAAGGCATTATTACAACTTTTTTTTTTTTAAGACCAAGAGAATTTAAATCTAATTCAAATTAATTTCTAATTTTAGTCTAATTTGATGCCAAGTGTCCCTTTTAATCAATTTCCATATATAATAATAAATAAAAGTTATGGCACGTTTGGTAAACTATAATAGACACTGTAAAATAATAGATTTTCCTATGGCATAACTATTCGGTTGTTTGATTATATTTTTATTACAATGAATAGTTCTTCCTTATGAATAGCTATTCTTCAAAATGAGGAATAACTATTTCTTATCAAAAGTATTGAATATCTATTCATTCACCTTATGTAATAACTTTTTTTTTTTAAATTCCTAAAAAACCATTAGTTGCCACATCTTCAAAAGGAAAGAAAATAACTAAATTGTGGATGCATATTCAGAATTTTATTCCTAAATGGTCACCAAACTAATGAATAGTAATACTTATTACATTCCAACTTAATATATTCCTTGTAATACTTATTCCTATTCTCATGTAATAATCATTACAGTGTACCAAACGTGCTCTTAAAGCGTAGCATTTAACGTTGTTACGTTTCTACTAAGTCAGATCATCAGTCATGTCACCGTTTTTCTATTTTTTTAGTTTGCTATCTTCTTCTTCTTCCTCTTGTTTTTTTTTGTTTTTTTTTTTTTTTAATTACCGTACTAATATATTCAATAGTGCACCATTACTATACACAAACTCTATAATCTTGTTTTTTTTTGGGGGGGGGGGGGTAGAAGACATTCTCTATAACCTAATAGTAACTTATCAATCAAAGTAACTTTATCACTTTTCACATTCTCTAATAATTGCTATTATAACTATTATTGAAAGAACACTCATGAAGAAAATACTAGAAAATACATCCTTCAAGGAACTATGGCAAGAGATAAAATGATTAGAACAACTTTTTTTTTAACAATATTAATATATAAATATTAAAAATATTCAATAGTGCACCATTACTTTACACATTCTCTAAGCCAGTTGTAATTTATCAATCATAATAATTGTTACTATTTACTATTTGATTTATAACTATTATTAAATAGATGAACTCATAATTTTCCCCCTTTTTTTACAATAATAATTATATTAAATATTAAAATATGGAATTCTCTGATTGCCACATAAGACTCAGTTATCACTTTTTTTTTTTTTTTTTTTTGGCCAATATTTAAAACCTCCACTTATTTTGTGGTAAATTTCAATAATCTATTCTGAGATTTGAGCTAATCTCAACTAGATCCAAGACATTTCAAAATTGACCAACTTGGTCCCTAAACTCAACTTGGTTCTTAAACACTGTTAGGCCCATCTATTAGTCATTTGAGCCCTTTATTCTCTCTTTTCTCTCCCTGGTTCTCTTTTCTCTCTCATCTTTCTCTTTTCTCATCCCTCTCCCTAACTCTAAAATCTGCCCATCTGTTAGTCATTTGAGCCCTTTATTCTCTCTTTTCTCTCCCTGATTCTCTTTTCTCTCTCATCTTTCTCTTTTCTCATCCCTCTCCCTAACCCTAAAATCTAATCCCTCAAAATGGCCAAAACCTCATGGCTATCACTAGTAAACCACAACCACTGTAAGCTACCACCATAGTGGTTCAACTGTCTTTTGGTTCTTTCTCTCTCAAGCTCAGCCATGGCCAAACTCCACGAAACCCATTCCACCACTAATTAATGGCAGTAGAGCTAAACAGCACCGCCACAACCGCTAGCCACCGCTTTCTCCTCTTCATTTCTCTTTTATTCTCTTCTTTATTTTTCTCATTTATTTTCTCATTTTTTATGGCGAAAACACCCTTTTATGTTTGGTTTTGTGATTGGTTTTTGGTTTGGTTTAGGGATTGGATTCTCTATTGACTATAGAGATTTAGTAATTTTAATTTGGGTTTGTAAAATGGGATACTAGGGTTTTGAGCTTGGCTATTAGGGCTTGGAGGGTTTGGAAAATGGGATTTTGGGGTTGATTTAAAAATGAGTTTGAATGTATAGTGTGTATGAAACTATGTATATATGCCTAAATGAATGATGTGAAAGATTTGTTTGTGGTGGTGAGCTTTTTAACATTGGTGGTGAGTTGGTGATTTTGTTTGGTTTTGTACAAGAAAAGATCGAATTTGATAGTTTCATCAATCAAAATCTATGTATATATGCTTTATGTGTATGTATTGCCAAATTGGTATGGGTTTGGTGTATACACAAAGAGAGAAGAGATGGACAAGAGAGAGAATCAAAGAGAGAGAGAGAGAGAGAGAGAGAGAGAGAGAGAGAGAGAGAGAGGGGGGGGGTCTTAAATGACTATCTGCTTTAATGGTGTTCAAGGACCAAGTTGGTCAATTTTGAAATGTGTTGAACTTGGTTGGCATTAGCCCAAGCCTTAGGGTAGGTTATTGAAATTTACCTCTTTTTTTTCTTTCTCTTTTTTCTTTTTTTTCTTTTTAGCCTTTCCAGTCAATTATGCCTAACGTTACTACTCTCCCGCTTCATGCATTTTTTGCTTCTCTCTTCTTCAAAACCCAGTTAGTTCTTTCATACTCTTTGGTTATAAATCCACTAATTAATTTTTCTTTTTTCTTTTTTCTTTTTTCTTTTTTTAAGTTCCAAATCATTCCTCTCCTTTGTATATCTCAACTTTAAAACCCATTTCTTTGTCATTTTGGAGAATGTTATCCTAAGGTGGAGTTGGAACCGAATCTAAAATCACCTAGTGATAAGGGTATTTTTGGCCTATGAAAATTTCTTTAACTCTTTGATCCATCGGGTAAAGCGCCTCACTTAAGGTCCGTCGGGAGGGTGGCTCATCTGGTATCCATCAAGTTAATGACCCGTCGGGACGAGTATCTCATGTAATTCCCTTAGGACCTGACGGTGCAAGTAAAAGGCCCCGACGGCGACCCATTGGCCCTTTGGGTAGCATGTATTTGAGTCTAACATATAAGCCCAACAGGTGCTTTATTGGACCCTGACAGATGATTTGCACACTGATGGTTAAGTACGCTGAGTCCTACAAACTTTTACATGTTCTCCACTCATGTATCCCTATATGGAAATAATTTGCACACCACGTCCAAAGACCCTACTACAAGTTCATATCTTTCCCGTATAGGAAGAGAAGCCCTAAAAATCTCGGGGCATTAACTCCAAATCTTCTCTATAAGGAAAACTCCTACATTCAAGGGATCTTAGTTAGCTCTACACCACTATTTAAGTACCAAGCCTTCTCTTCTTTAAAATACGTGAAATTTCCTAACTCTTACACTATTGAGTTCTTGAAGATTCTTCTATCACTAACTTAACCTTCGGAAGGTCTTTGGCTGGCATCCCACCAGTGCTCTCTGCTAGGTCTTTGTTCCTTTGTTTTTCAGGTACCCTTCATTGGGGCATGTGTGAACGATCAACTCAATGACAATTTTGTGCATCATCACCTAAAATCCTTGATCTCTATTACTTAGTGAATGTTTTGCATGTAGCAATCTCTCTCTCTCTCTCTCTCTCTCTCTCTAGTATTTTCTTCATTTTTTAGGTGGATCCATGATGGTTTGTGGTTGATTTGCTCAGTCTTGTAGGTGTCTTAGACTGTTTTGAAGAACATATGATGATTTGCTAACTAAATATTTGATTTTTTTTTTTTTTTTCTA
Organism: Quercus parvula; assembly: GCA_030820535.1. Lineage (NCBI taxonomy): Eukaryota > Viridiplantae > Streptophyta > Magnoliopsida > Fagales > Fagaceae > Quercus > Quercus parvula. The sequence continues at coordinate 51,516,282 of JAUAME010000005.1, read as the reverse complement.
GATGGACACAACAGTAAACCTTAAGAACCAATAGTGTATTTTCTGATTTAGTTTTTTCTTGAGAAAAAATTTACATGACCTAGGATTTTAATATCTACCGCACATTTAGTTAGTGAGTGAGAAGGTAGCTTCCTATCAAAATAAAAAGAGATGTCCTGTTAAAGTATTACTAGAGGCAAACCAAACCCATCTTTATCTATTACTCTTATTATTAAATAAATAGATAATTAATTAAAAAAATATATGTGGGTCATATTAAATATCCTGATAAAGATAATCTCACAGTAAGAAAAAAGTTTGGCTACAACTCCTACTAAAAAATTAACCTGACTACTTATTTTGAAAATCTAACTATTAGATTGCATATATCTTATATTCTTAACACATATGTCATATTTCATGCTAATTAGATTTCATTTAATATTTGATCCACAAATAATTTTTTATGCATAATTTTGGACTACAAAACTTGAAATTTCAACATTTGATTAATGAAATGGATATTAATCTTTGATATTGAAATTTTGCAAGTATAGAAGATATAAGAAGAAATGTAATTCAATAGTATATTTGTCAAAATTCATATCCAACAGAAAGATATTTACTAAAAGCTGTAACCATTGGCTACAAAATAGTTTATAATTAAACTTTGTTTTTACAATAATAAACTGGTATTTTATCTTAATTTCCTTATTTCTGGTAATGGGAAAGACTCGTCTGATGGAGATGCAAAGAATTAAAAGAACAAATGGTAGATTTTCAATACCATGGCTTGTCCCCAAGGTCAAAAAGAGAATATTTTAATAACAAAAGAAATCACCAATTTTAATCAAATGTTTAGTAAAGCATGCCTGCATACATGCTGAAACATAGATGGGATGGAAAGCTATTGAACTATAGAAAAAATAAAGTTAAAAAGTAAGTAAGCGAAAAATACCATTATTAATTTGATCTATATTATTTTTAACTTGCTGTTAATTTGGCTAATATATTTTGGTAGCAGCCAAATCAATCATTGTTATTTTTAACTTGCAATTAGTTTGGTCTTTATTATTTTCAATTTGCAATCATTATTAGTTTAAATCTAGATTTGTTTTAGTTGCTGAGTTGCTATTGTGTCTACTAGAATTGGAATTTGGTAAATTTTATTTGTGTCTGGTTGCCAAGAAAGTGAAAGAAAATATGTGATTTGATGATAGGAACCAAATAGATTGCAAGTTGAAAACAATATGGACTGAATTGATTGCTACCAAAGTGTAAGAACCAAACTGGCAGTAACCCTTAAATGTAAGGATCAAAATAGTATTTTCCCTTCAATTATTGATAGTCAATGGGCTCACAAATTTTCTGTTTTTTTATGAGGTGGTAAATTATAAGAAAAAATCTAGTATCTTAACATTTTGTGTCATAATTTTGTTACAATTTTAATGTGGTAAGCTGTAAGTAGCAGAAAAAATTAGTAGATCTATGTAAAAGCAAAAGGCAACTAGTTAGAATTTGACACATAAAATAATTGTGAGATAAAATATGGTAAAAAGCGTGGTCTTAGAATTAATCAAATTATAATCGATATATTTTCCTTATCTCTCAAATTATAATCGATATATTTTCCTTATCTCTGGTGGGAAAAGCAGGAAAAGGCTGAACTGATGGAGATGCAAGGATTTATTAAAAATTTAAAACAAACAGTAGATTCCCAATACCATAAGTTGCCCCTTGTTTAAAAAGAGAACATTTTAATATAAAAAAATATCACCAATTATTGATAGATGGGATGATTATCCAAAAAAGAGAAAAAAAATTTCAATTAAAAAAAAAGTTAAAAAGTAACCAAGCAATTCAATTATTGATAAGTTAATAAGAGCATGTATCTACTGCTCAGAGACGCAAAAGATTTCTTAATTTTTTTTTCATAGTTTTTTTAGGTGTTAAATTATAATTGATGTAAGATCACTTTTAAATGGGCCACCATTTAAACTATTTTATTATACATCTATCACAATATATCTACTCAACATTTATAAGAAAACATTATAAAAAATTTTGTGCCACTGGGTCTAGAATTGTCTTTTTCGTAATGGGATATTCCCTTCAATTACTAGCCTACTTGCCCGTAACAATGAAAAACAAATGTGATTGCCATTTGCCAATGCTATAAATTGAGTCTCCAACTGATTTTGGCTCATTAACTGGGAAATTAAATTAGTACATTATAAATGATTGTTGAATTTCTTCTCAGCCTCTTTTGAGGAATATTTCCTCCAACTCACTACGTAGTGTTTCATAAAACTATCCACGTGTAATTTCGATTATATGAAATATTTAATGAGTCATTGAACTCGTTTGAATAATATGCAAGGATGATTTTATGAGTTGGCACATAATGAGTTAGAAAAGATTCCTCCAAATCAATTTGAAGAAAAACTTTTTTTTTTGTTCTTTATGGGCACAAGATAGTTTTAGACTAGTGCCCTAAAATCCAATTAAATAATTTATCTTTTAATAACAAAAGTGTTTTATTTTCTAAGAATGTATGCTTATAAAATACTAGACATTATGTGTTGTAGTTCTTGAGATACATTGTATATGATTTAGGTGTGTTGTGAATGAGATTTGCATACAGAAGTAAATAAACAGTTTCTTGTAAACTCAAAAATTATTAGATCATAATCGATAATGAAATTGGCACTTCATCTAAGAAAACTATAATATATCAATATGATTATTTGTTTTTATCATGAAAGTGAAAGATTTCTTATTGATATGTTATAAATAAGACTTAAATTTATTGGTATGTTATAAATAATTAAAAATTTTAATTATTTGAGACTATTTGTATATGAATTAATTGGACATTATCATATAATCCTTGAGATGCATTGTATGTGATTTAGTTATAGAATATATAAATCATAAGTTCCTTGTAAACTAAAAATCATAGTTTGTAGTTGATGATGTAAATGGACGTTTCATCTGCGAAGACTATAACATGACAATTAAGATGGTTTGTCTTCATCATGAAAGTGGAGACTTCTAGTTGATGTGTTGATATGTCTTAAGTGTGTAAGACACATTGAACTAAGTCGCTATAAAATTAATTATTCAATTTTTAATTGAAAAATACAAAGTGAGAAAAAAGAAAAAAAGAAAAAAAAAAAGTAGATTAGAAAATTTGTGCCAAACATAAAATGAGTTGGAAATAGAAAATGAATACAAGATTTAAGAGAGAGAAAATGAATAGACATCTAACACAAACCAAACAACACCTAAATTTCGAGCTCTTGTTTTGAAGATCCCCAAACCATCTTCCTTCTTAGTAATTAGGAATTTAGGATTAGTGACCAAGTGCATTTTCCCTTTATCTGGATAAAGGAGTAATTTAAGGATCTTTAACTGTGTATTTTTAATAGAGGTTAATGGAATGCTTGAATTGAATAAATTAAAATTAGAAAACTCAAATGAACAAAAGTACATTCTCAAAAAAAAAAAAAAAAAAAAAAGAACAAAAGTAAAATTAAAGACCTAAATTGAATTTTAGTTAAAGTACCTTATTTTTAATACACAACTCTTTATTTTATTTTATGTGTAAACACTATTTTGGTCCCTACATTTTGAGGTTATAGTTAATTTGGTCCCTATATTTTGATAACAGTCAATTTAGTCCATGTTATTTTCAATTTGTGGTTAATTTGGTCCCTACTGTTAACTTCTAACGGAAAATGCTTACGTGGCAAACAGATTGCACAATTGACACATTTAATATTAAAAGATTAAATAAAATGCTGATATGTCTTAATTTTATTGGCCACGTCACTGATTAACAGACAAAAAACATACACTTCAGAAAAATAAAATTTAAAGGATAAATTTAAAGAATTAAATTAATCAAACAAAATAAAAAAATTTATTAAATAAAATTTTAATTTTTTCTTGGACTTTCTTGATAACTAAGCACCAACCTAGTACACAATTTTTCATACCAATTCAAGGAATTAGAACCTTACACAAAACAAATCCAAATCCTCCTAAAAAACCAAATTTAACAACACCAATTCATCAATAGATAGCACATCTAATTCAGATAAATATGGTTTTGCCAAAAGATCGCTACAGTTCCATGAAAGATCTATGAAATTCCTAATGGGCTTCGTGCCTTCAAGCTTGATCTTTCGTACACGCAGTGCGCATATGCCAGAGCCGGAGATCAATGATCCTTTTCGGATCTGATCCAGTCGAGGCTTGTGAGGATCTGATTGCTAATACAATAATAATGATCTTCTTGTGTAAAATAATAATAATAATAATTGTGGGGTCATGGGCCCAAATCATACAATTGGGTTTTGGGCTTTAGCTGAAAGCGTGGGGCTTTGGCCGAAAGCATGAGAAGTCCGAATTTGAGGAGGAATATCTCCTCAGATTAGCTAAATGTAGATCGGGTATAGATCTTAATGATCAAAGTGACTTTCCAAGAAGCTCTAGTGATAGGGACGTGTACCATAAACGTACAAGAAAGATGGGAAACCAAAAATATTTAAGGGAAAGCTACTACCACAGTATTGAATGCTCTGTAGCTAATTCCCTGGCCGCATTAATGAGGAAGTGACCTTTGAACAGTACTTTTCTAGCCTTATAACCATCCTCCAAAGACTTCTAGAGGAGGCTGATGGGACAAGTATCAGTCTAAGCCATCAACTATCCACATGTAGGGTAAAGATGAAGGAAGAAATGTAATATAAATGAGAATAGAGACCCTAGAGGAAGGGGATCGGAAAACAAAGAAATAAAATTGTAGCAATCACAATTGCATTTGTACTCTGTTTACATGATTTATATAAACACTTGCCTCCTCAGACAAGGAGTTCATCCATATTAGTCGTTGTCCAATTCACTAAAACCTAGTTCTTTGACCCACTCTCTACAAATTTATTGTATTGGGCTCACTAAGCCACGATCCCATACAATTTGGACTTGGGCTACAAATCGTGTCCCTACAATAATAATAATCAGGGGCGGAGCCACATAGTGGCTTGGGGTTGCCGTGGCCCCTGCAAAAAAAAAATTTTCCCATTAGACTATGAAGAAAAAATAAATAGGCCCCCCCAACATTACACAGCCGGCCCCCCTACCCATTTCTCACCCATTCTCCCAGCCCTCAATCAAAAATTAGGAACACCATCAAATTAAAAAAAAAATTTAAAAAAACCCAAAAAAAATTTGAACTAAAATCTGGAAAAAAAAAATATATATATATATAAAACAAAGCCAAAGCCACGGCGAGCCAAGCCCACGACAAGCCCATTATAGGTAGCTCGCTCACGGCAAGCCTACGGATTCTTAACCAAAAAAAAAAAATACAAAGAATTAGAAATTGAACCCATCACGTCGCTGGCAGAATCCCATCACGTCGCGTCGTCGCTGGCAGAGAGATCAAACCCCAATACAAAAGCAAACCAAACACAGAGAACTCCAGCAAACCAAACACAGAGCACAGAGGTGTTTATCCAAAAAAAAAAATCCCCAATACTTAGCAATACAAACCAAAACCAAACCCAATAACCCACGGACGGTCACGTCGCCATCGTCGTCGCCGCAGCTCGCTCGTAGTCGTCGTCGTCGCTCGCCCGGTCGCCCCTCATCATAGATCATAGATCAGAGATTGGAGAACGCAGATTGCTCTGCCTCTGCTCCGATGCTCAGTGCTCGCCGCTCGGTGCTCGCCGCTCGGTGCTCCCTCCAGCCCTCCCTCAAGGTATTTCGCTCTTTTTCTCTCTGACTTTCTCTCAGTCTCTCTCTCTTTATCTCACTGAAATTAAAAAGGAAATGAATCACAGATTGACATCGTAGATCGGTCATCACTCTACGCCTCTGCCTCTGCTCCGATGAGCGGTGCTCATTGCTCCCTCCGGCAATCCGACCCTCCCTCAAGGTTTTTCTCTTTGACTCTCTCTCAGACTCTCAGTCTCTCTCTTTATCTCATTGAATAAAGAATGAAATGAAATTTATAAATTGAACGAGTCTCTCACTCTCTCTTTAGTCTTTATTATTTAATCTCAATAAGTCTCTCTCTCTTTTGAACTGTGAGCATTTGATTGGCTAATTTGGCTAGCTTTTACCGTTTTTTTTTTTTTTTTTTTTTTTTTTTTTTTTTTTCTGTTTTTGTCTTTTTAAATCTGGCTGTCCACACACTGTGCTCCCCTGCGTCTTAGTTCTTACACGCATGCACTCATAACAATTTTTTTTTTTTGGGTCCTGTTGTACAACCACAACAATGTGTTCTACTGTATCTGAGTATCTCACTCCACTATATGTGTTTTTGTTTTTGGTGGGTGTGTTTGTGTGTTGGGTTGGGCTTGTTGTATCCTATTTGGTTTGGACTTCTTTAAGGCTCAAAAACTTTGAATGGATTTTGAAATTATTCACTGTAGTACTTGGGCTTGAGCTTCACATATTACCCAAGTTTCAATTTTGGAATTGAAACTTGGAAAAAACCAATTTAAAAAAACTTTGAAAATCATATAATATAAATAATATCGGTTTTTTTTTTGTTTTTTTTTAAAGGACTTCACCATCCAACTTTTATTGATTAATATTATTTTAGTTGCGGTCCATTAGCTAATGGATACAATAGATAGTTAATTAGTTACAGTATCACTATTATACTATAATTTAGATAAATCTTTACAACTGTAGTATTTAATTTGAATCATGAAATCCATCCATTTCAAATGGAGATGATCATAAAATTGGCTTTATCTTCTTATCAAAAAAAAAAAAATTGGCTTTATCTTATCCGTTTTTGTTGGTCAGTGTGTTGGTGCTAGTAAAATATTGATTGTCATTTAGTGTAACGTATGTTGTGATTTGTGATTGGCATTGCGAAATTTTCTTATTGCAGCTGAATATTGTGATTGGGGCATATGTTGTGCTTGTCTGTTGTCTGTTGAGTGGGGTGGGGAGGGGGTAGATGGGCTAATGGGCTCATGAGGCCGGGTAAATAATAATTAAAGCAATGTAATGTGCAGCACATTACACTGCTTTAATTATTGTGCTGCACATGGAATGTATAATCTTCGGCTCTTTTAATGTAATATGTACAAGGGGCTAAACAATATAACAAATTAAAGCAGTATAATTAATGACAAATAAATTAAAGCAATATAGTTTATTGTTACGCTAAACAACAATAATTAAAGCTATATAATTAAATTAACCAATACATTATAAAAGACAAATTAATTAAATTATTTTTGTTTTTGTTTGAGGGGTTATTATTAATTAAAGTTGTATTAAAAATGGGTTGACTGTTTAAATTATAGTGGAAATTTTGTTTTTTTCTTGAGTATAAATAACATTCATATAACTAAGTAAAAATTTCTAATTAAAATTTTATTTTTTAAATTTTTTTTCAGGTTAATTTTTTAGTCATATTCTTAAAGCTAAAAGAATTATGAGTAAACGAAAAACAATTGATGCATTCTTTAAGAAAAAAGATGTTAGCAATTTAGAAATTAGGACACCTGTGGCTATAGAAACAAATGTTAATACATCAATGCCTGATGAACACCCCTCCAAATGTCCAAAACTTCAATTTGAAGAGATAGATCGTGATCGAGGATCATGTAAACAAATATGTGAATTTCCTATCAACAAACAAGATGAAATCCGACGAGCTTATCTCAAAAAAGGTCCATATCAACCTAAAAATATAGACTATCCATACAATGATGATACTCATCATTGTCGATTTCAACCTTCATGGTTTAATTCACATAAGGATTGGTTGGAATACTCACCTTTAACGGATGCGATATATTGTCTACCTTGCTACCTTTTTAGTAAGAAACTAATAGGTCATCCCGGATCAGATGCATTCATTTCAACAGGTTTTAATAATTGGAAAAAGGTGAAAGATGGAATGAATTGTCCTTTAATTTGTCATGTTGGGAAAGAACCAAATTCCCCACATAAAATTGCTGTGAAATGTTGCGAGAATTTAAAGAATTATTCACGACATATTGACAAGCTAATTGAGAAACAAACATCAAAAGAATTAGAGAATAATCGGTTGCGACTCAAAACCTCAGTAGAGTGTGCTCGATGGCTAGCATTCCAAGCTTGTGCTTTTAGATGTCATGATGAAAGCCTTGATTCAAAAAATAGGGGTAATTTTATTGAATTGATAAAATTCACATCAACTTTCAATGACAAAGTAGCTAGTGTTGTCTTGGAAAATGCTCCAAGAAATGCCAAATATACATCACCCACAATTCAAAAGGAGATTTTGCATATTCTTGCTAGTAATGTGCGAAATGCTATTCGTGAAGAAATTGGGGATGCAAAATTTTGCATTCTTGTTGATGAAGCCCGGGATGAGTCGAAGAGAGAGCAAATGGCCATCATTTTGAGGTTTGTTGATAAAGAATGTTTCATTAAAGAGTGTTTCTTTCATATTGTGCATGTTAGAGACACTACTGCATTGACTTTAAAGAATGAGATATGTGTTGTCCTTTCTCATTACAACCTCCACATTGAAAATATTCGAGGTCAAGGATATGATGGGACTAGTAACATGCGTAGTGAATGGAATGGATTACAAGCTCTTTTTCTTAAAGATTGCCCATATGCTTATTATGTACATTGTATGGCTCATAGGTTGCAATTAGCTCTAGTTACAGCATCTAGAGAAGCAAAAGATGTTCATCAATTCTTTGATCATTTGGTTAATATTATCAATATTGCTGTCGGTTCTAGTAAGCGTAATGATGAATTGCAACATGCTCAAGCAGAACAAGTTGAGAATATGATTGCTTCTAATGAAATTGACACTGGAAGAGGTGCAAACCAGATTGGTACTTTGCAACGAGCTGTAGATACTAGGTGGGGATCTCATTTTCAATCTATTTGTAGTTTGATTAAAATGTTTGATACTACTTGCAAAGTTATCAACACTATCTCTGAGGAAGGGGCTAACTGTAAACAACGCGGTGATGCCGAGGGAGCTTATCAAGTATTAACATCATTTGAATTTATTTTAATCTTGCATTTGATGAAAGAGATAATGGGAATTACTAATGTTCTTTGTCAAGCTTTGCAAAAACATTCTCAAGACCTTTTAAATGTCATGCATTTAGTTTTAACTACAAAATCACTTATTCAAGAGTTGAGAGATGATGGATGGGAGCCTTTACTTGCTAGTGTTATATCATTTTGTGAGTAACATGAAATTGATATTCCTAATATGAATGCTCGTTACACTAAAGGTCGAGGTAGATATCGTCGTCAAGATGACGATTTAACAATGGAACATCATTTTAGAATTGGCATATTTACAGTTGCAATAGACTTTCAATTGCAAGAATTGAAAAATAGATTTTCTGAGCTAACAACGGAACTTGTAATTCTTAGTTCAGCTTTAAATCCCAATGATGCTTTTAGATTATTCAAAATTGTTCATATATGCAATTTGGTTAAGAAATATTATCCTCAAGATTTCACTGAACATGAACAAGAACTTTTGGAGTCTCAATTGCAATATTATGAGCTTGATGTGATAAAACATCCAGATTTTCAAAATATGAGTACAATTTCCGAGCTATGTAGGGGATTACAAATTTTAGGAAAGTCTAATATCTATTTTTTGATTGATAGACTTATTCGTCTTGTGTTGACCCTTCCAGTTTCTACAACAACTACAGAACAAGCTTTCTCAGCTATGAAGTTGTTAAAAACAAGACTTCGCAATAGAATGGAGGATGAGTTTTTGGCAGATAATATGATAGTTTATATAGAAAAGGAAATTGCAAGGAATTTCACTATAGAGATGATAATGGATGAATTTTATTCCATGAAAAATCATCGTTAGGTATGATTTAATCCGGTTGATGACCCGACTTAACCCGAATAATGGGAGATTTATTAAGGCTTAGTCCATGGAGCGGAGGCTTGGGGTGACAAAAAAATTTTGACCCGTTTTTGTAGCCCATTATGAATCATGTGCGCAGGATATAAAAGCCATTTTTTTTGTGATTAGGGTTTTGTCTTCTTGTTGTTTTTGAGAAAGAAAAACACTGCAACCGCACATTGTAATTTTCTTTTATAATAGTGAAATCCCTGCAATTCTGTGGATGTAGGCAAATTGCCGAACCACGTAAATACTGTCTTGTGCGTGTGATTGTTTTTCTTTTAGCGTTTTGTTTTCTCTATTTTTTCGTTTCTCACAGGTTTGGAATTTCGGTTGAATTCCCAACATGTTCAAGTATATGATGATATATGAAAGTTGATAATTTTGTATCCAATAGACTTAAGAATTATATTTAGTATATTTCTGTTACAACCCGCCCCCCCCCCCCAAGTATTTATTCCTAGCTACGCCCCTGATAATAATAATAATAATAACAACAACAACAACAGCAAGTCTTTGATATGTTTTCTGGAAAATTCAATACTAAAAACAAGTTTCTTTCCCAAGAAAATCAAAACAAATATCATTTTTCTAAACATTACCAATCCAAAAATGAAAGCTTACTTTTAGCAATGAAATTTATTCACTTCAATTAAAATAATATAAACTTACGAGGTGGTGGAGGTGGGAAGCGTGAGAATGAGAAATGAAGATGTAAGCTATTTTGATTATTTCAATTGGTTGTGTGTGTATTTGGGTTGCACTTTGGTTCCGAAGAAAGTAAAAGAAAATTGAAAAATTATTTAATTAATTTAATTCCTTAAATTCATCCTTTTAATTTTTTATTTTATTTTTCTGATATGTATTTTTTTTGCTAGTTAATCACTGACGTGGCCAATAAAATTTGGATATATCAGCATTTTACTTAATCTTTTAATCTTAAATGTGCCAATTGTACAATCAGTTTACCACGTAGGCATTTTTCGTTAAAAGTTAACGATAGAGACCAAATTGACTACAAGTTGAAAATAACATAGAATAAATTGACGGTTATAAAAATATAAGGACCAAATTGACTATGACCTTAAAATGTTGGGACCAAAATGGTGTTTTTTCCTTTATTTTATTTTATAGAAACACTTGCTCAGTTTTCAATTGATTATAGGGCTTTTTTAGCTATTATGAATCCTAGGATGATTGCCATGTCATTTTATAATAAGAAATCATCCAATCAATATTTTCTTTCCTTTTTTCATTTTTTTTTTACCAAACTACCTTCAATCATTTTGTAATTTTAGCATTGGGCAATATTACAGTGCTGCCCACTCCGGAGGTAATCATAGTATCATACACAAATAAGCTATGACTAAAATTTAACCACTCATATGCATACCCAAAACTCTTACTAATAATTACACTGCATTCCTTATTAAAAAATAAAAATAAATTCCTTATTAAAAAATAAAAATAAAAATAAAAAGTTTACAGTGCATTACAATACAGACAAAAAAGAAAACCAGTCATTAGCAAATCCCTCTAAGTTAACAAATTCAACTGAATCTATATAATATCTAAAAGTTTAAGCGTAGTATTAATTGTTGTCACACTTCTATTAAGAATCTATATAATATCTAAAAGTTTAAGTGTAATATTAACTGTTGTCATACTTCTATTAAGTCACATTAATGTAGCATTTGGTCAATTTTGGTTCATTACGGTCTATTCCTTCTAGTTTGGTCCACTACGGTCCCATTTGTAGCATTCGGTCCATTCCTTCCAATTCAATCCATTTCGGTCTACTTGGGTCCAGTCAGTCCACTTGGGTCTCATTCAGTACACTTCGGTCTACTTTGTCCAGTAGGTCCAGTTAGGTCTATTTTGGTCTCATTCAGTCCACCTCAATCAATTTGGTCCATTGACTCCATTTCAATTCAGTTCAGTCCTTTTTAATCCACTTTGATCCATGTTGGTCCACTTTGATGATGATTTGGGAGGAAAGGTTCGTGTAGAAAAAGTAGATACTTCATTGACAGTTATGTCACTTTCTCTACGTAATGTTGGTAGATTCCTGATAAAATTACATTTTTCTTATATTATTAATTTTTTTTCTTTCAAATATAGGTAATGAATTTACTTATATATGCTTAATGTTTACATCATTCAAGACATATAGAGGATGACAAAAGGAGCATTAGAAACAAATTCTAACCACACATTACATTATTTACAAAATATCTCACCTTATATAATAATTGAATGTAACATGCATTCTATTTCCTTTAAAAAAAATTTACTAAATTTAAAACACTTTCAAATAACAAATATAGATAACTTAATTTAGAAAATATAATATATTGTATCAAGAAAATAATCAAATTATTTGAAGAAGGATTTTAGACTAACACTTATACATCTCATCTACTATTTTCATTTTTCACTTAACAAAAATAAATAAATTTTCAAATTTTTCTGCGCATCACACAAGTTTGTGACTAGTTAGATAAATCAAAGAAGAGATTACTAGTGCTCACAGTAAGCTGGGAGACACATAATAGGAAAAGAAATATTACTGAATAAATATATCACAATCGTTCGGGCTTAGTGCAAGCATTTCAAAATACTTGTACCAGAAACCAGCCTCTGTTTTACAACTCTCATTCTCATTCCTTTTAAAAGAAACATTACTCATGATAACATTCACACCAATATTAATAACGTTAATAATAATAATAATAATAATAATAATCCAGAAACACCGCATCTCTTGTTGGGCCTCAATAACGTTACATCTTGGGACTTCCAAGTTGTGAGGTGCAATCGACTAATGTTGACATATTGGATCGCCTAGAAACAAAATGAAAACTAATTGTCATCACTTTTTTTTTTTAATACAATGAAACATAGCTTTGAATCATCATTCTTTGCTTTTAACAGACAAGTAAATTTTTCTAATGAAGCATCCAGGTTTTTTTTTTTTTCTTTTTTTTGGGGGGGGGGGGGGGGTGGGGGGGAAGGGGTAAATAGAAAACATTATGAAAAAAGAAAACAAGAAATGTGCAATCAAGTAAGTTCCAGTTAACTCAACTGGTAAAATCTCTGATGGTTGAATAAGAGATCTGGGGTTCAATCTCCACATACATCAAAAATCAATTGGTGTCTTTGCCTGATAATAAAGAGCTATCATCATCAGGAGCGGACGTCATAGGTTGGAACTCTCTCAAAAAAAAATGTGCGACAAAAAAAAAACAGAAAAAAGAAAAAAAAGGATGTAAGGTGTGTTGTAAAAATGGTAATGCAAATTAAAAAAAGTGGCTTTTAATAATGCCAAAATGCTTTTTTTTTTTTTTTTTTTTTAGCATAAGCCGATGGAAATGCTCTAATACCCCTCCCCACAAAAAATGCTGCATGAAAATAATGACCCAAACCAATGGCTTGAAATACATATGATAATGTGAAAGATATCAAATTGCAATTAAGAAGCACGAGAGTAGTGATTGTATGTGAAAATCAACAAGGCTCTGAATTGCATACCAAAAGGTCCAAAACACATAATGATCGAGCATAAAAGAAAAGGCCCAATTGCCTTTCCCATGTTAGGAGGGAAGCAAATTTTGCTTCCCATTTTTTGGCTTTTAATTGTTTCTGTTCCCTACTCCTCACTTCTTGCCTCTGTTTTGTGTGGAAGATAGAGAGATGGTTAGGACCATTATATTTCCTTTGTATCTCTTTTAGGCAATAAAGTTTTCACCAACAAATACTTTTGACAATCATTCTTTGAATAATACTCTAGCCGCTAGATCTAAATGAAAATCTTTTTTTTTTTTTTTTTTTTCATGATCTGCTAAATGAAAATCAATTCTATTGATCAAATTATTGGGTCCCTAATAATATTATCAACAATATTAGCAATCAAAAATAACAATCACACACAAGAATACAAATATTTACGTGAAAAATCATTTTCTCTTTGAAGGGAAAAACCACATGACAAACTCTGAATAATTTCACTATTATCAAATCAATTACAATAATTTTTGTGTATACCTCACGGCGAAAGAAAAAAAAAATCTCTTATTTTTCTTTGCTCTCACATACACAAATTATCTTTCTCAAAGGTAGCAATCTTTTTTCTCTATTCTTCAATATGTGGCATCTTTCTCTCTTCTTCTTTTGACCATGTGGCACCCTATTTCTTTTTCTTTTTCATTGTGCGGCACCCTAATACCTTATAAACCTTATTTATATATATACCTTGCCGCCACACCATCCTTGTAGCACACAAACTCCTACTCAAACACAAATTGGATCATAAGGTCTCCTATTTCTAATAGAATTCTTTCACTACATGGATTTCTTGCCACAAAACCGGTTTGGACCCACAACAATCTCCCCTTCCAGCCCACCAATGGGAGAAGATCTTCATTCCATCTCTTCAATTCAATTTTATGTCAGTCAAGCCAACACAAGGCTTGACCTTCTTCATTATCTTCACCAATACTAAGAACACCTCATCAACGTCAATACCTTTCATTCTCAAATAATTCATCTCATCTTGGATTTCTTTAATCCAATCTCTTGGCTCCCCCTCATCAGAAACCCAGTTATTCTTGAAGCTAACCGTATGATGTTTTCCAGTAGTCCTTTTCTTAAAAGGTTCAACAATCTTTAGTGGAGGATATTGCTCCCCCTGCCCAAGACCTCTAGGATCTTTCACTTCATCATCATCCCATGTTGCCTTAGCATCTTCATATTCTTCATCACCTACCACTTCCTCTTCTGAAGCACTATTAGGCAATGAGAATTTCACCCTCTTGGTTTCAACACCATTAATCCCAACACTTATCTTTGGAGTCTTTTCAAAAAATTTAATCTCATTGAACTTCTTCTTGCAGGTCTTCACATGAGTCCTATATAAACCACAACATGCATGTCCTCTTGCAACAACCAATGGTCCCTCAGTAAGTTTCCATCTTCCATTACCAAGGTAGTTAAAATAACCTGTTCAATCCATAGCCAGTGCAGAAAACAAATTCATCCTTAAATCTGGAACATGTCACACATCCTGCAACATCATAGTGCTACCAACATTGGTTTCAATGCACACATCACCAATTCCCACAATTTTTGAGTAACTAAAATTACCCATCTTCACTGTACCAAATTCTCTTGCTTTGTACGTGGTAAACAACCCCTTCATAGGGATAATATGGTGAGGGGCTGCAGAATCAACAACCCACTCAACATCATTATTAGCAACATTCTCACATCTTTGCTCTTCAATAGAAAGCACCACAACATCCTCATTAATCACAGCAGCTGTAGTATTTTTCTCATTATCATTCTTTTCATATTTTCCTTTATTTTGTTTCTTATTCAATGCCAACAATCTCATCTTAAGTGACCATTTTTCCCACAATGAAAGCATTCTCTAGTTTCCTTGAACAGAGATCTATTTCTTGATTATGACCTACCATTGAATTTCCTATCATTAGGTCCTCTACTTCTACCTTTACTCTTGTTCTCCATGACAAAAGCTTGATCTTATGCATTGTCTATATATGCATCTTTGTTGTGAACCTCTTCACTTAAAATCAAATCTCGAATATCATCATATTTAAGTTTGCTTTTCCTTGCAGAATTACTCATCGCCATTCTCATGGCTTCCCAACTATTTGGTAAAGAAGCCAAAAATATCAATGCACGAACCTCATCATCAAATTCAATTCCCACTGTGGATAATTGATTAGTGATTGTGTTGAACTCATTCAAATATTGCGCTACAGGAGTGCCTTCTGCCTTCTTCAAATTAAATAACTTATTCATCAGATACACCTTGTTGTTAGCCGACGGCTTTTCATACATGCTAGACAAAGTCTTCATCAAATCCATTGTGGTCTTTTCTTTCACAACATTGTGTGCAACTGATCTTGACAAAGTTAATCGAATAACTCCCAATACCTGCCTATCAAGAAGGTTCCAGTCTTCATCCTTCATAGTTTCAAGTTTCGTCCCTAAAAGAGGTAGATGCAATTTCCTCCCATAGAGATAATCTTCAATTTGCATCCTCCAATACACGAAGTTTGTTCCATCAAATTTCTCAATTCCTGAACCCTTGCCTTCTTCTCCGGCCATCACTTCCACTCTAACCTTATCTCTGATACCACTTATTGGATCCCAAATAATATTATTAATAATATTAGCAATCAAAAATAACAATCATACACAAGAACGTACACAAATATTTTCGTGGGAAACTCTTTCTCTTTGAACGGAAAACCATGGGACAAACTCCAAATAATTTCACTATTATCAAATCAATTATAATAATTCTTGTGTATATCTCATGGCCAAAGAAAAAAAATCTCTCTTATTTTTCTTTGCTCTCATACACACAAATTATCTTCTCAAAAGCCGCAATCTTTTTTCTATATTCTTCAATATGCGGCACCTTTCTCTTTTCTTCTTTTCACCATGCGGCACCCTATTTCTTTTTCTTTTTCACTGTGCGGCACTCTAATACCTAATAAACCTTATTTATATACATACCTTGCCGCCACACCATCCTTGTAGCACACAAACTCCTACTCAAACACAAATTGGATCATGAGGTCTCCTATTTCTAATAGAATTCTTTCACTACATGGATTTCTTGCCACAAAATCGGGCTGGACCCACAACACAAATAACTTCATCAGACCATCTATAGGAACACTCGCCACAAGGCTGCCTTTCCAAGACTCTATAGCCAAAAAAAAGTTAGTTGTTTGATAGAAACCTCAAAATTGAAGTTTATTTCTTTCTTACCAAATGAAAAATTTTAAACAATTATCAATTACCAACAACGTCATTTACCTTCATAATCCAGTCATCAATTAAAAAGAATAAATATGAACAATTTGCAGGGAGAAGAAACAATTATGCTCCATAAAATATGGGTCAATGACAATAGGATCTTATAACACATGAAAATCACAAACTAAACAAAAGAAGCCTGAAATAACAATATACACTTGTTCCATGCTATATAAATATTAGCTTAGAATTAAAGGAAACCGAAATAACAAAATTCCACAATAAATAAAAATTACAAACAGTCCATAGTTAAGAACTAAAAAATATGTACCAGTATCATTTCTAGCTTATACTAGTATATAAACACAAATAAATAGATAAAGTCAATATATTACAAGCTTTATACATAATTAAACTAGTCTAGGAGTAGCTAGACCTTAGACTTTTAAATACACAAAACACATAGACAAAGGGCAAGTCCAAATTACACAAACTATCAGTAGTTCTGCACATTTCAACTTTACATCATATACGCTGGATCGAGATCTACAAGGCTCTACACAAAATACATAGATGAAAGGCAAATTCAAAATACGCATAAACTATCAGCACATTTATTAGCTTTACATCATATGTGCTGAATCGAAACCTACAAAGCTCTTGCAAGGATGCTCCTGCAATTAAAAAAAAAAAAAAAAATTAATGCATTAATATCCCAACTTATTTTTCTAGTCATTTCTTTAACATGTTAATCTTTATGCATTAAACAATGAAATAAACTCATTCAACACACACAATTACTTTTACCAAAAAGACAAACAAAAAAAAAGAGTAAAACCTGTGCTTTTCAAGGCATTGACATGACATAACATTATAAGTAATTTTTGAAAACCTATAACATAAAACGATAAATACAACACAGGTATAATATCTTTAAATGAAGTGTCCATACTTCTTAATATTTAAGTAATTAACTTTGAAAATGGTCAACAAACTCAAATTATAGTATAATAAGCATCTTCCAAATGTAAAATAAACTAACAGCTTATTTCTTAAGAGATTTTTTTTTTTTCTTATTTTTTTTTGGTTAAATAAGATATTCATATAGTAGGTATATTAACCAAATTCATGTCTTGCCGACCTTTGTGCGTAAGGACTAGTCAGCAACTGTCCAAATAAGATGATTCTCGAAAACCCAATGACAAGCCTTGATCTGACCAGGACCTGACGCTATAGTCAATTCAGCTTGATTCGGGTTCGAATCCGACGTGTGCATGTGACAGCTGGCAGCACCGTGATTGATCTTAGCTTTGGAATTTGGATCTAGTATGTCCACTTCATAGACACGAACCTTTGGGACCGAATGGCAGGAATAGAGTAGGTATGGTAACAATGTCTGATGACAAGAGACTATTTGCATGACTTTGCCACCGTTGATCCCTTTGACTGAGCCGATCACTATATTCTGCTTTGACCCTTTATCATTCTCAGTTGATCGAACAGCAATTTTTCGACCCAAGACCGAGATTGCAAAGTCAATCATATCCTCAGCTGAGCCCACACACCGCTTGGTCTCGCCTAGGCTCGGAGCCTTCTCGCACTCACTCAACGACTTCACTATCATAGTCTCTGATGATGCTGAAATATTCACCAGTGAGATGCACGATCCTTACGCTCTAACAACCGTTGCCTGAAAAAATAGAACAGTACAAGAACACCTTCAAAGGGGGCTCCGGTGTGGAGCCGGCCAAAAACCCTCCGAAGGTTAAGTCAGAAAACGTTTTTCAACTCTAGAGTGCTAGAGGGGAGTTAGTTACACATACCTTTTTTTTGGGGGTGTTGGGGCCTTTTTATAGTAGTGAGGTCCTGCCTCCTTTCCTTTCAGAGCAAGCCTCACAGACTTGTTGAGCAAGCCTCTCAGACCTGCTGAGCAAGTCCCTCAGGCTTGCTGGACAAGCCTCCCACGCTTGTAGAACAAGTTTCTTGAAACGTGATGGGCAAGTCTGGGCCTTCGTCCTAACCGGGGGCCCATGTGAAAGGAAGGGCCCTACCTTCTTTGGGCGCGCGGATGTGGGCATATTGGGCTTGCCAATGGGCCCATTGGGCCTACCAGGCCTTATCCCACAATTTACCCTCTTCAGCTGCCCCCTTCACCCCATTTGACCCGTCTCCGTCGTGCGGACGGTCAATTGGGGTGACGGTCAAAACAAGCAAAAGAGATGGTCCGTCTTTAAGGAGGTGACGGATGGGCATGAACGAACGGTAACAAAGAACTGGGACGGCAACCATAAGTACAGATTGGTGGAAGACGGAGTAAGAGAGGTGACGATCAGAGCTCAATGGATGTTGGTGATGAGGACCTTCGGAAAGGGGACGACGGATAGGGGCACCGTCATGACTGTGGGGGTCTGACAGACTGCAGAAGCATTTAAGACGAAGACACGTGTCACTCGTAGATTGGTCCGTATCTTGGATCGAAGTGCCGCTTCGTCTTCCGTGCACTCCACCTATAAAAACCAGCATTTCTCCTTCATTTTTCTACTTTGCGTAGAAAATTCACTGCCAGAGCGAGTCCGTCGTTTGTCAGAGTTTACCCGTTCACATCTTCCAGCAACGAGATCAACCCGTTCGCTCCTTTATTCGGTAAGTGATCCTATCCGTTCCCCTTGATGTTCCTTCAGTTTTCATATTTGTCATGATAGAAACATTAGACTTCTTGCATCCGTCTCTTCCCTTTTTTGTCCGTCTTAGGCTTTGTCAATCCGCTGTAGGAAATGTCTAGTGCGTCGAGTAACCAATCCTTCGTCCGCGACGGAGCGGGTTACGAGGAACTGTACCCGTCTGGTTACAAAGATCCGGACGAATTGATCGAGAGGACTCCGTCTGCCACTTCACCGTCCTCAACAAATGAGGATATGGAGTTGGCCGAACCAGGGGAAGGTTCTGACGATGGTGGAGAACATAGAACTGTAGTCGGGGATGACGGACTTAGGGAGTTCGTCATGCTGCCTGAGTGGACGGTGCACAAATTTGTGTCAACAATTAAGGAAGTCCACTTCAAGACAATTAGGGCGATCTACCAAATACCTGATCACATCCCCATCCGTCTACCCTACAAATCCGAAAAGTGTTATTACGACAGGGTGGATGACTTGGGGGTGTACGAACAAGCGCTGAAGGCCGGACTTAGATTCCCCTTGAACAGGGTAAAACGAGAACTCCTCCACTTCTTAGGTATATCCGTCAGCCAGGTTTCCCCCAACGCCTGGAGGGTTTTTATTGCAATGGAGGTCTTGTACGGAGCCATGTCCAACGGCACGAGGTTGTTGACCGCACGGGAGTTCCTCCATTGCTACCGTCCGGACGAGATAGACAAGTCGAGGGGCATGTACAGTTTTGTTCCTAGGAAGTCCGTCCTGAAAGTCATTTACGAGACCCCGGACTCCAACCGAGATTGGAAGAGCCGCTACTTCTTCCTGGAGGGTGACGGTTGGATGTGCCACCTGGGGGAGACGGATTTTCTGCCCGTCGACAAAACATGGGGCATCTTGGACCCGTCTGGTACAGTTCAGCCCGTCGCGTTACGTAGGTAATTTTGCTTTAACTTTTTAATAGCCGTCCTAAATTTCTCTCCCTTTTTTTTTTCAGTGCGACGGCGTCCACAAGTTGACTTAGAGGAGTTCAGCTTTTTGGAGAAAATTTTTTCAAAGACGAAACCAGAGGAACGGACTTGGGCGAAGCTTGTCAATCTAAATACCGTCCACTGGTATTGCGACGGACCTGAGCCTACAGCCGCCGCGATAAAATACGAGGAACGCACCCGTCAGCGTAAGTCCGTCACATCTTTTCTCATTTGTTCATTCGTTTTGAGTTTCACCCGTCTACTTTTGTTTCTACAGAGATGGACGACGCGAAGAAGAGGGCCGCCATCAGAAGCAAAGCCACCAAGAACAAAGAGACGGACGTAGGGGCGATGGGGACGGGCTCGAGTAGGCCCCTGGCGAAGAGACCGATGCCCAGGGTCGACCGTGCACCCAAGAAACAGAAAGTTTCTACGGAGCCCGTCATAGGCCTCATGGCGGAGGGAAAGAAAACGGTGACCCCTGCCAAGCCTGGGGCGGGGAAAGGTCTGATGGTTGCTCCCCCGGGCAGCCAGAAGAAACCGCCCGTCCTACTCCGTGAGGACCCAAAATATGCCTTGGGGAAGATCTCCTCCATCATTGGGAGCGAGGACTACGAGGATTTGGGGAACCATTTGACGGAGGCCATGGGGGAGACGGGCCTCTTCAGCATTGCCCAAGTAAGTACCCGTCACCATTCATCTTTCAATTTCTTTTGTTGTCATCTTTTTTTTTACCAAGTCCAATTTGATCGTCAGGCTATGCTCATGACGAAGGGTCTGATGGACCGGGCTCTTCGCAATGAGACGGCATTGGAGAGGGTCCGTGACCAGGCCAGGGTGACGGAGGAGGAGCTGCTCGAGCTCAAAAACTGGAAGGTTGTGACGGAGAAAAAACTCAAGCTGGCGGAGGAGGTAAGGGACGAGCTTCAGAGGACGGTGGAGGAACTCAAAGCCGTCCTGGAAGATAAGGAGGACGAGCTTCGTCTGGCCAAGGAGCAGGCCGTCCAAGAGTACCGCGACTCGGACGCCCTCTTGAAGGAGCTTGGGTCTTCGTATACTGATGGCTTTGAGGATGCCCTCCGTCAGGCCAAGGCTCTATACCCCAAGTTCGACTTTTCAGCCGTCGATATCAACGTCGCGGAGGGCATGTCCGTCCAACCAGACGCCTCTGATGACACTGCCGACCTTTTTGCTGAGGAGAAGCCTGTTTCCGTCGCCCCTGAGCCCCAAGCTGAAGAAGCGAAGACCCCAGAGCCCAAAGACCCCGTCGCCCCCAGCGTGTAGCCGTTCTCTGTTTTGTATTAATTATATCGGAAAACTCATTGGATTTTTGCCCGTCGTGTGTAGGGCTTATTTTACATTATTTGTACTTGACATTTAAACTGATTTATTTAAATGCTTCTTTTAATATCGTATTGATAATGTTGATGTATGCTCCGTCTTGTGATTAAATACCTGCTTAATTTGATCCGTTCACGTCGTGGAATTTTATGTGTTTGCGAACCAGTTGGGTCCGTTCATTTCTTGACTCGCATACATCTCTAGTTCATGTTGGTGTCTGTCTACTTAATGGATCTGTATGAATTTCCAACCCGTGGAGGGTCCGTCCTCTTTTCAGGACTTGCAAATTTTTTGACCCATGGTGGGGTCCGTCCTCTCTTTAGGACTTGTAAATTTTTTGACCCATGGTGGGGTCCGTCCTCTCTTTAGGACTTGTAAATTTTTTGACCCATGGTGGGGTCCGTCCCTTCTTTAGGACTTGTAAATTTTTTGACCCATGGTGGGGTCCGTCCCCTCTTTAGGACTTGTAAATTTTTTTGACCCATGGTGAGGTCCGTCCCTTCTTTAGGACTTGTAAATTTTTTGACCCATGGTGGGGTCCGTCCTCTCTTTAGGACTTGTAAATTTTTTGACCCATGGTGGGGTCCGTCCCTTCTTTAGGACTTGTAAATTTTTTGACCCATGGTGGGGTCCGTCCTCTCTTTAGGACTTGTGAATTTTTTTTGACCCATGGCAGGGTCCGTCCTCTCTTTAGGACTTGTAAATTTTTTGACCCATGGTGGGGTCCGTCCTCTCCTTAGGACTAGTAGATTTTTTGACCCATGGTGGGGTCCGTCCTCTCTTTAGGACTAGTAAATTTTTTGACCCATGGTGGGGTCCGTCCTCTTTGGGACATGTAGATTTTTTGATAGCAATCGTTTAGCAGTAGGATTTACACAGCAAGGTCCTGAACGTTTCTTCATTAAATTCGATTTTGTAGAAGAAAATACCTGCCCTTTTTTGGGCTAACAAAGGTTCCAAAAAACAAAAGGTTCGAAAGTAGTCGACAGACTGCTACAAAATAATCGAAATCTAGCGAATGTACATTGGGGGATTAAAACTTGACTTCTACTGGTAGTATCTCCGAAGGTGCTCCGTGTTCCATGGATGCTGGAGTTTTCTTCCGTCCATGGTCTCAAGGTGGTACGTGCCCTTCCTGTGCCATGATGTGATTCTATACGGTCTTTCCCAATTTGGTCCGAGCTTTCCCTGAGTAGGGTCTTTAGTAGCGCCCATGACCTTTTGGAGTACCAGGTCGCCGATCTGGAAATCTCTGTGCCTCACCTTTGAGTCGTAGTTCTTTGACATGAGGTTCTGGTATCGCGCCAATCTTTGTTCAGCCACTGCCCGGACCTCGTCCACCAAGTCTAGCTGAAGGCGCATAGCTTCCTCGTTCTTGTCCTCCGTGTAGTTCTGCACGCGGTAGCTGGTGAGGCCGATTTCTGCTGGTATGACTGCATCGGCTCCGTATGCAAGTCGGAACGGGGTCTCCCCAGTTGGTGTCCTTGCGGTCGTCCGATATGCCCACAAGACGCTTGGCAGCTCGTCTGGCCAAATACCCTTTGCCCCCTCGAGCCGGGTCTTGATGATCTTTAGTAGTGTCCTGTTTGTGACTTCTACCTGTCCGTTTGCTTGCGGGTGTGCTGGTGAGGAGTAATGATTCTGAATGCCTAGCTCTGAGCAGAAATTCTTGAAAGCGCTGTTATCGAACTGTTTTCCATTGTCGGAGATAAGCACCCTCGGGATCCCGAACCTGCATACGATGCTTTTCCATACGAAAGCACGGATGTTCTTCTCGGTAATAGTGGCGAGGGGTTCTGCTTCGACCCACTTCGTGAAGTAGTCGATGCCGACTACGAGGAACTTTAGCTGCCTTAGAGCCGTTGGGAAAGGGCCCATGATATCTAATCCCCATTGCGCGAACGGCCATGGGGCCGTGATGGGTGAGAGTTCTTCTGATGGTCGTCTGATCAGGTTACTGAACCTCTGGCACTTGTCACAGGCCTTCACATACGATTGGGCGTCCGTGAGCATTGTGGGCCAGTAGTACCCGGCTCGGATAAGTTTGTGCACTAGTGACCGTGCTCCAGAGTGATTCCCGCAAATCCCCTCGTGGACTTCCCTCATCACATATTCTGCTTCGCCCTGGCTTAGACACCTTAGGTAAGGCCGAGAGAAACCTCTCTTGTACAAAGTGTCGTTGATCAGCACGAATCGTGTGGCCCGGACCTTCAGCCTCCTTGCAGCATCCTTTCCGTCTGGCAGAGAGCCCGACTGTAGGTATCCTTTTAAGGGCGTGGTCCAGTCCTCTCCAACATCTATCGCCTGTATCTTTTTTCCATCATCAATGAGTGGGTGAGTTTGAATGAAGGATAATACCTGTTTAGGCGCATTCATGAACTCCGCGGAGGCTGCTTTGGCCAAACGGTCGGCGCACTCGTTTTCCTCCCTTGGAATCTGAATGAATTTGACCTCGAGGCCTGTGATTCGACCCTTCACCTCCTCCAGGTACTTCTTCATCCGTTCGTTTCTACACTCGAAATCGCCATTGATCTGACTGGTTATCACCTGGGAGTCACAATGTATGGCCATGTTACCGGCGCCCGCGGCCCTTGCGAGATCTAATCCGGCTATCAAGGCTTCATACTCCGCTTCGTTGTTGGTTGTAGGGAAGTCTAGTCTTATCATGCACTCGATCTTGTCCCCTTCTGGTGTTCGTATGACTACGCCGGCTCCTCCTGAGTGCTGATTTAATGATCCGTCCGTGTGGATGATCCACAGTTTCGGCCCTTCTGCCCCCTCGTCTTCCGGCTGGGTGTACTCGGCTATGAAATCTGCCACCGCTTGCCCCTTTATCGAAGTCCGCGGACGGTAGCACACGTCGAATTCGCTCAGCTCAATTGCCCACAAGGCCATCCTTCCTGCCGCCTCGGGGTTGCTCATTGCTCTCCTCAGAGGCTGGTCCGTCAAGACCACGATTACATGGGCCTGGAAATACGGTTTGAGTTTCCGTGCTGCGGTCATTAGGGCAAGGGCCAATTTCTCCATCCGTGGGTACCTTTCTTCCGCTCCTCGGAACGCCCTGCTCACAAAATAGACGGGTCCTTGGGAGTGTCCGTCTTCCCGCACCAGGGCTGCGCTGACCGCGGCCTGTGAGACTGCAATGTAGAGGTACAGCTCCTCCCCGGGTACGGATGGACTGAGAAGTGGCGGTGACGACAGGTACCTCTTCAAATCTTCGAATGCTCTTTGGCATTCGTCCGTCCATTCGAACGATTTCTTCAATACTCGGAAGAAGGGCAAGCACCTATCCGTCGCTTTGGAGACGAATCTGTTCAGGGCCGCAACCTTCCCGTTCAAGCTCTGAACCGCCTTCACTGTCTTCGGGGGTTCTAACTCCGTTATGGCTCGCACTTTCTCTGGGTTGACCTCTATGCCCCTTTGGGAAACCATGAATCCCAAGAATTTCCCGGCCGTAACTCCGAACACACATTTACTTGGGTTCAGCTTCATGTTATACGACCGAAGGGTGTCGAATGTCTCCTGAAGGTCGCTGAGATGGTTGTCCTCGCGCACGCTCTTTACCAACATGTCGTCGACATAGACTTGTACGTTCCTGCCGAGCTGGTGCGCGAACATCTTGTTCATCAGTCTCTGATACGTAGCCCCCGCGTTCTTGAGTCCGAACGGCATTACCTTGTAGCAGAAAAGTCCTTGACTGGTCACGAAAGAGGTTTTCTCCTGATCCTCCTCCCCCATTTTAATCTGGTTGTAGCCTGAGAAGGCGTCCATGAAACTCAAGAGCTCGTGTCTGGCCGTCGAGTCCACCAGAGTGTCTATCCTCGGGAGTGGATAGCTGTCTTTCGGGCACGCCCGGTTCAGGTCCGTGAAGTCAACGCACATTCTCCACTTTCCGCTACTCTTTTTTACCATGACCACATTTGCTAGCCAGTCGGGGTAGTAGACTTCTCGGATGAACCCTGCTTCCAGCAGCTTTCTAACTTCTTCCGCAACCGCTTTGTCCCGTTCCGGCACGAACACCCGCTTCTTCTGCCGGACCGGGGGGGAGTCCGGGCTGACATGCAGCCTATGCACTATTACTGACGGATCGATTCCTGGCATATCTTCGTGGCTCCACGCGAATATGTCCTGATTACTCTTCAGGAAGGTTGCCAGGTCTTGCCTTACCGTCTGGCTGGCCATGGTGCCCATTCTTGTCGTCCGTCCGGGTCTCGATTCATCGAGAGTGACTTCTTCCAACTCTTCTACCGGCTCTGCGACGGTCCGCTGTTCGCCAATGCATAAGGTCTGCTGGTGATCCTCCATTTCCAGCATGGCGACATAGCATTCCCGGGCGGCCACCTGATCTCCCCGCAACTCTCCAATTCCGTACTCGGTGGGGAACTTGATCATCAGGTGGTATGTTGAGGTCGCTGCTTTCCAAGAGTTCAGCGTCGGTCGCCCTATGATACCGTTGTACGCGGATGAGCAGTCGACCACTAAGAAGGTCACGTCTTGAGTGATCTGCTGCGGATAGTCACCGACTGTCACTGAGAGTGTGATTGCTCCTAATGGGAGTATCCTTGTTCCCCCAAAGCCGACCAAAGGGGCATTCGCCGGTGTTAGCCGTGCTCTATTTATTCCCATCTGCTGGAACGCTGGGTAGTACAGGATGTCCGCTGAGCTGCCGTTGTCGACCAGCATCCGATGTACGTTGTAATCTCCTACCCTAAGACTGACGACAAGGGCATCGTCGTGCGGATGGTAGAGTCGCCTCGCGTCGTTCTCCGAGAACCCAATGATCGGATCTTCTCTCCGCGCCATCTTGGGTACAGAACCCGTGGTCTGCACATGTTGGACCATCCTAAGGTAGGTCTTCCGGGCCTTCTTGGACGATCCCGTTGCTGCCGTGCCCCCTATAATCATCCTTATTTCCCCAACGGGGGGTTTCTGACGGTCATTCTCCCGCCGGGGGCCCTGCTCCCTTGCTTGGACATCCGTCCTTTCTCTACTGACGAATTTCTGCAGTTTTCCATCTCTGATGAGGGCCTCTATCTGCTGTTTCAGATCGTAGCAATCCGCAGTGTCGTGACCGTGATCTCGGTGGAAACGGCAATACTTGTTCCTGGATCGCTTGGCTGGGTCGCTCTTTAGCTTTCCCGGGAACGTCAGAGATCCCTCATCTTTGATCTGCATCAGCACCTGGTCTAGCGGGGCGTTCAGAGGGGTGAATCTCGTGAATCTCCCTCCTGGGGGTTTAGAACGCTTATCCTCGCGTCTATCTCCCGTTCTTGGTTTCTTCTTTCCGTGGTCCTGCCCGGCATCCTCCGGTCTCTCCCTCTTCCTGGGTTTGTCTTCCCTAGCCGACAGTGCGTCCTCTGCATTCATGTATTTCGTGGCCCTGTATAGGACCTCAGACATGGTCTTCGGGTCATTTTTGTACAGGGAGAATAGGAATTTTCCCTTCCGCAGGCCATTCGTGAAGGCTGCCACCAGAATCTTGTCGTCGGCCTCATCAATGGAGAGGGCTTCCTTGTTGAAACGGGTTATGTACAACCGCAGCGTCTCGTCCTCCCGCTGCCTGATGCTCATTAGGCATGCTGTCGACCTCTTGTACCTGTGCCCCCCGATGAAGTGCGAGGTGAAAAGTGCACTCAGCTCCTTGAAAGTACTAATCGAGTTTGGCGTCAACCTGCTAAACCAGACTCTCGCCGCGCCCCTCAGTGTTGTAGGGAAGGCCCTACACATGACCTCGTCCGGGACTCCCTGGAGGTGCATCATGGTCTTGAAGGTTTCCAGATGATCTAATGGGTCCTTGACCCCGTCGTAGCTCTCGACCTGTGGCATCCGGAACTTCGGTGGCAGGGGACAGGAGTTGACTGATGCGGTGAACGGCGAGTCCGTCCTATTCACTAAATCGTCAAGGTCGCTGGAGACGCGTCCCTTGAGGGCGTTCATCATGACCTCCATCTGCTCTTTCATCACCTGCATCTCCGCGAGGATGGGCAGTGGCGTTGCATTTGTGAGGGAGGGCATGCTCGAATCGCGCCTCTCCGTTTTACTGGGCTCATTACTGCCCCCTTGCTTCTCAGGCCCTCTTCTTTCGGAGCTGTCCCCTTGGTTCTCCTCCTGACCGTTATGCCCCGCATTCTTCTGTCGCAGTTGTTCCTCCAGGTCATGATTCTGTTTCGTGAGGCGCTCTACTGCGGCCGCGAGGGTCTGAACTTGTCTTTCTAATGCATTGGGCCTTGGCGGCTCATCGCCTTGCACGTCGTTGGAGTTGGCCATCGAGCGTGTGAGTACCATGCAACTCTTGTGTCCGGGAGGCGACAATGGCTTAACTTGTCACGATCGTCCTTTCCCACAGACGGCGCCAACTGATGATGCCGAAATGTTCACCAGTGAGATGCACGATCCTTACGCTCTAACAACCGTTGCCTGAAAAAATAGAACAGTACAAGAACACCTTCAAAGGGGGCTCCGGTGTGGAGCCGGCCAAAAACCCTCCGAAGGTTAAGTCAGAAAACGTTTTTCAACTCTAGAGTGCTAGAGGGGAGTTAGTTACACATACCTTTTTTTGGGGGGTGTTAGGGCCTTTTTATAGTAGTGAGGTCCTGCCTCCTTTCCTTGCAGAGCAAGCCTCACAGACTTGTTGAGCAAGCCTCTCAGACCTGCTGAGCAAGTCCCTCAGGCTTGCTGGACAAGCCTCCCACGCTTGTAGAACAAGTTTCTTGAAACGTGATGGGCAAGTCTGGGCCTTCGTCCTAACCGGGGGCCCATGTGAAAGGAAGGGCCCTACCTTCTTTGGGCGCGCGGATGTGGGCATATTGGGCTTGCCAATGGACCCATTGGGCCTACCAGGCCTTATCCCACAATTTACCCTCTTCAGTCTCCATAGTGGAATTATCACCCGCGTGAAAAATCTTCTTCAACTCAGAAATCTTCGAGGTCGAAAACGGTAATTTCGATGATATCGACCGAGGCAAAAATGACCTTTCAGGTATTTTGTCCTTAATATCTGGCATTGGCATCACCTTCCCCTTCTTTAACATTGATTCCCGAAAGAAAATACCTTTCCAAATATTTCTTAAGTCGTTGGGATGGGATATGAGTTCTTGAAGAGTCGTGGATGAATCGGGGAAGCATAGAAGGTTGGCGGTGGGGCAGATAGCTGGGAACTGAGAGGAGAGAGCATTCTGGGCTGCTAATTTGGTGAATCTTGCTGCGTCAACCGCGCTCAATGGGGACGCTTTGGATAGGAGAAAGGTTGGCTTGGCATGGTTGTTTTTGACCTCTTTGTTCCAATACCGAATCAGATTGGATTTTGGGGTGGACAAGTTTTCACCAGCGGAAGCGGAGGCAGACCCAACCTGCATTGACACAAAAGGAAAACATTGAGAATGTGAGAATAGGAGCATGTCAAAGATAGAGTAAGAGTGAGAGTGAGAGTAAGAGTGCTTACAGTGAGAGACGAGAAAAAAAGTAAGAGAAGGAGAGGAGTCATGGGGCTGAATCTTTTTGTGTGCATTATTATGAGATTAGTGTTGGCGAGTTTGTTGGGTTATAGTACGTGGATATTTATAGGAAAATCCTAAAAGAATACCAGAACTATAAGTAATCAAGTAATACATAAAAGTGATTATCAAAAAACATACAGTACGTAAAAGAAGATATATGTTATGATGGATAATAAAACAAGATCGATTCATGCATTTGTGTGTGAAACTTCCTTTTGGAGATTTGAACTCTGGTCTTTTCTCCTTATTCCTCACAAGCGCATATACTTGTGGTGTAACCATCACAGCAAGACATATTTTTAAATTCTAAACTATGGACTGTTTGTAATTTTTCTTTACTGTGAAATTTTATTATTATTGTTTCCTTTAATACTAAGCTAGGATTTAAGTATGCATCAATTGTATATTGTTATTTCAGGCTTCTTTGGTTTAGTTTGTAATTTTCAGTGAGTTATAAGTTCCTACTGTCATTGATCTATATTTTTATGGAGCATAATTGTTTCTTCTCCTTCCAAATTGTTCATATTTATTCTTAGTGATGACTAGATGATCTATATTTTTATGGAGCATAATTGTTTCTTCTTCTTCCAAATTGTTCATATTTATTCTTAGTGATGACTAGATTATGAGGGTAAATATTGTGATTGATAATTGATAATTGTTTAAAAATTTTCATTTGGTAAGAAAGAAATAAGATTTAATTTTGAGGTTTCTATCAAACAATTAACTTTTTTTTTTTTTTTTTTTTTCACTAAGGAGTCCTGAGAGGTAGCCTTGTGGCCGGGTGTTCCTGTAGATGGTCTGATGTAGTTATTTGTTCAATAGAATTGATTTTCATTTAGGTCTAACGAGCTAGAGTATTATTCAAGGAAAATGTTAGAGTTATAAACCTTTTTTTTTTTAAACTGTTGATATAATGAGTGGTTATTGGTAAGTAAAAGGATAATATAGGTGATATGCCCAAATAATTTTTTTTGAAAAATTGTGCTATTGAAGGCTATCTATATGCAGTCAAAGGGTAGCCCTCTCCTTTAGTGTTTAGATTCATTTTTAAGTTATCAATTGTGTTAAAATATGAATGTTTTCACATGTTTTTTTAGAGTGCTGGGAATACTATGCTAATGTTGGAACTCTTAAACATTCATTTATTTGAGGGCTTAAGCTCTCTTTTGCAAAACTTTGTTGGAATTGATGTTTATGGTTATGATGATACCAAAATGGGCAAGCCAATTTTTACTTTTATTTTTTTTGTAAGAAGACTTTGATGCAGCGTGGGCGTGTAGAAGCAGAATCTGTAACACACAATTACTACAATTCTTCCACAAAACCTAAGTTCCACACAAACACTAGGCTAGTAGGCAAAAATAATAGAGAAAACATCTCTAACAAACTTTTATTAATCAACACATAATAATAATAACCTCTCTATAAAGAGTATTTATAAGAATAGAATTTCTCCTACTTCTTTTAGGAAAAGAAATAATAAACCTACTTCTACTTGAGAAAGGAAAAACAATTTAACTAGGAAAAGAAAAACAATTAAAATCCCAATTCAGCTAGGAAAAGGATTTTAATTCAAAGTACTAGTGTAAATAAATCCTAATTCAACAAAGAAAAAGAAAACAACATAAAATATTAAAATATTTTATTCTTCCTTAATCAATCTGCATCATTCTCTCGGGGTTGGGGAAAACTCGTCCTCGAGTTTTGTGGCAATCTTCCACGATCAATTGGAACCCCGAATAATCCTCTCCATCCTATTCTTCTGTGCAAGACAAGACGAATCAGTATGCTACTTATCAATCTTTTCTCACTCATAATAAATCTTGATGTATGAATTTTTATTCTTGACTTCTTTTGCCACAGCGGGATATATGAAGCAAGTACTAAAAAAGAATCCATGCACACATCCATAAACTTCATATTTCCTCCTTGACAAAGATTACTTAAAATCACTCGTTCACGCCTCTTGTTGACCTCTATCAATTCTTGTTCAATAAAATCCTCCCAAAAGGGATCAATAACCTTTTGTTTCTGAATGTCGAAAGTCTCATCAACGATGTGAGTTATGGGCTCATCTTGTATGTGTATAACTTTATTTTTATCAAGTTCAATATTTTCCCCTTGACTAAAATCTTCAGGATAGTCATCATAAATTGGTGGAGAATCCCAATTTACTACACAAACTCTTTCAACGTATTCATCTTCCTTTTTGATATTGTACTCCTCCTCCTCAACATCAAAATACTCCTCCTCCACATAACGTGGATTTGGATGGTAGTTTTGAGGTCAGTTTTCAACGGCTAAGGCGGTGAGCTGCTTTGAAAGCGCATCAAACCACTCCTCTATTCGTTGAAAGAACGCCTCTAATTGTGCATCGCATGCAACCTCATCGCGTTTATACACGTCATCTATGGCAACAGGTCTTCCCCCACATGCTCCTCTTTGTGCCATGGTAGGAACCTAGCCTTGCTCTGATACCAACTGATGCAGCGTGGGCGTGTAGAAGCAGAATCTGTAACACACAATTACTACAATTCTTCCACAAAACCTAAGTTCCACACAAACACTAGGCTAGTAGGCAAAATAATAGAGAAAACATCTCTAACAAACTTTTATTAATCAACACATAATAATAATAACCTCTCTATAAAGAGTATTTATAGGAATAGAATTTCGCCTACTTCTTTTAGGAAAAGAAATAATAAATCTACTTCTACTTGAGAAAGGAAAAACAATTTAACTAGGAAAAGAAAAACAATTAAAATCCCAATTCAGCTAGGAAAAGGATTTTAATTCAAAGTACTAGTGTAAATAAATCCTAATTCAACAAGGAAAAAGAAAACAACATAAAATATTAAAATATTTTATTCTTCCTTAATCAATCTGCATCAGACTTTATTGCAAAAAAGAGCTACAAAGGAAAGATAAGGGTCCTAAACATCTCTCTATCTTCTACTGACAAAACAGAGGCAAGAAGTGAGGAAATGGGATCAGCCCCTCCTAGTTACAATTAAAAGTCCAAAAGGCCAAAAAATGGGGAGCAAAATTTGCTTCCCTCTTAAAATGGGAAAGGCAATTGGGCCTTTTCTTTCTATGTGATCATTATGTGTTTTAGTCTGCAATTCAAAGAGACAAAGATAGAGAGCAAGACAAGAAGGGGAGACAAAGAGCTACAAGGCAACATAGAGGGAAAATTATTATATAGTCCCGGACTATACTCCGTCCCTCTCATAGAGGGGTGGGCCCTATGGTACACTACAACAAAATGTATTTTTAGTGATGAAAAAATTCGTCACTAAAAGTCCAGTTTTTTGTCACTAAGGACCTTTAGTGATGAAATTTGACTTTTAGTGACGAAACTCATTTCGTCACTATAGCCCCGTCACTAAAAGTCCAAGTGACGAAAAATTTCGTCACTAAAAGTCCGATTTGATTTTTTTTTTAAAAACTTTTAGTGACGAAAACATTTCGTCACTAAATGCTTTCCTCACTAAAAATACTATTCAGTGACGAAAATATTTCGTCACTAAAACTATGTTTGGGTACAAATAGTGACAAAAAAATTCGTCACTAAAACCATTTTTAAGAAAATTCAGGCACATATAGTGACAAAAATTTTCATCACTAAAACCATTTCTTACAAAATTTTGATATATTTAGTGACGAAATTTTGATCACTAAAACAATTTTTTGTTGCTATATTTGTGACGAAAAAATTTGTCACTAAAACTTATTTTCTGTTTTTATTTTTTTCATGGTTTTGATATTAACCTGTAACCTGTCATTACATTATTAAAACCTCACATTTAAATAACACATTTATTTCAACAACACATTTATAAAAAAATATCCATACATTCCACAAGTAAAAAATAAAATAAGTATCTAATTCAAACTTCTTCCATACAGTAATTGTTTGCAATACATACAATAACTCTACCTAAACCCTATTTTAGAACTAACGGAAGATGTTTTCATATGTCTTCAAGTAATGCCAAAAGTAAATCCCCTAAAAGCCACCAATAAGAAATCTGCACAAATATAAAAACAATAATTCGTTAAAACCGTAAAGTAAAAACATTAATTATGTTATAAGAAATATTTCTAATAATGCATTAAGAGTAACCACACCAATAAATTAAAATCACAACTCCTAATGTATAAATTGTAGAAAGCAAATAAAGTACTAACCAAAAAGTGTTTTAACTTGAAGTTGAACCACCCCTATAAGTAAGAGCATCATCATAACCCTTGCTCCTTAAAAAGTTAAGAATGTTCTTTTGGACCTCATCTTGTTTAGTTCGTGCATCTTGGTCCTTAGCTCGCTCCTCTTGATCTCTAACTCTTGCTTCTTTGAGCTCAATTATCTCATTTTCTAACCGTTGGATATACTCCACCGATGAATTAAACGAGGCGGTGGTTACTAGAGAAGAGGAAGGTCTCACCACACCAATAAATTAAAATCACAACTCCTAATGTATAAATTGTAGAAAGCAAATAAAGTACTAACCAAAAAGTGTTTTAACTTGAAGTTGAACCACCCCTATAAGTAAGAGCATCATCATAACCCTTGCTCCTTAAAAAGTTAAGAATATTCTTTTGGACCTCATCTTGTTTAGTTCGTGCATCTTGGTCCTTAGCTCGCTCCTCTTGATCTCTAACTCTTGCTTCTTTGAGCTCAATTATCTCATTTTCTAACCGTTGGATATACTCCACCGATGAATTAAAGGAGGCGGTGGTTACTAGAGAAGAGGAAGGTCTCACCACACCAATAAATTAAAATCACAACTCCTAATGTATAAATTGTAGAAAGCAAATAAAGTACTAACCAAAAAGTGTTTTAACTTGAAGTTGAACCACCCCTATAAGTAAGAGCATCATCATAACCCTTGCTCCTTAAAAAGTTAAGAATATTCTTTTGGACCTCATCTTGTTTAGTTCGTGCATCTTGGTCCTTAGCTCGCTCCTCTTGACTCTAACTCTTGCTTCTTTGAGCTCAATTATCTCATTTTCTAACCGTTGGATATACTCCACCGATGAATTAAAGGAGGCGGTGGTTACTAGAGAAGAGGAAGGTCTCATGCCAAGTCCTTTTACAATACCAGACTTCTTCTTAAACACCAAATTTGAGATCTCCTCTTGTGTAAGGGGAATAGCATTAGGATCTTGACAATGATCCGCTTGCACTTTAAGAATATTTTCCTATCATTTAAAAGAGAGAAAGAAACAAACGATCACAACATTAATACTACATATGTTATAGCTTTACAAACATGATAGAGATGGAACGATAGACATACATATGTTGCTTCATCTTTAGGGTGTATCCACATATTTGTATTCGGATTGAAATGAACATCTTTGAAGATTTTTGCCAATTCAGGAACTTGACCATCATTATTATTTGTCTAATTAATTAACATTCAAATGTTAGATAAATATACTTAATTAATCACAACATGCAATATACTAAGGTTTAAAAAAATGAAAAAATACGCACCTCCTCATCAACCCTAACAGCAAGTGCCTTTGTCCCGCATCTATGTTTGCCTTTAGTTTTATTCCTATTTTCAGAGTTCTTTCTTGATTTTTTCTAATAAACAATATTTAAGATATTTATTAGATCATGAATAAAGCAATATACATTTACTTCATCTAAATATTAATCTAATTAGTTGATAACATAATATAGTAAACATTGGATAATAATAATATACGCATAATCATCATCTACCACAACACTAGCTCTACTTCTTTTTCCTTTTGCACAATTGGACTAAGCAGAATCCTTTAGAGAAGTTGAGATGTGCTTCAATCCCAAAACATCAATTATCTCTTGGTTTTGCCTCATTCTATCCAATCTTGCCATCTCATACCTCGGTATATTACGAGTGTATTTGGCTTTTTTGGGCATTTTTTGAAACTACATATTGACATGAAAGATAAGTACAATTGCTACTAACTTAACATCAAGCAATTCACAAGTGCAAAATTTGAACATAATTACTTCTAACTCAACACAACAAATGACCACATCAATGTCCATATCAAGTTCAAGATAAGTACAAAATATCTCAATGACAATTACAACTAACTTTACATATCATAGTCTACAAAATATCTCAATGACAATTGCTACTTATCTTTGACCAATTTGGCTCCCCAATGAGTTGTCTCTTTTTGTTACTTGGATGCTTTCTTAAAATTATATTTGGCATTCTATCTAGCTGCTTTTGTATTTTTCCCACTTGTAACTCTAAAGATCTCTTCCGTTTCTCCAATAAACCATTATGCAACCGACTATGTCTCCAACGATGTTCCATAGGCAAATAAGCTCGATGGTTAATAAATCCAATTTTACTTTCCAAAGCTTCTGAATATGGTTCATCGTTGCAAGTGTAACAAGAATGATAACCCTTTGTCCTCCACCCAGACACGTTACCAAATCCAAGGTAGTCATGTATTGTCCACAACAAAGTTGCACGCATCTGAAAATGCTCTTTATTATAAGCATCATAAGTTTCTACACCTTCTTCCCACAACTCCTTCAACTCGTCAACTAATGGTTTCAAGTAAATATCAATCTCATTTCTTGATTGATGAGGACCAGGAATAAGCAAGGACAACATAAAATATGGTTCTTTCATAACCAACCAAGGTGGAAGGTTATAGGGGATAAGTATGACAGGCCACATACTATAGTTGTTGTTCATATTCCCAAAATGGTTAAATCCATCTGTAGCCAACCCCAGCCTTACATTGCGAGGTTCGAAGGCAAAATTAGGATATTGCAAATCAAACTCCTTCCACTCCTCACTATCAGCCAGATGCCTCATTATTCCATCATCCACACGTTTTTCTATATACCATCTCATGTCTTTAGCTTTTTGGCCCGACATGTACAATCTCCTTAGTCTTGGTGTCAACGGGAAGTAACGCAATACCTTATGAGGAATCATCTTACCTTGGGCACGTGTATCCTTGTACCTAGGCGCTTCACACACCGGACATTTATCAAAGTTTTCATTTTCCTTCCAAAATAGTGCACAATCATTTTTGCATGCATCTATATGCTCGTATGATATGCCCAAGTCACGTAATATCTTTTTTGCTTCATAAGTTGACCTTGGAACCAAGTTACCTTTCGGTAAAACCTTTGTCAGCAATTCTAGCATCATATCAAGTCCCTTATTACTCAAGTTGGTCATTACTTTTACATTCAACATCTCAATAACAAACTTCAAGATACTATAATCAGTGCAACCCAGATACAACTCACGCTTTGCATCTTCCTCAAGTTTGTCAAAATGACACACCTCCTCATCTTCGGTTACATTTCTTGGTTTCCCTCTAATTCGGTCACCTACCAAGACATCAATACCATCCATCTGATCACCATCCGACATTTCATTATCATGAATATTCTCGTTCAATACATGAGGTTCTCCATGATTATACCAATTAATGTAAGATTGCATAATCCCATGATGAAGCAAATGAATACGCACAGTATTAGGAGATTGTCGATAGTAATTCCCACAATGAATACACGGGCACGGAATATTACCACTCATGTCCACAACTACTCTTGCAAAATTAATAAATGCATTAACCCCTTCAATATATGGATGACTTAATCTGCCATCGGGTGTCTTACCCATTGTCATCCAACTTTTATCCATGTTTGACTACAATTACAAAATGAATGCTATTTTAGTAAAATAAGGACAACTCATGCATAATGCATTCTAACATCTAAATCCATAAGCTACTTAGATAAAGTTCTATCCTATTCATGAATGCACAAGTCTATATTAATACTTAAACAAATATACATTGCACACACAAATATACACTCTCAATATGCATTTAAACGACCTTATAACATCACGCAAGCCACCCACTTGCTCCAACACAACAACCCATCACAAAGTCAATCACAAACATCACAACTATAATGCTTACAAGTATTGAAATTGAATAAAAGAACACAATTGCTACTAATCAACAAGTTTCATTCACATTTGCAAGAAATTAAAAACACTCCCAATATGAATTTAAACCACCTTATAACACCATGCAAGTCACCCGCTTGCTCCAACACAACAACCCACCACAAAACAAATTTTCAACATCACAACTATAATACTTACAAGTATTGATGACGCATAGTTTGTTGTAGTGGTAGGTGGAACCCACCCCTCTGTGAGAGGGATGGAGCATAGTTTAGGACTTGATGACGCCTTAAAATGTTTACTTGTTTTATATTTATGTGAGCGTTATCTCCTTATTACTATGCTTAATTTGTATAATTAAGTCATGATTTGCATTAGTTCATATTATTTATCTTTACATAATTTCTTGAATAAGACGTCATTCATTGCGTGTAATTTTCTATTTTCAAGAAATCATGTGAAAAAGATGAGTTTACAGGAGTTTGTGAGAGAATGGAGGCCAAACTAGAATTAAAGAGGAGCTAAAGGACCATGCTTAAATATCTAAGGAGGTGTAGCTGGAGTGTTTTGGTCATCTACTATGTTTAGAATCTTCAAATAAGGAAAGAAATCAAAGAGGTAGAATCTAAAAAAGAAAAAATCAGATTTGAGCACTGATCAGTATTTTGTGCGTATCTCTCTCCTTAAAAATCCAATTGATACAAGATTAGATGGGTTGGAACCATGACTTAAATATCTACAACATTCCAGTTTTGAGTTTTTCAAAGTTCACAATTTTTGAAGGCCGAATTTGACTCACAAGTTACTGCTGTAAATTTGAACGAAAATTAAAATAGTAAAAGTTTAATTTTCTTTAGACACTTTGACGTTAGGGTTTCGAGGGAGGCTGTAGAGAACGAATTTTGGAGAGAAAAAATTGTCTTTTCTTTTCTCTAATGGTAACCTAAATTCTTTGCTAGGGCTAGGAGTTATGTTTCTTCTATACGGTATAAATATTCAATGTGATTCTTTCTAAGATTTTAGACAACAACATATTTGATTGTTCAATTAGATTTCTTTTAATGTATTAGTTCTTCCATGCTTTCAATAAATTCAATCATGTTTTTCTTATTATTTAGATGAATTTCTAATAGTTTCAAATAGAAATAACATTTTAGAGTGAATGAGTTTTTTTGAAAACTATTCTAACCGCATTATTAATCAAGGTTATCATGTGTTTTTGAATTGTCTTAGTTCAACCGAATCATAAGTTTTTAATTATATAAGAACAATTAATTATGAAATATATATTTTATTAGATCACAAAAAATTTCATATCGATATAGGAAAACACCCCAATGTCCTGATATTTACATTATTGATTTAAATTAGTTTTATTATTATTCTTGTTAACAATTACCAAGCAAAAATATTTTTCTTCTTCACCCAAGTTGTTGTTTAATTATATTGTCTTTGAATTTACCCTGCTTCTTGTGGTTTGATCTCGGTACTCCGAGAATTATATTGCTATGATCTCATGCACTTGGTAGTGAGCAAGCAGGACTATGCAATAACAACTAAACATAAAGAGATAAAGGGAAAAAACAAAGAGTGAAAGTGATAGATGAGTGCAAATGGAAGAGAAAAAGATGAAAGATACGTTTGCTTTTTTTAGTGTGGCAAATATGAATTTATAACGTTTTTATTTTATAAATGTTGAAGTGATATATTGTAATTTGTGATACCTGTATAATAAAATAGTCTAAATGGATGGTTGCCCGTTTAAAAGTGATTTTATATCCATTATAATTTAACACCTAAATAAATTATGAATTCTTTTGTGTCTTTGTTGCTCTGGATAAGAGCGGTAGATTCATGTGCTAATTAACTATCAATAATTGAATTGCTGGGTTACTTTTTAACTTTTTTTCTATAGTTTATTTATTTTTTTAAAATTTATTTTTAGATAATCATCCCGTCTATGTTTTGGTTCATATGTTTCGGATAATCTAGCTATTGATAATCATTTTTTTTTTTAAAAAGCAAAAGAAAAAAGCTAATCATCCCATCTATATAGAATTTATCCCATCTACATATCAATAATTGATGATCTCTTTTGTCACTAAAATATTCTCTCTTTGGCCTTGGGGCAAGTAATGGTAGTGGGAATCTACTGTTTGTTCTAATAATTCCTTGCATCTCCATCAGTTCAACCTTTTCCCGCTTTTCCCTCTAGAGATAAGGAAATTATATCGATTATAATTTGAGTAATTCTAGGACTATGCTTTCTACCACATTTTTTCTCACAATAACATGTTCACATGATTAGAATTTATCGCGTGCTCACACACATATTCACTATATATTTCAATTTTGACCTAGGATGACTGCAAATTAAAAATAATAATAACCAAATTAGTTGGAAATTAAAAATAACAATGACTAATTTGATCGCTACCAAATTGTATAAACCAAATTAACAGTAAATTGAAAATAATACATATCAAATTGACAATATCCCCAAAATATATAGACCAAAATGGTCTTTTATATTGACTTACTTTTTAACCTTTTTTTTTTTTTTTTCAACAGTTCATAAGCTTTCCCACTCATCAATGTTTGGGTACGTATGCTTTACCAAACATTTGATTAAATTGGTGACCATTTCCTTTGTTATTAAAATATCCTCTTTTTATTTTTATTTTTTATTTTTATTAAAAAAAAAAAAAAAAAAAAAAAAAAAAACAAACTTCTTTTTGACTTTGGGTAAAGCCAGGATATAGGAAATCTACTGTTTGTTCTGATAATTCTTTGCATCTCCATCAGATGAGTCTTTTGCCACTACCAGAGATAATGAAATTAAGATAAAATACCAAGTTATTATTGTAAGAACAAAATTTAGCTACTCCCACTACTAGAGATAAGGAAATAAAGATAAAATATCAAGTTATAAGTGTAAGTACAAAGTTTAACTACAAACTAGTTTGTAGTCAACCAATGGTTATGATTCCCACTAAATATCTTTTATTGGATGTGAATTTTGACAAATTCACCATTGAATATATTTCCGTCTTATACCTTTTATGCTTACAAAATTTCAAGATCAAAGATCAATAGCCATTTCATCAATCAAATGTTTAAATTTCAAATTTTTATAGTCTAAAATTATTTATAAAAAATAAGTTTATAGATTAAATAGTAAATAACATTCAATTAGCACAAAATTTGACATTTGTGTTAAGAACATAAAGAGTATATAATCTAACGATTAAATTTTCAAAATATATATAGTTTTGTTAAATTTTCGGGATATTTAACATGATCCACATATATTTTATTTACTTATTATTTATTCATTTATGTATTTAATAACAAGAGTAATTAAATAAAGATAGGGCCTTGCACATTGAAAGGTAAAGTGTGTGTATATATATATATATATTCCATGTGTGTGTGTCCATTGTCGTTATGTCGTAGCTATAAAGTATTACATGTTGTAAATCTCGTAGTTTGAACATTTTTCTCTTAGATACCAAGTACTTATTATATGAGAAAGTGCTAATTAAGTTATAAAACTCTTAACTATTGATTATGTACTTAGTAGCTCAAAAATTACACATAAACTATCAGTATATTTAATAGCTTTACATTATATGTGTTGGATTGAGATCTACAAAGCTCTACACCAAACACATAGATGAAAGGCAAGTTCAAAACACACACAAACTATCAACACATTTATTAGCTTCACATCATAATTAATGATTATATGTGCCGAATCAAAACCAATAAAAGATCTAACAAGGATGCTCCTACAATAAAAAATAATAATTAATGCATTAAAATATATTTTTTTAAACACTAGTTTTTCTAGTAATTTTGTTAACATTCTAATCTTTATTTCTACGCTTATTCTTTAAACAAAATAAACCAATGAGATAAACTCAATCAAACACAATTTATTTTTTAGTGTTTTTCATTTGCCATCCAATTATTTTGGTTAACCTTGAAAAATTCATCAAAACTCAAATTGTAATTAGCAGTATTAAGTATATTACAAATGAAAGTTGTGGGAACACAATCTATTTGTCCGCTTTGGGGGATTTTCACCCCAGGCCAAGGGCTAGACCTTATAACCTGTAAGGCTTGACACCCCGCACGGCTTTGTCCTCTTGACGAGTGTGGGCATGCTCATTTTGCAAAGTCCCACATCGCTTGGAGAAGCGCCCCCCTTATGCCTTATAAGCTTGAGCTCAAGGCATAAGGGTACCACTACAAGTTCAGCCAATTGAATCGGTCTGATCCGGTTCGGTTTTTAAAATAGTGGTAATTTCTATTGCACATAGTATGTCTATACAACAACCAAAATCTTGATTTAAAGTTGTGATTATACATGTATGCAATAATCACTATCCTTAAAATAAATCAACTTGGTGTCTAGCCGGTAGTTAAACCTCGTTCCACAAGAACAATACCCTCCTTGGTTTGTAATGACTAGTCGGCAATTGTCCAGATCAGATGATTCTTGAAAACCCAGTGGCAAGCCTCGATCTAACCAGGACCTGACGCTATAGTTAATATAGCTTGATTCGGGTTCGAATCAGACGGTTGCATGTGACAGCTAGCAACACCATGATTGATCTATTTGTTTGTTTGATTTTTTTTTTTTTTTAATATATCATACTTATCTTTGTAGTTTTTTCTTGCCCTACAGATCTTTTCTTTTCTTTTTCTGAAATCAAAATATCTTTGTATTTTATATACATACATACATACATATATATATATATATATATATATTTGGGAGGTTGACAAACTAATTTTTCAAGAGCAAACTTAATGTCTATATATAAAGAGTTTTTTTGGGAGATCATTGCCCCCTTCCCCTTGCTAGGATTAATATCTATTTCCCATAAATAATTCAAAAACCACTGAAGAGGATAAAATATGAGATAAGGCTTGGCGAACCCACCAGGCCCATGACCATGGGCTAAAAGAAGGTCGAGCCCATTCTTTGTGTGGAGCCCCTGACAGATTGAAGGCCCAGACTTGCCCACCACGTTTCAGATTCCTGAAGACTTGCTCTGCAAGGAAAGGACTTGGGCTGCAAGGATAAGACTTGTCCTACAAGGAGAAGACTTGCTCTGCAAGGAAAGGACTTGGGCTGCAAGGATAAGACTTGCTCTGCAAGGAAAGGAGGCAAGACCTCACTACTATAAAAGCTCCAACATCCTCCTCACAGAAAGGTACGCGTGACTGATTCCTCTCTTGCACTCTAGAGTTGGCAAAAGATTTCTGACTTAACCTTCGGAGGGTGTTTGGCCGGCTCCACACCGGTGCCTCCTGTAAGGTGTTCTTGTTTTGTTCTCTTTTGAAGGTAATGGCTGCGAGCGTAAGGATCGTGCATCTCACTGGTGAACTTTTCGGCATCATCAGTTGGCGCCGTCTGTGGGAAAGGTGATCGTGACAGTTTAAGCCATTGTCGCCTCCCGGACATAAGAGTTGCATGGTACTCACACGCTCGATGGCCACCACCAACGACGTTCAAAACGACGAGCCGCCAAGGCCCACTGCACTAGAAAGACAGGTCCAAACCCTTGCGGCCGCAGTGGAGCGCCTCACGAAACAGAATCATGACCTGGAGGAACAACTGCGACAGAGGGACCCGGGACATAACGTCCAGGAGGAAAACTAGGGGGACAGCTCCGAAAGAAGAGGGCTTGAGAAGCAAGAGGGCAGTAATGAGCCCAGTAGAACGGAAAGGCGGAATCTGAGCATGCCCTCTCTCACGGACGCAACCCCACCACCCATCCTCGCAGAGATGCAGGCGATGAAGGAGCAAATGGAGGTTATGATGAACGCCCTCAAGGGACGCGTCTCCAGCGACCTTGACGATCTAGTAAATAAGACGGACTCGCCATTCACTACGCAAGTCAACTCCTGTCCCCTGCCACAGAAGTTCTGGATGCCGCAGGTTGAGAGCTACGACGGGGTCAAGGACCCGTTAGATCATCTTGAAACCTTCAAGACCATGATGCACCTCCAAGGAGTACCGGACGAGATCATGTGCAGAGCCTTCCCTACAACACTAAGGGGCGCAGCAAGGATTTGGTTCAGCAGATTGACGCCAAATTCGATCAACACCTTCAAGGAGCTAAGTGCCCAATTCACCTCGCATTTCATCGGGGGGCACAGGTACAAGAAGTCTACAGCATGCTTAATGAGCATCAGGCAGCGAGAGGACGAGACGCTGCAATTATACATAACTCGCTTCAACAGAGAAGCACTTTCCATTGATGAGGCCGACGACAAGATTTTGGTGGCAGCCTTCACCAATGGCCTACGGAAGGGAAAATTCCTGTTCTCCCTGTACAAAAATGATCCGAAGACAATGTCTGAGGTACTCTACAGGGCCACGAAATACATGAATGCGGAGGACGCACTATCGGCCAGGGAAGACAAACCCAGGAAGAGAGAGAGACCGGAAGATGCCAGGCAAGACCATGGAAAGAAGAAACCAAGGATGGGAGACAGACGCGAGGAGAAGCGTTCTAAACCCCCAAGAGGAAGATTTACAAGATTCACCCCCCTGAACGCTCCACTAGACCAAGTGCTGATGCAGATCAAAGATGAGGGATCCCTGACGTTCCCAGGGAAGCTAAAGAGCGATCCAGCCAAGCGATCCAGAAACAAGTATTGCCGTTTCCACCGCGACCACGGTCACGATACGGCGGATTGCTACGATCTGAAACAGCAAATTGAGGCCCTCATCAGAGAAGGAAAACTGC
This sequence comes from Quercus parvula, assembly GCA_030820535.1. Taxonomy (NCBI): domain Eukaryota; kingdom Viridiplantae; phylum Streptophyta; class Magnoliopsida; order Fagales; family Fagaceae; genus Quercus; species Quercus parvula. The sequence continues at coordinate 51,472,405 of JAUAME010000005.1, read as the reverse complement.
AGAAATTCGTCAATAAGGAAAGGACGGATGCTCATGCACGAGAACAGGCCCCCCAACGGGAGAACGACCATCTGAGACCCCCGGTTGGGGACATAAGAATGATAATAGGGGGCACGACAGCAACGGGATCGTCCAAAAAGGCCCGAAAGACCTACCTCAGGATGGTCCAAAGTGTGTAGACGACGGGTTCTATACCCAAGATAGCACGGAGGGAAATTCCGATCATTGGATTCTCAGAGGACGACGCAAGACACCTCTACCATCCACACGATGACGCCCTTGTCGTCAGTTTAAGGGTAGGAGATTACAATGTACATCGGATGCTGGTCGACAATGGCAGCTCGGCAAACATCCTATACTACCCAGCATTCCAGCAGATGGGAATGAGTAGAGCACGACTAACACCAACAAATGCCCCGTTGGTCGGCTTTGGAGGAACGAAGGTGCTCCCATTAGGAGCAATCACACTCTCAGTGACGATCGGTGACTATCCGCAGCAAATCACTCAGGACGTGACCTTCTTAGTGGTCGACTGTTCATCCGCGTACAACGGTATAGTAGGGCGACCCACACTGAACTCCTGGAAAGCAACAACCTCAACATACCACCTGATGATTAAGTTCCCTACGGAGTACGAAATTGGAGAGTTGCGAGGAGACCAGGTGGCCGCCCGGGAGTGCTACGTCGCCATGCTGGAAATGGAGGATCATCAGTAGACCATGTGCATTGGAGAGCAGCGGACCATCGCAGAGCCGGTAGAAGAATTGGAAGAAGTCATGCTCGATGAATCAAGACCTGGACGGACAACAAGAATGGGCACTTTGGCCAGCCCTACGATACGTCAAGACCTGGCAAACTTTCTCAGGAAGAATCAGGACGTATTCGCGTGGAGTCACGAAGACATGCCAGGAATCGATCCGTCAGTGATAGTCCATAGGCTGAATGTTAACCCGAACTTTTCGCTAGTCCGACAGAAGAAGCGTGTGTTCGCACAAGAACGAGATAAGGCAGTGGTAGAAGAGGTTAGAAAACTGCTGGAGGCGGGTTTCATCCGAGAAGTATACTACCCCGACTGGCTAGCAAATGTGGTCATGGTGAGAAAGAATAGCGGTGAGTAGAAAATGTGCGTCGACTTCACGGACCTTAACCGGGCGTGCCCAAAAGACAGCTATCCACTCCCAAGGATAGACACCCTGGTGGACTCAACGGCCAGACACGAACTCTTGAGCTTCATGGACACCTTCTCAGGCTATAACCAGATTAAAATGGAGGAGGAGGATCAGGAGAAAACCTCTTTCATAACCAGCCAGGGACTTTTCTGCTACAAGCTGATGCCATTCGGACTCAAGAACGCGGGGGCTACATATCAAAGGTTAATGAACAAGATGTTCGCGCACCAGCTCGGTAGGAACGTACAAGTCTATGTCGACGACATGTTGGTGAAGAGCGTGCGCGAGAACGACCACCTGAGCGACCTTCAGGAGACATTCAATAGCCTTCGGTCGTACAACATGAAGTTGAACCCAAGCAAGTGCGTGTTCGGGGTTACAGCCGGGAAATTCTTGGGTTTCATGGTGTCCCAAAGAGGTATAGAAGTCAACCCAGAGAAGGTGCGAGCCATAATGGAATTAGAGCCCCCGAGGACAGTGAAGGCAGTTTAGAGCTTGAACGGAAAAGTTGCGGCCCTAAACAGATTCGTCTCCAAGGCGACAGATAAGTGTTTGCCTTTCTTCTAAGTACTGAAGAAATCATTCGAGTGGACGGACGAATGTCAGAAGGCATTCGAGGACTTGAAGAAGTACCTATCGTCCCCACCACTTCTCAGCCCGTCGGTGCCGGGAGAAGAGCTGTACCTCTACATAGCGGTCTCACAAGCAGCAGTCAGCGCGGCCTTAGTGCGGAATGACGGACGCTCGCAACGACCCGTCTATTTCGTAAGCAGGGCGTTCCGAGAAGCAGAAGAAAGGTATCTCCGGATGGAGAAGTTGGCTCTTGCCCTCATAACCGCTGCGCGGAAACTCAAACCATATTTCCAAGCTCATATAATCGTGGTTTTGACGGACCAACCTTTGAAGAAAGCAATGAGCAGCCCAGAGGCGGCAGGGAGAATGGCCTTGTAGGCAATTGAGCTAAGCGAATTCGACGTACGGTACCGTCCACGAACCGCAATGAAGGGGCAAGTAGTGGCGGATTTCATAGCCGAGTACACCCAGCCAAGAGACGAAGGGGTTGAAGGACAAAAACCGTGGATCATCCACACGGACGGGTCATCAAACCAGCACTCAGGAGGAGCCGGTGTAGTTATGCTTACACCAGAAGGGGATAAGATCGAATACATGATAAGACTAGATTTTCCTACAACCAACAACGAGGCGGAGTATGAAGCCTTGGTAGCTGGCTTGGATCTCGCAAGGGCCGCGGATGCCGGGAACATGATCATACATTGCGACTCTCAGGTGATAACTAGTCAGATAAATGGCGATTTTAAGTGTAGAAACGAGAGGATGAAGAAGTACCTGGAAGAAGTGAGGGGTCAAACTGCCGGCCTCGAGGTCAAATTCATTCAAATCCCAAGGGAGGAAAACGAGTGCGCCGACCGTTTGGCAAAAGCAGCCTCCGCAGAATTCATGAATGCGCCTAAACAGGTATTATCTTTTGTCCAAACCTGCTCACTTATTGATGACGGGAGGCAAATACAGGAGATAGATGTTGAAGAGGATTGGACCGCGCCTCTAAAAGAATATCTACAGTCGGGCTCTCTGCCAGACGAGAAGGACGGTGCAAGAAGGTTGAAAGTCCGGGCGTCGCGGTTCGTGCTGATCAAAGACGTCTTGTACAAAAGAGGGTTCTCTTGACCTTACCTAAGGTGTCTAAGCCACAGCGAAGCAGAGTATGTGATGAGGGAAGTTCACGAGGGGATTTGCGGGAATCACTCAGGAGCACGGTCTTTGGTGCACAAACTGATCCGAGCCGGATACTACTGGCCCATTATGCTCAAAGACGCCCAATCGTATGTGAAGGCTTGCGATAAGTGTCAGAGGTTCAGTAATCTAATCATGCAACCATCAGAAGAACTCTCACCTATGACGGCTTCTTGGCCGTTCGCGCAATGGAGGTTAGACATCATGGGCCCTTTCCTAACGGCCTTAAAACAGCTGAAGTTTTTGGTAGTCGGTATCAACTACTTCACCAAATGGGTAGAAGCAGAGCCCCTTGCCACTATCACAGAGAATAGCATCCGTACCTTCGTATGGAAAAACATCATATGCAGATACGGGGTTCCGAGGGTACTTGTCTCGGACAACGGAAAGTAGTTCGACAACGGCGCGTTCAAGAATTTCTGCTCAGAGCTAGGCATTCGGAATCATTACTCATCACCAGCACACCCGCAGGCAAACAGATAGGTGGAAGTCACGAACCGGACATTGCTGAAAATCATCAAAACCCGACTCGAAGCAGCAAAGGGTATCTGGCCAGGCAAACTGCCAAGCGTCTTATGGGCGTATCGGATGACTGCAAGGACACCCACAGGGGAGACCCCATTTCGACTCACATACGGAGCTGATGCGGTCATCCCTGCAGAGATCGGCCTCACCAGCTATCGTGTGCAGAGCTACACGAATGACAAAAACGAAGAAGCTATGCGCCTACAGCTAGACTTGGTGGACGAGGCTCGAGCTGTGGCGGAACAGAGGTTGGCGCGATACCAGAACCTCATGTCAAAGCACTACAACACCAGGGTAAGGCACAGAGATTTTCGGATCGGCGACCTGGTGCTACGAAAGGTCATGGGCACTGCTAAAGACCCTACACAAGGGAAACTCGGACCCAATTGGGAAGGACCGTATAGAATCACATCATGGCACAGGAAGGGCACATACCACCTCGAGACCATGGACGGGAGGAAGCTCCAGCACCCATGGAATACGGAACACCTCCGGAAATACTACCAATAGAAATGGCATTCGGTCTCCCCTATTCCCCAACCCATTTCTATTTAACTAGTCTTTAATTGTTTCTTGAAGCATTTACTAGTCTTTTAATTGTTTCTAGTTTTCTGTATGAACAAGCCTTTTGCTACAATGGCTCTTTTAGTATCTTTTTCTACAGCTTTAAATCTAATGAAGGAACATTCAAGACAATGCTATGTCCTTACTACTAAGATTATTACCACAAAGTGGACGGACCTAACCAGGGTCAAACCTACAAGTCCGTAAAATGGACGGATCCCACCAAGGGTCAAAAACGTAAGTCCACAAAGTGGACGGACCTAACCAAGGTTGAACTTGCAAATCCACGAAGTGGACGGATCCCACCAAGGGTCAAACTCACAAGTCCACAAAGTGGACGGACCTAACCAAGGTCAAACTCACAAGTCCACAAAGTGGACGGACCTAACCAAGGTCGAACTTGCAAATCCACGAAGTGGACGGATCCCACCAAGGGTCAAACTCACAAGTCCACAAAGTGGACGGACCTAACCAAGGTCGAACTCACAAGTCCACAAAGTGGACGGACCTAACCAAGGTCGAACTCACAAGTCCACAAAGTGGACGGACCTAACCAAGGTCGAACTTACAAGTCCACAAAATGGACGGATCCCACCAAGGGTCAAACTCACAAGTCCACAAAGTGGACGGACCTAACCAAGGTCGAACTCACAAGTCCACAAAGTGGACAGACCTAACCAAGGTCGAACTCACAAGTCCACAAAGTGGACGGACCTAACCAAGGTTGAACTTACAAGTCCACAAAATGGACGGATCCCACCAAGGGTCAAACTCACTAGTCCTCAAAGTGGACGAACCTAACCAAGGTCGAACTCACAAGTCCACAAAGTGGACGGACCTAACCAAGGTTGAACTTACAAGTCCACAAAATGGACGAATCCCACCAAGGGTCAAACTCATAAGTCCACAAAGTGGACGGACCCAACCAAGGCCAAACTTATGGAAATCCGAAAAGTGAACGGACCTAACAGGGATCAGACTAATGTAAAAAAAAAAAAAAAAAAAAAAAAAAAAAGAGAAGGGGGTGACGGACCCTACAGACGTTCAAAGCCCCGTTACACATGATGGACGAACCCAACCAGTTCATACAATTGTACAAGTCCATAATGTGGACAGCCATCAGGGGTCACGACCACATTCCACGGAATGAACGGACCTGACTAGGGTCGCAAAAGTTATGAAGGTCCACGACGTGGACGGATCAAATTAAGCAAGTATTAAAGCATCAAGACGGATCATACACCACAATTATCAACGCAACAGTAAAAGAAGCATTTAAATAAATGAGTTAAATGTCAAATACTACGGATACAAAACGGCCCGACATACAACGGGCAAAATCCAAAGTGTTTTCAAAATACTTGAAAAAATAATAATAACAATAAATGGCTTTTTCTTCATCAGGGGCGACGGGATCTTTGGCTTTTTCTTCATCAGCGCGAGGCTCGGGGACGACGGTGACAGGCCTCTCTGCAAAAAGCTCAGCTGTGTCATCAGAAGCCTCGAGCTGAACGGACATACCTTCCACAACATTGATGTTGACGGCTGAAAAGTCAAGCTTGGGGTAAAGAGCTTTTGCCTGACGGAGTGCATCGTCAAAACCTTCATTGTAGGAAGTTCCGAGCTCAGTCAAGAGAGCGTCAGAGTCACGATACTCCTGGACGGCCTTCTCTTTGGCTAGACGGAGCTCGTTCTCCTTGTCCTCCAAAACGGTCTTGAGCTCCTCCGTCATCCTCTGGTACTCATCCTTCGTCTGCTCCGCAAGTTTGAGTTTCTGCTCCGTCACCACCTTCCAGCTTTTTAGCTCGAGCAGCTCCTCACTCGCCAGCCTGGCCTTTTCGCGGACCCTTTCAAGCGCCGTCTCCTGGTGAAGAGCCTAGTCCATCAGGCCCTTCGTCATAAGCATGGCCTGACGACCAAATGGAACTTAGTTAAAAAAATGATAATATCAATAAAAAATAATAATAAGTGAATAGCGACGGACTCTTACTTGGGCAATGCTGAAGAGGCCCGTCTCCCCCATAGCCTCCGTCGAGCGGTTACCTAGGTCCTCGTAGTCCTTGCTCCCGATAATAGAAGAGATTTTCCCCAAAGCATACTTTGGGTCTTCACGGAGGAGGACGGGCGGTTTCTTCTGGCTACCCGGAGGAGGAACCATCAGGCCTTTGCCACCCCCAGGTTTGGCTGGGGTCACCGTCTTCTTACCCTCCGCCATAAGACCTATGACGGGCTCCGTCGAAACTTTCTGTTTCTCGGGTGCACGGTCAACCTTAGGCATCGGTCTCTTCGCCAGGGGCCTGCTCGAGCCCGTCCCCATCGCACCCTCGTCCGTCTCCTTGTTCTTCGCGGCCTTACTTCTGATGGCAGCCCTTCTCTTCGCGTCGTCCATCTCTATGAAAATAAGAGCAGACGGGTAAACTCAAAGTAGTAGGTCAAGACAGTTGTAAAAGGTGACGGACTTACGCTGACGGGTGCGCTCCTCGTACTTTATCGCCGCCGGAGTGGGCTCAGGTCCGTCGCAATACCAGTGAACGGTATTAAGATTAACCAACTTCGCCCACGTCCGTTCCTCTGGCTTTGTCTTTGAAAAAATCCTCTCCAAAAAATTGTACTCCTCTAGATCAACTTGTGGACGCCGTCGCACTGAAAAATAAAAGAGACAAAATACTCAGGACGGTCATTAAAGAGTTAAAGAAAATTACCTTCGCGACACGACAGAGGGAATTATACCAGACGGGTCCAAGATTCCCCATGTCCTATCAACGGGCATGAAGTCCGTCTCCCCCGGGTGACACATCCAGCCGTCACCTTCCCGGAAGAAATAACGGCTCTTCCAATCTCGATTGGAGTCCGGGGTCTCGTAGATGACCTTCAAGACGGACTTCCTAGGGACGAAACTGTACATTCCCCTTGACTTGTCTATCTCGTCTGGACGGTAGCAGTGGAGGAACTCTCGTACGGTCAACGATCTAGAACCACTAGACATGGCTCCGTACAGCACCTCCATTGCAATAAAAACCCTCCAGGCGTTCGGGGATACCTGGCTGATGGACAGGCCCAAGTGCTGGAGGAGTTCTCGTTTTAGTCTGTTCAGAGGGAACCTAAGCAAAGCCTTTAGTGCTTGTTCGTACACCCCTAGGTCGTCCACTCCGTCGTAATAACATTTTTCTGATTTGTAAGGTAGACAGATTGGGATGTGGTCGGGTATTTGATAAATTGCCCTAATTTTTTTAAAGTGCACTTCTTTAATTGTGGACCTGAAGTTATTCACCGTCCGCTCGGGTAGCATGACGAACTCCCTAAGTCCGTCAGCCCCAACTACCGACTTAAGTCCTTCACCACCGCTGTCAGAACCTTCCTCTGGTTCGGCCAACTCCATATCCTCATTTGTTGAGGACGATGAAGTGGCAGACGGAGTCCTCTCGCTCAGTTCGTCCAGATCTTTGTAACCCGACGGGTACAATTCCTCGTAACCCGCCCCGTCGCGAACGAACGACTGGTTATTCGACGCACTAGACATTGCCTACAACGGAGCGACAAAGCCTAAGACTGACGGGTCTAAAATGAAAAGAAAGGAAGAGACAGATGCAAGAAATTTAAAGCTTCTACCATGTCAAGTATAAAAACTGAAGGTATATCAAAGTGAACGGATAGAATCACTTACCGAGGAAAGGAGTGAGCGGGTAAAAGTCGTTGCTGAAGGATGTGAACGGGTAAGCTCTGACAGGTGACGGACCCGCTCTGACAATGTAGTTTCTGCGTAAAGTAAAAGAAATGAAGGAGAGGTGCTGGTTTTTATAGATGGAGTGCACGGAAGACGAAGCGGCACTTCGATCCAAGATACGAACCACTCGACGAGTGACGCGTGTCATCCCCTTAAATGCCTCTACAGCCTGTCAGATCTCCATAGACCTGACGGCGTCATGCTCCGTAAACCCCCCTCCAAGGGCCCTCGTCACCATCAACCATAAGGTGTTGACCGTCAGCTTTATTGTTTTACCGTCTGCTTTTAAGTTCTGACCGTCACCACTTTGACTACGTCATCAACCACTCGGTCATTACGATCACCGTTCTAGTTCTTTGTTACCGCTCATTTATGCCTATCTGTCGCCCCCATGAATATAGGACCGTTGTGATTGTTTGCTTTGACCATCACCCCAATTGACCGTTTGCACAAAGGCAACGGACCAAATGGGGGTGAAGGGGGCAGCTGAAGAGGATAAAATATGAGATAAGGCTTTGCGAGCCCACCAGGCCCATGACCATGGGCCAAAAGAAGGTCGAGCCCATTCTTTGTGTGGAGCCCCTGACAGAACGAAGGCCCAGATTTGCCCACCACGTTTCAGATTCCTGAAGACTTGCTCTGCAAGGAAAGGACTTGGGCTGCAAGGATAAGACTTGCTCTGCAAGGAAAGGAGGCAAGACCTCACTACTATAAAAGCTCCAACATCCTCCTCACAGAAAGGTACGCGTGACTGATTCCTCTCTAGCACTCTAGAGTTGTAGAAAGATTTCTGACTTAACCTTCGGAGGGTGTTTGGCCGGCTCCACATCGGTGCCTCCTGTAAGGTGTTCTTGTTTTGTTCTCTTTTGAAGGTAACGGCTGCGAGCGTAAGGATCGTGCATCTCACTGGTGAACTTTTCGGCATCATCAACCACATTTTTCCACAACTAGCATTTTCCTATGTGGCAGGATGTGACTAGCTGTTTATCATTTTCATATAAATGCATCACTTTTCCTACACCGCTCTTAACTTGTCACATCAAAATTATGACAAATTTGTGGCAATTATATAATCAGTTTGCCACATAGGCATTTTCCGTTAAAAGTTAACGATAGAGATCAAATTGACTACAAGTTGAAAATAACATGGACTAAATTGACTGGTAAACCAAAATGTAAGGACCAAATTGACTGTGACATTAAAATGTGGGGGACCAAAATTGTGTTTTTGCCTTTATTTTATTTTATAGAAACACTTACTCAGTTTTCAATTGACTATAGGGCTTTTTTAGCTATTATGAATCCTGGGATGATTGTCATGTCATTTTATAATAAGAAATCATCCAATCAATAATTTCTTTCCTTTTTTCATTTTTATTTTTTATTTTTAACCAAACTACCTTCAATCATTTTGTAATTTTAGCATTGCGCAATATTACAGTGCTGCCCACACCGGAGGTAATCATAGTATCATACACAAATAAGCTATGACTAAAATATAACCACTCATATGCATACCCAAAACTCTTACTAATAATTACACAGCATTCCTTATTAAAAAATAAAAATAAATTCCTTATTAAAAAATAAAAATAAAAATAAAAAGTTTACACTGCATTACAATACGGACAAAAAAGAAAACCAGTTATTAGCAAATCTCTCTAGGTTAACAAATTCAACTGAATCTGTGGGAGGAAACATAGTCTTAGATCCCAAGAAGGAATTGTCCTTTTCAAAAATGGTGTTAAGCCTTGATCCTCAAGGTTTTGCTCAATCCCACATCGAGAAGAGACATCTCCCACTCATGCATGCCTTATAAGCCTGGGCTTAAAACATGAGTGTACCACTACTACGTCTTCTCAAAATTTTTAATCTCATTGAACTTCTTCTTACAGGTCTTCACATGAGTCCTGTACAAACCACAACATGCATGTCCTCTTGCAACAACCAATGGTCACTTAGTAAGTTTCCATCTTCCATGACCAAGGTAGTTACAATAACCCACTCGATCCATAGCCAGTATGGAAAAAACATTGATCCTTAAATCTGGAACATGTCACACATCCTTTAACATCATAGTGCTACCAACATTGGTTTCAATGCACACATCACCAATTCTCACAATTTTTGAGTAACTAGAATTACCCATCTTCACTGTACCAAAGTTTCCTGCTTTGTACGTAATAAACAACCCCTTCGTAGGGATAATATGGTGGAGGGCTGCAGAATCAATAACCCACTCAACATCATTATTAGCAACATGCTCATACTTTTGCTCTTCAATAGAAAGCACCACAACGTCCTCATCAATCACAACAGCTGTAGTACTTTTCTCATTATCATTCTTTTCATATTTTCCTTTGTTTTGTTCCTTATTCCAATGCAAATAATCTCTTCTTAAGTGACCATTTTTCCCACAATGGAAGCATTCTCTAGTTTCCTTGAATTGAGATTTATCTCTTGATTATGACCTGCCATTGAATTTTCAATCATTACGTCCTTTGCTTCTACCTCTACTCTTGTTCTCATTGACAAAAGCTTGATCTTGTGCATTATCTATATTTGCATCTCTTCTGTGAACCTCTTCACTTAAAATCAAATCTCGAATATCATCGTATTTGAGTTTGCTTTTCCTTGCAGAATTACTCACAGTCATTCTCATGGCTTCCCAACTGTTTGGTAAAAAAGCCAAAAGTATCAATGCACGAACCTCATCATCAAATTCAATTCCCACTGTGGATAATTGATTAGTGATTGTATTGAACTCATTCAAATGCTGTGCTACAGGAGTGTCTCCTGCCTTCTTCAGATTAAATAACTTATTCATCAGATACACCTTGTTGTTAGCGACGACTTTTCATACATGCTAGACAAAGCTTTCATCAAATCCACTGTGGTCTTTTCTTTCATAACATTGTGTGCAACTGATCTTGACAAAGTTAATCAAATAACTCCTAATACCTACCTATCAAGAAGGTTCCAATCTTCATTCTTCATAATTTCAGGTTTTGTCCCTAAAAGAGGCAAATGCAATTTCTTCCCATAGAGATAATCTTCAATCTACATCCTCCAATACGCAAAGTCTATTTCATCAAATTTCTCAATTCCTGAGCCCTTGCCTTCTTCTCTGGCCATTGCTTCCACTCTAACCTTAGCTCTGATACCACTTGTTGGGTCTCAAATAATATTATCACCAATATTAGCAATCAAAAATAACATTCACACACAAGAACACAAATATTTACATGGAAAACTCTTTCTCTTTGAAGGGAAAAATCATGAGACAAACTCCAAATAATTTCACTATTATCAAATATCCAAATAAAAAGCTAAAATTTCACTATTACAAATGAAAGAAAATTCATAACTTACTTCTCTTATTAAAGCTAAATTTCTTAAGAGATTCATCTGACTTAAAATAAGGGTAATTTTCATGGTTTTAAAAACTAAAACGGCCAAAGAATTGAAAAAATGGATCTTTTTTTTTTTTTTTTTTTTGGTTCTTGACTACTCCCTCCGTCCCATTTTATTTGTCCTCTATTCCATTTTAGGATGTCCCAAAATATTGTCTTATTTCTAAAAATAAAAGTTATTAGTTTACTAATATTCCTATTATACCCCTAAGCCTCATTAAGAATAACTCTTTTTAAAAAAAAACTGATAAATTTATTTAAGGGTAGTTTTGTAAACTTATACATTTTTATAAGGCAGACAAAATAATAAATAATGTTCTCTTAAAATGTTTAACTTTTCAAACAAGACAAACAAAGTGGGACGGAGGGAATATTTTTTTGATACCAGTTCCAGGTCCTAATCCTGATTCAGCTAATTAAATCGGTCTGATCCGATTCGGTTTTTAAAACAGTGATAATTTCTATTGCACACAATGTGTTTATACAACAACCAAAATCGTGATTTGAAGTTGCGATTATACATGTGTGCAATAATCACTATCCTTAAAATAAATCAACTTGGTGTCTAGTCGGTAGTTAAGCCTCGTTCCACAAGAACAATACCCACCTTGGTTTGTAATGACTAGTTGGCAATTGTCCAGATCAGATGATTCTTGAAAACCCAGTGGCAAGCCTCGATCTAACCAGGACCTGACGCTATAGTTAATATAGCTTGATTCGGGTTCGAATCAGACGGTTGCATGTGACAGCTAGCAACACCATGATTGATCTATTTGTTTGTTTGATTTTTTTTAAAACAATATATCATACTTATCTTTGTAGTTTTTTCTTGCCCTACAGATCTTTTCTTTTCTATTTTTGAAATCAAAATATCTTTGTATTTTATATAAATACATACATACATATATATATATATATATATATATTTGGGAGGTTGACAAACTAATTTTTCAAGAGCAAACTTAATGTCTATATATAAAGAGTTTTTTTGGGAGATCATTGCCCCCCTTCCCCTTGCTAGGATTAATATCGGTTTCCCATAAATAATTCAAAAACCACATTTTTCCACAACTAGGATTTTCCAACCTGGCAAAATGTGACTAGTTGTTTATCATTTTCATATAAATGCATCACTTTTCCTCTACCACTCTTAACTTGTCACATCAAAATTATGACAAATTTGTGGCACAAAAAGTTATGGTTTTAGATTTTTTTTCTTTTCTTATGATGGAAAAGTTTAGAGTTTTACTTACTTTTTCACATCATTCCTATGTTCTTAGAAAAAAGTCTAAAACCACATAAATTTTCACAACTTCTTGCCACAACTGTGATGTGGCAATGTGAAAGTCCTGGAAAAAAATTAGTAAGTTCATTTGAAAGTGACAAAGAGTTAATCATAATCTGTCACGTAAGATAATTGCGGTAAAAATTGTGACTTTGTATGTGGTACTAAAATTACTCAATTTTATTATCCTAGTTATTGAGTACTATCTTAAATGTTATGTAAAACGTGAAAATGACCCCAAAAAAAAATTATAGCAAGTAGAATATATGATTGAAGAGTTGCTAACACAAGCAGCAATCGAATTTTTATTTATTTATTTATTTATTGAAGAGCTCTAATTCCTCCCAAGAACACACAAAACAATGAAATAAATGGCTTACTCAGCAACAATGGTGATCAAATCCTTTCTGGAACTTGGAATTTAAATAGTTGAATATTTCACTAATTTTTAAAATAACTCTAGCTAACTTAAACTAGGAAAATACCTCAAATCCATGATCCAAACACTGCATAAAGGACTTCAGCCTTTTCATGACAGTCATGGTCATCGTAATAATGCAACAATAGGGGCTGGCCCATTTCAAATCTTAGTGTTTTGATGATAGCACCTGGTATGGCGTTAAAACAAGCAACTGCTTGAAGCCCCAGGCTAGTAGAAATCACAGATAGAACCCTCATTCTCACCAAACCCAGCCCCACACTAGTAAGTGTTTCTGCTGTTTGAAGTCATTAATCATCATTGTGATAACGCAAGGACCCAAAGACAATACTAGTTTCAACTTCCTTTACCTTATCGAGCTGATAGTTACTGATATGCAACCCAGCAAGCACACATTTGGGTAAGGGACAGCCACTTCTTCAGGCTCGATAAGCAGTGCAGTGAACTTAACTGCATTAGTTCAGTTGCATTTTTTACAATGAAAGATATGTTCCCTCAAGAAACCAGCTCAAAAAATCAGCTAACTCTTCCGGACAATAAACGCCATCCTACCACAACAGCACTGTGGGTACAGCTACTTCAAACTCGCTAATGGTATTAATTATCAGTAGGACAAAACAGGTGAGCAGCATGCTCTCCATTCCCAAATGAAACCAGGGAAATTTATCACATTTGTTTCATATAATACTGGCTACAGATGGACAAATGCAGATATATAACTTGACAGCATGAGAACAAGAAAAGAGAAACATTGTGCAAGCAAAATTATGCTAGGTTATACAGAGTATAGAGATAGAGACACGGAGTTCATAATATCAATCTCAAATATATAATCTAATAGACAGAACATTTTACTCTCCAAAAGCAAATAGACAGTAAACAAATAAAAGCTAGTTGCTTTATCTTTATCAGGCTGCAGCCTTCACCAACTGCTTGGATGTCCAACCAATGGTTCCAGCGGATCTGCTGCAAAGGTAGAAACAACATGGGTAGTACTAGCTTCCAAATTTCCTCTGCCTAAAAGTGAACTTTAATGAGCATTTGGGAGAACGGGTGCCCCAAAGACTAGTAATTTTCTTCCTCCTGCATTTCATTTTATTTTTGGGTCAGGATGTAATAGGAAAGTGAACACTGTCCAGAAAAGTCACTCTTCAACAACATTCACAAGCTCATATTCAATCAGTGACAGGTTATTATCTTCCTTCACAGTGAAATCAGCAGGTTCAGTGACTTCAACACGGCCCCACTTGTCCACAGCAAGCCTCATTGATCCCTTGAACATGTCAATTTTAGCATTGCGCAATATTACAGTGCTGCCCTCTTTCATCAAGTCCACTAAACAACATCCAAGATAAATAAAATCAATTAAAGGAGAAAAATTCAGACAAACTACACGATATGGTCAGTGTTTAGTTACAGAAGAACATGAAGCTGGCATCCCATCCCAAAAGTACACACAAAAATAAGCTGTTCCTAAAATTTAACCACTCATATGTGTTCACAAAACTCTTATTGATAATTACACTGCATTACCGTATGGAGGAAAAAGAAAACCGGTCATTAGCAAATCCCACCAGGTAAAATAAATTCAACCAAGTTAGATAAATCAAAGTTGAGAGTGAGAGTGCTCCCAGTAATCCGGGAGACAAACAGAGGAAAAGCATTTGAAACTAGACAACATAAAATGTATCTTGCATACAGCAAAACAATCAGTTAATCTCAAGTACTGCACAAATGCACATTATGGTATTTATCACTCCTTAGTACAAGAATTTAGAACCACCACCAATTCCTTAAGATATTTTGAAATACTTGTACCAGGAACCAGCCTGTGTCTTACAACCCCCATTGTTATTCAATCTCACTATCCCTTTGAAAGAAATATTACAAAATAAATATAATTCATGTTAATATCTGGGGGAGAAAAAAAAAAAGTAACTAAACCTGAGAATACACACCAGTGATAATAATCTATAAGATTTATGACACCTAGATTAAATGTACCGTGTGATACTACCTTCTTAAACTAAACTCTAAACGTATGCTATCTGAAAGAATGTTGAATAAACTGCTGCATGTAAAAGGGGATGGCTATAGCAAGACAGTTGAATAGAAAAATATACCAGAGGCATAATAGACCAAAAATATATCAGAGGCATAAACCGAAACACCTCATCTCTAGTTGGACCTCCTTAACGTTAAATCTTGGACTTCCAAGTTGTGAGGTGCAATCCTCTGATGTTGACATATTGGGTCACCTAGGAACAAAATGTTATCTAATTGTCATCACATTTTCAGAAATGAAACATAGCTTGGAAGCATCATTCTTTGCTTTAACCAGCAAATAAAGTTGTCTAATCACGCAACCTAGCATAAATGATTTTTTTTTTTTTTTTGGCAAGGTGGGGGTGTTGGGGGGGACCATAAGACAATATGGAAAAAAAATCAAGAATTGTGCAATCCAAAATCATTTCCAGAAGCACCTTTAAGTGAGGCAACATAAAGGCACATGCCTGATTAAAGTGAGGTAACGATACTTACAAATAGAATGTAAATCATATGTACCTAGTGTATTATTATAATCAAGTGTTTTTGATATGTGTTGAATGAGGAAATTAGGTGTATTGATTGATTTCAAATGATAAATTTTACAACAAGCTTCTAAAAAACATATAAACTAAGGTCCTCGCCTTAGTGCCTTTTTCATGGCTTAAGGTGGTTCCCTAGCTCACCTAGCACTAAAGGTGAGCGCCTTGCCTTAGAGCCACCTAGGCGAGCAAGTGCCGGCTCACCTTTGACTACAATGCCCTGGCCCCGCATAAGGTAAATAATAAACCAAAAAAATGCTGCTGGTTAATAATAACCCAAAGCAATAGCCTGAAATATACGATCATGTGAAAGATATTAAAATGCAATAGCACAGTAACAATGATTGGATGTCAAGATCAACAAGGCCCTGAATTGCAAACCAAAACAAATAGAGGGTGTTTGGTTTGAGAAAAAAGTAGGTGTTTTTGGTATTCATTTTCAGTTTTTTTCGTGGGACCCACCACTAAAAAACGGTTTGGCTTGACGATTTGTACTTAGTTTTCATTTTCAGTATCCTAAAATTTGGATTTGAATACAAAAAATGAACACACATTTCCAGCGTTTTCATTTTCAGCGAAAACGAGTAGTGGCATTCTTGCTAATTTCTTGAAAACGACTGGGACCCCACCAACTGTTAAGACCCCTCAAGTCAGACCTGCACAGTAACTGAAGTGACCCGTGTAAGTGAAAAAAGGTGTTTTTCCCTAAAATAGAGAACAACAGCCAAACCGGAGAAGGGTCGTACTCAAATTATGTATTCAAATCAGGTTCCCAAACAAACTCAAATGTGAAAATGGATTATTTTTTCTATATTCAGATTCTTAAAAAGAATACAGAAGAGTGAAAATGAAAAGTGAATACACTATTTTTTAGAACTAAACATCATCATAATGATCGAACAGAAAAGAAAGGTGCAATTGGCTTCCCATGTTGGTATCATCATAATTGTAAATAACAATTCCAATAAATATTTTCAAGAGAAAGCTTATGCCCTCAAATAAATGAATGTGAGAGAATTCCAACATTAGCACAGTATGCTAAGCACTCTGAAAAGACTTGTGAAAGCATTCATATTTTTACACAATTGATAACTTATGAAACAGTCTAAATGAAGAACGAAACAGCTACCCTTTGGCTGCATAAAGACAGCCTTCAACAGCACAAACTTTCAACACAAGAATTTCTTGAATAATACTCTAATCCCTCGACCTAATTGAAAACCAATTCTATTTAATAAATAGCTGCATCAGTTCATCTATAGGAACACCCAGAAACATGTCTACCTTTAAGGATTTCCTATTGCCAAAATAGTTAATTGTTTGACAGAAAACTCAAAAATTAAAAAGTTTAATTAATTGTCAATTATCATATCAACCACATTAATTACCCTCATAATCTGTGGTTCAAATGTATAATACCAACCAACATGTCCTGTCATCACTTTAAAAGAATAAGATGAAAAATTTTCTGGATAAAGAAACAATTATGCTCCCTAAAAAAAATGGATCCATAAAAGTAGGATCTTATAACACAATTTTATTTTATAAGGAGGATCTTATAACACAATAAAAATTACAAACTAAACCAACCTGAAATAAAAATATACACTTGATCCACGCTATATAAATCTTAGCTTAGATTTAAAAGGAACAGTGATAACAAAATGTCTAACAAAAGAAAAAACTATAAGCAGTCCATAGTTTAAAATTAAAAGAAATGTACCTTGATCATTTCTAGCCGTGAAAATAATCAACCCTGTCTCGTCACCCACCAAGCATTCAGCAATTCGCATTTGGCGTACTTGAGGACCATCAGCACGACCCTTCTGCAATACCATCTTGGTACTGACAACCTTCACGGTGAGAGTATGCCCGCTAGTGCCAGGACGAAGCTGGTCAACCTTAGTGAATGTGGGTTTCCTCAATCCTGGTTTTGATTCTGCCATTTTTGACAAACCTAAAGAACCCCAAAACAACAAATTATTCAGCAAGACGACAATCAGAAACAACGCTGCCAAAAGCACAGCACCGAATAACCAAAATTGATTGCTTCAAACTGTGTTAAAGCTTGATTAGTCTGATTTTTTTGAGTGATAAAAACTACACTCATTTGATCCCAATTACCAATATATGGCTCCTCTGAAAAAAAAAACCATTATGTTTATTCTGGATGCTAAGCAAATTTAGAAACTTTCATCAATTTGAAACCAATCGCCTTAAGCCTAACACATATTTGCCCAATGGGTTCTCTTCTAAGACCAATAACAATAAGAACTAAAAAACAAAAATTTAATACTGACATCTAATGCTTAATCTTTCACCCACATTTTCTCACCAACCAAACAAATCATAAAAAATAGATACACCTACACAAACCATGTAATCAAATGCATGTACAACTTTTAGAACTCATGCTTTTCATCAATCTTCATATATAATACTCAATCAAATTATTAACAAATAAAAAATCACTTCCAAAAATTGCAGATTTTGATGGTCAAAGTAACAGATCGGAGAGAAATAAAAGCAAATCACGAACTAAATATAGGAAATCGAAAACCCAATTGCTTTTTTTTCATTAATTTAGAAACGAATAACGACATTAACAAAAAAAAAAATTAACATGTTAATAAACTTTTGAAATTGGAAATAACGAAAAAAAAGTTAGAAATAATTGAAAATGAGATCGAAGAAATTAGGGTTGGAGTGATCATCACCTTGAATTGAATTTTTTTGCAGATGCGAAGAAAATTTGTGAGTTGGTGAGAGAGGGAGAGAGATCTGAGGAAAATGAGAAAACGTAGGCGTCTAGAAAAAGTTTTACAAACTAAAAGGGGACTCGGTGTTGTGAAATTAGTGGTGGACCCTTGATCTTTATCACGTGACGACTAATCTTGACCTTACACGTGCGTCTCCTAAAACTTGTACTACTGCTATTTTGTACAAACAATTTCTTATTAGGATTTATGACTATTTAATAGATGAAGTTTTGTCAGTCTAATTAGCTCAACTAGTAAAATTTCTGAATGCTGAATAACAGATTTAAGCTTCAATCATTGTTTGTCTATATCATAAATCGATTGGTGTTTTAGTATAATGATAAACAATTATCATCAAAAACAAACATTGTAAGTTAAAACTCTCAAAAATAAATAAATAAATAAATAAAGTGAAAGTTTTTACAAGTTACAAATAAAAATTGGTTGTTGTTGTTTCGAACGAACGTTTTGATTTTTCGAATAGTTTTTTTTTTTTTTTTTCTTTAGATTAAAAAATCTTCTATAATTTTTTAAGTAACTTTTTTACATTGTCTATTCATAAGAATTTTCAATGTTTTTTCTTTTTTTTTTTTACTCTTTGGAAAACAAGTCATGCAACACTATAAAAGATTTAAATTCTTTACAATTTTTGTCAGTCTAATTAGCTCAACTAGTAAAATTTCTGAATGCTGAATAACAGATTTAAGCTTCAATCATTGTTTGTCTATATCATAAATCGATTGGTGTTTTAGTATAATGATAAACAATTATCATCAAAAACAAACATTGTAAGTTAAAACTCTCAAAAATAAATAAATAAATAAATAAAGTGAAAGTTTTTACAAGTTACAAATAAAAATTGGTTGTTGTTGTTTCGAACGAACGTTTTGATTTTTCGAATAGTTTTTTTTTTTTTTTTCTTTAGATTAAAAAATCTTCTATAATTTTTTAAGTAACTTTTTTACATTGTCTATTCATAAGAATTTTCAATGTTTTTTCTTTTTTTTTTTTACTCTTTGGAAAACAAGTCATGCAACACTATAAAAGATTTAAATTCTTTACAATTCTTGTGGATAGTACCAACAAATTTCCTCCGTGTAAACCTAATCCATCAGAAAGTAATGGTATTTGCTTATCATGAATGGGGCATTAGCCAAGCACATTGAGAGGGTCCAATATTGATCATCTATTTCTACAGTACATCCTCCTCTCAAATAAAAAATTACTAATCCAAATAACATGTGCATGTTGAGTCTGTTGAAAAACTCAACATGAAGATGTTACTTAGGGTTTATGCATCCAACCACCAACCCAACCAAATCTACCCAACTCAACCAGGCGCCACAAGTTAATTTTTATGGATTGATCGGTTGGGTTGGGTTTGGATTGATAATTTTTTCAACCCACATGATCCAACCCAACTCATCCATATGTAAGTTTATTTTATAATATTTATTTTAGTTTTTTTTTTTAGTTTGATTTATTGAGAATTAGTTTTGATGAATTTAAAAATAATATGTGAATTGTAATAATTTATTAAAAATGTAATTAGAGCATTAGGATTAGATGTATTAAATGCTAAATTTTGTGCATTTTACACACCAAAAACCAAAAACAAACCTCCATCAAATGTGTCAAATGCCAAATAAATTTGACATGAGCTACAGTAATGTTCTAATAATAGGAGGGTTTGGGCCGTACAGCTAGATGTGCTAAATATATTTAGGTATTTTTTTATTCAATTCTCTCTCTCTCTCTCTCTCTCTCTCTCTCTCTCTCTCTCTCTCTCTCTCTCATGTATATCCCCACATGCTAAATATATTTGTTTTTGTTAATTTTTTTTTTCATATAGATAAGGTTTGTTTTAGATTATTTTAATGTATTGTTGTAATCTTAAAATAGAAAATGTAATTTAAGGTGTATTTTCAAATGATGTTTTAAATAGATAAAGTAATTTTTTAATGTATTAAAATAGCATTTGTTTTAAGGGTCCGTTTGGATACAGCTGAAAACTGAAAATTGAAACTGAAAACTAAAAAACACTGTAGTAAAATAATTTTTAAATGTGTAAATAGTACCGTGAGACCCATTTTTAATGAAAAAGTTGCTGAAAAATGAAATTTGTGGGTCCGTGAACAGCACAGTGTGCACTAATTGGTTGAAAAGAATAAGAAAAGTCAAACTTTGCTGCTACTATTAATTGAAAAGTGCATGAACAGTAGCCGTAAGTCTCACAAACGCGTGCCCAAAAAAAAAAAAAAAACGCTAAACGCAGACGCCCAATCCAAACGTAGCCTAAGTTTTAACACAACTGATATTAATTGCTCATAAATAGTTTTTTTTTTTTTTTTACCAAATAAACATGCATTAATCAAAAGGAGATAGTACACAAAGAAACCACCAGGCTTATACAAAGTTTGGATTTACCTTGCAATGGTGTACAGGGAAGCAAGTTGTAATATAAGCTAAATCTATCACATGTGAGATTACTTCATTGGCACAAAAAGGTAATTCGCAGTCAGTCCCTGTTGCTGAAGCTGATTTAAATCTGAGATGAGGGTCTGTTCCAGCCAAGACGGGTTTCTAGATCGATTGCAAACCTATACAAGTCCCTTTCTATTGCTGAGAATTAATATCCTGTAGTAGCCCAGCTCCACAACCTTGAAAATTGCTAATCCCACAGCATCCTAGATTGCAAGGTGTTGAGGTTTCCTTTCACTGCTAGCTCCTCCTATGAATAGAATGTTTCCTTCCAGTGTTTTTACCTCAAAAGCATATCCACTCCTCTTGGATCTTCTGTTTTTGTTTGCTGCCACTTTAAGCATAATCTGCCAATTCTGATTGGAGAGAATCTGATGAGGTTGCTGTTTGAAAATAGGCCTCTGTTCCTGATTATCTTGGAATGCTTCATGGTACTTGCAAATGAGAGACTGTGATGTTAGAACAACCTCCATAGAGTTAGGTAGTTTTCCTTGATGGAGAACCGTATTCCTATGGTTCCATATGGACCAGAGAATGGTAAAGATGGACTACAGGAAACACATTCTGACATTCTCCTAGGGTTCATTTTGCAGAATACAAGCTTCCACCCACTGCTTTACTGAATTGCGACATAGTTTTAAGGTTCTAATCTCCAAATTGGATCCATGCCAGATAACTCGAGCAAAAGGACAATGCATGAATAGGTGATTTATGGATTCCTCATCTTCATTGCACATGAGACATTTGCTTGAAATTGTGATACCCCTGTTGTTTAGTACCTCAAAAACAGGCAGACTATCATGAAGTAATTTCCAAATAAAAGTAAGAATTTTCAACGGAAGTTTCACTTTCCAAATCAATCTCCATACAATGTGAGAAACACCACAGGGCCAGAGTGAACTTTTTCAGTCCAAGTTCACCCATGCACTTTGGTTGACAAATTTTATCCCAGCTAATCAAATGTAACTTCCTAGTACCAAGGTCATGTCCCCACCAAAAGGCTCTAGTGATAGCAGCGAATTTGCTGCATACTATGTCAAGGATTCTAAAACAAGAGAAAGTATACAAGGGCATGGCTAGTAGAACTGATGATATCAAAGTAGTTCTGTCAGCTTGGGAAAGTAGTTTGGCTTTCCATCCTTGAAGCTTTTTTTGCACCATATCAATAATGTCTTGGAAGTCAATCACCCTTCTTCCTCTAAGTTTGAAATTGATCCCTAAGTATTTACTAGGATTCTGAACAAGGTTCATCTAAAGGGAAATGGCAAGGAATTCCTGAGCATTCTGAGGGATATTTGAATAGTAAAAGAGGTCAAATTTGTTGTAATTAATTCTTTGACCCCAGATTGAGCGATACCACAAGATTATTTTCCTAAGATTATAAAGAGATGCTTATTATTCTAAAAAAAGAATAAGGAATCATCAGCGAAAAAAAAAAAGGTGGGTGAAGGATACACCATTCCTCCCTACCTGGATTCCTTTGATATTTTTCTATTCTTTTTCTTTTGAAAGGGCTAGAGAGAGAATGTTGGCACAAAACAAGAATAGATAAGGTGAGATAGGGTCTCCCTATCTTAAGCCTCTAGATGAGTTAAAGAGTTGAGTAGGACTACCATTCACCAGTAAAGAATATTGGATAGAAGTGACACATTCCATGATCCAATTAACCCAGGTGTTGCTAAAGTTCATAGAGAGTAAGACAGTTTTGAGAAAATTCCTATTAACCTTATCATAAGCTCTACGCATATCTATTTTCAAGACTCCAAAAACTTTTTCCTACCTTTTTTTTTTACCTAAGAATGTCAAAAATCTTGTGAGCAAGCAGAATATTGTCAGTGATGTTCCACCCATGTTTCATGTAACAATGTAAGCACAATCTATGATTCTCATAAATAAAATAAAATTTAAAAAAAAAAAAAGTGGGCAATTTATAAACGGGCAACCTGGCCCATTACTCATTGCTGATATGTCAAGGAACCATTGGAGGAAATTTTTTTTTGTGTGTACTAGTAGCGATCAAAGAAGCGCCATATGTAAGCCAGGAATTCGAGGCCAAAGGTTTGAGAAAGAGATAAGCCGTTAAAAACTCTCTACTTTCAGTTTAGAGTGACAGTTGAAAACACAGTCATAGGAAACCATGTTCACATCCACACCTTCTCAACTCACAGCCTTTCACTCTCTCCCCCTACTGCCACCATTATCACCACCACAACCAAATCCATTCCGAGAAACCACCAAGAGAACCATCCCCACTACAACTATATCTGTTTCAGTCAGAAAACTTGGTCTTTCTCCATTTCGTCTCAGAGTTTCTGCTAATTCACAAGCTGCTCCTGCCTCTGCTGAAGCTTCTAAACTGTCCTCTATACCATCTGAGATGAAGGCTTGGGTGTATGGAGAATATGGGGGTGTTGATGTTTTGAAGTTTGACTCCAAGGTTTCTGTGCCGGAAGTGAAGGAGGACCAGGTTCTGGTCAAGGTTGTTGCTGCTGCGCTTAACCCTGTGGATTTCAAGAGGAGGCAGGGAAAGTTCAAGGCCACTGATTCACCTCTTCCGGTAATTTTCCTTTTTGGTTTTGTTTTTTGGGATGTTTGGTTTATGAGAAAATGTGAAGAAGTGGTGGAATTTAGATTTTTTATGAAACATGCTTTGTTAGTTTTGAACCCAAGAAGTCGTACTTGATTAAAGAAGGAATAGAGAACTTGAGATTTAAATTTTTGTATATATATTTTTTAAGTAATCAAGTGTAATATTAGCAAAATTGTGGAATTCTAAGATAAATTATCATGTGCAAAATTTAAGTTATTATAAAATTGTGAATTTAATCATAGAACTATTAGTCTAACACTCTATTTCATATGTGGATGTATATTTTCCTTACTTTTTAGATGTAAGGTAGAATGAATATGACAAATTACTGCTTATCCCAAAAGAAAAGTTTTAAGTTGTTTGGAAAGACGACTTTGATCATTTAACCATTATTTTACGTTATCTCTTTTGTTTGCTTGAATTTTTGTTAGGATTGCAATGTTTGTTGAGCTTTTTACATGAATAATGAATAGGTTTGAGAAATTTATGCTGCGGGGAACAATTAGAAATGGTTAACTTTTTGTGGAGAAATTGTCAATTACTAAGGAAGACTCATAAGGGATGCCTTTGTCTTGAAGTAATTTTGTAGAAAAGGGTTGTTTATATTCTGAAGCAAACTTGAAATTAAATTGGTACAAAATACAAAGTATGAATATTTTGTAACATGGTCCTGTTTTTGCAAAGCTGAAATTGTTCAATGTAAAATTGAAAGGTTAAAAAGAGGAAGGGTCTGTGAATAATGTATTAATTTAATTTTAATTATTTTTGATAGGTTTTCTTATGTCTATCACATATCATATTAGTGGTGTTGGGTTCATTTGGATCGTTAACTAAGGGGTTCTTCTTCACTTTGTTTGCTGCTAGACTGTTCCAGGCTATGATGTTGCGGGTGTGGTTGTAAAAGTGGGCAGTCAAGTAAAGGATCTAAAAGTGGGGGATGAAGTATATGGAGATATAAATGAGAAAGCATTGGACGGGCCTGAGCAATTTGGTTCTCTTGCAGAGTACACAGCTGTCCAGGAAAAATTATTGGCTCCGAAGCCGAAGAATCTGGATTTTGTTCAGGCTGCTGGGCTACCACTTGCAATTGAGACTGCCTATGAGGGTCTAGAAAGAACTGGGTTTTCTGCTGGTAAATCTATTCTTGTTTTGAATGGTGCGGGTGGAGTTGGAAGCCTAGTAATTCAGGTACTCGTCTTTCTAACTAATTATATTTTTTTTTCCAATGCTGCTGCAAACACAGAATCAAATGCTTGACAAAGAGTTGATAACTTAGGTGTATTTTGTAAATATCGAAGTTCATTTGCAGGATGCCAAGAACCATACCTCAATTAGATGAGGTATAGTTCTTCAATCTGCTTATCTGATGTACTCCAGAATTCAGCTAACTCATGTCATCTCTTGTACCTTTACAATTTTATATCCTCTCATTTTTTATAGTCTCAAATTCTTACATGGATGTGATCAATCTTGGGCAATTTCTTTTTTTTTTTTGGTCATCTACGTACTAATTGCATGGACATGTTTACATAACCTTGCCAATTCACTTCTGCCTCTGATTTCTGGATTGCCTATATTATTCACCAGCATTGTTTCAGTTGTTAGTCAGATCCTACAAGTAATATTAAGCACAACTGGAAAAAGAGGTAAGTCACATGCATTACTAAAGATAAAACCTTTCAACTGGGCAAAGGAGTGAAAGCTATGCTGGATCTTAAAATAATAGAATGGGGGAATGTTCTAATGACTTTTGAATGTCATATAAAGGCAAATCCTACTTTCAATTTTCTTTATTTTTTCCTTCTTTTAATTTTTCTGTTGCTGCAGCTAGCCAAGCAAGTATTTGGTGCCTCAAAAGTTGCAGCAACTTCAAGCACTGGAAAATTGGAGTTGTTGAAGAGCTTGGGTGTTGATTTGGCTATTGATTACACTAAGGAGAACTTTGAAGATTTGCCAGAAAAATTTGATGTTGTCTATGATGCTATTGGTAAGATTTTGTACAACTTTCATATACAGTTGTATTTGCATGTCTTCCAGGTCTTTGATGGTCACAAAGAAAGTCATGATAGATGAAAACCTTATGCTTTTCTTTTGAAATGACAGGGCAGTGTGATAAGGCAGTGAAAGTAGTGAAAGAAGGGGGCAGTGTGGTAGCGCTAACTGGCGCGGTCACACCTCCTGGCTTCAGATTTGTAGTAACTTCCAATGGAGCTGTTCTGAGGAAACTGAACCCCTATTTAGAAAGTGGGAAGGTGAAGCCTGTAATAGACCCCAAGGGGCCATTCCCATTCACCAAGGTTGTCGAGGCTTTCTCATACATTGAGACAAACCGAGCAACTGGAAAGGTTGTTGTACATCCAATTCCATGAGAAGAATGAAAAGCGCAATTTTGCATTGTATTAGTTAAATGTATGCTAATTTAAGTTATAACACATGAACATTTTGTGTTGGAGTGCTGAGTGATCTTTGTCATTCTCATTCGGCTTGTTCATGGCCAATAAAGGAATTCCCTTATAATGGTATGCCATCCTATGCAAAAAGGAATACTCACGATTACCAAACAATTGTCACCCATAATAACTGTATGGACCATGGACTTGGATTTACTTGGATTTAATATGGTGTTTCCCCTAGAAAAATGCCCTCTACAATAGTCAGAAACTCAAAATATCAAAATGCCCATGACTTTGCAAATTTTCAATGCTCTCCACTAAGCAAAGACGCTTGGCAAGCTAGTGAATATGGGCAATTAATGGAGAACAACAGCATGAAGTACGACACACCAAATCATGGCCTGGTTAAACTAGGCAAGTCTATCAGCCAAAGAGGCCAAGGAAGAAAAAGCCCAACCTAGAGTATCTATGGCAAACAACATAAACGACTTGGACTTACGGCTGACCCAAGCATCAAATTTTTTAAATTAGAAATACCATTATCAAATCCTACGGTTACACACTGAGAATTATGACAATACTGGAGCAATTATAAAACCCATTACAGCCATAACATGTAATGGCTAAAAAATATATACGTCCTAAGAGAGCGTATAAATTAAGAAATCTTAATTCTACATAGGTATGTTTAAAATATATACGTCCTAAGAGAGCCTATAAATTAAGAAATCATTGTTTCTTATTATAATACAATGCAATAATTTATGAAAATGGAACTAGGCTGTTTTTAAACTTTCGAAATTATTTATGATGGAATCCATACTAATTGTCACAACAATGTCTTTTTCAAAGAATAACATCATGGCGTTCATCAAAAACTTATCCTGCATTTTATTGCGAAACTTAGTTTTGGTGACATTCATAGTTGAAAACGCTAGTTCCATAGTTGTAGTAGAAACTAGAAGAGTAAACACAAGTGTGACCACTCTACAAACAAGCAAGTAATATTCTAATTTTTTAGTTCTCACCGGTCCATTCAACAAGTATGACCATTGTAGTTCTATTTAAATTTTTGGGTAAATTGCATATAACACCCCTAAAGTTTGGGGGTGTTTGGATTTTACACCCTAATGTTTCAGAATTTGGACTTTACTCTCTAAAATTTAGAAGTGTTTAGATTTTACACCCCCAAATTCTAAAATTTTAGGGTGTAAAATCTAAACACTTTCAAATTTTAGAGAGTAAAATCTAAACATTCCTAAATTTTATGGGATAAAATCCAAATTCTAAAATGTCAGGGTGTAAAATCCAAACACCACAAACTTCAGGGGGTAAAATCCAAATTTTGAAATTTCAGGGTGTAAAATTCAAACGCCTCTAAACTTTAGGGATGTAATTTGCAATTTACCCTAAATTGCTAAAATTAATACTTATATATACTAAGGTTCTGTTTAGAATCTGCTTATTTTACTGAAACTGAATTTTTTTTTTGCTGAAAGTACTATAGATAAAGGTAAAAGTTAGCTGAAATAGTACAGTAAGATACATAAATAGTACCAAAAAATGCAATAGGCTCCATGAATAGTAGCAAAAATAAGCCGAATAGTAAAATAAGCTAGCAATTTTCATCCATGCCAAATGCACACTAATATTTATAAAAATAAATAAAAAAGGGGGTCATTGCCCCCCAAAGCCTAGGAAAAGCTCTGTCTCTGATTCTACATCCTCTCACATTCATGATAATTACTCATTCAAGGTATTCATATCTTCTTTAAGTATCGAAGTTATTAGGTTGATACCACACTAGTGTCACTTCAAGCTCTTTCTATTTTTAGGAGGAGTCCGTCTGATTTGTCCGCCATTTAATTTAATCAATTGCTTCACTGCTTATGATTATTTTTAGGGGAAATTACACTTTGCCCCACCTGTGGTTTGGTCGAAAAACACTTTGCCTACCTGTGGTTTAAAAATTTGCACTTTACCCACCTGAGATAAGCTTCATTTGTCTCCCGTTACCCACCTCTATTAAAAACATGTGTAAATTTGTATTTTTGTTACCCTTCGATGAATCTCCTCTCAAAACATAAAAAATAAAAAAATAAAAAAAATAAAAAATCAAGAAAGAAGAAGATCTAAAAGATAGGTTTTGTAAAAATTAAAACCTAAATTTTAGATCTTCTTTGTTTTAATAATAACTTTTGACTATAGCTCTGAATGTGAACGTGAACGTCAACATGAGTGTGAAATGACTACAACTTTTAGATTTTAACAGAGGTTATGTGAAAAAATCTATCTTTTCACATAAACCACCACCTTACCTTCTCTTCCTAAATTCTAATACTTTTTGCCTTTGGCACCAAATTTTTCCTCACCAACCCTCTTTGATTATCCTTGGGTTCCACACTTCTCTTCAGGTACAATACCAAACAATGGTTTCCTTTTTCCAAAGTTCCTTGATTTTAGGTAGAGTTAGTCCATGCTTGACTTGTCCAACTGGGTCTTTGCTCATAAGCATTCTGCCCAGTTGATGCCCTTGACTCATTCACCGCAGTGAAATGTTGCTTTCTTTTTTTTTTCTTCATGTTTTGGCTTTTTGGGTTTTCTTCAATCTTGGTTTTAAGGCTTTGTACAAGAGAAGGTTATTGTGTTTGGAGAATTGGGTTTGTCTTTACTTTAACAACTCCAAAAAAGGTCGTAGGTTGGTGGGGTTGACTTTGGTTTATAAGGTCATAGATTAGGAAATCCTCTCAAAGAAATCTTTTGGTGTTTGTTTTGGTTTCCTTAAATTCTAATCTCATGTCTTATGATGAGTGTTTTAGGTGTTTGGGGTGGCATTTTTTTGTTTTTGGTTTTCTTGAACTTCTTTTATTATTTTTGGGTTTCAAACTTTGTTACTCTCCTACTAACTTGTAATTGATACCAACTTCAGAAGCTCGGAAATGGATAATTTTTATAAGATAACACAAAACCTATAAATTAGTCTTCCTTTAAGTTAAGTTTTAATTTTTCCCAAACCTAACTTTTAGATCCTTTTTTCTCTTGATTTTTTTAGTTTTTTATGTTTTGAGAGGAGAGAGACATAAATGGGTAGCAAAAATACAAATTTACCCATGTTTTTAATAGATGTGGGTAACTGGAGACAAACAGAACTTACCTCAGGTAGGTAAAATGTTAATTTTTAAACTGCAAGTATGCAAAGTGTTTTTGGGCAAATCACAGGTGGGCAAATTGTAATTTCCCTTTATTTTTACTTGAAAAAGCATTGAGTTAGACCTCCCAATTATAACTAATTCCAATTTAAAGCCAATTATTCAATTAAGCCCAATTAATGAATTAACCAATTGATTGATACATGGATAAACACAATAAAGCATCAAATCTGAACAAAACAATCACCTAAACACTGTGAAGTGTTTATAAAGAGAAAAATGCAATTTTGGAAAAAAAACTCTACAAGTCCTATAACACCAACCAATCCACTAGTAAGAATAGTTTCAATACATAACACTTACAAACTAGCTCCAAGCAACATAAATGAAAATGTATTCAAGCTCCCCAATCCTGCTCATAATCGATTGCACCAATCCTTTCTCTTTAGAAGCTACCAATTTCGCAAGTTAAGCCGCCCCCCACAAGATCAATTCTCCTTGGCAACTTCAAGGTCTCTTAAAGATTTTAGGATTGCTCTTGTGATTCCCATCACCAAGCTTCAAAAAGATCACTCGGGGTATCTCTAGTGTGCATAGCTTGGGTCTCCTATCTAAGGATATGTCAATTGGAGAGGATGAAGGTGTAGACTATAATGGGTTTTTCTCCTAAGAAAAATGGGTAGCTCTCTCACTCTCAATCTGGGAATTCTTATGGCCTTTTTATGGGTATTGTGAGATATATAAGAGGGCTATTTGGATTGGAAATGTTGGGAAGGAAAGTAACAACTTTCTCTCAAGTTGTGATTTTCACTTGACTGAATTATTCGTGAGTTTCTCATATGACTCTCTGATGAACTAATTTTTAAAAGTTGTACTTTTGTGTGAAATTCGCTTGATATACCCTGATTCGCTTAACCGAAATTATTCAATCAGCAACTCCACATTTTAGCACTTGGTCCTCTAATCTAATGTGCAATACAACTTGATTGATAAGGATAATTCCAAATGGATGTTAAACTCATTCATGTAAGATGAAGCCGACGGTCCCAATGAACTCATCAGCCTTACTTGTGCATTCAAAGACATAAAGGACATCACCTCAAGGTCGACAACTCCACCTTAAGATCAACAACACTTGTATGAGACGACCAAAATGCCTAGATGGGATAAGAAGCTGACGAAAGGAAGCTAACAGGGATAAAGAAACCTTTGACGGGTCTGACAAGGCCTTGCTTGGCCTCCACGTATGAGTTTATAAGGAAACATCTTGCGCCCCACGGTTAACCATAATCAAGAGGATTTCCACAAGGAAAGGATCCCGCAAAATACGTGTATTAATGAAAATCTTATCGACAAGGAAAGACCTTCTCCACCAAGGAACGAATGTCAACTCTACACTACTATAAAAACCTCAAAACTCTCACAAATCAAGGTACGCATAACTTATCCAACTCTAGCACTCTAGAGTTGTGAAAAAAGTTCTCTAACTTAACCTTCAGAGGGTCTTTGCCCAATACCACACCATTACTCTCTTGAGATCCTCTTTTTTTGTGTTGTGCAGATGTTGTCTTGAGCATGTGAGGACTATGTAACTTACTGACGATTTTTAGTATCATCATTGATAAAAACAAATACAAGTAATGGTCTGTTTGGACTTCCTCCCTCCCTCTCAATCTTAACAAACCATAAATGATTGCAAAAATAATAAAATATGCCAACACTAGAAAATTCTAAGATATTGTTTATTTTTTATTTTATTATTTCATTATCTTCTATCTATTATTGATAATGTTTTTGTTCTTTTGTATTTAAATTATATAAATGTAGACTCATGAATTTGTATGTAACATAATTGACACAACTTAAAATATAAAGACACAGTGTGAATTGTATTTTGGCTTTAGATTAATTCATCCACCGTTACGAAGTATATCGTGTCCCCATCATGCACCCGCAGCCTGCAGGCCTTCTTTAATTCACTCCCAAGTCCCTACAACTGTCGTTAGACAGTTGGCGGTTTAATGCAATTATACCGTGTATATTGTTAGGTGTACGTTTCACATTGAATGTGATACAGACTATTATTTTGCATTACTAATTTTCTATTGCCGACAAGAGCTTTATAACTAATTAACACTATTTCAACAAACAATAACTATTTCAAGAATAAAGTGTTTAGGAGTTTGAGGGAATAAGAAATTGAGTTACGAGATTAACAGTATATTATAACTGTGGGGTCAAAGAATTCAGCAATTTCAGGCCACTTTATACAAAACTCAAGGCCCATGTCGAGGAGGAAGAAACGCCTGAGGATGAACAAAGAGAGTCCAAGTTGCCAAGAGACATCGTCGAGGACAATCCTGTCTTTGGCCAACCGAGATCATAATAAGGAAGAGTGGCATGCCATTAAAGGTAGCCTCCAAGGGCATCCCAAGAAAAAGGACCAATACAGTGGGCCAACTATGGGAGCATAGTGGAGGAGCAATTCCAAGAGAGAATGTCACCTCCGCATTAAATGCCCACAACTAACGATCTAGTCGCATTAATGAGAAAATGACCCCTGAGCAGTACTGTCTTGGTTGCTGCAACTCACGGAAGGTTTGGGAAGGTGGCAGATGGAACAAGCATTCAATTAGCAACCTGCATGATCAACAAATGGAGGGCCAAGATCAACTCAAAGGGGATATATAATGTAAGAAACCCTCCAGAAAAGAAAAGGAAGAGAGGGGGAGAGAGAGAAGACGGTGGCAGTTTGCATCGTCTTGGAAAGTCTTTGTAACCAAGCGCTGAAGAAATAATAAGAATAACCAATTCCTAGGACCAATCCCGAGAACAAAGTTTCACACTTTAGCCCACGTACTTGTTATTCAATCTACTTACAATCATATCTAGCTATTGTAACCCTCACTAAATCCTAGTTCTTGAACCCATTCTCCACAAATTCATTGTATTGGACTAGTTGGGCCTGAGTCCACTCATGTAACAGTAAAAGTGCTCAAACCCAGTCTCTACAATAACTATTTTAACAAACAAACAAAATTTGCCATCCCTTCTGATGTACTTAGAGTTGAGAACCTCCAATATTCATATAACTTCCGTTGATTAATTATTGATTAACTATTTGAAAACAATTTATTTAGTTTTTTGTTGAAATTTTTTGCTAAAAATATATTTGTATTTTAAAAAAGAAAAGTTTCAAAAAACTATAACGGCACATAAAAGTAAAAAGTTAGCTTATAATTTAATCCCAAACACATATAATTGTGATTTATAATTTATTTTAAAACAAATGAATATAATTTCCATTCACCACAAAGAAAAACTAGCCTCATCACACGCACTTTGTACGTGTAATGATGGTTTTTGTTGTGTTTTTTTTTTTTTTTTCCTTTTTCTTTTTCTAGTCTAGTGTCATAATTTTTTTTTTTTTTTTAATTTGGATAAATTTGTTTTGAAGACATGGGTTAGTAGGAGAGTGCCTTATTTTGTTGGCATTTTAAATAGAATTGGAGATATATTTTTACAGAGTTATCGGTAAGTTTTTTCCATATTAAACATAAGATTTAGAGGTATTTAACCATATAAAAGTTCAGTTCAATGTGGAGAATTCGCTTATAGATACATAAATAAAAATATATACTCAAAGCTGTATGCCACATGCAGCTGATAATATATGAATGAACCTAATCCTTTGAGGAGTAAAAAAAAACCTAATCCGACCAAAAACAAATAATGAACCCACGCTTGACACTTGAAACCGTCCTTCTGAAAGAATCAAAATTGTACAGCACAATAATTCAATTAACCTGCGGAGGAGAAAGGAACAACTCAATGATGCCCTAGATTTACTAGCAATTGCTGTGATCGGTTACGTACAAAAGTGAATTTCATAACTGCGCGGCGCGTGAAGTGATGGGGAATCTCCAAAAATAATCAATGCTGAATGCTCGATCTTCTCCTTTCACAATAACTCAAATGGTCATGTACTGATCAGTAATCATAGTTCTATAAATTTCCAAAAATTATATTAAAGTTATTACAATTCGTGACTTGAAGTGACTATTATTTTTAGGGTATAAGTAAAACTGTCTACAAAAATTTAGGTGTAGTAAACATTACTTTTTATATATAATATATAACTAAGCAAAAGTAAACATCGTTCAGCGGGTATCAAAAAGTATCTTCCCTTCCTGTTGATCATTTTCTACAGCAGCCAACCTGTCTATAAGGCTGCGTTTGGTTCGTGTAAAAGTATTTTCAGAAAATAGATATTTTTTGGAAATGCTATTTTTCGGAAAAGAAAATGTTTTTATGTGTTTGGTTGCATTTCAAAAAAATTTTCGGAAAATATTTTCTGATGTTTGGTTATGTTCTTGAAAATACCATAGAAAACACATTTTCTACTTGTTGCTCACATTTTCTCAGTTACCAAACAAACACATAATGTCATTCATTCCTAAAATCACAAATAAAACCCAGAAAAGATCACATTTTCTCGGTGAGATCGCGATCGCGATGATCTCGATCGGCGAGATCGCGATCGCAATCTCGCCGATCTCGATCATCGCGATCGCGCGAAGCGTCGATCGCAATCGGCGCGATCGCGATCGCGATCGTGATTAACGTCGATCGGCGCAGTTCCGGTGATCATGATCGCGATCGTGGTGCGTCGGTGTGGATCGTTCCGTTTGGCTCGGTGTGTGGGTCGGAGCAGTCAAGCTTTGAGAGAGGCAGTGCGTTCAACTAAGATCTGCTAAAGTCTCTCTGGTAATTGCCTGCAATCAATAATCAAATTAGTTAAATCATGTGGATATGTTAAATACAAATTTCTTAACCATTGGGCTGCTAGTTTTGAGCATTTCTATTTTTAGGATGACAAATATCGGGGGTTTTGTGGAGTTTAATTGTATTTAATCTGGATTATATATAGCTTTCGAACCTCAAGAAAAAATTTTAGTCTATTTTTTAGTCCATTATGAATCCTGTACACATGATAAAAAAAACTTATGTTTGAAGATTAAGGTTTGGCATGTTGTTTTGAGAGAGAAAACTATACTGCTGCATTTTGTATTTTTCTCTATGAATAGTGAAATTACTACAATTCCATGGACATAGGCAAATTGCCGAACTACGTAAATATTGTCTTGTGTGATTATTTTCTTTGGTGCAATTTTTTTTTTCTTCTATTTTTACATCTTACAAATGTAGGAATTTCGTGTGTATTCCTTACAACAAATGCATATAATCTAATTGCTAAGTTATAACAAAATTCCATATTATATATCTCATTATCCATAATTTTGTTAGGAGATTTGTAGCTTAAATGATACCTCTTAGTATTTTTAACAGAAACGTTAGGGTTCAAATTTCTCATCTCAACTATCGATTTATCAACCAAAAAAAAAAAACAATTATTGTCCTTATATATGATTTCTGCATGGATGCTCTTAGATATGTTCAAAGTGCATATCTCCTAGGAAGCACGAACACAAATACGACATGATGACACGAGCAATTTTTTAAAATTATAACATAAAATGACTGGTATATATGACACGGATACGAGCATATCTCTTCACCCATCGTCCATTATCATCTCTTAGGATACCTTGGTGTTCCTTTGACACTGTCATCACTGTTAAGTCTTATCGAGTTTGGTGGCGTAGAATCCAACCTATTTCAATAGACCTGTATAGTTTTTTCTATGTCAAAGTTGTGTGTTTGAGGCAGAAGAATTCTGTTGCATGCATGTGCTATACCAGTACGTCTTACTTGTTGTAAACATTTTTGCTCATTCCTAAAACAATGTCTAACAAGCCAACTGGGACAGATAATGTACGGGAAACATTGCTACCCAGCTGAGCAAATACTTCTCGTGACTTGATATATATATCTATCTGTTTGCCAAAAATAATAATAAAAGAGGTAAATTTCTCAACAGTATTTTAAGATTGATTTCTGTCTCTCACTAGCAATACTTCCCGTGACATCTTAGACCTAATTTTGAATCATGTGCACCGTCCAAACCATGAAAAGAAAGTACTGTGGAAGAAATCCATGATGGGATACGTGAACATGTCTCAAATCAAGAACCCATCCGTCTCTATATATATGTAAAGACAAAGTGAAAGAAAAATCAGCTTTTATTATTGGAAGAAAGACGACAATGCAGAGGTAACAAGTGGGGACTAGGATAGGGTTGAGGACAAGAGAGAAGTTAAAACTCATAAAAACGTGGACTTGTACAGCACGGCATTAGGGCCCGATAATTATGACTATTTGTTTGATTTGAGTATGTTATCTGGTTGAAAAATGTTGCCACCAAACAAGTATACTGCATGGAATTCCAATGATTTTTTAGTTCATACTTCGAGAACACACATGACTGAATTGAACTACATGTTTGGGTTCATTTAACTAATCAAAATATGAATATGGATAGGCTCTTTCACATTTTGTTTGACCAACAGTCCAAGTTTTTGATGTTCATGAGCTCCATTGGAATGCTCTAACTCGTTAACGAAAGAAACGAATATTGTAGTATTGGTAAGAGGAGAATTTGATTTATTCTCCATACTATATAGGGTATAGACTACACTTCTAAGGTTTTCAGTTGTGGGTTGTGTGATTTGTCCATTTTCAAGTTCAAAACAAAGTGTTCAAGATGTAATTAAACCCTCAAGTTCTCCCCAATTTTTATTTTTATTTTTTAAATAAAAAATTTTCAATTGATAATTTGATAGTTACAATGTTTAAACGAATTCTGAATATTTCTATTAAAAATACTAAAAATTATCAACCAATCAAACTACAAAACTATCAAAAGATTATCATTTCAATTATTATAGGGACTCTTGTAAACAAATTTGGCTAATAGTACAAAATGGCTGTTGGGACCAATAGATTATTTGGTTTTGTGCCTTCTTTGTTACCAGTTTTGTTTGTATAGTCTTGATGTACCTACCCAAAAATTAAAAAACTATATAACAAAGAATACCTTTCAAAAAAATATATATATAACAAAGAATAGAAAAAATAGTGTAGTTGGTTTTAGTGCTTTACATGATTTTCTCTGCTTGATTTAATTTTATAATGAAATGAAATGAAATCTATGCCCTCTTACTATAAAATAACCAGAAAGTACAAGGGACTTCGTTGACAAAACTTGCCCATGTGCATCACACACTGCCCAACACTGGAAAAAGGCCAAATGCATAGTGACATAGAAGGCCTTTCCAGGAGTCCAAGCTTACTTCACTAGTCTCCATCTCTCACATCTCTTTATCTTTAACACACACAAAAAAAAATGGAAGCAGAGAATCAGTACAAGAAAGGGCTATGGACAGAAGAGGAGGACCAGATTCTACTAGAACACATAAGGGTGCATGGGAGAGGAAAGTGGAACCGCATACCTAAAGTGACAGGTAAATTTTCCCTGAGTATTAATATCTTAGGAATGAGCTAGCTAAGCTTGCTTCACATTTTCTAGTTATTTGCTTCACTTTGAAGCAAAGAGAAGTAGTGTTTCATTGCTTGTTGTGTGAATGACTTTTAGGTTTAAAGAGATGTGGGAAAAGCTGTAGGTTAAGGTGGCTTAATTACCTGAGCCCCAATGTGAAACGAGGTGGTTTTTCTGAGGAAGAAGAAGATCTCATTATTAGACTCCATAATCTCCTTGGAAACAGGTTCTGCTACCTCTTCTCCTTCAATTTTCTTTTTTTCTTTTTTGGTTCTGTTTTCTTTCTTTATTTCTTTATTTCGCTTTTTCCTGTAACATTTTAGATAAGGTTGCTATCTTGATAGACTACAAGCTAGCTTGTGTTGGTCATTTGCTTGAGCCATATCATGTTTGAATGGTAGGTTAATTCACAGTCGAAATTATATATCCTCCTAGCATAATTGGAGGAGTGTTTTTTTAACAGCTAGAGGGATATGGGAGATTCAAATCTATAGATTCTTCTCACGTGAAGAACATAGCAACTCTTAGGCTTGTAATACTAATAATTGAAGTAGCTTTCTCAAAGGCATTGCCTTTGCTAAGAACACACACTTTAGATGCTTTTATTCTTCTCTTTTGGGGCTAAGAATACACTTTGGATTTGTACATGTAATTGTTCATATTATGTTAATTAGAAGTTCACCTTATCCACATTATTGCTTCATTTATATTATATCACAATATTTCTCTTTTTTATTTATTGAATTTGAATGTGTGAAACATAGAATATATATCCAAATAATTGAATAGGGATAAGAAAGAAATGAAGTGCCATTAATAAGGTAGTAAATGCTAGCTGATGCTGATACCTATTGAATTTGTGTAGGTGGTCACTAATTGCGGGTCGAGTGCCAGGTAGAACTGACAACCAAGTAAAGAATCACTGGAACACTCATTTGTGCAAAAAGCTAGGCCTCAAAAAGCAAAATAGAAAAGTTGTGGGTACCTCCAAAAAACATTTTACTCAGCCGGAACAGACTAATAACACACTTTCCAGCAACAGTGATGCCAAAGCTATGGAAGTAAGTCAAAATGAAAACCCTTTATTGGTTGCTGATGGTGAGGCATCTAATGGAGAAGTTCAATGGATGAGCAATCATTTTGCAGAATCATTGCCTTTATTTCAGGAGGATAGTCCAGGCTTACTAGATTTTCTAGATGATTACCATTTTGACTTAGCATGGCAAAGCTTCTGACATTTTTACCTCCTTTAATTTAATAAAAAATAATATTTCTTTGACATGAGTCATTCAATTATATTACATCATGTCAAGGAGACGAGTTCTTTATATCCTCTTGTATAATCTATCTTCAATTAATTTATATATTTGGAAACAGCTTATGCCTGATGAGCTATTAACAGCCAATTTAGGTGAGAGGAAAGCGAGGGGGTTTGATGGAATGAAAATAATTTTTAAACTATACTACCCCATTCCTTGCCCATTAGGATTGTTTAGAGCTTTTAGCATAACCCCAATGCATGGAATTCTTAATTTCTTTTTGTCCATTTTTGAAATGAGTAGGTAGGATTTTCTCAAAACAATGTTATAACTATTTAAAGACAATGTTAGGAATGAGAAACTTCTTAGGGAGGATCTAGAAAACTTGATGGATAAGGAAGAAATCAAGTGAGCTCAAAAAGCTAGAAGCAATTGGATTATTCAAGGTGATAGAAATACTAAGTATTTCCAGAATATTATGAATCAGAGGAGAGCAAGAAACAGGATTACACTACTTAGAAGAGAGGATGGGAGTAACACCAATAATATTGAGGAAATTGAAGATTTGTTGGTAAAGCACTTTAAGGATAGATTTTATGAATCAAACTCCAATTCCTTTGAATCCATTCTTGAAAATCTAAGTACCCTACCTATTCCTAAATTGAGCCAATAGCAAGTCCATCAATTGGATAGCCCAATTTCAAATGATGAAATAGAAATGGTTGTATTCCAATTAGGAGCTCATAAAGATCCTGGCCCAGATAGTATTCTAGCCTTTTTCTTCCAAGAGTATTGGACAGTGGTGAAATAAGATATATTTAACTCAACCCAAGCTTTCTTCCATTTAGGCTCCTTGCTTAAATCCCTAAATAAAACCTTCATTACCCTCATTCTTGAGGTGAGTGTTCCTGAGGAGGTGACTCAGTTTAGACCCATCAATTTTTGTAATGTCACTTATAAAATCATTACAAAGATTATTGTTATTAGACTAAAGCCACTTATGAATTCCCTCATCTCACCCTTCCTAAATGCCTTTATACAAGGTAGAAACATCTCTGATAATGTCCTTTTAGCTCATGAAATTATGGATACTATAAGGAAAAAAAAGGGTAGGAAAAAAAGGGTATGGGGCTCTAAAAGTTGACATGTGCAAGGCCTATGATAGAGTGAGTTGAAACTTTCTTAGAGCTGTGTTAACCTCAATGAACTTTAGCAGCGTTTGGATTAACTGGATCATGGAATGCATTTCTTCGGTCCAGTATGCTATATTACTCAATGGTAGTCCCACATAATCCTTTCACCCCTCTAGAGGATTAAGACAAGGAGACCATATTTCCCCTTATTTATTCCTGTTATGTACCAATATACTATCCATAGCTCTCACTCAAGCTGAAAGTCAGAAGCAAATCAGGGTATCACAGTGGGAAGGAGAGGTGTTACTTTTACACACCTCTTATTTGCAGATGATTCTATCTTCTTCTTTGAGAATGATAAACAATCCTTATCAAAGTTAAAAGAGATTATCATGTGGTATTGCTCTTTATCTAGTCAATGCATTAATTTTGCAAAATCTGATCCGTTCTGCACCCTTAATATACCTCCTAACATTCAACAGTCCTTAGCTGAAAATATGCAAGTTAACCTTGTCCTTATGCCTAGCAAGCATTTGGGAACAAAATTCAAGTTAAGAGGCAGAAGAGTGATGGACTTAGTAGATAAGATGCAGGCTAAACTTCAGGGTTGGAAAGCAAGAATTTTGTCTCAAGCAGGTAGAACCACCCTCATAACATTAGTCTTGCAATCAATGCCTCTCTATACCTTCCAATGCTTTAAGGTTCCAGAAACTATTTGTAGCAAATTAGTTGCAACAATAAGGGCTTTTTGGTGGGGGCATGATTTGGGTACTAGGAAATTACATCTAATTGGGTGGGATAAAATCTGCCAGATAAAAAGCAATGGTGGCTTGGGTTTCAAGAAGTTTAGCACTTTTAATTAGGCTATGCTGACAAAACAATTTTGAGGATCCAAAACTCCCCAAACTCACTCCTTACTAGAACCTTTAAAGCAAAATACTTTCCTATAACTCACCTGCTAGGATACATACCTAAACCTAATCACTCATGGACTCGGAAAAATATTGCAAAACCTCAATATGCAGAGCTGGGAAAAGACAAATGGTTAGTTGGATTAGGTCATCAAATCCCACTCAACCATCACGATTGGTTTAACATCCTAGTCCATATCCTAAGAGACCACAATCTCCTTAGAGGTATAGTGGCTGATCTTATTCATCTTAACACAAAAACTTGGAATTTGGATTTACTTGGGAGGTTATATGACCATAACACTTTGTGTAGAAATCAGCAAAATTCCTGTTACTAAAACAGGATAGAGTTCCAGACACACTAACATGGAAGTACTTTGATTCGGGGGAATATAATGTTCCCAAAGCTAGCTCTTTGATTCAACAAATCCATAATGCAAA
This sequence comes from Quercus parvula, assembly GCA_030820535.1. Taxonomy (NCBI): domain Eukaryota; kingdom Viridiplantae; phylum Streptophyta; class Magnoliopsida; order Fagales; family Fagaceae; genus Quercus; species Quercus parvula. The sequence goes on along the minus strand of JAUAME010000005.1, from coordinate 51,432,371 downwards.
CACAAGAACAGACTACACCACATAAGATATCCCTAAATCTGTTTGGAAAGCTTTGTGGAAAGTAAAGCTACCTATGAAAATTATTACCTTTATCTGGAAGTTATTGCATCATAGTCTACTAGTGTTGACAAACCTGATTAGAAGAGGCATTCAAACAGCCAACAGATGCCTAATGTGTGAAGAAGGGGAGGAAAAAATGTCTCACCTATTTCTTCAATGCCCTTTTGCTAGGGCTGTCTGTATGGCTCATCACTTGGCATCAAAACTTCAGATATGAACCAACTTTCTGTAAAACAATGGCTTCTCAGTCATATCAATGCCACCAAAATGCTAGCTCAGACAAAGCAAAGTTCTCTTCAATTAATCTTCACTATCCTATGGACAATCTGGACCCACAGGAACTTGGTTCTTCACAATGGGAAAACTCCTAATCCTTTAGAAGTAATCCTCACACCTCAATCTTTTATTTGCAAGTACAAGGAGGCTTTTAATCTGTATCATAGGGTACAATCATAGTCAAAGGAGCAGGAATAGAACAAGGGACTGCAGACGGAATTGGCAACTTCTGATAAAGGTGGCAGCTACCAAGAACAAAAGAACCAAAAGGAGTGGATTTGCTGTTGAAGCTAGGAGCTTGGATGGATCAATTTTGCTTAGGAGGGGAGCAAGCAGTGGAGAAAAAACACAACATCAAGTAGCTCAAGAAGCTCTTTTGTTAGCCCTAATGAAAGCAAGGGATCTAGGATATCAAAGACTGTATGTAATTAGTAATGATAAATATTTGGTTTAGATATGCAACAATGTCAAGAAGGTAGGGTGGCTGGATAGAACTTTCCTTTTAGACCTTAACAATCTGCACCAACAAGGACTGATCACTAAAATTTTGTTTGTTCCTAAGATAGTGATCGATTTTGTTTTAGACCTTGCAATCAAAACTACTAGATTTCCTGTTCACTGTATAAATTAACTATCTGGACTTCTCTGTAATGTTTTATTTGTGTTAATATATGTTTTCCTTATTTACCAAAAAAAAAATGAAGTGCATTGGCTAGTAAACCACATGGTTATGTTTCAATGGTCAACAAAACACATTTTTGAATTTAAGGTATAAAGCTTAAAAGAATTGTACCTAAACTTTGCCCTCTTAGTATTTTACAAATTGCAAACTTATTTGTGAGCATTATAACATTAATGAATTTTTTTTACTAAGTCATACGAGATAATATGAGCTGCCTCAAAACAAGAAGGTAATAAACTAAGAGTTCATCAAATGCAGAGTTAAAAATTGTAAATTGATTGTTCAATGGGAAATAAGTGTGCACAAAGTAGGTTGAGTTGGATTTGAGGTATTTTTCAATCCAAATTAATTTCATTGGGTTGAGAAATCTTCAACACAACCAATCAACAGTAGCTATAAAAACCAACTCAATCAAGTTTGTAGGGGTTGGGTTGGGTTGGATTGGATTGATGTCATTTTGTCATACGCCTTGGGTTGGTGTCGTTTTGTCATTTTCTTAACAAAAATACAATTGGGTTTTTATTAAACTATTTAAGTCCATCATATGATAAATCCTTACAATTTATACAGATGGGCTTTTTTTTTCTTCTAATTTTATAAAAACAAAGTCTCAAATTGTCAAAATAAATCAATCTAACAAATTTAAATAAAATTTAAAATTCATTGACTTAGGTTACGATGATGGGGATTTAATCGAAACAATTAGCATTTGTAAATTGTAGCTTGTCAAGAGTCTTAGAGTTCAATAATATTGTCTACTATGAGGAAAATTAATATTTGCATTTCTCATCATTAATACTATAATTTATTAGTATTAAATTATTAAAAAAAACCAGTGGCTTTATATATATTGGTATGATTTTTTTTTTTTTTAAAAAAAACCTAGGACATGCAAGGAAAATAAAAATGATTACGGTAATGGTGATTTAATCGAAACAACTAGCATTTTTAATTTTTTTAACTATAGCTTGTCAAAAGTCTTATAGTTCAATAATATTGTCTACTCTCTTTTACGAGGAAAACTAGTATTTGCATTTCTAATACTTATACTATAATTTGTCACTATATTAAATTTAAAAGTAAAAAATAAAAACGCAGTGGCTTTTCACGAAAAAAAATTTGTTAATGGCTAATTTTGTTAATGGCTATTATTATGACCATGAGTTATAGGAGTAATCTTTTATAGATAAAAAATTTGATAACATTTTTCATACTTATTGAATTGACAAGTTTATATTGGTTCATATTTAGGCCTACCATTAACAACAATTTCTAAATTACTACTAACAATTTGCTAGGTTAAGAAGTGTCATTTTTGGGGGGGGGGGGGGGGGGGGGTGGGTGGTTGGTATTTCTAGACATTCTCTGGGTTATAGGTGTTCCCAAGTAATTATTGTCCTAGAAAATTTAACTGGAAACACAGTTTCTTTACATGGGTTACTCTAGCTAGAAGAAGATAGAAAATGAGAAAATGGGCTTTTGCCCTTTTTATAAAAAAAAAAAAAAAACAAATCCAGTATTTTGCCCAATTTCCCAAACTAATTAGGAAAATGCTCATGTTTTGAAACTCGATTTTATAAAAATTGAGTTTTAGTTTAAAACTCAATTTTTGGACAATCGAGTTATAACAAACTAAAAATAAAAAATTCTAGAGCCCTATAGTAGTGTTTTAAGGAGTCCTATAGTGACGTTTTAAGACCCTATAGTGGCGTTTTGGAACTCAAGCTCCATGAACTCGAGTTCCATGCAAGTTTTTTTTTTTTTTTAGTTTGATCGTCCCATACCTATAGTGACATTTTAAGGTCCCTATAGTAGCACTTTGAAACTCGATTTTTGGACAATCAAGTTATTACAGGGACATTTCCCTAATTAGTTTGGAAAATGAGGCAAAATGCTAGATTTTTTAAATAAAAAAAAAATTTTGGTAGAGGCCAATTTTCTCCTAAAAGAAAAGAAGCTCAATCAGGAAGCAACTGTGGTCATTTGGTCAATGTAAGACAATAATTTGGAACTATGATGAGCCATGCATTGACTTGCAGAGAAAGATGGACCCCTGTCCAGGGTTGTCTTACTTCATGTGCACGATGACGTTCACCATGTGCTATTGAAGTTTGTAGGACAAAATGGACTTTTGCCCTTTTTGGGCAAATTAATTAGCCTTTTGCCCTTCTTCCCAAACTAAATAGGAAAATACCCCTCTTTTGAAAATCGAGTTTTTCAAAATCGATTTAAGCCCTATAGTGACGTTTTCAAGGACCTATAGTGACGTTTATAAAGACCTATAGTGGCGTTTTGTAACTTGATATCCATGAAATCGAGTTATAGGCAATTTTATTGCCTATAACTCGATTTCATGGATATCAAGTTATAAAACGTCACTATAGGTTCTTAAAATGTCACTATAGGTCCTTAAAAACGTCACTATAGGGCTCCAGAATTTATTTTTATTTTTTAACTCGATTTTGAGAAACTCGATTTTCAAAAGAGGGGCATTTCCCTATTTAGTTTGAGAAGAAGGGCAAAAGGCTAATTAATTTGTCCAAAAAGGGCAAAAGCCCATTTTGTCCGAAGTTTGTACAACCAAATTCTTGGTTCTAAATTTTAAAAGTCGGATCGATTAGGTTTGAGTTCGATTCAATCATATCATATTCAAATCAGAAACAGATCGTCCTGAATGGTTATCAAAGCAATAGTCCTAAACTCGGTCTTTTAAGAGTTAGATCGAGCTAATATGACCCCATTTTTTCACATTAAAAATGATATAAAATAAAAATTAACTTAATCGCATTGCCTTTATTTTACTTTCAATACAATTAAACTTTATACATATAACATATAACATATAATGTTAAGCTACCATTCACCATAATGTACAAGTAACACGAATATCCTTTTACCCTTTGTCATATTGTTGAAGATGATTTAGAAGAATATTATTGTGATATTTGTGAGGAAGAACAAAGCCTTAAACATTGGTTCTACTATTGTAAAGAGTGTAGGTATCTTGCTCATTCCAAGTGTATTTTTGGAGAGTTAACAAATACCAGATTTCGGGACTGAGCAAATATTAAGTTTGGGAAGACTTACACAACCGACATCCACCAACATCCTCTTACTCTTGTTTATAACACTAAGCTCGATTTATGTCAAGGATGTGGTAGATTTTGCACTAAATTGACCTTTGAATGTACTATATGTAATTGGAGTGTTTACACTTGTTTTAATATTGTATAAGATGTGTAAATGACAAACATTTATTTAAGGTCTTTCATTGTTTTTGGCTAAAACCAGTAGACGTCTTTCATTTTTCTTATTATCAAGAAGATTCATAGGGCTGTAAACGATCCAAGCTTTATCGAGTAGTGCATGTTAAAGCTTGGCTTGTCAGGAAAAATCAAAAGCTCGAGCTTGACTTGAGCTTGTAACAAACATAAAAATAGTGTTTGAGCTTGAGCTCATGGGAAAGTCAAAAAGTTTGAACTTGGCTTGACTTGATTAATTAGTTAAGCCAAACTTAACCTTAATATCAAGTTCAAACTCGAGATCAAGTCAAGCCAAACTTAAGCTTAATATCAAGTTCAAACTCGAGCTCAAGTCAAGTTTTTGAGGTTAAGATCTTTAAAAAAAAAAAATTACATTATTAAATGCTTAAATCTCTAAAATTAAGAAAAAAGAAAAAGAAAATAGTTTACTTATTTTTTCATGCATTTAGTCTTACTTATGATTAGCTATTATTCAAATTAATAATTTATATAATTAAATTCATTCATCCATCATTCCTTATTTACAGTTTCAGCAATTGTTCAAAATATAGTTTTTACATTCACGTTAGATGGTAAAGGACTAGAAAAATACATGTTTATAACTATTATGAATGAGAAAATACTAACATGTTTTATAACTTTACTTTAGATGATTAATAGAGAATGATTATATGTGGCCAACTTAATTATTTATTTATTTTTAAATGTAACTATAGTTTAAAGTGGTTCTTTATCAACTTAAAGGAAAGGAAAAAATTAAGGTAATATAGGTAGTGGTCTCATGTTGGCCATGTCATTATTAAGATATGTGTAATGAGTATATTTAGCTAATACATATAATTTATAAATGAGTCTATGCTTGAATTGTTATGTATCAAGCCTAATAACTCACAAGCTTGTTCGTGAACAAATTTTTTTGCTTGGGCTTGACTTGCTTATTAAACGAGCACAAAACTAAGGCTCAAGCTTGGCTTATTTATAAATAAACAAACATGAACAAGTTTTTTATTGAGCCAAACCCGAGTTATTCATGATCGGCTTGATTCATTTACAACCCTAAAGAAGAATGATATTTTCGTGCAATTATTTAGTAACTAGTACATAGATTTTTTGGATCAGAAGTTAACATGTCTGAATGAGCTCCAATTTAGGGTGTAAACTTGTGTTTCAACCTTTCTTATGATGTATGGCCAAAATTTTACACATGACATCTTAAATGAGAAGCAAACAAATGTAAAGAGCAATTTGTTAAAGTAATCGCCTAAAGTTCATACTACACAAATGCGCAATACAAGATTGTTCTTAAAAGTTAGAAATCACTTTGAAGCAACGAGAAGTAGGGTTTTCATTGCTTGTTGTGTGAATGACTTTTAGGTTTAAAGAGATGTGGGAAATGCTGTAGGTTAAGGTGGCTTAATTACCTGAGCCCCAATGTGAAACGAGGTGGGGTTCTCTGAGGAAGAAGAAGATCTCATTATTAGACTCCATAATCTCCTTGGAAACAGGCTCTGCTACCTCTTCTAGCTCCTTCAATTTTCTTTTTTCCTTATCATTTTTTTTTTTTTTTTTTTGGTTCTGTTTTCTTTCTTTATTTCTTTGTTTTGTTTTTTTTCCTGTAACTTTTTGGATAAGTTTGTTATCTTGATAGACTAAAAGCTAGCTAGTGTTGGTCATTTGTTTGAGCCATATCATGTTTGAATGGTAGGTTAATTCACAGTCAAAATTATATATCCCCCTAGCATAATTGGAGGAGTTATTTTTCTTAACAGCTAGTGGGATATATATGGGTGATTCAAATCTATATATTCTTCTCACATGAAGAACATAGCAACTCTTAGGCTTGTAATGCTTGAAGTAGCTTTCTCAAAGGCATTGCCTTTGCTCAGAACACACTTCAGATGTTTTTATTCTTCTCTTTTGGGAATGCACTTTGGATGTGTACATTAATTGTTCATATTATGTTAGATGTTCTTCATTTTATATCACATTTTTCTCTTATTTACTTATTTATTGAACATGTGAAACAGAGAATATATATCCAAATAATTCAAAAGGGATAAGAAAGAAAAGAAGTGCCATCAATAAGGTAGGAAGTGCATGCTGATGCTGATACCTACTGAGTTTGTGTAGGTGGTCACTAATTGCGGGTCGAGTGCCAGGTAGAACTGACAACCAGGTAAAGAATCACCGTAACACTCATTTGCACAAAAAGCTAGGCCTCAAAAGGCAAAATAGAAAAGTTGTGGGTACCTCCAAAAAAACATTTTACTCAGCTGGAAGCCTGGAACAGACTAACACACTTTCTGGCAATACTGATGCCAAAATTATGGAAGTCAAAATGAAAACCCTTCATTGGTTGCTCATGGTGAGGCATCTAATGGAGAAGCACAATGGATGAGCAATCATTTTGCAATCCAAATAGCTGTTTTTTAAAATATTTTGCAATTTACCACTGTTTCTGAAATATGTAGAGATTTACATCTACCATTAATTGAGAACTCAAGTTTGGAGAACTTAAGTTTTTTATAGTACTCGAGTTCCATAAAAAATAGCACAAAAAATTTAAAGGCTATTTTTTCAAAGAACTCGAGTTATACAACAAATTCAAGTTTCACAAACTCGAATTTCATAAAGGTGGTAGATTGCTAATTTCGCAAACAGTGATAGATCCATACATATTTTCCCAAATAGTGGTAGCCATTTTAGCCATCATTTTGCAGAATCATTGCCTTTATTACAAGATGATCATCCAATTGTTGATAGTCCAGGCTTACTAGATTTTCTATATGGGTACCATTTTGACTTAGCATGGCAAAGCTTCTGACTTTTTTTTTCCCTCCTTAATAAATAATATTTCTTTGTCATGAGTCATTCAACTATCAGGGCCGGCTGAATGATGGAGCAAAAAATGCAATCGTCTAAGGCCCCAAGTAAAAAAAAGGCCCCCAAATTTTAACCAATAGGATTATTTATAATCAATAAATTAATTAATTTTGTTTTACTAGATGAAAAAAAATAAATAAAGAAAGAAAAATGCAACATTCACAATATTTTTCATAATACTTTTACAACTAATGCTAAGTATCAGGTTGTTACAACCTATTGTTGATGGCAAAAAAAATAATTATAGTGATATTTTCAAATAGAAAACAAAAAGTAGCTTAAAATTTAGGATTTGTTGTAAAAAATATTGTGAATGTTGCACTTCTAAAAATAATAAGAATAATAATAAGAGTTTAGTTAGCAAACTTTTACTAGTTTTCATCTAAGCTTACCACTAATACCATTGTTTTACTTACTACTATCAATTTACCACATCAACAAGTATGAAAAATTTTGTCAAATTTTTTCTATCTATAAAATTTTTTAAAAAAAGAAAAAATTCTACATAGTTCATGTTAATTAGTAGTAATTTTGCATCTCAAACAAGATGATCAATTTTCGCCTTAAGCCCCCAAATGTATCAATCCGCCCCTGTCAACTATATTATATCATGTCAAGGTATAACAAGAATTCTTTATATCCTTTGGTATAATTTATCTTCAATTAACTTATATCTTTGGAAACAGCTTATGCCTGATGAGCTACTAACAACCAATTTAGGACAGAGGAAAGCGGGGGGGTTTGATGGAATGAAAATAATTTTTAAACTATACTACCCCACTCCTTGCCCATTAGGATTGTTTAGAGTTTTTCGCATAACCCCAATGCAAGGTAGAATTCTTAATTTCTTTTAGTCCATTTTGAAATGAGTAGGTCAAATTTTCTCAAAAACAATGTTATAACTAAAAAAAAAAATGAAGTGCATTGGCCAGTAAACCACCTGTTTATGTTGCAATGGTCAACAAAACGCATTTTTGAATTTAAGGTAGAAAGCTTAAAGTTTAGAAATTGCTAACTTATTTGTGAGCATTATAAAAATTAATGAATTTTTGTTAATAAGTAATACATGATAATATGAGCTGCCTCGAAGCAAGAAGGTAATAAACTAATAATTCATCAACTGCGGAGGATATAAAAATTGTAAATTGATTGTTAAACAAAAAATAAGTGTGCACAAAGTAAGTTGAGTTGGATTTAAGGTATTTTTCAACCCAATCTAATTTCATCAGGTTGAGAAAATCTTCAACCCATGATAGCTATAAAAACCAACTCAACCAAGTTTGTAGGGGTCAAGTCATGTTGGATTGACGTCCTTGGGTTGGTATCGTTTTGTCATTCTCTAAAAAAATAAATTGGGTTTTCATTCAACTATTTAAGTCCATCATATTATAAATCCATACAATTTATACAAATGAGCATTTTTTTTTCCTAGTTTTATAAAAACAAAGCCTCAATATGTCAAAATAAATCACACTAACAAATTTAAATAAAATTTCAAATTTGTTGACTCAGTTTACAAGGGTTAACCTAAACCCAATCCAATACAAACTTCAAAAATAATAATGATTATATGACCCAACACATGAAAAACCAGCCCTAACCATCAAGTTGGGTTGGGATAGGATAGGTTGAGTTCATCTAAGTTCAATGGCGGAGCCACTTGATGACCAAGGGGGGCCTGGGCCCCCCCAAAATTTTTCAAAAAAATAATCTTTTTTGGAAAATATCTTAAATAATTTGATAGTTTTCAAATAACCTTATCATTTTGGCCATCTATACCTAATAATATACATACATATTTAAGAAAGTCTAAAAATAAATATAATTTTAATTTAAATAAAATACAATCTATAAATATATGTGTCAACAAATTATAATAATTAAACTTTTTTTTTTGGTCAAAATAATTAAACATTCATTATCTTTAAAATGAACATATAGGTATTTTAACAATTATTTCAACAAATAAAAGGAAAAACATTGAGTAATGAAGTATTGTATATTACTATTTTACATTTCATACACAAAAATAAAAAAATAAAATTATATATGCCCCCCCCCCCCCCCAAAGATAAATTCTTGGCTCCGCCACTATCTGAGTTAGTGGGTTACATGCACAACCCTACTTAGTTAAGCATCCAAACAACCCACTCTTGCTAGTTAGATTCTAATCCTAGTAACTTACTAGTTTATGAAGAGTATGTGTATATATGTATATATTGGTATGATTTTTCTTTTTTACAAACCCAAGACATACAAGAAAATAAAAATGATAATAGTGATGATGATTTAATTGAAACAATTAGCATTTGTATTTATTTTTTAACTATAGCTTGTTAAGAGTTTTATAATTTAATAATATTATCTACTCGCTTTTACGAGAAAAATTAAGATTTGAATTTCTCATCCTTAATACTATAATTTATAACTATTGAATTAAATAAAATAAAATAAAAACCAATGGCTTTTCATAAGCAAAATTTGTTAATGGCTATCATTATGACCATGAGTTATAGTAGTAATCTTATATACACAAAAAAATTTGACACCAATTGAGTTGGCAAGTTTGTATTGGTTCACATCTGGGACCATCACTGATATTATTTTTTAAATTATTATTAACAATTTGTCATGTCAACAGGTTGTTAATTTTTTTTTTTTTTTTTTTAATTTCTAGACATTCTCTGGGTTACAGGTGTTCCCAAGTAATTATTATCCTAGAAAATTTTACTGGAAACACAATTGTTTTAGGGGGTTACTCTAGCTAGAAGAAGATATAAAAGAACCTCAATCAGGTAGCAACTGGGGTCATTTGGTCAATGTAAGACAATTGAAAGTTCAATTAGTGTGTAAAACACTAATGAATGTTTAGACCCCAAATTTCAACAATATCAACACAAGCTTATACACAAATAATATATGTGCGGAATGATGAATATAAGCTATATCCAAATTGGTAAAACACTCTAAACCATAATTAGTCACAAACACAACAACAATTAAAAGGTAAAGAGTAAGGGAAGAGAGATGCAAACACAAAGATAATACCGGCACGTGTTATCGAAGAGAAAACTGAAGAACTCGGCGAAAAACCTCTCTGTCGCCCTCTAAGCGGTCAAATGATCCACTAAAGAATAAAGTTGAAATACATGAATAGTAAAAGACTCTCCAAACCTAATTTACCCAATGCACCTAAGTCCTTCAAGCTTCTTGCTCCAACAGGATTACGCCCAACCTTGTTTTCTTTAACTTCCCATATCCCACAATAAGCCCATTGCATCAACCAAATGAATTAGTTATCTCCGAACTGCTTCCCAAGAACCAAAACACCTCCTCATTAATATGGGTATGGTGAGATGAGGATTTGGCTAATGTACTTTTCAAGGATACGTCAATGGAGAGGGTGAGAGTAAAGGAATTTGGAGAATCAAATGTCAAAAATTATGAATGAGTCAATCTTGTTTTTCCCTAGGGTTTCTCTCTCAAAATTCTCTCTAGAAACTCTCTACATTTCATAGGTATAAGTGTATTTATAGTAGTGTATGTAAGGAATGTGAAAAGTCAGTTTTCATCCAAACAAGACATTCTGGCGACTCAGTCTCGCAAGTGGAACAAGTCGCGAGTTTGAATTGTGAGCTAACTGTCTGGCTAGAATGTACATTTTGTCCTGTAGTGCTTTAGCTGTTGTGACCCTTTAGTTCCCTGCATGCTTCACACGTGTGCCACTTTGGCGACTTACCAGTCGCGAGATCTAGTCGCGAGGCTCCTTTGTATGCACACATCTTGAGTTTTCTTTACATTCTCTCACACGCAACCCTTACATAATTCCCACCTAAATACAGGGTCTCTAATTACTAAAATACAAGAAAATTTGGCACAGAATAAAACCAACACATAATTGAAGAAAATCAACCTTATAACAATAATTAGGAACTATAATGAGCCATTGAGTTGGAGAGAAAGATGGACCCTTATCCAGGCATTGTCTCATTTCATGTGCACGATGACATTCACCATGTGCTATTGATGTTTTTTTTTTTTTTTTTTTTTTTTTTTTTTTAAATATAGAAGATGCTATTGAAAGTTTGTATGGTTCTAAATTCTAATAAGACATGACATAATGGGTCGAAATTAGATTTGAGTTTGATTCAATCATATCATATTCAGATTATATGATCCATATTTTTTCACATTAAAAAATAATATAAAATAAAAATTTACTTAATCGCATTGTCTTTATTTTTCTTTCAATACAAATAAACTTCAAACATAACATACAATAGTATATATACATTAGTTGAGCCTCATACTTATGAATTAGTTAACAATCACGCTATTAATTATTATGTTTGAGCTCGACTTCTTTAATAGTCAACTTAGGTGTTAGGTTAGCTCATTTGTTAAATAAAAATACATAAACAAGCCTCTTCTTCTTCTTTTTTTCTTTTTTTCTTTTTTTTCCCCTAAAACGAGTTCAAATTGTTCATAAACAACTTGATTCATTTACAATAGCAGCAAAACCTCTTTGTGATAAGAATTAGAAAGCTCAAATTGGGATAGGTTGCAATCTATGTCATTTATTATTGGGGTAGTACATTAAATCCACTAACCTAATGAACTCAATCCAATCCAACTCTTTTGGTTTTTGTTGATGTTGGGTCTCAATTTTTGTTTGAAGTGCAAGGTTGGATGGGATTGGCAAACTTTTAAACCCGAGTAACCTGACACAACTCACATTATTATAATTAGCTAAAACAATATATTTATATATGTATTTTGCATATTTTGAGACCTAGTTTAAATTTGATAGTTTAATTTAGTTTTGTTGAACTTTCAATATTAGGTCAAATTGTATATATTGAAATTATTTATTGAGTGCGGATTCTGCTTAGCTCAACTGGTAAAATGTAATTTTCTAATTTCTTTAATCGGGCCTAATAAAAGGCCCAAACCTGATTCTTAGGTGTTGAGTTGGATTAGTTTTTGAAATTCTTATAAGTTGGGTTGGTTTCCCAACTTTAGAAGCTTGGACTGACTTAAAATTACCCTCCAACAAAGCCCAATTTAATCCATGAACACCCCAACTCAGTACCAAGTTGGGCCAAACATTGCTGAAGTTTGAAATCTGAGGATATACAGTAAAGTGAGATGAAAAATGATAATCTCTTAAGACGGTTTCGTTTGGTACAAATTTGAAAATCGCTATATGCATTGTCCGAAAACTAGTTAAAAAGGAAGATGAGTATTAAAAAAAGTTAGATTTATGGGATTATAAGAGAAAACTATATTATTCAAACAAGAGACAATAGCCACATATAATTCTTTATTATTTTACAAAATGTTGTTTATAACATAGTATACAACATGCACTGTAGGAAAAAAAAAAACTTTGAGATATGAGCTAGTTAGGCTTCATGACAATTGACAGTACCAAATGCTCATACAGATATAGAGGGTGAAATTTTGAAGTCCAGATCCCAGAGATCAAAGGTTCCCTTAACAAAATCGTAGTGGGCACCCTTCAAAGCTAGTGTTTTCTTCACCAAACCATCTCTCACAAATGGATATGTCAATAGGTTTCCCAGTGATACATTCACAGCCTCCTGCATTAGGGCCACACACATATGCCATACAATGTCAAGATCAAATTAACGAAACCTTTTTTGGACTTCTACTCTTACAATATAATTCACAATTTATAACTGTTAAATTACTGATTATCCCAAAAACTTGAGCTATTGAGATATGATAAATTTAATCATTTAACTGCATACTTTTAACACTCCTCATTATGTGTGGACCCAAATTCCTTTTTAATAGACGAGATCCAACACGTGGAATTTTAAATATAAGGTAGAGTGAAAGAAACCGAGATTGAACTTAGGAGTTAGGATTGTCCCAAACCATGTTAAATTACAAATTATCCCAAAATTTTAAATTATTAGGATATGGTAAATTTAATCATTTAATCACATATTTTTAACAACTAAGCATTGAAGAAATAGGAATAGGAGCAATGCCATTTATATATAACTATGTGCAGCTGTGTAATAAAGAGCAGATTTTAGAGTGTTTAATTAGTATAAACAGTACTAACTGGTGGATCACAGTTATTTAGTTCTTCATTCCACATGCATTTCTGGTTTGATGCTGATGAATTTGATCCTGGTGCTATGTACTACATGTCTAAAAAGTACCAAACCATCAAGTTGCTTAATTAGCATTGGTAGCGTTTGGACTTGAGATTAGAGCATTAAAAAGGAAGCCTCATCTCCAATGAACCTTCTTGTACTCTCTATTTCACTTTTCAAGGATAATTGGATCTTGTTAATGGCTGTGGTGTACTATATTTGAATTTTACTTTCCCCTAAGAATTAAGTATACAAAGGAAAGTACATGTATAATATAAAACCATCTTGAATTTGTGTGCACGATATTGTATAATTTACCTTCTCGCAGTTGGTGCACTGCTCCGAGAAACTTAACCCACTGTATTCTGCCTTAACCTTGGCCTTTGCAGGTGAGCAGATTTGGACCCAATGCTCTATGAAATCACTGAAAGTTCAATACACAGAAAAGAAGACCGTTAAGTACAGCACACAATCTTCTGCTCCCCACCTGTTTTTTATTTTTATTTTTAACTTCTAGTTCTAGGTAGCAATGCACATAGAGGGAATTCTAAGAACTCAACAGAAGATGATTCTCTCCTTTTAAATTGAATAAATTCCATGGTTTAGATTAAATATTATGTGGGAATACTAAGAATTGAATAGAAGATAATTTTCTTTAGATGAAATTTATCTATATAATGGTTTAGATTAAACATTACAAATCTAAAAGTGTAGTAAATATCATGTTCTTTATAGTATTTTTAAATAACTTGACACTCAAAATATATTGTTAAATTCATGAAATAAAATCATAATTAGAAAATGACTCTCTTCAATTTTAAAGTAAGAAATGAAGAAGATCTTGTTTTGAACTATACTTACAGAGTCATCTTAGTTAGTATCAACTGACTTTAATTAATTTGTGAGAAAAAAGCTATATAAATTTAATTGGAGAGAAGAAATTAAGCAATAACATTAGCAAGGGGGTTCAACTACACCAATACATGGTAGATATGCCCATCTTAAGCATAACCAATTCACATATACTTGATAAAGAGATAAGCCTATCTAGAATAATTAACCAAAAATATTGTCATGTTCTCGTCGAAAAAATAAAGATTAAGACCCAATTATCGAACCTGATTCCTTTGAATTTTTAAATTGACTTGGGAAGACATCATGGATCAAAGAAACTAGATTGGTAAATTGGTATATGCCAAAGCCGAAAGGTAATTAAAGTATGCAAGTTGTCCTTTCTGCTTTATTAAACTTTTTGGATGCCTCCAAGAATATGGCACTACTGGAATATTAAGGATAAAATATATCCTATTCCTAATTATCAGTTTTAGAGATGAAAGCGATTTGGTTGATACTTTACACGCCCAATATATTATAATAACATAATGCATAGGAGGTGAAATCTAACTTTAATTTAGAAGTTTGGGAAAAGAAAACTTAACCAAATGATTTCTTGAATATGTTAAACATTCCAGCATCTATTTGCAAATATTCGTGCTTACAAAAGTAGGCAAAGAAAATATCGATGTCATCACGATAAAAGACTAACCTTTTAGTGGTCCCATCATCAGCGATGGACATGAGCCCCTTTATACCACCACAACAGCTGTGTCCAATGACAACAATATGTTCCACCTGAGACGCATTCTTTCTAGTTAAGTTTCCCATGAATTACGGGGGGGATATTAAGGCATGAAGTAACCTATAAGCATTTATTTTCTGCCATATATTTTAAATGTAGGGTGCTAAATAAAGTGTAGGAGATAGATAGCCGAAGCGGAAGCATAACATAGGGTAAGGCTTGGGTATTTGTATTTCCATGAGTGAAGTAGAATTTATTTTTTGGGAATTTATAGGAGGTAAAACTCTAAACTAACTATATATTAAGTCATTAATTGTGGTATAAATATGATTGGACTTGATATATTTCTAATATAGGATAAGGCTTGGGTTCAGTACTTTTGTACATTGGACTCGATAGAATGAAAATACATAACAAATATTGGATGTATACGGAGCACACTATACTTATAGTTTGTTTTGATTGAGGGGGAGAAAGGGAAAGTAGTGTAAAGTTAACCGGAAATAAACCTAATTTTCAGTCAACTTTACTCTGCTCATTTTTCCTTCCCTCCCCCCTCAATCCAAACTGGTCATTAAAGGTGTATCCATAAATGTGAATTGGTCTAATAAAAATTGTGCAAACTCATAAATGTGAATTGGACTAATAAAAATGGTGGAAACTGGGAAAGCAAACCCGTCTCTTTGACTAATAAGGGCTTTGATTAGGAATGAGTAGACATTGAAATTTAAAAAGCAAAGCATCTCTTTGGGGGGTGGGCATGTGAATTAGTTGGCGTCAACTTTGGGGGCTACACGGGAGGGAGTGGGTGGGGAGCCCTCAAAGAATGGTTGATATCACATTTTGACACCACTACAGTCTCCTCTACCAAAAGAGCCAAACAACTCATTGCCGTGTGAGAATAAAGTTGGGACATTAAGAAAGAGTGGATATTATATTCACCTTCAGATGCAGTACTGCATATTCGATGGCCGCCCCCACTCCTGAATATTTTGTCTGCGTAAGCAAAGGGCAGTCAACCAACCAAATAGAATAATTCAAATGTGCAACAACAACAACAAAAAAAGAGAGTAAACAAATAAATAATGAACATAAAAAATAAAGCTTTTGAAAAACTGATTTAAGAGTTTGTTAATGGAATATTGTAGATGTGTAATGATATAGATAATTGCATTTTATATTTCATGCAATGATGAAGCATTGGCTAGCTGCACCATCAAGGCCTTTTTCTTTTCATTCTATTCAATAATTTGATAGATATAAATCTTAACAAGAAGATTTAAATCTCAAGCTTGTTTATTGAAAACGCGTGTCAATTGAAACTTTAGATCAAGGTTCATATGAATACAAAAACCATGATAATCACAAGCCCACCAAAGGTGACTGCTAATACTAGTAGACTTTCAACTCCTGAATTCCCAGACATTCTATTTCTGGATGAAATGTGAACAAAAAAATTGTTAATTTAGTGACGGTTTGTAAAAGCAAACCTTGTCAAATGGTGGGACCATGTTGGCGATATTTCGTATCATAAAGGCCTCCCCAGGTTGGAAATTCAGGATATGTGAGGGGCAAACCCGAGAGTCTGAGCATGCAAATACCATAAACTGCATAGATACAAAGATATACAACATGTTAAATTGGCCTCATTCACAAGCTAAATTAATTAGGAAGAATAAAATGTACGACTCTTTCGAATGGGCAAATGCAAGTGTGGAACAAACAAAATCCCAAAAGGACTACGAAAGATTACGACTTTTTCAAGCACTACCAGCAACTAAATAAAATAAAATAAAATAAAAGGCAATCATTATAGTTCCATTTTACTCTACAGGGTAACAATTATGTCCACTAACAAGGGTGCCTTTTTTATCCGAAAACACTGATTTATGTCTAATAAGTATAAAGTAACGGGTTTTATATTAACTTTTGCTCCTCTCTCTCAAAAAAAAATTAACTTATGCTCCTTTAGTATATATTAATAAATTATTTAAAATAAATTTATGAAAAAATGAAAAAGTAACTAAACTATTTTTACAAATTTATTTTAATTCTCATAAAAATTTTCTTAAAATGAATGATACACATTAATCAGACTCGTAACATAAGTAATAACAAGTCAAAATACAACTAACTTTCTGTTTTATTTTTTGAAAATGATAAAAATGCAGTTTCTTAAATAGTAAAAAAAAAAAAACCTTTTACATCGGAAATGGGATTACAAACCTTGGGCTTTTGGCCTTTGGCAAGTTCACCGTACAACTCAGGATTCTTCCTGAAAAAGGCATGCCACCAATCAGTGTATAGAAAAGTAAATACAGACAATCCACTGCACCTCTGATACTAATATGCTTAATTAAATAATTTTGTCCCCAAAACAAAAGTAAGTACCTAGATTTCCTGCTACTAATGACACAACTGTTTGTTAAAATCTTTGGAGCTTTTTTGAGCTCCAACAATCCATGAAATGTCCAAATTATTTAGACCATGTCCCTTTTATTACTATTATTTAGGATAAGACTATTTCAATTTTTTTTTTCAACGAGACATAAATTTCCACATCACAAACAATAATTAAAAAAAGTGGACTGCAGACCTACTCTATTTTTATATGCATATTGGTGCACAGATACAATCATTAATGGATTTGAAATTGCATTACCCACCATTATTTATGAAAATCTCTGTACCCGAACACTGAATGCGTCTTGTGTTACCAAACAACTGGAAGTTTTTAAAGTGAAAAGGTCCTAAAACCAAATCCGAATCCACTAGGTAATGTTCATCTAATAACACCTTTATTTGACACTTCTATGAGGTGGTATCTTCTGCTTGATAATGCCATTCTCTAATGTTACTTGGGGTCCATCAGTGTGAGAGACTCATGATTACGTCGATTTCATTCATGGTGAAAAAGTGACTTTTCACTCACAAGATAATTTTTTCTTTCAAAAACTATAAGGCAAATCACAAGATATATTTAATGGCATTTAATAGTTTAAACTTAAATAAAAAAATTATAAAAAAAAAACCTAAACAAATTGGAGCAATTTTCTAATGTTTTATAAAATAAAAAACAAATCTAACCCACCTAGGTTCAAGTCCCGTTGTCAATAGGAGTCTATTGGTGGGACATCCACACAAATTGACCCATGGACTTTAATCTTAATGTTCTGTCCCAGAACTGGCATAACCTAGTGAACTCTTATTTTGTTTACCATATATATATATATATATATAATAAAAAAAAAAACTAAAACTATTTTTGTATGCCAGATGTCACTAAGGGTGGACTCAACACGTGAATCTTAACAATAAACCTAAATTTCTTTGACAATGAAATGTAAGGAATAATTTCAAACAAGCAACAACCCTAGTAAATGAATTGTCAAATGGTAATTTTATGTTTGTTACAGGTATCTTTTAACATTCTTTATTGTTAATATTCAAGGGAAAGTTAGGATCCAATTCATCGCTACACTGTCTCATCAAAGGTCTATCAGCATGATGACATACAATTTTTGACGGCTCACTGTACTGAGCACTGAACCGTCTAATTTTTAAGATAAAATTTTTATAATCGACAGTTTCAATATATAAGGAATATACATTTCGGAGAAAAAATTACTAATTTTAATGGTAACGCAAATGGAAAGATCCCAAATTCCCACGTAACATGTACACGGCATATTCCATTTCCAGAAAATGAGGAAATGGACTTTTGAGTTATTTGAGAGAAAAACATACTCAAATTTCTCTTTCTTGAAGTGGATGAACCCGGTTTTGATCCTATCAACCGGGTCAAACTGGTTCGAACCGGCCTTCTCCAACTCCGCCGTTATCTGCTTGATCTTGGCGGCGGCGACATCCCCGAGATCAGCTTTGTCACTGTAACATAAAAAATTAGTTTGAAGCCACCGTCAGATTTTTTGTCAGGACAGTGAGTGAGTCAGTTTCAACGTGGGACCCGATGTGACATAAGCTGATCGAAAATCTAATAACGTCGTTTCTTTACCGGGTCCCACGTGGTAACAATTACCTAAACCGCGTAAGCAAAATGTTGTCCGAAATTAATGATAATGCTAGGGAAGTTATGAAAGGGATTTGAAATGACATTAAAGGACAGTAAGTTATTGTCTATTTACGAGAACAAAAGACAGGACAGAAACTGAACCTGAGAAGCTTCGTGAGTCCTGCTATGGCCTCCTCGTATGACTCAGTAGTTGCCATGTCTTCTTGTTTCTGATAATTCCACAACAATTGAACATAGAAAACAGCTCAAAAAACCAGTTCGATGATTGAACTACTTCATAATTCGTAAAGAATATAACAATTTGTATTTATTTTGATATGATCAGAAACTCGACCGTTTGGCTTATTAGTTAAAAAACAAAAACAGATCAAAGAATTTACACAAGCTTGGAATCAAAATGGATTTTTTTTTTTTTTTTTCCTTACAGAATATACGATTCTGTGAACAGAAATCAGGTAAAAATTAGACGTATTATTTGTGAGACTAAAGTCTCATATTTATTAGAATTCATCAGCTAAAATGATCAGAGCAAGATCGCATATCTTTTCACCTTCCCTTGTTTGGATTGGCTTAGAATTCATCTAAATTACCAATAAGAAACGTTGAGAGAGAATTAGAAACGAGCCAAACAGATCTAAAGCAAGCCTTTTAACTCGCTCAAATTCAAAAACAAAAAGAATTGGAGAAAATTTTAAAAAATAAAAAATAAATAAAGAAGAAGAAGGAAAAGACAGAATTGTGAGCGTGAATTACATAGAAAGAAATCAAATTCTCCGAGGAAACAGTGGTACTATATATGATCCGAATCTAGATATACGTAAAAACAGCAGTACTAAGAAAGTCTGATCAGTAGCTAAGTTGCAGAGAGAAAGAAAGAGCATCTGCACGGACCTTTATCTGAGATTCTTTCCTGGGTGCTGTGTTTTTTTTCAGAGAAAGAATTTTAATAACAACGTAAGCCACTCTATCACACACCTTCACTTTATAGAAAGGCTGGCTCTCTCTCTCTCTCTCTTTCTATTTATAAAAATTTACCAATCATGGTACCCTTCATTGCTAGAACTAGTAAAATCCCTGTGATTAAATCCCAAATAAGGATAAAAAAGGTAATTTATCTTACTATTTAAAAAATGGTTCTCTTTTTATGATTGAACCATCTGATAAAAATATATCTCAAATACTATTTAAAACACCTACAAGATAAACATACTCTTACTAATTCATGTATTCAAAACAAACTTATCCAAAAAAATTTCAAAAAAGGAAAATTATGACACTAGAAAAAAAAAAATGAAACATAAAAGTTGAGACGCATTTTGTTTTTGTTTATATTTGATGGTGATTTGGTTCATAAACTATTTTTAAAAAATTATCCTAAAAGAAAAAGGTAATAAATTTTTTAGTAGTTTTTTTATATTCTCAAAAAATTGATATTAATTTTTTTTTCCCTAAAATTGTCTATTAACAAATGAGAAATGTTACATTTTTAACATTTTTACAATATTTTTACAATAAATCCTAAGTAATAGGTTATTACAGATTGTTATTGGTGAGACAAAAAAAGTAATTTTAATGATAGATTCAAATTATAACCAATAATATATAATCATCTATGATTTGTTATGAAAATATTATGGATGTAGTACTTCTCATTAACAAATCTCTAAACCAACCCGATGACTGACTCTATTTGTATATGTAACTTAATGCTTTTTTTTTTTTTTTTTTGAGAACTAGTTTCAACCTATGGCATCCATTCCTAATAATAATTCTTTATCATCAAACTAAGACATCAATCTGTTTTTTATGTAGGCAGGAATTAAACCACAGATTTCTTATTCAATCATCGAAAACTTTATAAGTTAAGCTAATTGGAAACCACATTAAACAGTAATGTTAATTGTTAATTAGTAAAACTTGTCCATTTTTAGAGAGTAATGATGTTAAGTATATTAATTTGTTGTTTCATGTTTGTTGGGAATTAACATATTTATAGATATTAGTTAAGATAGAGATTAGTGTGAGTAGGAAGTCGTTAGTATTTTAGTTGTATTTGGATTGTATTGTTAGTGTTAGTGCCTTAGTGGTATCCTACTTTTAGAAGCACGGCTACTGTGGCCATAAGTTTATGAGACGCTCTCCATTGTTTTAGGTCTTTACATTACTTTGTTATATTTAAATAGCTGAAATTATTGTCAATAAAATATATCAGATAAGTTTAATCAAATTGAATCCTAATTGATTTCTAGAGGTTGAGATTTCCTCAATCAAATTTAAAAGGTTCACAGATATTAGGATTTCCTCAATCAAATCCAAATTTTATCACTTTGTTATCTTTTGTTCTTATTACGTATTAAGTGTTTCAATAGAATCAACCAAAATTCTATCTCATTTTCTTTAAATATTTCTATTTTTCGTCTCCAAAAAATTGTGTACATATCAAATGATTCCGTGTAGGCAAGTGTAGTTTAAAACAATGAGATTACAAGAGATCTTATCCGTTAATGGATCAGAGAGCTATAAAATTGATGGTTATGATTGGCTTTTGGTCTGTGGGTGCTAAATTTATTTTTATTTTTATTTTATGATATGGTGGATTGAATCTTTTTGGGTCTGACAAATAAGTTCAATCAAGGACAAAGAGGAAAGAAAAGAAAGATCGACGCCTTAAAATTTACAGTACTATTGTAGAGAGCCCGTGAGAATAATAAGTCAACTAAAGACGACAAATTATGGGTGCCCCGTGTCCTGTAGATGAGCTTGATGAAGACCAGCAAATAAGGCACTTATAAAAATAAATAAATAAACTAAAATATAAAAATTGGAGAATAGAAAATTGATGGCCATGAATGTATGATTAGAAAGCGGAGTGGGCGAGCGCGTGATAACAAGGATTAGTATAATTATGCATGATGGCAGCAAGAGTTTCCTATTTTGATGAATTGTTGGCATGAAACGAAGCTCCTCCTCTTCATTCTCCTCCTTTCCTCTTCCTCTTCCTCCTACTTCTTCTGCTTCTTCTTCTTCTTCTTAAACAAAATTGGAAAATTGGAAATGAATCTTGAATGTTTCTATTTAAGAGAAGTACTTCGTTTATAATATTTTCATAATAATTTTATAATAAATTTTAAGTGACAGGTTATTATAGGTTTTTAATTTAAAATCACCACTGAAATTATTTTTTTGTTTACCAATGACAGTAAGTAACAACCTAAAACTTAAGACTTCTTGTGAAAATATTGTGAATATAATATTTTTCTTATTAAAACATAAAAAAGTATCGGCTGAGAATAGATACAAGGCTCAGGACAAAATAAACATAATAAGGGGATATTTTGTTTTGATTCTATTTTGTCTCTAGCCCAATTCCAATAGACAATTGGATATTCCATTTGATTAAGGGCCATTTCAGAGTCTTCTCGACCAAAAAGATGAGGGGCACAACATTATTGAGAAATCAAATTACAGCTATTTTAGTAGAAGCTTTCAATTTGATTCTTAAAAATTCTAAAAAACTAAACCATATTCACATGATTAACAAAAAGCAAATGCAACCTTACCATATATTTGGAGGAAAGAAATTGAAATTTGAAGAGAAAATCTCAAATGGCGAGATTTTTTATAAGTTCATTATTTAAAATCTTAATAATTACAAATCTTATTTTTTAGAAAAATGATGAGGGAACTTCCTAATGTTTTCAATTGAAACATTTAGGGCTTAAATTCTATTATTGTAACTATCAAATTATATTAAAAATTAAAAATAAAATAAAAAAAAGAGAAGGGAGGAGAAGGAAATTTATAGAACTATCATCCATGACCATCAAGAAACACTTCAATACCTCTCTCTATTACAATCCCTTAGATGGTGCTAATGAATTTCAATCCCTCAAATTTTAGCTAATTTTCCCCCCTATTAAATTTGGAATTTCTTTATTACCATACATGACACACCAGAACAAATAATTTTAGATTTTATCATATGCCCAAATTCTACCTACAATTATTTCAATCAAATTACTAGACAACCCACGACTGACTTTTGTTTTCAAAAAATTTAAACACCCTCAAAGAAGAACCCCACAAAACGAAAGTCTAAATCCATTAAAGAAGTTCGTTGTATTAGACTTACACAGGCAAATGGTCTAACACGTCATGACTCATTAAACACCTGCACTCATTTATATCCCCAAATATGATTTAATCACTCATGACTAATGGGGTTTCCCCCAAATCGTTCTTTCCTGTGTAAATTGGAATTGAGGCACAAAAGTCTATGACTCTATGGGTCTATGGGTCAAGTAACATGCCATCAAATCTCACAAACAAAAACCCAACTTAGACAATGAATTTGATCATTAGCTTGATTGGATGATTGAGATTTCTCGTCAATAAAAAAAAATTCGTTCTTTCCTGTGTAAATTGGAATTGAGGCTCAAAAGTCTATGACTCTGGTAACATGCCATCAAATCTCTCAAACAAAAACCCAACTTAGACAATGAATTTGATCATTACCTTGATTGGATGATTGAGATTTCTCGTCAATAAAAACAAATTCGTTCTTTCCTGTGTGAATTGGAATTGAGGCTCAAAAGTCTATGACTATGGTAACATGCCATCAAATCTCACAAACAAAAACCCAACTTAGACAATGAATTTGATCATTTGCTTGATTGGATGATTGAGATTTCTCGTCCACATACTTGCCTAAAAGATAAAAGAAATCAATGGGATTTCTTTTCAACACGGCGTTGGATACAACCGGGCTAGAACTTGATCACCTAGGTATTCAATAATGCAGACTTAACGACAGATTTTTGGGACCTTGTGAAGGCCAAATTAAAATTATTATATAGACTTTCTAGAGAGGGCAATTTTTTGTTTTTTTACTTTTGAGAATCTAACAGAGGACTTTCTTGTTTCATCATCACGTTAGGCACTTAATTTTCTGTCTGAGATAAATCATTTAAAATAACAAGTTGGCTCGGGTTTTATATTTGTATTTTATTTTGCTATTGCTGATGACCAAGAAACCGAGTGCTAAGACAGTTGAATTTGATTTAATTAAACTAATTTGACTATTTGACTTGAATATATTTTGGAACATAGGGAAACGAAGAAGAGGAAAAAAGAAAGGGCAAAGAGCCAAAAATATCCTCTTCCCATATCTTCTCCCATCCCAATAAAGGAAGTCTAATGTGGTCCAATTGTGGTGGATCGAATATTAGACATTTTCTTTGGGAGAGGTTAGATGGTACCGCTCGATTATTAAGCTGTTTATACGAGTTATGTTAATTGTTTATTTGAACAATTGGAATCTTAAGTCTAATGACTAAGGATAGCACTATTAAAATATTCTTCGTTTGAAATGAATTGTGCTAACTGTTCAAATTAAATAGTACAAATTCAAAGTGTATCAAGTTTCATATTATTTAAAAATTTTAAATGATGCAGTATTTTATAAATTGTCTAATTTAAGAAATAAAATTTTAACAATAAAATAGAGTCTCTAGACTAGCTATAATTTAAATGAAATTGGCATGTGATGAATACTATGCTAATAAAAAAATGCCTTTTTGCTTCAATGTAACAGTCAATACTCAATAGAACTTACCACCGAGACCTTGCTTGTACAACATAGCATCATGCACTTTTTAAGAGTCCCAGCCATGGTTTTCTTGGGGAACCCCTTCTCTACCTATTTAAGAACAGAAAAACCAAACAAATTATAAGTCTAGAAGTTTGTAACTTCATTTTGTTAAATTGAACCCAAAAAAAGGTTACATTTGAGACAATAAATTATGGGCTTAAAAATTGAGCAAAAAAATCCAAGTGACTTTTCACGACTTCAACTTTTACAATCTAGAACAGTTCATGCTCATGTTCATAGACTTTTGGACAAAAAGCCCTTTAAAGCACTCCATAATTAAATTGACCACAGTTTGTGTGTGTGTGTGTGTGAATAATTGAACCTTTGCTTTAATGCTTAAGCCAAAAAAGTCCAAGGTTTTACCTGTTGAGAGAGAGAGAGAGAGTACCAGAGTATGAACTAGAATAGCTTTTCAGACTCTGAAAATACCCTCCTTTCGACCAAGTCCAATTTGAATAATGGTTCAACTGAAACTGAACATCTGTGACTGTGTCTTTGTGTGTTTGGATGGGTCTACCTGGGAAAACATAAAAGGTGAGGCAGAAAATTCAAGTTGTGGCTATTGTTGTTGTGGACAAAATGTAAGACTTGGAAGTGGTCTCTCTAAACTCTACGGATAAAATGAAAGCGAGAGGTGAACAAACAGGGGCTCGCTACCATTCTAAAGATGAGAATCCCATACAAGTAAGCAATGAGACTGAGAATATACCAATACTAACCGTTTTTGCAATAAATTTAACAACTTGCCATCTTAGATAATTATGAATTTTGTTGTGTTTCTAGACTTATTAAATATCACAAGACCACCACGCACCCTTGGCGTGATAATCATTCTACAAGTACAAAGTTCTTATGGAGTGGGGGGGCAAGAGTTATGATTCAAGTCTCCAACAGGAAACTTCACACATATATACAATTAGATTAGATCAAATTAAAATTTCTATCTTTATATATATACTAGTGAAAAGTCTGTGTTTTGCATGGTTTTATCATAAACTTATAGAATATATATTCTATAAGAGAAACAATAACCAAATAAATAATTATTATAATAACAAAAGGAATAAATTTTATTGGTATAACAACCTTCAAATTTAAAGTGATAATACTTCAATAGAAAATTTTTAGCTTGTAACTTACAGATTGTGCTCTAATGAGACTTGTAGTTACATGTATCAAATTGTTTTTATTTGAATTTTGTATATAGTGAATCTGTAATATTATTAGCTACAATAATATTAATGAGAAAAAAAAAATGTTAGAAGTTGTTTTACATTTAGGAGATTGTTGAATACCTCTTTGTATATTATATTTTTAGTGTATCCTTGTTCGTATTTGTTATTGTTCTTTATTAAAATCTTTAGTCCATGCAATTGGTCGTGGCTGAACACTGGACTTGGCAAGTCCTTGATTTTTGTTGATTGTCATAGCATAACAGATTGTTTTCATAATCTTAAAAAAATATAAATTATGATATATTTTTTAAATGTAATTAACATGTAATCATGTGAAGATTATCATTTTGAATGCTTTTTATTTGATGTTTTCAAAAAAAAAATGCTTTTTATTTGATAAAATCATATATGTTTAACCATATTAATCATATATGTTTAACAACAACGTATCACCATTGAATATCTCTTTTGCTACCAAGTCAAAAAGTGGTGTGTAATTCATGTATGGTATACAAAATAATAACAAAATCATGTCTAACTATATATATATATTGAGAAACATGTCTAAGCATATTTAATGATTGATTCTGATGGTGCATGATAATCACTTAACTCCAGACGCGTCCACGATGGTCGTCCAAGGGAAACCATACAAACAGACCGCAAGTAGAGAAGATGCTCCGTGCTAATACAGCATACTCATCCAAGAGGAGGTCGTCCGTTCAAGGAAGGTTTGGATGACCTCCTTACATTCCACGGACGTCTTTCCCATACGAGCTTAGGACGAGCTCCATACTCAGCATGAAACATCAAAGTCCTTTACCATAAACCGTTTCCAAATAACGGTTACAAAGAACAAGCTCATGTAACTTCCATAGCAATTATGGAAGTTACTTTGGAGTCTTCCGAACTCCTCAATAATAGGAGCAGTTGCTAAACTAGTAACTATCCCAACTGTGTGTTATATAAGCATTCATCTACGAAAGGGTAAGTCATTCAGACACTTCCACACAAATTGGAATTCCAAAAATACTGACTTTACTATTGGAGAATTCTTGGCCGGTCTTCCCTGGTCTCCTCTGATTTTGTGTTTACTTTTTCAGGACATTCCAAGTAACCTTGAGATCACCAACGCCCGAGACATTCAACCTACTGATTTCCTTGTGCTCATCAAATTCTATATGGTATACAAAATAATAATAAAAATCATATCTAAGCATATTTAATGATTGATTCTCAAACCATAACCATATAAATTGAACAGAACTTAAGAAATTAGGTTAAACAAGAGACAAAAAATACACAAAACCTATTAAAAAAATAAGGGTAAACAAATATATAGTTGTAGGTAGAAGAACAAAATTCGATGGAAACCAAAATTCATCCACACTCATCATTTTTTTTTTCTTTTGAGAAAGATCCACACTCATCAATTAAGTTTGGATATACATTCTCAAAAAAATAAAAAAGTTTGGATATAACTGTTTATTTTGTATATGTTTGTTGCAATTATTAATGACATAACAGAGTAATTAAACCATTTTCAGTAACCACTAAAAAAACAAAAGAAATCATCAGACTACCATATTCCAAATAGGACCCATGTATTTATTTTTATTTTATTTGTAAAATTACAAAGATTCAAATAATTTTAACCACATAAAATTGAAACTACATCCATGAATTTGAATTTAAAATTTCTTGTGAATTCATAAAATTCGTACCTTAAATGTTCAATTATCTTTTAATACATCTACAATACAAAAGAAGTATCATTGTCTCACCAACGAACATTATTCTTGGTTATTTATAAATAAAAAAATGAACATGATCCTTGCTTTCTCCAAACTGGCCTAAACAAAAGAAATTATATATATATATATATATAGAGTCGGGTTCAAGTTACATCTGATGTAACTCTAAGCAATATTACACCACTCAATACTTTTTAATTGGATGCAAATATTGACAAATCCACCGTTAAATTACATTATCTTTGTATATTTTTTATGTTTGCAAACTTTCAAGGTGATCAAAAATTAATATCTATGTCATCAATCAATTGTTAAAATTCAAATTTTTGTAGTTTAAAATAATGCATAAAATATGAGTTTATGGATCAAATGGTAAATATCATCCGATTAATATGAAAATTGGCATGCATGTTAAGAACATATAGAATATGTAATTCAACAGTTGGATTTTTAAAATATTAATTTAATAACAAATTATTGAGTGGTGTAACATTACTTAGAGTTACACTAGGTGTAACTTGAACCCAACTCATATATATATATATATATATATATATATATATATATATATATATATTAACCATCTTCTCTCAGTAGCTCACTGCATTTCTCTTTCTTTTATTCTTTATTATTCCTGCGGCACTCTTTGGCTGCTCTTTCTCTAATTACCTCACACGCACGTCTCTATTTATTAGCTGTCTCTATTTATATAACAAATAAAAGCAACCGTTTATCAATAAAAAATTAAAAAAAGAAAAAAGCAACCGCGTTATCTTTACGTCCCTTATACATTGACTTCGGACTCCTCCTATCCCTTTTTGAAATAGAATACTAAATAAGTGGGCCCCTATGTGTTTGTTTTCTCATCTATTTCACTATTTGTTCCAGAAAAAGAGTTTATAAGATACACCACTAAAATTTCAACGTAACTGAATACAAAAATGAGCTGATTTTTAAATTTTTCTGCAATGCCTATTTTTTAACTATATATATATTGATGTGGAAGAAAAAATAAGTAGATGCTGTAGTCATAAGTAAACTGACGTTTTACAGCGACGACATGGGTTGACGACGACGATACGGGTTGACGACATATTTCGGGTCCATCAGTTTCCGTAATATTTATCAAAGAAAAGGAAGCGACAAGAAGCCTCGTAGGGCACCCTAAGGCTGACGCCTTCATGAGACTGACGCCCTCATGGGGCTGACGGGGTTAAAACCGAAGGGGCATTACAAGCTAACGGTACTGACCAATGGTTGCTTGCCACTCACGTATCGC
Source organism: Quercus parvula (assembly GCA_030820535.1). Classification (NCBI taxonomy): domain Eukaryota; kingdom Viridiplantae; phylum Streptophyta; class Magnoliopsida; order Fagales; family Fagaceae; genus Quercus; species Quercus parvula. The sequence continues at coordinate 51,403,606 of JAUAME010000005.1, read as the reverse complement.
GTGTATAAGGAAATAACTTGCTCTCCACGCTTCGTAGAATCCAAAGGGATTCCCATAAGGAAATGATCCCGTAAAATACGCCTCGAAGAGATTCCTAAAAGGAAAAGACTTCTAATCCCACAAGGAGATGTCAACGCTCTACTACTATAAAAGCCCCAATACCCTCACCAACCAAGATACGCATAATTTTACCCCTCTCTAGCACTCTAGAGCTGTGAGAAGTTCTAATTTAACTTTCGGAGGGTATTTGGCCAGCACCACACCGGTGCTCTTTGTTAGGCTCTTTGTGTTGTGCAGGTGTCATTGCGAGCACGAGTTAACCGTGTAGCTCACTATTGATTTTCTAGCATCATCATCTATATTAGTTGAAAGCTCATGCATTATACGGATTTGTTTTGTTCATAAACATATAAAATATATAATTTTATGAAAAAAAAATAATTATTACATAATTTATATGAATTATTTGATATATGTATACACACTCCACATTGAAGAAGTTGATAACAACAAAAATTCTAATACCAGTTTAATTTATGGATATGTGAAGCTAAATTCTAAATCTAAAAAATAAGTGTTACGATTTTTTTATCAATTTAGAAATTATAGGAGAAGAAGATAAGAACAAAAAAGAAATTATATCTTCTTAAAAAGAAAATATGAAAAAATAGAAATTGGATTGTAATCAAATTAAGAGTTGTGACTTTTATCAACTTAGAAATTATAGATGAAAAAGATAATAATAATAATAATAATAATAATAATAATAATAATATCTTTAAAAATTTATTATTAAAGCAAGCCTATGTCAAGAACGATCCGAAGACCATGTCAAAGGTGCTTTACAGGGCCACCAAATACATGAATGCTGAAGATGCGTTGTTAGCTCGGGAGGAGAAACCCAAGAAAAGGGAAAGGCAGGATGATACTCGACAAGACCAAGGGCGCAAGAAGGCATGAACCAGAGACCGAAGGGACGAAAGGCGCCCTAAGCCCCCAGGAAGAAGGTTCACAAGCTTCACCCCATTAATGGCCCCAATAGATCAAGTTCTGATACAGAAAGACGAGGAGGCCTTAACTTACCCCAACAAGCTGAAGGGAGATCCCAACAGATGCTCGAGGGATAAGTATTGCCGCTTCCACTGAGACCACGGTCACGACACAGCCGATTGTTATGATTTGAAGCAACAGATTGAAACCCTTATTAAACAAGGGAAGTTGCAGAAGTTCATCAGAAAGGAGAGAGCGAATCAACCTCCTCAAGAGCAGAACCCCCGACGGGATAATGAACGACCCAGACCCCCCATAGGGGACATAAGAATGATCGTAGGAGGAACGACAGCCACTGGATCGTCCAAAAAGGCCCGTAAAACTTACCTTAGGATGGTCCAGAATGTGCAGCTGACGGGCTCTGTACCAAAGATAGAATGGAGAGAAAGCCCTATAATCGAATTCTCAGAGGAAGATGCGCAACATCTTCACCACCCGCACGACGACGCACTGGTCGTCAGCATATGGATAGAAGATTATAATATGCAAAGGGTGTTGGTCGACAACAGAAGCTTGGCAGATATCCTATATTATCCAGCATTCCAATAGATGGGGATCAGCAGAGAACGAATGATCCTGACAAATGCTCTTCTCGTCGGTTTTAGAGGAACAAGGGTGCTCCCCTTAGGGGCAATCACATTATCCGTAGTGGTAGGCGACTACCCACAGCAGATCGTCAAAAATGTGACATTCCTAGTGGTCGATTGCTCATCTGCCTACAATGCTATCCTCAGGCGACCCACCCTCAATTCGTGGAAGGCTGTAACCTTAACCTACCACCTGATGATTAAGTTTCCTGCCGACTACAGAGTGGGAAAGTTACGAGGAAATCAAGTGGCCACACACGAATGTTACGTGGCCATGATGGAAATAGATGACCACCTCCAAGCAATAAGCATAGAAGAACACCGAACAACGACGGAACTCATAGAAAAACTTGAAGAGGTGTTTCTTGATGACTTGAACCACGAACAGACAACTAAGATTAGAACCCTGGCCAATCCTGCCATCCGCAAAGAGCTCACGGCTTTTCTAAGAAGCAATCGAGACGTATTTGCTTGGACCCACGAGGACATGCCCGGAATAGATCCATCAATCATCGTACATAGGCTGAATGTGTCGTCTTCCTTTCCCCCCATCCGACAGAAGAAGCGAGTGTTCGCCCCTGAACGAGACCAAGCCATAGTGGAAGAGGTCCGCAAACTACAGGAAACGAGCTTCATAAGAGAGGTATACTATCCTGATTGGCTGACGAACGTAGTAATGGTCAAGAAAGCAAGCGGGAAGTGGAGGATGTGCGTGGACTTCACCGACCTTAACAAAGCATGCCCCAAAGACAGCTACCCCCTCCCACGAGTCGATGTACTAGTAAACTCTACAGCCAGGCATCAGTTGCTAAGTTTTATGGATGCCTTCTCGGGTTACAACCAAATCCGAATACATGAAGACGATCAGGAGAAAACTTCATTTATAACCAGTCAAGGCCTCTTCTGCTATAGAGTGATTCCCTTCAGTTTGAAGATTGCGAGCGCAACATACCAGAGGCTTATGAACAAAATGTTCGCACCGTAAATTAGGAGAAATGTCTAAGTCTACGTGGACGACATGCTAGTTAAAAGCTGAAGAGAGGAAGATCACTTGGAAGACCTCAGAGAGACATTCGACACCCTTCATTCTTATAATATGAAGCTCAACCCAGGAAAATGTGCCTTCGGAGTGACGGCAGGAAAATTCCTAAGATTCCTGGCGTCACAAAGGGGTATAGAAGCGAATCCGGACAAGATTCGAGTCATAATAGAGATGACACCCCAAAAAAATGTGAAGGAGGTACGAAGCCTCAATGGAAAAGTAGCAACGCTAAATAGGTTCGTGTCGAGGGCAACGGACAAGTGTTTGCCCTTCTTCCGCACGCTGAAGAAGTCCTTCGAGTGGACTGCCGAGTGCCAATAGGCGTTCGAAGAATTGAAAGCCTACCTCTCTGTCTCGCCACTGCTAAGTCCATCACAACTGGGTGAAGAGCTTTTTCTCTACCTAGCCGTTTCCCCTGCTGCCGTTAGCGCAGCCTTGATCAGGGAGGAAGAAAAGGTGCAAAAACCCGTATACTACGCTAGCCGTGCGTTTCGCGGAGCCAAAGAGAGGTACCCGCCTATGGAGAAACTAGCCTTTGCATTAGTAACGGCAGCTCACAAACTCAAGCCATACTTCCAAGCTCATACGGTAGTCGTCTTGACCGACAGGCCCTTACGGCAAGCAATGAGCAACCTTGATGCCGCTGGACGATTAGCGCTCTGGGCCATAGAATTGAGCGAGTTCGACATCAATTACCGCCCGCGAATCGCCATCAAAGAGCAGGTCGTCGCAGACTTCATAGCATAATTTACTCACGACAAAGACAAGAGGGCAGAAGAATTTCCTCAGTGGAACGTGCATATCGACGGATCATCTAATAGGCAGGTTGGAGGGGCCGGCGTCGTATTACTGTCACCTGAATGAGATGTAGTCAAATGCATGGTCCATCTCGACTTCCCCACCACCAACAATGAAGCGGAATACGAAGTGCTCGTAGTGGGCCTTAACCTCGCCAGAGCCACAGGAGCCACGAGCATAGTTATCTACTGCGACTCCCAGGTCATTACTAACCAAGTAAATGGGGATTATGAGTGCAACGACAAAAGGATGAAAAGATACCTGGATCAAGTGAAAAGGAGGGTAGACGACCTACAGGCCAAAATTGTCTAGATCCCCAGAGGAGAGAATGAACAAGCCGACCACCTTGCCAAGGCCGCTTTAGCAGAACACATGATCACCCATGGTAATGTACTCTTTTTTTTTCAACTTTCTCCACTAATAGACTCCGACGACGTGCAGGAGATAGGTTCTGAAAGCAACTGGACCACGACAATAGCTTCATACTTGAAGGACAGCGTTTTGTCGGACGAGAAGGAGGCCGCAAGAAAGCTGAAGGTCCGAGCAGTAAGGTTCGTCTTGATAAAAAATGATATGTATAAAAGTGGCTTCTCTCGCCCGTATCTAAGGTGCTTAGGTAATGAAGAGGCGGACTATGTCATGAGAGAGATACACGAAGGGATTTGCGAAAACCATTCAGGGTCAAGATCGCTAGTACACAAGCTTGTGCGAGTAGGATACTATTGGCCTACCATGCAGAAGGACGCCGAAGCTTATGTCAAGGCCTGCGACAAATGCCAGAGGTTCAGCAATATTATTAGACAACCAACCGAAAAGCTGGCTCTGATAACGGCCCTATGGCCATTTGCTCAGTGGGGATTAGATATTATAGGACCATTCCCTACAACAATTTGACAGCTGAAGTTCCTGGTAGTAGGCATTGACTACTTTACAAAGTGGGTGGAAGCTGAAACTTTGGCCACCATTACAGAGAAGAACATACGGAGTTTCGTTTGGAGATGCATCATATGCAGATTTAGCATTCCTAGGGTCTTAGTCTCGGACAATGGGAAGCAATTCGACAATGACTCATTCTAGGACTCTTGCTCACAGTTAGGAATAAGGAACCATTACTCCTTCCCCACTCACCCACAAGCTAACGGATAAGTCGAGGTTACAAACCGATTCTTGCTCAAGATTATCAAGACTCGGCTCAAGGGGGCAAAGGGCATATGGCCTGAAGAATTACCAAGCATACTATGAGCATATAGAACGACGGCAAGGACACCCACAGGAGAGACACCATTTCGACTAACGTACGAAAATGAAGCGGTCATCCCAGCCGAGATCGGGCTTACAAGCTACAGGATACATAACCACGACAAAGGCATGAACGACGAGGCCATACGCCTTCAGCTCGATCTGGTAGATGAAGTCAAGGCGACAACAGAACAAAGGCTCGCACGGTACCAAGATCGCATGACGAAACATTATAACTCCCGAGTCCAACACAGAGATTTCAAAGTAGGAGACCTCATCCTAAGGAAAGTCATGGGCGTTACTAGAGACCCCACACAAGGGAAGCTCAGCCCCAACTGAAAAGGACCTTACAGAATCACATTATGGCAGAGGAAGGGTACTTACCACTTAGAGACGATAGACGGACAGAAGCTGCCCTATTCATGGAACACCGAGCACTTGCGAAAGTACTACCAGTGAAAAGGATGACGTGAAGAAGCAACACCCCTTTATTTCTAGTTTAATTATAGCTACACTCCTCAGTTTCTTTATTTTACTTTAGTTTTCGCTACAATAACTTTTCAAAGCCTAAAGGGCAGGTTTTTTTTTTCTTTTTAAAGAGCTACTTTTTCTACGAATGCATGGCAATAAGAGGAGTTTATTCAGAAAATAGTTGAAGTTTCTATTGACAACTCATAATGCATCAAAGTGACGGGCCTCTAAAGTCTATAATTGGATTGACGGCCCAAAAGTGACAAGTTCACTGAAAACTTGAACAAAAGGCAAGGCTAAATAAGCCGATGGCCCCCACCAAAGTGGCGGGTCTCTGAAGTCTATAGTTGGGCTGACGACCCAAAAGTGACAAGTTCACTAAAGTCTTGAATAAAAGACAAGGCTAAAAAAGCCGACGGCCCCCACAAAAGTGACGGGCTTTTGAAGTCTAGTTGGGCAAAGCTATAAAGCTAACAGCCCAACAAAAGTGACAAGATCACTAAGACAATAACCGGGACGAGGCTAAAATACCTGACGGCCCTCACAAAAGGCGATGGGCTCTTGAAGTCTATATTTATTCAAAACTATAAGGCTGACGTGCCCAACAAAAAGAAATGGGCTCGCAAAATCCATAAATGAACAAAACTACAATGTCAATGGCCTTACAAGAAAAACTTTTTAACAATAAAACTCCATAAATGGGCAAGGCCATAAAAAGCCAACGGAGAGAGCAAACCTATAAGACAGCCAAGGCAGTAAAGCTAACGGCCTCATAAAACTTACAAAAAAGACAAGTTTTCGATAAATAAATATACAACCCATAAAAGGTGACGGGTACCATAGGCCGATGTAATTCTCGACCCCCAACAAGCAACATGCCAATAAAATTGAAGACAGAGAAAATATGAATAATATACCATACACGAAGTAAATTGTTTGCAAACAAAAGCCCAAAACCAAAGGGGCACTTAAACATCGTACTTATAGTAAAAAAAATATACATCACACGTTAAGAGCGTCAGCAGGGGTTCCACCGTCTTTGGATTGAGCACCGTCAGCATCAACAGTTAGCATAGGAGTCTTGGAAACAGGAGCAAGAGGAGTAATGGCCGGTTAGGCTAGGACGACGTCGTCGTCAACCTTGGGCGAAGGATGGGATTCTGGGATGCCATCATCATCATCAATGATGACATTCCTAGCGGCGTCACTGGCTCAGGCGCATCCATTGAAATCCCAGACAAGTCCAGCTTCGGGAAAGCTAACGCGACCTACTTAAGACAGTCGTTAAACCCAGTGCCATAGTAATCAGCACAAGAATCAATGAACGATTGCGACGTTTTAAAATTCTGGATGACGTTAGTCCCTGCCGTCTCTACCTTCTCTCGTAAGGCCGTCATCTCCTCCTAAAGCTTCTGCTTCTTAGAGCCTGCCTCCACCAATTTCTCCTTCAGCTCCTTCACCTTCTTGTTGAACATATGCGTGGCCTCCTTATATTGCCCTTGTTCGTTCATCAGAGTGGCATTATGTTTCCTAACACGGGTGATGACCCCCTCCTTAGCTATACAACGATCCTAAAGAGCCTTAACGTGAACTAAAGCCTGAAAAAAAGAGGGGCTCAAGCGTCAATCAAGTAAGAAGGAGATGAAACCAACTTAATCTAATAAAGAAAACGTACCCTGGTGATATCAAAAAGAGCTAACGCCCCCAAATCTTCCGTCCGTACCAAATCACAAGGTTCAAGATCCGTCGGCTTTACGAAGGAGCCCACCTCCCCGACGGCGTATCCCTTGTGGATCAGGAGGCTACATGGGCCCTCAAGGACGGGACCGAAGGAAGTCATAACCCCTTTGCCCGCACCATGACTTGGCTTAAGGGACAACTTCCCCTTCGGGGAGGCGTCACCAAAGGTGACGGCGGTCCGCGTTGACAAACAGTCGTCATCTCTGTCAAGTTTCCTTTTAGAAACTTTGCTGACGGACTTGGGAATTGACGAGTCTCCTTCCTCTATCCCCTTCGTCAGTCTCTCCTCTTTCTTACGGGCTGTCGTTGCCTTGATCCTTTGCTTAGAAACATCCATCTCTACAAAGGTGATGAATGGGCGTCAGGAAAAGCAGACGTTAATTTCAGACAAGTTATGTAAAATATCTACTTACGCCGATGAGAGTATTCGCCTAATTTCCGAGCTTCTGGCGACGACTCAGGACCCCCGCAATACAAATGGATAGTGTTGAGGTTGATTAAGTTTCAACACTTTCTCTGTTCCAAGGGGATTTCAAGAACTCGTTGGATGAACTCCTCTTGCTCGTCAGTTATGCGGGGACGCGCACTGGTTACAATCAAGAAAAAGTGGACGGTATTAGAAGCATCAGAATAAAATAAGTAAAAGAGCAGCTAATGGGTTCAACCTGATTCTCTAACGAAAGCCCATGTGTTGTCAAAATAACCACGAGGCATCGTCGCCCACTCTTCCTCACGACACACCCAATCCGTCCCTTCAACAAAGAAATAATTACTCTTCCAATTCCTATTAGCATTTGGCATGTCGGACACCAATTTTAAGTCTTTTTCCTGACGGAAAAGTGGTACGTCCCTTTGGAAGAGGATATGTGATGAGGTCTGTAGCAGTAAAAGAACTCGTCCAGCGTAAGCTGGCGGTTCCCTCCACTCAGACTCCCCCACAATATCTCTGCACCAATGAAAGTCCTCCAAGCATTGGGAGGACCTAGATAGTCCATCAGCTGACGGTGCAATGCCGTCAGCAGAAGCCTAAGCCCGGCAATGAACATAGCGTTATACATACCAATGTCAGTCGTCCTCCCTGTGTAACATTTTTCGTTCTCCTTAGGGAGACGGATTGGGATATGCTCTAGGATTTGGTACCTGACACACAATTTCTTAAAAATTTTGTCATTCATCTAAGGTAAAAACTTGTTGACGGCCCACTCCACAGGGAGAATAAAGGGACGGTTGTCTCCAGGACCTACTGAGGCCCTTTCACAAGACTCCACTCCATAATCCGCCTCGTCACCATCACCATCCTCCCCATCATCGACATCACCACCATCACCCCAACTTCCCTCTCTTCCTACTTCACCAACTCCTACTTCCTCACTCCTTTCGGCGTAACCCTCATCTTCGCCGTCGAGGGACTGGGCTGATGTCTCTCTCCCTGACGAAGGTGAGAAATCCTCAGACCCATCACCTGAACTGAAGGCCTCGTTGTAGCCCGCTCCTTCGCGAACTAACGACTCCTCACTCAATGCGTCACTTGACATCTGACTACCTACAAGTGACGGATCCAATCTAAGTACCTAAGTTGACGTCCTCACTAAAGAATTATTCAATTACAAGTAAATAATGTGAAGAAGAAATAGAAACTTATTGTTAAAGTGATTCACTGAAGAAAAGTCTAAAGACTGACAGCAGATAAAGTGACGAAAGTAAAAGCTGAATCGACGGAGTCAAAAGCAACGGCCTTTCTTTGTCTCTCTCTCAAAGATCAGCCAGAATGAAATGAAGAAAAATAAGGAAGGAGTGCTATATATATAGGAAGGAAAAACGCACGGAAGACGAAGCGACGCCTTCGTCAGAAACGGGGCCAACGGAAGACCGACATGTGTTTTAGGCATTAAATGCAACTCGGATCGATGAATTAACCAAATGATCTTCCCGCTTCTCTGGGCCCAAAAAAGTAATTTGACAAGACTCCACAAATCCGTCAGTTTAAAATTGACGAGATTATGGAGTAGGAGGCAACTGATGTGGAAGAAAAAACAAGTAGATGCTGTAGCCGTGAGTAAGCTGACATTTTACAGCGACGACGATACGGGTTGACGGCATATGTCGGGTCCGTCCGTTTCCGTAATATTCATCAAAGGAAAGGAAGTGACGAGAAGCCTCATAGGGCACCCTAAGGCTAACGCCTTCATGAAACTGACGCCCTCATAGGGCTGATGGGGTTAAAGCCGAAGGGGCATTATGAGCTGATGGTACTGACCAATAGTTGCTTGCCACCCACGTATCGCGTGTATAAGGAAATAACTTGCTCTCCACGCTTCGTAGAATCCAAAGAGATTCTCATAAGGAAAGGATCCTGTAAAATACACCTAGAAGAGATTCCTAAAAGGAAAAGACTTCTAATCCCACAAGGAGATGTCAACGCTCTACTATTATAAAAGCCCCAATACCCTCACCAACCAAGGTACGCATAATTTTACCCCTCTCTAGCACTCTAGAACTGTGAGAAGTTCTAATTTAACCTTCGGAGGATATTTGGCTGGCACCACACCGGTGCTCTCTGTTAGGTCATTTCTTTTTGTGTTGTGCAAGTGTCATTGCGAGCACGAGTTGACCGTGTAGCTCATTGTTGATTTTCTAGCATCATCATATATATTAGTTGAAAGCTCATGCATTATACAGATTTGTTTTGTTCATAAACATATAAAATATATAATTTTATGAAAAAAAAATAATTATTACATAACTTATATGAATTATATGATATATGTATACACACTCCACATTGAAGAAGTTGATAACAACAAAAATTCTAATACCAGTTTAATTTATGGATATGTGAAGCTGAATTCTAAATCTAAAAAATAAGTGTTACGATTTTTTTATCAATTTAGAAATTATAGGAGAAGAAGATAAGAACAAAAAAGAAATTATATCTTTTTAAAAAGAAAATCTGAAAAAATAGAATTTGGATTGTAATCAAATTAAGAGTTGTGACTTTTATCAACTTAGAAATTATAGATGAAAAAGATAATAATAATAATAATAATATCTTTAAAAATTTATAAAAATTTCTGTAATTTGGTGAAGTTATTTTGCGTAATCATAGCTTCTAAGCCCAACTTTTATTATATAATATATTATATAAATATAAATATATATATATATATTACTAAGGATATATCTTATTTTTAAGATTTATCCCCAAAGCTTAAATTAATATAAACTCACCGCAAATTCTTTCATCCAAATATATATATATATATATATCACTCCAAATTTTATTTAGGTGTCTACTAATTACAAATAAAAGTTGGAAAATTGGATTAATTATTATTATTTTCTTTGAACTATGGGGCAAGTTCAACCCCTCCACTAATATAAAATCGAGTAATAAAATGACCATTGATTAATTGTTACTTGGTAAACGTCTAGTGCCTATAAAACTTTTTGACAACCCCTCCTATTTTATTTAAGTACTTAGTGGGGGATTTGGGCCTGTTGGCTTGTTGTGAAAAAGAGGATGTGAGTAGGGGGTAGGATGGGCAAACTAACGATGACATCACCACCCTAAAGGGCCTAATCTATCAACTACCCACCTCTATTGTCCAAATCACCCCGAATATCAACTACATTTATTGACCCATCATACACCAACCCCCAAAGTTTCAACCCAACATAAATCAATTAACTCATAGCCCCTGTCAAACCTACCAAACCTACCTCTAACTCATGCCCCTAGTAATGGTTGTCGCCATTCATGGCTATGCAAGTGACCACGAGCAATAAGCAATTGTGGGTTGGGTCAATCCGGTACAACCCATTTTATTTCATGAGCCCAAAAAAAGACAAAATGAAAACAATTTGATCATATTGTTTTTTGACTTTCTTCCTTTCAACTAATAAGATAACAAATAAACAAAATCGCTTAAAAAATACATACATTTTAAGTTTACACCGTCCAAGGTTCACTAAATTGAAGTCTTCAAGCCTCAACCTTATTAAGAAAAAATATATAAGTGTTTGTGAGAGAAAAAAAAAAACACTTAGAAAATAATGAAATAAAGAAAAGAGTAGGAAGTAAAAGTGTAAAACACATTGACATGAAGTCAAAAAGCCATAAAAAGAAAAAAAATAAAGGGGGAAAAAACTTGTTGTAATGGGTGAAAAACAAAAAAAAGAAAAGAATAATACATGAATAAGGATGGGTAGCGGGATGTTGTCCCGAGTCTTTTGGTTAAATATTGCAAAATTCAAAGTTAATTGGTGTTATAGGTACTGTTTCAAGTTATTTAGCAATCTGAGGAAAGAGAAGGAATTGCGGCAATACCATTGCCGAAATTCAACAAAAGTTGGAGAGAGAAAGATAAAAAGTAAGAGAGAGAAATTTTTGATTTTCGGCAATGGTATTGCCGCAATTCCTTCTGCCCATTCTGCTGCCCGGTGGGAAAAATTTTTTTGGCAATTGTGGCAATGCCATTGCCGAAAATGAAAAAAAAAAAAAAAAAAAAAGATGTTACGAAATCTATAAAAGAGTAAAAAAAAGTTGTCACGTCCACAACATTTTTTTACTCTTTTATAGATTTCGTAACTTTTTTTTTTTTTTTTTTTTTTCATTTTCGGCAATGGCATTGCCACAATTGCCAATTTTTTTTTTCCCACCGGGCAGCAAAATGGGTAGAAAGAATTGCGGCAATTCCATTGCCGAAAATAAAAAATTTCTCTCTCCTACTTTTTATCTTTCTCTCTCCAACTTTTGTTGAATTTCGGCAATGGTATTGCCGCAATTCCTTCTCTTTCCTCAGATTGCTAAATAACTTGAAACAGTACTTATAACACCAATTAACTTTGAATTTTGCAATATTTAACCAAAAGACTCATGTTGTCCCTCTATATGTGGTTAGTGATAGTAGTAGGTCTACACAATTGCTTTATTGTTTAGGAAGTTCATTCAACATTTAATGTTGAATGAATGCTGATAGGTAAAGATAATTAATGCAAAAGTGACTGTTGCTTCTCTCCCACGCCTCTTCTTAACCTGACCGAGCCTTTCTCTTCAATTACTTCCCAGTCTCCATCCTTCCCTAGCCCAAAGGCCATGCCGAGGATTCCTCCTCCTTCTATCAACTATTGATATAATTCCTCGCTTGGTGTCCTTAGTCTGATTTTAAATGGACTTTTCCCGTTCCTCAAAAAAAGAAAAAGGGACTTTCCCTAAGTTATCATATTGGGGCTCTAACAGAAAGGTCAGGCCCATTTGGAAGAGGCCCTAACTTATCCCTCCACACTATCTTTATAAAAAGGATTTACCCATGAGGCCCACGAGTTAACCCACCCCAGCCATTTCAAGAGGTTCAATAATATGACAGAAAAATACGAGTTCGAAAATCCCAACCCACACCAATACGTTTTCCTTCAATCTGTACGAGTTATGGGGTTCAAGTTCAACTGTTCAAGTCTAGTTTTGTCAAGTGTCGTATGTGGAAAACATCAAGAAGAGAGAAATACGACAGAAAAATGCAACAGAACTTGCCCCCTCAAACGAATGAACGACAATGTAAAATGTTGTCGTAAAAGAAATACCAACAGGAAACAGCATGAATGGTGGAACGACGTAAATATTATTATTATTATTTTTTTTTTTTTTTGGTTTTTCACCATGTTTCTTTAAGGATTTCAATTAAAGACTAATCATTATTCACATCAAATGAACCCACAAAGGGACAAAACGGTGATCCAGAAAATTCTTTTCAAAGTACAGGAGCAGGTGGTAAATATTATTTGCAGCTACAGTAAATATTATTTGCAGCTACAGTAGCTAGGTGGTAAACTTAGATATTATTATTTTAAAGTGTGTGGGTTTGGCAGAGAAAGAAAGACAAAAAGGTAGAGAGATAGAAGAGTTGCATGTAAAAATAGAAAATAGAAATTAGAATGTTAGGAATATAATAATATGGTAAAATAAATAAAGTAGCCATTGAATATGTAAAATTGGTGTTTTTTTACCTGCTCCGTTGCTAGTGCTCTAAAGGTGTTTGTAGTTTCCAGAAATGATATAATGGCATAAAACTGTATTGAACCTAGTTTCGAAGCTCATATCGAATTCTATCTCACTGTTTGTACTTTATATAGAAAGGCTGAAAGAAATTGCAGGTATGAGTTTTTCAAACCTTTCCCTTTTCAATTCACCTGCAAATAATTTGTGGGGTCACAAAAAAATAGTTAATTATTCTCTGAATTGAAGGGTAAGTTTAATTTATTATAGGGGTTCTTAGGAAAAGTCAGAGAGCTTTTTTGTGTAAAACCCAGTCGTCGTCTTTGGTACTTAGAATGTTTAAGAAGGATGGTGATGTCTTTCTTTGCTTTGAACTATGGCTTTTTTGACTCGGGTTTCTTTTAGATATTAGTTTAAGGTGAGGAATTTGTGCCTCTAGCTCTCTTCATAAAATAGCTTCTTAAAGCTGAAGATAAAATGACTTAGGGATGGATGTTGATAAATATGTTTTGAGTTTTAGCTGAACTATGGGATCAGTTGCAACTTGCATTGTTTCCCTTCTAGTAAAATTGCTCCAGTTTCTTCTATGCTTAAAGCTTAAAATTCATGTGCTTATCACATTATCATATGATCATGTGATAAGCATGTGGAAATCAAGGCCTAATATAGCAGGAATATGGGGAAATTTTTCTAGTGGGGACATTGCAACTAATCACATGGTTTAGAAGGTTGGTTGTGCAGTTTTTAAAGTTCAGGGGACATTACAAATTGCCCATTAGAGTGGTAAAGGGAAATTTACCCTATGTTTTATTTGGATTCACAATCACAAAGTCTCTGAAGTTAATAACTCAGCATCAGAGTTACTAGACCCATTCAGCAAAAGAAAAGCTTCATCATAACTAGGTACAGAAACCCCTGCACTTTCCTTTTTTTGATGGTATCCATCATATGTATAAATGAGAGAATGATAATTTATAAATGAAACATGTGATAGATGTAGAAATGACTTGCAAGTTCCACCATGTTATTGCTAGGTTTTGCATAAGTATATGTGTACCTGAATGGGAACTAAAAATGCTGGTTCTAGGTTATGTTTGCTATTTATGGTCTCAAGTCTGGACATCACATGAGAATTGAATTTTAACATCAATTGTTTTTTTGGGTGTATGTTTCTTTGAAAATTCCCAAGAATCAGCCTCTCCCTAGAAAAAAAATGGGGGTATAGGTGCCTACCAGTCACCTCTCCCAGATCCTGCAAAAGTGTGAACTTTGTGCATTGGGTATAACATTTTTATGTTTCTTTGAAAGTTATGTGAAATTAGAATATGTTTCCAATACTTTTTCCCATATTTACAAGGAGTCCAAGAAAGGCCAAATTGAAACTGCAAGTGGTTTGTAGTTCACTTATTCATGAAGGGTATGCCTTTTTATGTATGTAAGTAAAGATGACACTAGAAGTGTCCTTGGAGGCATTTCTCTTACTCTAATTATGGGTTACTAAGGCAATAAATTTTAAGATTTTGAGATTTACTGCCAAGAACAAAAAAGAATTGGTTACAAAAGGTAAGTGAAACTTATGAGGGCCATGTGTGAACTGTTATGCTATTTTCTGACTACCATGCATTACTGTTTACAATGTGTTATTCCATTGTGGAGCTTATTTCTTCTAGAGGGTATTCCCCTGTATTTGGAATTCATGAATGATTCAAAAAAATCTTATAGAGGAGCTACCCATCTATTAAAGGGATGGAATTTCCATGGATAATATTAGCAAATTTGAATGGAATATTTGAAGCTATGGTGCTGAAGTCAAAGCTTATAATGAGTTCAGAACTCTCAGGGAGAATAGTCTTTCTTCTTTAATATTTTCTGAGATCCAACTGGGTCTGTTTCTCATTGTTTATAGTTCCTTTGACAGGATTAAAATTTTTGCCTAACAGAAACAAGAGACCAAAGGTTACCATTTCTGTGCGGACTCTCCAGTGCAGAACATATATATCTGTGTTCCACTTGCTATAATATAGCTCGAGGATGATTAATGAAGAAAAAGCTGGAATGGAATTTATATATTCCATGGATTCTAGAACTAGTTGCTCCCCATTTAAATTCCATCATCCAACCAATAACACAGCCAGCAAATGTTGCCACATTACAGTTCATACTGTCACTCAGTCTTCTCCTTCTCCTGTAATCTCTTGTGTAGAGGACGTGCCTCAAGGTGCACGTGTTTCACATATTACAGTTACTGATTCAGAACACGGACATTCAACATCAAGTAATGAGTCGACCACGTCGAAGGTCCTGCAAGATGTACATATAGTAAGAACTGCACATATTTTTCTTTTTTTAATTACTATTTAATAATTCTTTGTTATCTTTGTTTTGTGCTAGTGCAGCATTCTTGTGCAAAATTGTTTATTTTTAAGCTTACTTGAAAATTATCTTCTTTCTATGTTTTCAAGTTCCATGTGTAGTTTAAAGCGCATGAATACTTTATGGTTATGTCTTTCACTTGAAAAATAGATGGCTAATAAGTCATTGTTATATTCATACTTAGTCGACGCGGTTGATGGATGATTTTCTTGAGCTTGCTAAAGACAACACAGACAATGATCTGGAAACCTGTGGGATTCTTGGTGCCTTTCTTGTAAGATTCATGCTTTTTCTATACATTTTAGAGCCTCAATTTATTGCCTATCCTATTGGTGCTGCATATCGCATGATTTGTAGCAATTATGTTTAGGAATTTGTTTTCTTTTGACACAAACACAATCATTATAGTCAGTAGGCTTCCACAATATTTCTGGAGGCCTCTTCTCACATCGGCATCACTTATTTCTTTGATCCTCTCAGTTTCTTAAAACATACTCTCCCTCTTCTGCTTAGATCATCTCTCTCTCTCTCTCTCTCTCCTTTTAATTTCTACTCCTACTTAAAGCTGTCACTGCACCTATTCAAATTTCTGTTCATCTTCATCATTTAGAAGAAAAAAATATGGTTCCTTATAAAGTGACAGTCTAATTGAGATTAGCCTCGCTGGCTATGTTTGGCCAGCCTCACATGGTGCCCTCCTCTCTAGGAGCCATGTGACCCAAAGCCTTTGCCTAAAAGAGGCAGGCCAGTGAGAAGCCAACACCAAACCCAACCAGCTGACTCACTGGGCCAAGCTAAGGTCCCATTACTTTCATGTGCCTACTCAGGTCACAAGCTCACATTATTGAGCCCAGCATTCATCCTCGTCTTTTTAAAATGATTTCAAAAAATTATTTATATTTCTTACAGTTTTCACCAGACATGATGTATAACTTTTTCAAACAGTTCAGTAAGTTCTTGTGGCCTTGGTAGAGAGAATATTTATGTCTCTTTCCCAAATTTTCCATTGGCTTAACCTTTCTTTCTTAACTCTGCCCGTGTCTGTGCTTAATGTCATATATTTGTTCACAACCAATCCCAAGCCCCAAAAAAGGAGGGTTGCAATAGGTTGATGGCCAGCATAAAATTTAGTCACTCATTTATGAATGGATCCACTACAAACTCCCTTAACTAATCTATTGAGGATCCATAACCGACTCCAAAATTTTGTGATTAAGGTTTCTTACTATGGTTGTTGTAACCTTTCTTTCTTCCATGCATTTTCCCTTCAATGTTTCGGAAGTAGGGATTGATTTCATGGGAGAATACTGCTAACCTGAAGCTAATATATGTTTGTTTCCTTCATGTGTCCAGGAGAAAGGAACCTTTTATGCAACCACTTTGATCATACCCAAACAGGAATCGACTTCCGGTTCTGTTAGTCTCGAGGGCCTTTTTCTTCCTCTTGATTTTGTTTTTCCATAATGTTTTGTTCATGTATTGCTTGCTGCTGACTTAAATTCTGCATGACAGTGTCAGGCTATAAATGAGGAGGAAGTTTTTGCCATTCAAAATGAGCATTCCCTTTATCCTGTGGGTTGGATCCATGTATGCATTCTCGCTCATGTTTTTCTTTATTTTTAACTTCTTCCATTCTCTGTGAACATCTTTTATTGGAGCCCCAAGCCTTCTTATGTTTACAGTGGCTGCTTTCATATTTTCTTTTCTTTTGTGATTTTCCACCCCCAAAATTGATCACTCCTTTTGTTTGGATATTTTCTTGTTCCTCTACTGCACCATGAATGACTACATGCTCGAACATTTCTTGAATTTTGGCATCAATGATGCTACAATGTTTGTCAATGCATTCAGCAGTTATTAGTATGTAGTATATACTGTGTTTTTCTGTAGTCTGTACTCATTTTTATGGCTTTTGTATCAACCAGAATGCTTTTAACATCTGCTAAGATTACCAACTATTTCTCCTGCTTATGCTTCATGTTTGATCAGCTAGCTTGTTTATTCCTCATTTTGGCCTATATCTAGATTATCCAGTTTCATCTTGGTGGGAATTAACTGTAGTTGTCCACTTTTTCACCTACTCTGTATATTCATTTTCAGACACATCCTTCTCAAAGCTGTTTTATGTCATCAGTAGATTTGCACACTCAGTATTCATATCAGGTAACTGACTTGGTTAAGGCTGAGTGCCCTTTGTCTTTGATTGATGAATGGCATTTGTTTATTAATTTTATTTTATTTTGAGGTGTCCACATGAGACATATTGTGCATTGAATTTTTGAATGCCAAATCTTTGCAGGTCGGTCTCCATTAGGTAGTTGTAATTTAGAAATAGCATTTTTAATAAAGGGCATTCCACAGCAAGGTTGGTGGCACCATTATATTGTTTTATGTGATGAGCAGGAGTAGGCATTTGAAACATGCCTTTTAAAGTTTTAATTTTCCTCACAATGTGGTTGAAGATTACCTTGATCTGTTGTGCAGGGGTTTAGCATAACTCCTACCAAGTTATTCCCAATGAGCTCTGGCACTTCCTCCCCCTGTAAGAAGGGTGTGTTTGTGGGTTCAAAACTCACAGGGTGTATTGTAACTTACCAATCAAAATAATCCCCTACCTAGTTATCATATTGGGAAAGAATATGATGAGATACTGTATTTCAAATATATATATATATATATATATATATATTTACTTATTTATTTATTTATTAGATTGTGAATTTAAAGTGGAAAGATATCCAAAATATTTTAAACAAATTTCTTGCCCAGAAGAAAAGGAACTGAAAAGAGATTGGCTAATTTATCTACTAATCAGCCTGAATTTAGGATAGAGATATAACCTGCAAGCTTGAATGTTTTGTGTCTATAAGCTTTTCTTCAAAAATTGTTAATGCTTATTTTAAGCTTTGGCACTTTTGTTTGATTTAAAATACTGAAAGGCATTTATTTGTCAATAATCTTCCCTCACTTTCAACTCATACTCTTGCTTATTCTCATGCTTATAAATCGCTCCCGTAATATTGCTTGCAAAGACTAGGAATAATACTTGCAATAGTTTGCCTGGTTCCCTCTTCACTAATGAAAAGTCTAACATTGAAACTCTTCTTTTTCATTTTATTTTTTCAGGCAATGTTACCTGAGGCTTTTGCTATTGTCATGGCTCCAACTGATACATCAAGGTGTGCAACTTTTAAAATGTAGTTTAATGGTCGCCAACTTGAGTGGAGGGTCTAATAACGCTTGTCATTTTAGAAATGAGATTGGCAATGCCTTCATCTTAGTGCTCTGGGTTAGACATATATACTTCTTCCATTTTAATCTTTATTTAGTAGATTGTGTTTTCCCTCACAACCTCAACCTAAGTCCTTGGTCTCCATGCAGTGCCTTTGACTTGAGAGAGTTTACCTTTAGTTAAAATGATAGCACTCCACCAGTGCAGTATTTAGTCATTATTACGCACAGCTGTACTGATTCTCCTTTTTCCCCCCTCCTTATTATTGGTGCTACCTTTAGCTCACATTTGCATTCTTGTCCAATTAATCCTGTTTTGCTTCCAGATTAGCACCTGAACCACTCGTAGTAAATTTTGTTCCAGCAAAAAAGAAAAATATTGCTGTCATTTGTGAGCATATTTTCTTTGCTTAGCCTGTGAAGACCATGAAGCATTGCTGGTTGAGAAGGGTTCTTTGAATCTGATCAGTAAGTTGAGCACAATATGATAGTGAAGCATTTAAGTGC
This sequence comes from Quercus parvula, assembly GCA_030820535.1. Lineage (NCBI taxonomy): Eukaryota > Viridiplantae > Streptophyta > Magnoliopsida > Fagales > Fagaceae > Quercus > Quercus parvula. Next base: position 51,384,576 of record JAUAME010000005.1, on the reverse strand, counting down.
AAAGCTCCTGATGAGAAGTCTATCCATTGACATGGCAATTTATTTTGAAACACACTGTAGCCCTATTTTGTAGTTCTCATTTATAATGAATTATTATAATATTAAATTAATAAATAAATAAATAAATAAAAACTGCTTCAGAAGCACAAGTAAACAGACACCGGTCAGGATCCTTTCTTTCTCAGAATTTAAAAATTAATTATGAACTGTTGCAGTGCAGGCAGTGAGGCAGGTTCATCTTTTGACAGCTGATTGTGTAAATTATCTATTTATAAAAAAATAACTTATGAAAGGAATTTCCTCCAGGAGCTATGGAATGTTTCGGCTATCTGACCCTGGTGGGATGAGTGTTCTGAAAGAGTGCCAAGAGACAGGATTTCATACTCACAATGAACTAGCAGATGAGAGTCCCATTTACGAGCATTGCTCTAATGTCTATACAAATTCAAATTTGAGGTTTGAAATCTTTGACTTGCGCTGATATGCTTACATCTAAGAATGCAGGTCTGTATGTATCATCACTAGTTGACAGGCTTGCAGGTATTAGAAAACATGGCCATGACCCCAGTTACACCACACAAAAAAACTTGGCTGTGGCGTTTGATCCCTATAGTGCTGATATGTACAATTGTGATACACATGTTATTTTCCTAATAAGTGTGTGAGCATATATAGGGTGAATAAAAATTTGTAACAATAATGAAGATTAGCCACTGAAATTTTGTTTTAGGAAACAACAGATAAATTACACTTTTCTTGCGTGGCTGTGATTGCATTAGATTCTGCCTTGTAATTAAGTCTTTTTAAGAAGTGAAAGTTGTTTTGCATTGCAGATAATCAAATAGTCTAATTTGGAGTGAGTAGAATAGAATTTTGGTTTTGTAAAGCTTGCTTTGAGTAAAATATTTGTTCTTTCTATAAGTGGGACTGATTCATATTTTGATTTTTATACTTAGCAAAAAAGAAAAGATTTGTATTTAAGAAACCAATGGCAACTCATTCTTTCAAGACTCCTAATGACTGCATGGTTTAGATTTTTTTTTTTTTAATACCCTACCTGGAGAGAAGACAATGGTTTGGCTTGGTAAGCTTTGTGATAAATGAAATACCCCAATCACATCCCAGCCTCATTTATATAAAGAGAATCCCCTCTAATTCACTTCAGGTTCCCTTTCGTGTTTGCATCTCACTGATTGTACCCCTCTAGTGCTAGGACAGCATGTGCATGATCAGGAAAACCTCTACCTTGTGGTGAAAGACTACATAAAGTTGATGCATGTGAACAACGTGACTGATATCCGGTGCAACCTCAGGGATCTGCCATAAACCATTAGGCATGTTAAGCAGTATTTCAAGATTAGATTATTATGTCTTCAGACAATGAACCCTGTCTGTTAGATGCATTAATGGCTGTTGCCATCTATGCTGGGTGAAAGGATCCAGGTGAGAAGTTTCATAGAGATGTCGGAACTGAAACATGGATTTAACAGCTCAATTTCCATATTTTCTGGGCTAGTTTAGGTGGGATTCACAGTTCACTGCTTTAATCTTTCGGGTCTTTCTTGGAGTTTTACCGCTTGCCATTTCATCACTGCATATACTATTTTCTAGTCTCCAACCAAATTGACAGCGGGCTTATATTCTCCAAACTTTTAGAATAGGATTGGTCCACAACCACCTCCATTTAGCTCCTAACAGGAGGAGTTGGGAAACCTTGACAGAACAGGCAAGGTTCACGATTGTTGTATTCTACTCTCAAATCACAGCATGCTTCACTTCATATAGAGTGAAATATGAACCAACCACACTGAATTTACTTGCAACTAGAAAGAGGTTTCTATACTTAGTGTGTGAAATAAAATAATAACAACAATCATGAACCTTGCAACAACAACAGCACAACTCATCTTACATTACAAAGATAATTTGGCATTGCCTGACAATGCATTTCGTAGGGAATATGATGAGTTCATCCTGTAAAAAAAAACTTCCTTCTCATTCCTCTAACAGGATAAAAAGAGCCATTTGGACTCGCCGCTCGCGTAATACTTACGTCAACTAATCTCATCCATCAGAACCCATTTGTCGGAGTTTTTTCTCATCAGCGAAAGACAAATTATTACTCTTTGTCATGAAAAATCCAAACAGTTGTCACATGTAGAGAGCATACCCATCAACTCGAATTTTGTTCCAATGCAAAAGCATGCTCAACGCTTATTCACCCTAAAAATTGATTGCTCAGATTTCACCCATGTCCCTCCAATCTCTCTTGTGGTACTAGCAAAGGCCATAAAAGAAAAATATGGATAGGAGAGTGCTCTCTTAAAAATAAAATACAACTAAGGTCTAAAATATGCAACGTTAACTCTACAAATTAAAGATGTATTTTCTTCTCTCTCCTACCATAAAAGAAAATTATGGATAGGAGAGTGTTCTCCTTGAAAGATGAAATACAAATATTGTTATGTCTACAACAATTTTACAATATTTTTACGATAAATCCTAAGTGGCAGATTATTACTGGTTGTTATTGTTGGGTTAAAAAAGTAATCTCAGTGCTAAATTCAAATTTGAACCAATAATAACTAATCACCTATGATTTGTTATAAAAATATTGTAAAATTGTTGTAGACGTAGCACCTCTCTTTTAAAATATGTCATGTTCTCATCAATATATCTATATATATATGCCATGTTAACTTTACTAATCAAAGATGGCTTTCATTTACGTGTGTTTTTAGTCACAAAGAAAGCCTCTTATAAGTGTAATAATGGATCTCATCTAGTGAAGCTTTGAACTTTCTAATGAGCCCTTATGTAGTGAAGTTTTGGGGGCCTTGTTGAGCCCAAAGAAGGGTAGGCCCATGATTTAATTTTAGGCTTGTGTTTGGCTATTGGACCATGTACACTAACCTAACCATCTCAACAGTGTTTTTTTTTTTAAGCTCAACTAACCCTGATATTTTCAATCAAAACCTATGAGGTTTAAATCTTTTAATCACTATCAAATTAATATTTTTTTAAAAAAGTTTTTCAATCTTTTTTATATATGCGGATAGGTCCCATGGAGAAATTATAAAATCGTCTGGTGGACTATGTCATTTGTCCACCATTCCATTAAAAAACTTCCACTTGTTTAAAATTGCTGAGTCAGTAATTAATTTATGTTTAAAAAATTTTTCTAACTAACAATTTTAAACAAATGGAAGTTTTTTAGTGGAATAGTGGACCACATCACTTGTCTACCATGTGAATCTTATAATTTCTCCAACACATGATATCATTATTAAGTTTGTCATTTAAGGAATCAGAATACTCGTAAAATCTCAAATTTCTTGTCTAAACAAATATCCAATCAAAAGGATGACTACATTTCGCTCCTCTCCAAGGACAATACATTTTGCTAACAAAAGGTGTTACGTTCATAATATTTTCATAACAAATTATAGGTGATTAGTTGTTATTGGTTCTAATTTGAACCTACCACTGAAATTACTTTTCTACCTTATCAATAACAACCCATAACAACTTGTCACATAAAATTTATTAAGAAAATGCTGTAAACATAGCATTTCTTTTTGCTAATAATAATATATTAATATTGTGCTAGCACACAGAATTTATTAGTTTTAAACAAGAATAATATTATTTTTGTCTATTAAAAATTATATATATATATATATATATATATATTAATTTTCTCATTTTTCTTCCATAATTCATCCACAATGTGTCATCTCCATCTTCTTGTTGCATCACTGTTGTTAAATTAGTAATTGATTTTAAAAATCAACAACGAAAGTGAATGAATTAGGAATACAATAAAAATTACGACAAAAATAATATTATTATTTACACAGAGTCACAAATCATGTACTACATAATAAAATTGGGGTCCTAAAAATTGTGATAGTATCAAGTGTCCATCATCTTTGTATGACAAGTAGTTGTACTTTCTGTACATCTAATTACTATCCCTTTATTAAAGATTACAAAAAATTACACTGTTTCCTTATAATTTAGAATAATTTTATATTAAACCGTAAATTTTAAAAGTTTTTAATTAAACCACTAGCCTTTTACATTGATTCACACATTCAATAAGTCTATTAATTGAAGTAACAAGTTCACAAAAGTTGTGACTATAATATATCAAAATATAAAAACTCATTTCTTGTGATCATAAGACGTCTAGTACACCATATGGGGTGTTGTGAAATTATATAATAATTGATCATTTACTATTATTACCAAATATTCACAATGAAATTACATGTTAAATAAATTCAAGTTGAGGTTGCACCAAGAAATCGGTCTCCTTTTTTTATTAGTTTTTCCAATTTCCCTCTTTTAGGTTTGACAAATTATAAGTGTAAGGACACGAAATCAAGCGGCTCAAACCCACTTAGAATAGTGAAATTGGTGCTACCCGATTAGGCCCAAACCAATAGATATTTGTAAAGAGAGTGGGATAAAACAAGTTGGGCATAGCCCGATGATTCAAACAGAGAAGGAATAAGCGAAAGTCAAAAATTAAGTATATAATAGGTTCTTTACAAGCTCGCCCGATGACGATGTTCTTACACAAGGAGATACACTATTCTCTCTCTTTTTCTCTATCACTGTTCTTGTTCTAATCTCTTCTTTCTTTGATTTTTTCCCTCCCTCTCATCTGGAAGTCCTCTTTCTTTATATACTCCTAAGATTATTGCAACCTACCCCTCTATCTACAATCCTCTAAACTCTCTTTAGAACAATTGTCCCTTTAAACTTATGTTGAAGGTGGTAGAAGGAGCTGGTTAGTTGTAAATTCTACTATTTAGGTCACTTCCTCATCAATGTAGCTGATAAAATTATTATCAATTATTTAATGCGGAGGGAGTAGGTGAGCTTTCACTGGAAACTTCCTTCACCTACCTTGACTCTCTTTTTGAATACCATCATCTCCATTCGGACTTCTAGAAAGTATTTTGTCCCTTCTCCTCCTAATCTTGGGCAAATCCCCTCCTCGGGCTTAAAATGTTTTTATAATGATAGTCATAGCTTGTTGTATCCTTCCTCAATCCTCGGGTCCCCACAATAAGAATATTGCAAGAAATAGTTTATATATTTTCTTTAAGTGAGAACCTATTTGCCAAGTTTTCATAAAGTCAAAAAAAAAAAAAAAAAAAATACTGATGAAAGGTAATAGAAATTTAAAAGAAGCTTCATCAATTTATTTTTTATATTATTTTAATGTTGACCAAAAATTATTCAGTTACAAAAATTGGGATATATAAATCATACTATATAAATCAATGTAAATATTAAAATTTGTATGACCTTTTTTTTTTTTTTTTAAGAATGCAAATTTGTATGACATAATTTCATCATTGACATAAAATATAACTTTAATTAAAAGTCAATTATTTAAAGTTTGAATATATTTAGAAGAAGTCTCATTATTTATATAATCTATAATAATACTTGGGAATCGATAAAACTTAGGCCTACTCGATTTGCATATATAATATAATTTAAAAATAATTCTTATTCTCTTATTTTTACTATTTGACCTATCTAATGTGCATTTTCATGTAACTTAATGGGAGGAAGATAACATCTCGGGAACCTCCAATTGATAGTTAATAAAAATAATACTATATGAGTCAATGTAAATATTAAAATTTGTATAACATAATTTCATCATGTGACATAAAATATTTAGAAGAAGTCTCATTATTTTATAATCTATAATAATATTTGGGTATCGATAAAACATAGTCCTACTCGATTCGCATTTATAATATAATTTTAAAAATAATTCTTATTCTTTTATTTTTACTATAGATTTTATTATTAAATTTAATTATATATTCTATAATAATAGTTGATTTTAATAAAATCTTTGACTTAATTGATGTGCATTTTTCATGTAACTTAATGGGAAGGAGATAGATAATATCTCGGGGAGCCTCCAATCGATAGTTTTTTGAGGGAAAAAAAAAGACTTGGAGGACAATATTTAATTCAAAAGACTTAAAACCTATGAATTTGTCAATTTTTTATTATTTATTTTTTATAATGGCATTTTTTATGCACGTCACCCAAAAAAAAAAAAAAAAAGCCACAAAAATACTGCCACTATAAGCAGCATTTTTTTGTAGTGTTTGGAGGCCCTTCCAGGCATGCTAGCTTTTTGAGGAAGAAAATGACTTCAAATTGATGTCATATTTTGCAACATTTTCCTTCCATTTTCTTAATTTGGTAATAACTTCCAATATATATATATATATATAATAAGTGAAATTGAGAGAAATTCAAATTAAAATTTCAAATTAGAGTTCCAATTTTGTACCATATGTCCTAAATGATTTATTCTTAAAGAGTTTTATTTATTAATTTTAGAATCAAATGTGAGAACACATCATATATATTCATCCAAGTGAGTTATTAAGTACAAAAACTAAAGAGTCTAGAATAAATGAATTGTAAAAAAAAAAAAGGCACTTCACAAAATTTATTAAAGAGTTAACAAACTATAAAAATGACTATCAATAGTATTTAAATTATATATATAGGAATTATATCATGCATTTTATTGTATATCTTTAATGCTAGGATTACAAACTAGTCTTTTTAATGCATTAATTCTTTTTTTTTTTTTTAATACAAGATAAAATTTCTACTATGATCTAATCTAAGTATATTGTATGTAAAACTCAATCCTGGAGACTTACCGTGACTCTTGTCCCCCACACCTCACAAGCATTTATACTTGTGGAGTGATCACTGCACCAAGGAGAAATTATAAGGTCCTCATGGTGGACAAGTGACGTGGTCCACCATTCCACTAAAAGACTTCCACCTGTTTAAAATTGCTGAGTTAAAATTTTCTTTTAAACAAAAATTGATTACTAACTTAGCAATTTTAAATAAATGGAAATCTTTTAATGGAATGATATTTGATGTACCATTATTGCGTTATATCATGCCTCATGCATTGGCTCCATCATGTGCTGTTATTAAATGCAGGGCGTAAAAGTTGCGAAGGACCATAAAAAAATATTGTGAGGAGGGAAATAAAGATGATTTGAATCCTAAAAGAAATGATATATATATATATATATATATATATATATATATATATATAGTGAGGAGTGAAATAAAGATGGCCTATGGCATGCCGACATTGCATTAATGGCTAAATTAAATGTGTACAATAGATAGTAACTAGATTCTGACCGAGTGATATGAAATAAAAATAAATTGTTTTCCCAAAGAAGATTTGGAGAAAAATCCTTTGCCATGGTATCCGAATCATTACAAGCTCAAAATATGAAATTATAATGAAGATGAGGTCATAGGTTAAAACATATCATGTTTATCCAAAAATAAAAATAAAAAAGGGGGTAAAACACTTTCTTCCTTTAAGGTGCGAAGAAATTAACACTCTCTATTTTATATTAGTAATAAAATATTCTAAATTTTTATAAAAATCTCTTTACAAAAACTTAACAATGGTTAGCAAAATTTTTTTTTTTGATAAATTTAGAATAAAAATGAAAAATTTAGCAAGCACCAAGACACTTGTAATGACAAATCCCTCCATAACCCGTTGGAAAAAAAAAATACTAAGCAAAATTCACACTTATTTTTTAAAATGCACTTTAATTAAATTTTTAAAAAATAAATTTTAATTATGAAATAAAATAATATTGGAAACATGCCCTTAAGGCTTAACCAAATGGCGGGTTAATACACAATATTTTTAATTTAATTTAAGGGTAAAATACTATTTTAGTCCCTAAACTTTACCAAAAGTTTAGTTTTCATCTTTAAACTTTAAGAAATTCATTTTTTGTCCTTAAACTATTAAAAAATTCATCTTTTGTCTCTAAACTATTAAAAATGTTTTATTTATATCCTTAAACTTAACGAAAAGTTTATTTTTCATCCTTAAACTATTGAAAAAAAATTCTTTTTTCATCCCTATTTTTGTCTCTAAACTATTGAAAAAATTCTTTACAAAGTTTAGGAATGAAAAAAAATAAATTTTTAATGTTTAGAGATAAAAAACAAACTTTTGACAAAGTTTAAGAACCAAAATAGTATTTTACCCTTAATTTAATAAAGTTTGATCAATCAGATGTTTGGGGGGGGGGGGGGGGGGAGGAATATTTTTTCCCTTCAAATTTGAGGTGAATGGTCATTTCCTTAAATCTCAAGGAAGATGAGTATAATTACCAATAAATAAATAAAGAAATAAAACTAATGGTAGCTTTGGACCTCCAAGTGCTTCAAGGGCTAGATTTTTGATACGTGCTCATTTGGATAACTGTAACCTCAACTATTTTAAATGCTGAATTATAGGCTGTAAAAGAAGGTTTATTACTATTCTAATTCTTGAAATTGATTCTATCCAAGTGTTTAGGTTTCTGAGTACAGGGTAAGACTTAAGTACAGTATTTAGGTGTTGTTTTTTAGGTTCTTTTCTTAAAATTTTGCCATGTGGATTTTTTCTCATGGATTGGAAATGTATATTTTAGTTAAGTAGCCACATGGCTGAATTTGAAGAGGAGAATTTAAAGAATAGTACCAAAGGTACTGTACTTAGATTTTGTCCATGAGTATATATGCTTCTATTTCTTGGTATATGACTGTAAGAATATCCTCCCTAAACAATATGAGACCAATAAATGTGTTGATAAAGTAACCGCTATGATTTGGACAGATGTGGAAGACTAAGGGCAATCATTAACAAGAAACGGTTATTAAGTTGGAGAAGTGATAACTTGTCTCACATTTCCTTAAAAGTTACTATGACTTTTGAGTGAAGTTTATGGTGTGTTTTTGTGTTAAAAATCATTTCTCTCTCCTTTGTATGTGTGTATGTATGTTTCTAAAAAAAATGGTAATTGTTTCACATTGCTTAAGAAATTGTGTTGTATGTCGTATAACTTGCCATATACTCCCATAAAAGTTATTAGGGCTTTTAAGTGGAATTTATGGTATACTTTTGTGTTAGAATTTCTTTCCCTCTTCCTTGTGTGTGCGTTTGTTTCTCCAAAAAAATAAAAAATGGAGAATCGATGGAAGTAGGTTAACCTTCTTAGTGATAAGAACTATGAATAAATAATCCTAGTTTTTAGGAAGTGATTAGTGATAAGACTTGTCAATAAATAATCCTAGTCTTTAGGAAGTGATATGTGAAAGGATTAGATTGTTGCTTAAGCAGTTTGTTACTCCTACAAATTCCCTTTTGCTTGTGGTTATGGTGTCATGCAAAAGAAAATAATGAATAAAGGAAATTGAACAAAATTAAACCAACCACTTTCTTTTTATATTAATCTTAAACTCAATGAAACTATTGTCCCATCTCATTGCTTAAAGGAAAAGGTTTTGACCCAAACATGTTTGAAACTTTTTACTCTAACGTGCTATATGACAATTGAAGACACTATCCATGCATTGTTTTAGTTACATGACTTTTTTAATGAGTTATATGATTTGTTTAAATAATATCCTTCCATAATTTTATAATTTACCACATAATTGGTTGAAAATGATAGCTCCAAATAATTTTGGAGTCAAACTTTGTATTTTCAAAAAAGCTATTTAGCTTTCATACTAAGTCGCATGACTAATTTAAAAAGTTATATGACTAAGTTATATGACTAAAAATACATATAGATGATTTCTTTAACCGTTACACAAATAGCTCCAAGCCAATTTGAGCTAAACTTTTTTTCTAGAGAAAAGATAATGATTTTTTCAATAATTTTGGGATGCTCATCAACTATCTATGAGTAGATTTTTTTTTTTTTTTTTCCATAAAGTCTAAAAAAAATTATCAAAGTTTGAGCACTTTGGATTATGTAATTTAACCTTTAATGCATATTTATAGTGCTTATTTGTGTGGGAAAAAAAAAAAAAAAAAAAAACTAGTTTATTTTCAAAGTTATTATTGCAAAAAAATGAAATAGAAACAATAAGCAATGTACTCCTATGGGATATGAGCAATATCTGTAGTAGACTAGTAGTAGCAAGGGAAAAAAAATTATATACTGGCAGTCTGGCATTGAATAAAATATCCAAAATCTAGAGGTAAATTTGTGTTCTACTTTAACAGTTTAAACTATAAATAGTTTGAATTGTATTCATTTGGTCAATATTTGATAATGCAAAAATAATTGTACTTTCTTCTATATCCACTAGTGCTTTAAATTGCATTCAGACTTTGTCAATCAGAGACTTCACAAGTGGCTGACACTGAGAAAGGAGCCGACATATGAATTACATTTCTGGCATCCACAACAACAATGACAAAAATCTAAAATACAATTAAAAAAGAACACCAAGCTATTATTATTGATGTTTATACACAAAATATTCTAGGTTAATATAAGTAATAACCATACTTCTATTCTCTGCTAATAACATTTACATTAATTAATTAATTAATTAACAAATAATTAATTATCCCAAAATAAGTAAAATCCCCAAGCCCCAGAAAAGAAAAAAAAAAAACTAAGTACTTTTTAGAAAGGATGAACATTCCTGCTTAATCCATTGACATTAGTGAAAAACCCAACCAGGTCTTGCCTATACGGCAAATAGGATTTTCTCTTATCTCCTTCTCTCTTGGCTCTGTTTGACACGTAATGTTTTTCATGTGCTGACAACGACGCCGTTTTCACTTTCCCTTTTGCTTTTGCTTCCTTCACCGCCACCACAACGGGCGGCTTCTTGTCGTTTTGCTCGACTTTCTTGTCGTTTTTCTTAGCCGTTTCGTTACGCGACTTGTCGTTTGCAGCCGACGAAGAAGAATGGTTGAGAAAAACGAACGCGTCTTTGCCATCGCTGTTGCTTCGATGAACCAAATCTCTGAACCTCCATAGCTTCGAGAACCCAGTAGAGTTACTCTTCTTGCAAATCTCCGGCGATGCCTCCACCGCCTTTGCTCCCCCGGCGGCGGCGCCGGACCACTCGCAGTACGTGTCGGTCGGGACTCTTTCAAGCTCGTCAGATTCCGACGCCGACTCCACAAACAGCTTCCTCAACGGTGACCGGAGACTCAAAGAATCGACATTAGAATTCAAATCTCCGTCGTAACCGCCACCGAACAAAAGATCTCGGTTAAATATCGGAAATATCGGCCGGATCTGACCGTTAACGAAAACATCGTCCGCCGATATCGGCGACCCATCAGGATTCGTACACGAAAACGAGAACTCTTCCTCCTCCTCCTCTTCTTCTTCTTCATCTTCTTCTACGTGTTCTTTCTCTTCTTCATCTTCAAGTTTCGGCTGCTTCTTCTCATTCTCATCCGAAATCTCGGGTATGAAGCTTATTTCATTTTCCGGCACCTCAAAAGAGCCGAGCTTGTTAAAATCTCCGCCACCCTTAGCGGCGACGACATCAGAGTACAACTGAAAACTAGGAGACAACGATAAAACCGAACCCTCAACCATTTTTCTCTTCCTTTTTGTTTTTTGAAATGAATGAGGTAAAAAAGAAAGACGAGGATGTTATTTATAAGAGCTGTTAAAGGAATATGGTTGGGGGAGGGTTTAATAAAGGAGCTGGTTGGTGAAGGTTGGAAATGGAAGACAAGTACGAAGTTTTTTTATGTGTGAACTGGGGATTTATTATTATTATTGTTATTACTTTCTTTTGTTTGCTGAGGAAGTATCTGAGGAAAGTTAATAAAAGCGAAGAGAGAGAGAGAGAGAGCTAGAGAAACGCGTGAGTGGGGCCCAGAACTTAGTATTATTTGGCGAGCTTAACGAAACATCGGGGATGTGTTACTTTTTTGACGGTCGTTTTTATTGCTGTTGTTGATTGGGAGCTTTCATGGCTGGGTGCCTAGTAGACACGTGTTCACACTACACACTCGCACGGTGATATTTTTTTTTAAATGCATCGACACGTGTTAGATATTAGTTTGGGGTTTAGAAAATTAAAAAAATTAAAAAAAATTAGAAATTTTGTGCAATTTGATTTGGCTACGTGTGCGATGATGAGTTTGGTTTTAGATTTTTTTTTTAATAAAAAAATAGAAAATATTTGTTTGGGGGTTACTCATTACTGCATTATGTATTTGGTGACGTCGAAGGGCTAAAAAAGGTTGGGGTTAATAGATCACTATTTGAAGGAAGAAGGGCGGGCTTGACTTGGCCTTGGGGTCAAGTTCAATGAGGTTTTTTTATTTTATTTTATTTTATTATTTAATTAAGTTCAATGAATGTTTCAAGGGTCAGAAAAAGTATTATTTTTTTCATGTTAGCCAATCGGATTTCAGATTCAAACATTGAGATGGATATAGCTCATGGGTGATGTAAGGATTATTTGTTTGTGTCATAGAGCGTGTGAATTACTGAATTGTGAGTGTGAGTGTGAGTGTGAAGGTAATTTTCTTTTCCAACACGTTTAGAAAAACAATTTTTCTTTATTATAATCTTACTTATAATTCTTGAGGATATAGATATGTTGTGATTCTAGTACCAAAAATTATTTTCATAATTTTTTATAAAAATATTGATATGATAGATTGTAAGTAATTGTTTATCACTTACACAAGGATTCATCATTTTTCACATTCTAGTACCACAAATTATTTTCACAATTTTTTATAAAAAAATTGATATAATAGATTGTGAATAATTGTTTATCACTTACACATGGATTTATCATTTTTCACATTCTGCTACATCAAAACTGCGGCAAAGAAATTGTGAAATAAATTGTGGTAATGTATTTTTTCCAATAACAAAGATGGGCCTACTTTACAATACAATTTGCCGCATCATCAATAATTATTGAAATAATTACAAAAGATTATTGGGTCACTAAGCTAAGCTAATGGAACTCGTGAGTTGTGACTTGGATGACAAGCATGATGACTCGTGGGGTGATGTAAGGGCTAACTATTATATGCAAAAATAATGGAGTTTGTGACTTGCATGGAAAGATTCATTTTGTTTTGGATTAGGAGAACATGTAGGAAGTTCATAGGAATGTCATTGTTCACTCACTCATAATCATAGACCGTTAAGAGGTAGAAGGAGATAAGGGGGGCATTTGTGTCAAACTACAATTAGAAACTACTCGGAGGTTGGTTAGTGATTAGACATAAAACGAACCAAGAGGAAAAAAAACATGTGCGTAAAAGCTCATTATCATCTATTGTCAATTTATCACATGACTCACATCTACAAATATGGAAGGCGGCCTTGCCTAATTTTTTTGTCACAATTTGGAACAGAGGCCTTTTAACAAATTCAATGTTCAATCGCTCTCGATGAAGATACTATTTGATTGATTGGTTTGAAAGATTGGACCAACACACATGATTCAAGTGAGAAAATGAGTGGTTTTAGATTTTGTGATTTGATCACTGTACAATAGTTCATGTATTGAATAATTATTTAATAGCTCAAATAAATTTATAATAACTAATAAATTTTTAATGAAAAAATCTTCAAAATTTTTATATAATTTACAAATGGGCAAAATTTCGATACAATACTTAAGTGTTGTTATTTATATTCTCCTCCTAAAATTCAATTATATGGTTGTACTTAATTAGAAATACATTTTCATCTCACGAGGAAAAAAAAAATCACATGGTTGAATGTTAAGTGGGGAACTTAAGATATAGCACTTAAGTACTGTATCTAAATTTTTTAATTTTCAAATCATATATAATTTATTGAATCTAAAAGTAAATTCAAGTATGAAAATGGTAGTGGATAATGCATAAGAAAAATATATATGCTATTGATTGATTGAATTTTTTTTTTTTCATGCTTGCTTTATATATTAGTATGAAATCTCACATACTGAATTAAATTTTAATCTATTTTTTTTCTCATTTAAAATTGTGCCTATATCAAACATGGAGACCTCAGATTATAGAAGTCTTAGAATTATAATGTTATAAAAGAAAGACTTATGTTAAGGGGTGCCCTGAGATTAGGGTTGTCCAGCAGTTCAATGACTCGCCAAAATCGATCGGGTTTGACTAACTCAAAGCCTAGTGGGAGGACCGGGTCTTTCTCTAACAAAAACCGATTATTTGGTTCAGGTAACGGGTTAAGGTATTAAAAACCCATATGAACCAACCCGACTGCCTAGATATTTAAACAAAAAATCACATGGGTTCTTTTAGTTTCAGAAAATTCTCTCTCTCTCTCTCAAATCCCTAACCCTAACCCTAGCCTCCTTGCTGCCACCACCACCAAGCTGGGAGCTATTGTCACCCGTAACCCTAGGGGAGGGAGTGGTGGTGGTGGTGGTGTCAGTTTAGCCTTTTCTGTCCTTTTTGTTTTAGTCTCATATATCTAGGTTTTTAGTTTTGTTTTAGTCTCATTTTGGGTTTTGTTAGTCTCATAGATCTGGGTTTTTGGTTTGGATTTTATGTCATTTTTGGTTTTGTTTTAGTCTCATAGATCTGGGTTTTTTTTTTTAGGTTTTGATTTATTTTTTGGTTTCATTTTAGTCTCTTACATCTAGGGTTTTGGTTTGGTTTTGATTTCTACGTTATTGAGCTTCAGACTCGAAATCACCCGACGAGTCTGACCTGCTTAACCGATGACCCATGCCGATGAGTTCGACCCAAACATTCAATCGGCCGTGGGTCCAATTTCCATTCACCCGATTCAATCAGGTCGAGTGTGTGTCAATCCCAAACTTGATTTGACCTGACCCGTGAATAGCCCTACCTGAGACATTTGTTAAGGAAACATCGATTATGTTTCACTTTCACCTATATTGGAAACTAGCATAAAGATAAGAAAATTGACTAAAATATAGATTTTTGACTGAAATTGATTTGACTACCTATAAAGAGTAACTTGATTACATTGGATTTATTAGAGCATTTGTTAATCGGACTCTAAAATATAGCATCTCTAATTGATCATTTGTTACTATATCCCAAAACTTCCACACACATCAAAATGAACATATCTCCATGTAATCATGCCAAAAATGGCTTCAACTGCCACCACAATTAAGGTTGTTGACTTGTCATCATTGAGAACAATGTCATCGTTTCAACCGATAAGTTAAACTAGGTTAAGAATCCTCTTTGTTACAAGATTTCTTCTTCATACTATCTTATAGAATAGGATCCTATGATCATGAAAAAATGTTGCCTTGGATTGCAACTCTCTAATTCTAATTGTTATGTTCCGAAGCAAAAATATCCATAAGGAAGTTTGTACTCAATGTAATAATTCCAATTATTCATATGATTGGATCACTAGCGAAAGCAAACATTTGTAACAAATTAGGGCATCCCATTAGTAAGAAGCAAACATGATTACAAAAGTGGAAATTAGCCATGTTAAAATTACTTTATTGGGTGGTTTGTTTGATATCCAAAGACTGCTCAAAACAATAATTGGAATAGTGGGTAATGTTGAGGTGAACTGAAAAAGTTTGGGTAGTGTCAAGCTCAAATGTTGGCTAGTTAAGCGTCTTATAGTAAGAGAAATAATTTTGAAGTGTAATAATACTTGTTATTGCGAACTACTACAATAAATGGGAATGAGATCAAGTGCAATACCCACCTGATGCAATTCACCAACTTTCTCTTATAAATTTTTTTACATTTTTTACTCTTTAACTTTAAGGGTACGTTTGGTATGATGTAATAGCTCCTGTAATGGAATAATTATTCATGTGTAATATTAATTATTCATGTGTAATATCAATTCGGTCATTTGGTTGCATCTTTATTACATAGATTAGTTATTACATTGGAATAACTATTTTTTAAATTGAAGAATAGCTATTCCTCTTTAAAATGGATGTAATAGCTATTCTTTACTGTATATAATAGGTTTTAAAACTAATATTTTTCCAAAAATATAAAGTTTCCTTATACATCATTTTTTACAAGTTTTTCATATGTAACAACCAAACTTATGAATAATAATAGTTATTCCATTACAATGTCTTCTATTGCCAGTAATAAAAATTACTATTCTTAATGTAATCTACCTTCAGTGTACCAAACGTACCCTAACTTTTTAACTTTCCTTTAATGTATTTCAATTGCATCTAATCTGAATCCCAGGAAATGATGCCATTGGTAATATTGAAGTACGGGTGACAGTGGATGGAGTCGCTGGACAAATCACAAGACAAGAGCATCGCAAAATAATTGCAGAGATATTTCCTTTTCGTGTTGACATTTTGGCAAGTTGGCACGGACGGATATGGTATTGAATATGTAGCTGTAAATATGTTCCCTCTGTAGCTCGACCATGAACCAGTATTGAATAATTTGAATCCATGGTCTATTCAGACTGCTTGATAAATATAATGGGATGGTCATTCATTGTTGTCTAGATTCAAATTCTGACTCAAAATTCAAATTATTTTTTGACAAAGAAGATGTCTTTAGACCAATTATTCATTGACAGATTTATTATATATATTTATTTACACCTCATGTTTACAGATTATTTTATATCTTCCCATTTCAATTTTAATTTTCAAAATGCATTACAGTTTTCTAGAAGCTTGATTATCAAACTCTCTAGCCTGTTTTTTTTTTCAAAGAAAAAATAAAAAAAAGTAAAGAAAAGAAGTAGCCGGCTCAAATGATGAGAATTTTAAATCTTGAAATTTATCGATTCTTGGAAGTTTAAAATTATAAGAATTAAACAAGTTAATAATTTTTGGCCATTATTGATAATATTTTATGTGTTTAAAAAAACCTTGGATATTGATAAAAATAACCTTTATTCTCTAAAACTAATTCCAATTAATAGTTGGTCTCATGTCTTATAAAAAAATAAAAATAAAAAGAAGTGCAAAATTGAATTTAAATTTAACATCAATTGATGATGTAGTTGGACCCCATACTTGTGGGACGTTTATCTAACCTCATGTGAAAGGGAGAATACATGTAGCTAAAAGCCTAAAACATGATAGATTTCTCTTTGTGATAGTTGAGTTCAGTGCCAAGCTAACTTGTTGAGTATACTATATACCATTTAGTTAGTTTTTTTGTTTGAGTATGATATAATTTTTTTTTTCTTTTTTTGACGATGTGAAACCGAGGCAAGCTCTTCTTGGAGAGTAAATCATAAATATACCCCAGTCGTTGTTGTTAAAACTGTGTATCAAGTAATTTGAGAAAACTCTAAGTAGGGAGCAAATCTAGGAATGACGGGGCTATAACACATTCCAAGTCTCCAATCACTAGGCTACTTCTAATAATTTTTTGTTTTAGATAAGATAGAATTATCATTTCATTTTTAATTAACTAATTATCCTAAGATTTATAACATATAACATAATCTATTTGAGAATTATAATTCCTGCTATTCATGTGAAATTTTTTAAAGAATTCTTGAAAGTTATGAATAAACACTAATGTTAATTGTGCTACTCAAATCCCTTAGGACTTAAGGATGTAAAATACTTGCTGATTAAGCCAAAATAACCTAACACCCAAATCACCAAGCACAGAACGAGTCAATATTTTTAAGGCTAATCTTTGACAAATCTATCACTTTTTGATGATGGAAGCAATGACTTTTTTGGAGTTTTGGTACACTTCAAATTGCTACCTTGTAGCCAAAGCCTAATTAATGCACACCGAGCCACTTAAAAAGAAATCCAGCCCTCGCTTTCGTTCTACGACCAAATTCGGCTTAGCAGATCATTGACCAAGAACAACTTTCAAAACCTCATTGATGACCGAGAACATTCCAAATCTTTGGAAATGGAACAAACTCGTGCAATGGAGTCAATATCATACAAACAAATTCAAAATAATATTGTTGACTACAAATTTTATTATCCAGTAAAATAAGATATATTTATTATTTTTTATCTATTTAAAAAATAAAGTCAAATTATATGCAAATACCAAATGAAAGACACACATAATCATTTTGGATTTATATGCGCAAAACGCACGCAGCCAATAAAGAATTGATGTGTGTGTTCTCTTTTATGAAAACATTTAATAATTATAATATGGGAAAAGTAAAAGGATGTCTTAAGAGCTAAGGATATTAGTTTAGGAAATATTTTTAGAAATCTTTTAAGAAAAAAAAAATTTTTTTTTTTTGACAATTTTATATATTTTTCACGAAAGATAAATCAAAATATTTCTAAAATGGTTTATTAAAAAATGCCTTTAAGAGAACCTTGCAGTTGCAGATCTTAAAATATTCATTAGATATCTATTACCTTAGTGTAAACAAAACTCAAAGTAAATCAATGAAAGTAAAGTCAAAGTTGGAAAAGAAGGTTCTCCTCTAAACTTGTTGCAAATGAGTTGTTCTGGTTACAAGTTGTGTTCTTCAGTTATTCATGCTTGCAGATCTTATAATATTCTAGATATCTATTATTCCCTTTGTCCCACTTTGTTTGTCTTCTATTTCATTTTGAGATTGTCCCAAAATATTGTCATGTTTCTAAAAATAAAAGTCATTAATTTACTAATATTCCTATTATACCCCTATTAATTTACTAATTCATTTTTTTTATAAATTTATTTAAGGATGGTTTTGGAAACTTATACAGTTTTAAAAGGTAGATAAGACAATAAATGATATTCCCTTAAAAAATTTGACTTTTTAAACAGGACAAATAAAGTAGGACGCATGGAGTTCATTGCGTTTTTCAATGAGTTAAGAGTATTAGTTTAGGAAATATTTTTAAAAACGTTTTATAAAAAAAAAAAACTGATTTTTTTGACAACTTTTTTTTTTTAAAATTTTTATTTTTCATGAAAAAGACATCCAAATTTTTCTAAAATGGTTTATTTAAAAATTCCCTAAGAGAACCTTGCGGATCTTATAATATTCATTAGATATCTATTACCTTAGTGTAAACAGAACTCAAAATAAATCAATGAAAGTAAAGTCAAAGTTGGAAAAGAAGGTTCTCCTCTAAACTTGCTGCAAATGAGTTGTTCTAGTTACAAGTTGTGGTTTTCAATTATTCATGCTTGTGGATCTTATAATATTCTAGATATCTATTAACTCATTGTATTTTTCAATGAGTTAAAAGTATTAGTTTAGAAAGTCAAAAAAAAAAAAAAAAGAGTATTAGTTTAGGAAATATTTTTAAAAACTTTTTATAATAAATTAAAAAAATAAAAAATTAATTTATTTGACAACTTTTTATATTTGTCATAAAAGAAATATCAAAATATTTCTAAAATGATTTATTAAAAAAATTCCCTAAGAGCATTTTATAACATACTCTGTTACCTTTAGTGTAAGCAAAACTCAAATTAAGTTTAATGAAAGTAAAGTCAAAGTTGGAAAAGAAGGTTCTCTTCTAAACTTGCTGCAAATGAGTTGTTTTGATTACAAGTTGTGTTTTTCAATTATCCATGCTTGGTGTCGGCGAGATCGGATTGTCCTAATATCATTGTTAATGTTTGGGTTTGTATCTAAATAATTTGAGGCATTTATTAGAATTCGTGTGACTTGGACTTTTGCTTCAAGACTGGTTCCTTCATTTTCATTAATTATTGCTAGTGTCGAGGTCTTTGGGATCATTAATTTGAGACTTTAGTTTATACTACTAATATTCAGTTATCTACCAACTTGGGGAGCTAGGATGCCCTATCCTTATTTACTTGTTTGTTGTTTTCCAAAGTGAACGCTACTTTATCTTATCATTCAAATAAAAAATGGTTGTTATAAGAATTACTAGTGACATGTATATCTTCACCGCTAGTGCATCCGATCAAGGGCCCCTTGTTTATTGAAATTGAGCAGTGTTTACTACAAACAAATTATTTTCTACAGTTTGACACACATTTTTAAAAGCAAATGAAATCGTGATTCATGACTTGAAATCACAATCATAGTTGCTATTTGAGGTGTGTATAAAACTGTGTAAAATTATTTCCATCCAACAAATTTTTTTTTTTATATTGGTCTAGTTAATGTTTGCCCTTAAGAAAATACATTAACTATCGATTTTAGGACTTTTTTTTACATAGAGAATTGAAAAAAACTGTTAAAAAATTAGTCAACTTTTTCATTTTTCCATAAAATTTTTTTTAAAATAATTTACTAATGCATACATTAGTAAAACCCTTCATATATATATATATATATATATATATAAAAAGATGATGAAAAGACCTATAATCGATGTAGGTTATGACCTATCAAGTATGAACTATGGAAACGAGGATTTTGATTTTATTATTAATATATAGCAGGCAGCCGGCGTGGAGTATAAACAGTTGGGAGTGGATAAACTCAAAGGTGTCACTCTCAGTTGAGCTGGGATCCATATATACATATATATAGACTATAAGTGCCCAGTAGAATCGCTCTATAAGCATTTTTATGGCGAATATGTCCCCAACCAATATATATTCCATCAATGGTTCGAGGCCTTTTTGTCTCACTTTAATTCTTGATTGGTTTTATTCTTGTTTCCTTTTGATTTTTGATTGGATCACTTTAAGATGATTTTCTATTGGGACGTATTCGTGTTATTGTTGTTGCTTGCTAATAGAATACAACTGTGCTTTTTCTTTTTCTTTTTTGGAAAAAAAAAAAATTCTTATTCCCCCAATTTGTTACAGTATTTTTTGTTATGTATAATGGGTGGCATGGTGTCGCCCCAGCACCAACAAAAGGTATCTTAGGCAACGCTCGTCTTTATTGGACCTGAACAATGTTATATGCACCAAAACAAAATTTTCAAAACAGTTATATTTGCAAGTTTTTAATTCTTCATATTTGAATTCATATCTTTCTTAGTATTTGAAGAAAGGGTTTTATAGTTAGTGGTTCATGGGTCGACGGACACTTTTCCATGAGTACGTAATAGTTCTTACAACTTAATGTTATTTTTGATTAGGTGAAAGGAAGTGAATTTAAATTGCGTTCTTTGATATGTGACAAATTAAGATCTCTCTTGTTTTATAATATTAAATATTAATATGATATTTAATATATATTTTGATATTTATACTCTACTAATAACAGGATTTTCTTGAGCTATATCATTTTGTGTATCAAAATATCTCCGCACAAAATCTAAAATCACATCTCTTTAGTTTAATTTTTTTCCTACAAAAGACGAAAAAATGTAAAAAAAGTCATTTAGCATTCTTCAAACTTACCGAAATTGACTCCACCGAAAGCCCACTACCCCACCTAACCTTCATCAATATTCTCCCTCCGAATTAAAAGAAAGAAAAACGATTATATATATTTGTATTCAAATGTCTGCTTTCTATTTGTTATTAGGTAATGATTTGATTGATTGGTTAAAGATTTCTTTGAAACACTAGTTGTTGCGAGACAGAATGTGACCAAGTTAATTTTGATCAAGACATCCACCTGGAGGTATAGGTGTGTCATTATTTGAACAATTTGGTTGTAATCGACCGAACACCAAACACTTTACTCGGATTGGCGTCTGCGTCTCGAGTCCCATTACAAGGAAAAATTGTAGCCACATCTCCAATCATCAGGTGGGTTTATTTGAAAGCTAAATAGGTTTTACATGTGCACTCAAAAAATTAATTAAAGTTCAGGCCTATGTCTATGAAGTGATCACGTTGTAACTTGTACTGTATCTGAGGCCACGTTGTAACGGGCATGTGTTATTGTAAAAGGCCCGAATTTCTTCAGAGCTTGGACTAAGCCCATCCCAACGTTTAAACCCAAAGTGCATGGCTGAAGCCTTTCCGATCCTTTGTTCATTCACTCATTCTACTGGGCTAAAAAATTATTGGGAATCCAATTGTAGATTATTATTATTATTATTATTATTATTTTTTTGCGCATTCAATTAAATAATTTTCGGATAAAGTTTTCATCTAACTATCTAAATGAGCATTAGCATCAGATTTATATATATATATATATATATATATATATATATATATATATATATATAATTATTTTGACATATCAAAAAGTTATTTTATTTATTTTAATACGTCACTTTACAATATACCTTACATCATAACTTTTATTACAACATATTAAAATAATATAAAACAAACCTTATCTATATTTAAAAAATTAAGAAAATAAATATATTTATCATGTGGGGATATGAGAGAGAGAGAGAGAGAGAGAAAGAGAGCGAGATGAATAAAAAAAATACCAAAATATGCTTAGCATATATAACTGAAACATCTTTAAGTATAACTAAGGGTGTACACTAAACCGTAAAAACTGCATCAAAATTGCCCTCAAAATGGCATAACTGTACCGCACTAGAAATAACAGTGCACTGCACCGTATGGTGCAATGCAGTTTGCGGTTTTATAATAAGAAAATCGCATCACACCGCACCCTATCTATATATTAATATATATATTTATTTTTAATATGAAATATATTATTGACCACAAAATTTGGGTTGGGTAAGAAAAATCTAAAATTTGAAAAATATACCAGTTTCAAACCACATCTTATACACCACATTGCAAATTTGACCACAAAAATGAGGTGTGGTGCGGTTATGATTTTGACTAAATTCTAAACCGCACTATACCGCACATGTAACCACAAAAAATGAGGTGCAGTACAATTATGGTTTTGGCTAAACCGCACTGTAAAGTGTGGTGTTAAAAATTATCTAAAATTGTACCACATCACACTGCGAACACTCTAAGTATAATAATAATAAATGACATTTAACACATCTTATTAAGGTGATTTTTTTTTTTGTATTTGGCTTTAGCACACCTGATATTAGTGAATTTTAGGCAGAGGCTTATAAGTGAAGAGTTTTGAACCTTAATTATTGTAATTATTTCTTAAAAAAAAAAAAAAAAAAAAAAACCATAGTACATTGGAAACGGCTATTTGAAATTGGGGAAGGCAAAACGACGATAGTTCTAATTAAAAACGCTGTGAGTCCGTTTCACTTTCACATTGGGGGCAGGAGAGGTAGGCCAAAGAGATTCTTCACAGCTCACAATTCACAATTCTCAACAATTCTTCCCTTGGTCCGTTAATTCTGCTCTCAACAATCTTCCTTTTTTTCTTTTTTTTTTTTTTTTTTTTTTAAATTATTTTATTTTTGATACATCATTCTGTGATTTCTAATTATTTTATTTCACTTATTTATTTTTCCAAATCGTTATAGATTTCAGTTTTTGAACGTGCAAAATAGGTAACTGTCTATTGGTAATCGATTCAGTACTTAGTTTGTACCAACACGTGCTGTGTTATTCTTTTTGATTAATTTCAAATTGGTTAGGGGTGATTATAAATTTACTTACTTCATATATTTATTTGGAAATTAAGAGTCACTATTACTAAGCCTCCTTGTGATTTGGAGTGAATGAAACACGATGTTATGCTCTCAATTGGCCCTCAAAAATGGGTGGAAACAAAGTTGTTTTGTTTTCCAAATCCAAAAATAGAGTTGTTTTACATTTGTACTACCTTTTTCCATGAAGCTTTTAGCCCCATTGAAGGACCAAATAAAGGCTAGACATTGTATTTCAAGTGACGCGTGTGCATCGTGTGGGGGAATCTATTAATTGGAACAGAAACTAGAAAAATTTCATCTGGTGCCTGTGTAACTTCCCAATAAAAAAGAAACAAGGAAAATGAAGATTTTCACAGAAACTATTTTGGATGGAGATTCATGGTACTAAAATGTTGCATCTTTTGTTGCATGAGGCTTTGTTTTTATTAGTTGTCATTTCTTTAAAAAGCGCAAAATTGGGGCGCAATTCTAGTACACGGGGTTGTATACAAAGGATGATCTCAAAAGAAAAGAATAAGAAAACAAAAAATAACATCCAAATTCTGCATATCGATAAATTCTAGAAGATCTGACATTGAAGAAATGTTTGCAGCATTCTCCCACTCAAGCAAATTTTGTAGTAGCAAAAACTTCATTTCTTTCCGTCCAAAAATAATCCACATTAAGCACAAAGAGATAGCCTTCCAAAATTCTGAACTATTATGCTTTCCAAAGTGGCCATTCCAGTAAGCTTATAATTCACTTACTTTTCTAGCATAAGTGAGTTATGTTATATGTTGTGATTTGTAGGAGCAGTTGAATGTCTTGGTGATGTATATAGGAAGATACTGTGGATTATTTGTCAAAAAGGAATTTTCTAGTCAGTTCAAAGGATTATAAATTGTAAAGGATTGCCATGTTTTTGTATGAAGTTCTGAAAGCTCTTGTTTATCTTGATGGCCATGGACTCATTCATAAAGATGTTAAGGAATCCTGTCCTTTCTTTAAAATTTTGTATGTTTACCTTGTTACTTACAATACAAGCTAGATGCATTCTTGTGCTAAAAGTTTTTGAAAAGTGTTTCTCAACTCTTAGTAGACTTTCGGCATTAACTTAATCATACATACATATGCTTACTACATTTGGGGCATGGTTACATGCATATATGTTTTTATTCTTTTAAAAATGTAGAATATTATGATTCTTCTCATTTATCTTATTCAGCAAGGTGGTTCTTGTTGGTGATTCTTGTTTGCTTGATTTATTTGGTATACACCAGTGCTCATATGCCTTTTGGTTATGCTGTTTTACTTTATCTTTTTATCTGCAGGCTGGGAATATATTGGTTGGTTAAAATGGTGAAGTTAAGTAAGCACACTTTAGAGTGGCAGCACGCATATTTGATACCAGTGATAGACAATGTTCAATAAATACATATGTTGAAACTCCATGTTGTTGCTGACTTGGACCCTGCCAATCTCACTATTTGATTGTTCAAAGGTCTACTTGTTGCATACTCTGTTCAAGTCTATTTTGGAGATCTTGTTGCTCAATATTAACTTCTTCTTGCTTCTCATATTTGTAACAGTTTTCATCCTTTTCACAGGAATTACATGGATATAATTTCAAGTGACTGGTGATTCATGTACAATAGCTCCCCCTTATGATCGACATCCATAGCTAGCCTCTAGTAGTTAATGGTCCTATGGTTTAGAGAGATTCTAATGTTTATCAATAAATGACAAGAAACATGCACTCTATATATAGTAGCACTGATTAACAATGTGTGGTTTTGGGCTTGAATATGAGCATTGTCAACACAAGTCTAGAAAAAGAAATTAATAGAGATACATTTTCAAAATTTGAATAATGGTCTCATATTGAAGTTACATAGTGCAGATACTTTTATCACTGAGGCCTTTTATTTATTTATATACTATGTGTAAAATTAAGCTATGTAGAATTTATAAGGCATGTGACTCCTTTTTTTTGGGTTTCATATTAACAGAGCATACATTTTTCATTTGGGATAACAACCCTTGCACTTAATCATGATCTTGCCCCATTTTCCTAGTATCAACCTTTGAATGAGCTTTTACATGCCATCCTGCCTAATTTTCATAAACAGGACAGACGCATTGGAAGAATATATGTGAAACCAAATCTTCTACCACTCATCTTTCCTTCTATTCTTGAAGAGAGATTTTGCAATGTTGATATGTGAGAATTCATTGACATAGGAGTTAAGACAGAAGCTTGAATGGGCTCTATTACCAGGAACTTTAGGAATTCAGAACCAAATTAGATTTGTTGATGAGAGCTTGAAGGATTCTTGAATAAGGTTTGATGTTTAAGGGTTTAGGTGGGGAAAAGATTGGATCTTGAATATGTTTGATGGTTGTTTAGTATTAAAGTAGTGAATAGAATGAGAAACAAGGAAAGACACTTGGCTATCACACCTATGTTATCCTAAGCAATCACATTTATGTAAGAAGGCAATCTCACCCTTAAAACTTAGAATAACCTACTGAAAATTTTTATAATCAAAGACTAGGATTACTAATAACAAAGAAAATGTACTGAAGAACTTCTGAACCAAATAAGAAAAAGACTCTTACTCTTAACACATACACAAAAGGAGACTCATGGGCCTCTATTAAAAGCCAATGACAGGCCATTCCAGAATTTTGGAAATTACCAAATTGCTCTTATTCTAGTAAAACTTAATAAGATGAAACTAACAACTTTCCAACCTAAAAACTTAATATACTAACACTCAATAATAACAAAAATAGCCTATCAAGTCTTTTACTGATGTCTTGTATGCTTAGCTACTTGTTCAACGCAGGTAATGCTGATGACCTTACAAAATGCACTGCCTGGTCCTGAGTATGAAAGGGACAGGAGGTTGTCAAAGCTGTGTACCATCTAATTGTAACTTGCTTGAAGCTCTACATATCATTTCAGATTTCAAGTTGTATATGTAGCCACTGCAAGGGAGAGAGTCTTACAAGGCTACAAGCTCAGGTGATCTAGATGCAACAGCAGTGTGAGATACACCAGTGTCTTGCTACATATGTTCCATAATTGGTAAATCTTGTTTGAACTGTCACTTCTCTCTGTGCCGGCCTTGATAAACTTGTTGAAGAGTTGCAGAGGCAGAAGACAAACAATGCCGCGGTATGTAGCCATCATTGAAAGATCATCCCTGGTAAAATTCATAAATTATTAGTGGTAACTATGCTTACCTACATTAAGAGCTTGTTATATGAATATTTTAACTTTTTCATTGGTTGAGATTTAGATGGCATTACGTATTAGGAATCAGGTTTTCACTAGGGACAGAATTAGAACAGATTTTATATCTATTGGAGCCATTGGGTCACTTGTGTATAAGGGATTTTATTTTGATTTTGATTTTTTTTATGTTTATACATGAAAAAATCTCCTGTGTTCTCAATTTCCAGTTGTCATTGAGATGAGAAATTCAAATGCATAAATACATATTGTAAACTAAAATATTCAATGGATAATGCAAAAATTTCTCATTATTTACAACCACCTATTTCAATGGTCATCTCAGAAGCTATCCTGGGGTGTGAAAGTTCTCTTCTCATTTTCTTTTGAAACCCTTCTCTTTATGGTTTATGCTTAGCCCAGGTTACGGTAATAAATCCCACTAGGGTACCTTAATTTAAATAAGGTTCTCCCATGTGAGAGTACCCATTGATGAGTAATCCTCAGTCCACCCCCACACCCCCCCCCCCCCCCCCCCCCCAAAAAAAAAGAGAAAAGAGAAAAGAAAAAAGAAAAAAGAAGAAGAAGAAGAAGAAGCAAATAAGTACTAAAGTCATATATCTCCCATTACAACAACCATAGTAAACAAAACCAATCATCTTTAAGAACAACTTGAAACAAAAAAAATCCAAACTAACAAATTTATTTTCTAATGAGGACTCAAATCTTCACTATCACCATATATTCGCCGCAAACATCGATCTTGTACCCTTAGCATCGGTAGATTCTGCACTGCAACTATTTGTATTTTGCTTCATTATACTGCAGACAAGGGAGCAAATTTCAGTATAAAGTACATGCAGCTAGTTGACATTTGATAAAAACAAGTAAATGGTAAATGACATTAAAAGCGGACGGTGCTTGCAAAGTTGCAATTGATTTAGACACCCATCTGTTTTCTAGTATCATCCAAAGTCTCGTATATTCCCCAATAGTGGGCTAACACAGGTGACGATTGTCAATGGAAAAAGAAAAGCTTTTCATATACATCCATAGCTGTTGGATGCTCTATTCCGCGTGATGCATCAGGTCGGTATAAAACTCCAGACTTGGGTGCCTCGTGAGTCATGGCTTGCGTTAAGAAAGGAACCTCAGAACAATAGTATCTTTATGAAATAGTAAATCCCACAGTATTTGCTAAAACACGATGATACAGCGACCACCACATACAATACAAAGTACTTTCCAACAAAAAAGGAAAGCTTTTAAAAAAGGCCATTGACATCTTTCCATAGAAGAGTACTTTCTCAAACATTAAAAGAAACGAAGACTTTTGGAGCACTTCCCACATGGCCATATCTTTGCCGAAAGATACAACCTAACCAAGCACATATTACTGGCGTGATACATTCGGTTTCTATGGAGTATATCATTGCCACGCCAACATCACTCGCAACAAAAAAGTACTGTATACATGAAACTTTTTTTGCATTCTTATATCATTTACAATTTCTAGGCTATTACAAATCAGACTATTTGGTATTGTTGTACAGAAATTGTGAGAGCCCATCTGGCTTGTTAGCTAATTATAACAATTCTAAAAATGATACAACACCAAACATCCTATACCATCAGTCATTACCAAATCAAAAGTAAAATGGCATCGCTAAAGAAAATACTCTACTATAGAGGCAGGTCAGGCTGGTTAAGAGACCAACATACTCAGCATCAAACGCCTCCTTGTCTGTGACGTTTAACTATTGTAGCTAACAACTTGTCTCCGGTGGCTATCCTCAACTTTCGTATAAAATCTGGCCGCCTGATCTTTCTCTCCTGTGATCAAAAGACAAGCGACAATCAAATAAGCCCAAAATTATATAAGTAAAAACAAAGTTACACATATAATCCACATAAAGATTATGTTAAACTTACCCTGAAATCCTTATAGCATTTGTTGATCAATGCCATTTTAGAAGGATTTAAGAACCTTGAAAGTATTGTTATCAAAGCAGGAAAACTCATCCACGGGGTTGTGGGTTTCGGAACATTTGCTCTAGGAACATTTGCTTGCAGCAAACCTTGAAAATCTGCGCATTTTAACAAAACCAATAAGAACAAGTTCAATTTAACACCAAATTGCATTAGTAAAATCCAGAAAGTTTACAATACAAAGAATGCAATGTTAGAAGAGCATTGAATTGCTTACCTTTCAAGGATGGGGCCTTGAAACTTATCATGAAAGTAGGAAAAATGTGAGAGTTCATATAAGCACTCCACACAATGTATCTTCTAGGATCCGCTAGATTGTCGACACCAGAGTCGAATTTCTGAGAACTTGGATGAAATTGGTTGGAACCAGGAGAAACCACTTCCATGTCCCCCAGTATGACCCGGCATAGTAAAACATGCCTTAACCCATATTCATCAACTTCAGAGGATAAAGCACTGTGAAATATTAAAAAATACTTATTAGAAAGCAAAACAAATCTACTTTTACTTTAAGAAAGGAATTAGCAAATACAAATCTAATCTTCAAAAAACATTAATTAATATGCCTTTTTTGACTTTTGGTGGGCGGTGGGGATGAGGGGAAATCTGACTTATTACACACTTGAAGCACACGTTTGTTCAACACGGTTGACATTATACAACTACATATACAACACGTAGATTTCATGTTGCTTCCTAACCAAGAAAGGGACATTAAACTAATTAATTAATTAACGGAGGATTTTGTCTTCTCTATTCCCAAACACGTAAACCGACTAAAAATCTAAACTTCATGTGATTGAATTGACCACTAAAACTACAAGATTATATTCAATTAGCCTCTACAAGAAAGAAAAGAAAACAGAGGACATTGCCCAATCTATGTGAAACAACAAATTTAACAAAGAAACTGAAACAAAATTAAAGACTTACTCTTCCATGGGATATTTGGCAGAAGCCAAATGAACACCGACACCATAAGACTGGCCATGTACAGGCTTTCCACAGTGACTGAATCCATGTTTCACAATTTCAAGAAGTTCCTCCCTCGTACCACCATACCATGCATATCTCTCTTGAGCATTGCCACCACACTTCTCCGCCACAGCCTCGATGAAAAGCCGAAAAGAATCGAACCTTGCTTTCCTCGTCAAACTAGAAGAAGAGTTCTTATGTATTGCCACAACATTGGTTTGCTTAGCCACAGGCCCCATGCCTATGAGAAAACTACCCCTCAATATGTGATGCTCAGGACTCCCTTCTGAAACTCCAACCAATCCATCTTTTTCGAAACACCAAAAGGGGTAGCTAGGAGGACTTGTTTCATCGGACACTGCTGACCCACAATCTGAAATTTCGTCATCATCAATTGTCAATGAGATTTGGCCTTCAACTTCAATTTGCGCCATCTCTGTTCAACCAAAATTTGTACACAACATACAATTAGAACACATACATAAGATATATAACACACAAAAAAGTAAAAGGTGGTACAAAATATCAATTGGGTTGGTGTAAAAAAAAAAAAAAAAAAAAAAAAAAAAAAAGGTTACCTTGACACAAAAAAGAAAAGAAAAGATTGTTTACAAACGAAAAAGAAGGTACTAAAAGTGAGAGAAAAATTCTAGAACTTGTTGAAGGAAAAGTGAGAAAAATCTTTGAAAGAATGAGAGAAGAATTGATTTTCTTAAGAAAGAAGAACAAAAGAAAAGAAAGGCCTAGCGGTTATTTATATATATGTGTTTGTGTGTGCGCACAAAGAAAACCGCCATACAAATGTCTCTTTAAGGCGGTTAAGCTAAGCCAAGTAGGGCACGGATTTCGTGCCGTCGTTGCCAAGTAGAATCGGATTTTGTTCACGCTTTCTTTGACGTAGTGGGAGATTTTGACTCTTTGATTGAAGTTACTGGAATGCCCCGGAAAGTACTTTGTCGGTTACTGTTCACTATGGGGTGTTTTGGATTTTTTTTGTAGAAGTCTACTATTTTTTTTTTTTTTTTTTTTGGGAGGCAAGTAAAAAGTTTAGTTTACTGATGTGTAAATAAGTAAATTTCATTTTGGGATTCTTTTGTTACGCTTACTTTCATCGTAAGTTTTAAATTTAATGTATAATCAATTAATCATACATACCTTTTTCTTTTTCTTTTTCTTTCTTATTTAGCAAGAAATTATCATCTAAATTTTTTTTAATATACAATAATTATCATATTAATTATAAGAAATTAAATTCTACAAAGATATGGTGTAAAACCCAAGTTCCACATCTCTAATCCCAATATGCCATATCATCATATTACATATTAAAGAATTGTAAATCATAATATTCGGAAGGAATGTAAACTTTATTATTATTATTATTATTTTTGTAAATAAGAGTCATGAATAGAAAATGTATAAATATATAATATTATCTAATAACATGAGAAATGAGAAATCAATAGTGCTCTTGGAAAATCTAAAGGGTAATTTGACCATTTTTTTTTTTTTTTTTTTTTTTTTTCTAAAAAAATTTCAGCACGGCACATTCATTATTGAAAACTTAAAATTGAGCTTGTTTAGATATTAAGGTCCATTACTAGTCAAAGCCTAAATCCATTATCTTAATCTATGTTCATTGTACTGAGACCTAAGTAATTCTAATTTTACTTGTAGCGCAAGTAAAATAGTCCTAATCCTACTTGTAGTAACCTTACTGCTTGCAATTCAAGTATTTTAATCTTAATTAGTTTAGGGTAAGCCTAAGTTTTAATCTAATACTATAATACATATAAACTTGAATGAATCATTGTAACAAATAAATTTATTATCATAAATATATAATCATTAAGGACTTTCGTTATATACGTAGCATATAAATTTTAGCAAGCACATATAAGCGGTTAGAATGAACCAAGTTAATGTTAGTTTTGCTCGATATTTCTCCCTTTCCTCTCAATGACACAATCAATAAAGCAATTCTAGTTTTTCTTGAATCATGACCCTTTATTAGATTCAAGATACAAAAGTGTTTTAATCTCATACGACCATTAACAATTCCCTAATTAGTAAATGGGTTGGAAAATTTAGAAATTATCACAAAAACTAGCAAAATAAATAAATAATAATGTTTGTGTTTTGTTACGCACAAGCTGTTACACACAGTTTTATACACACCCTATTTTTAAATTGAAATCATGACTTAAAGTTACAATTTTAAACTTGAAAATCATGACTTCAAGTCATAATTTCAATTAAAAAATAGGATGTGTAAAACTATGTGTAATCACTCCTGATGCAACAGATATTACCTAAAGGAAAATGGTAGAAAATAGGGAGTGGGTTGGAAGATTAAGAAATTATCACAAAAACAAGCAAAATAAATAAAGGAAAATGTTATTACGCACAAGCTGTTATACATAATTTTACACATATTCAATTTTAAAATTGAAATCGTGATTTGAAATCACAATTTTGAACTTGAAAATCATGGCTTGAAGTTACAATTTCTGTTAACAAACAGAGTGTGTGCAAAACTATCTGTAATATAGTTTATGTGCAACAAGAACTGTGGCAATTAGGGATTGGATAACGGCGAGGTGCTTATGTTTGGTTTGCTTGTTGTCATCACCCAATTCTTATTTTTCACAACTAAATTCCTAAATTTTGTGGGTCCCACCCTATTTCAGTTTGTTTGGGTTAATTTTCAAACTCAAATTTCATAACTCAATACTCAAATAATTGAGTTTAAGTTGTGGAAATTGAGAACAAACTTTTATTATTTTGACAAAGTGACTAGCAACTATGTTAAATTTGCTTTTATAAGAGAAAAAAAAAATTAAAAAAAAAAATCTAAGTTATGAAGTGCCAAACACAAATTATTATGGGTTAGGAGAAAACTGGGTAACAAATTTGAGTTAAAAGTTACAGATTATGTGATATGGACTCCAGATTACAAGTGATGTGTTATGAGTTATAAATAATATTATAACCAAACACATTAATTTAACTATCATTTTTTATTTTATTTTATTTTTTTTTAAGAAAGAGCTATCAAATAGTTGAAACCGACATCTTTTTTATTCTTTATTTTTTAGGAGAATAAACGGCTGAGAAACCGACATCTATTGGCATTGCTAGTTGTGCATCACGATTTTTTTTATGCCTTTAATATAAAAATCTTTACCCTCTCCAGTGGGTGGAGTTGTGCATCACGATTTTTTTTTATACCTTTAATATAAAAATCTTTACCCTCTCCAGTGGGTGGAGTTGTGCATCACGATTTTTTTTTATACCTTTAATATAAAAATCTTTACCCTCTCCAGTGGGTGGATCCGTGGCTCTGCTCTCAGCACATGGAAATCAAAGGCACTTCAAATATGCAGCCATTATTATTATTATTATTATTATTATTTTTTGCTTATACCATGGGCATCAACCAAAGAAGAGGAATACGATTTTGATTCTTAAACTGTATCAAAGATTAATTTCGTTTATAAAATAATGGATTGTATCAATTAGCCTTAGAACTGTACAAATGGAGAAACAATTTGTACGATTTGTTAGTTACTTTTGATTAAATATTTGATGATAAGTAAAATACTTATTGTTATAGGTTAAAAAGTAAATTTTATATATGTTGTCACTATGATTAAGGTGTTCTAGAGTTAAGGTGATCACTTCACTATGGAGGGATTATGATAATGGTTCTTAATGCAACTCCATCGTGGAATTTCTATAATTCTATCTTATATTTTGAAATGAGTAGGTTATATTTTATCTTGACGTTAAGATTTATATTGATGATGCCGTAAATCTCACCCGTGAGATGCACGATCCTTACGCTCAAGAGTCACCTACACACGAAAAGAAAACAAGAACACGTTACAGAAGGCACCGGTGTGGAGCCGACCAAACACCCTCCGAAGGCTAAGTCAGAAATCTTCTTACAACTCTAGAGTGCTAGAGAGGGGTCAATTATGCGTACCTTGATGTGAGGAGGGTGTTGGGGCTTTTATAGTAGTGAGGTCTTGCCTCCTTTCCTTGTAGCCCAAGTCTTTTCCTTGTAGCCCAAGTCTTATCATTGTAGGACAAGTCTCTTCCTTGTAGGACAAGTCTTGTTCTTGTAGCCCAAGTCCTTTCCTTGTAGAGCAAGTCTTTAGGAATCTGAATGTGGTGGACAAGTTATTCAGTGTGAAGAGTCTACGGTTTTTAAGGTGTTCCTCTAATATTTTCTCATGCTTTGCCCTATTCATGTTGGGCCTTCGTTTCATCAGGGACTCCACACAAAGAATGGGCTCAACCTTCTTTTGGCCCATGGACCCGTTGGGCTCGTCAGGCCTTATCTCCTATTTTTATCCTCTTCATATACAAAATGTTAACTATTGTTTTTATTTATTTATTTATTTTTTAATTTGTAAAAATTATTGATGATATAGTAAAATTTAATCCAACCATTTGAAAATGGATGAATAAAATTTTAAGAATTATACGGTAGAGTTACTCTAAAAACTCTAAATAATCCTTAACCTATATAATTGGCTTTTTAGTATACATTGAGTGAATTTGTCCATGTGTCTAGATTACATCCACACAAAATCCACTTACTTGATTAATGAGTAATGCTACAGTCATAAACTATTTTACAACATTTTTACAAACTACTAATGTGACCAACCTTTTATTAGTTTTCATCTAAATCCACTATTAATATCATTTTTTCATTTACTAATAATCACTCACCACATCAGCAGTCTGTAAAAAATTTTGAAAAATAGTTTACATCTCTAGTATTATTCCTTGATTAATTGGGTTTTCAAATTAAGTCCTAGTAACTTTTTGCCTTAAAAAGACATGTTAATAGATATCTTCTTTTCTTATTCAGTAGTTATTCTTTCCTTTCTTTTTTCACAAGCAAACTTCTCATATTTATAGGATTAAGGCTTTGTTTTGAATGTATAAATTGTATCATTCTTCTTTTTCTTTTTTCACTACCAAACTTTATATTTATATGATTTTTTTTTTTAATAATTTGATAGTTACACTAAGACAGGGAGGAATTAAACTTTATATAGTGTATTACTGTATTATGTACATCTCCGTGAAAAAAAAAAAAAAAAAAAAAAAAAACCTTCAAATGAGGTACGAAATTATGGGCTATATGATATTTTTTAAAGGTACAGGTCATGAAAGTCTCCATTTTAACCAACAATGAAATTCAGGAACTTTCGGTGGAATTCAGGAAATACCTCTAAAGCCATAGGCCATTGGCTTTAGAGCATTCACAGCAGTGGAGTTAAATTTTTAACTTTTTAGCACCATAAAAAGTCATTTTATCTATTTTACATTCTCATATCCTACAGCAATGGAGCTATTTTAGCTTTTAACACAATAAAATAATATAAACATTACAATAAAATAATATTTCATTCAACCACCAATACACAGCCACAACCACCATCAAATCCATAAAAATCACTGCACAACCAAAACCCCGCCGTGCCCATCAAAACCAATGAAGAAGAACAAAAAAAGAAAGCAGAAAAATCAACACAGCCAAACTGAAACCCATGACTGAAACAAAAACCCAGCCTTAAACACAAACTCGAAACATAAGCACATCCCGAAACACAAAGCCGAAACACAAGCACAACCTGAAACACAAAGCCGAAATGCCGAAAATAGAGAAAAGAGGCTGAGATGGGTCAGGTCAGTGGCCAAGCGTGGGTTGGCGGCGATGGGTTTGTGGTGGTTGGGCTCATGTAGATCGATGATGGGTATGTGGAGGAAGAAAGAAGGGTTTGTGGAGGAAGAAAGAAGAGATGGAGAGACCGTTAGGAGAGAGACATGGAGAAATGAGAATGAAATGTAGAAAGAATAAAAAATATAAAAAGTAGTGTGAACGCAAAATAAAAAATTAATTTTAAATTTTAAATTTTTTTTTTAGCTTTTAGCTATCGTGCACATCCATATATAGCTATGTACTATAGCAATGAAGGTAAATTTTACCTTTAGCTTCACTGCTGTAGTATGAATTTTTGTGTTTTGATGTAGCTAAAATAACTATATAGTTATTTAGCTACACTGCTGTGAGTGCTCTTATATATATATATATATATATATGTTATAATATCTGGAAAAAAAAAAGATTAAAATGAAGGGTATTTAAGTAAATCTTTTGTGGGAACAATTTTATAATTAATATTACCGAGGGAGATTTTAAAAAACTAGGTTGAAACCCTAGTTATATATAAATTATAGTATAATGTTAGATATTTTTTTGGAGGAGAACTTCTAACTTTATTCAAGTAGTGAAAGATTGATGGCACACTCGAGGTAAGAGACTAAGAAATCTCATTCTTTGTCAGATTTAGGTTTTATACGGATTTAGAATATTTTTTTTATGTGAGTATTTTGGCCAACAGTGAGACTTTCTTTAGGCATGGCCGCATGGGTTTGTTCTACATAATTTTTCTTAAAGGAATAGTACCGGATTGATGGAGTTAGAAAAAAAAAAGAAAAAGAAAAAAGAAACGATTGACGAAAAGAAGGAACACCAACTTCTTTATGATTTATTATTATTTGTTTATTGATTTGGTAGAGGAAGAATAGTGTTTCCATAAAAAGCTTGAGTCGGAGCTTGATTTGTGTGATTTGTCCTCATGCAAAAAGAAAGCTAGAGGTGGCAGTGGCAAATATATATATAAATATATATATATATATATATATATAAATCCATGTAATAATCCCCTTGACAAAGCAACGCGCCGACACCAGCTTCCTTCTAATATTATTATTATTATTAGTTCATTGGTTTGGTAATTGAAGCGTTTGGGGAAGTCAACAAGTGATCATGGAACATGGTCTAGGTGATGCTTTTGACCCTATATGACAATATGTATCCTAGATTTTATTAGAGGCAGTAGAGGATAAGGCAAATGGAGTTCAACAGGGTGGCACATGAGCTAGCTCGATTTACAAGATGTAATAATATTAATTAGTCAAGTGTGGAAAGGTGTGTCTCCTCCAGTAGTGAAAAATCTGATCCACATGGATTGCTTGTAATCTGTGTTGCTTCTTTTCACGTTGTTGTACTTCAATTTCAGCTCTAGTGAAAGTTATTCTCATAAAAAAAAAGAAAAAAGAAAAAAAGTAGAGGATATATACAAGGATTTTTTACTTGGAGATGCTAAAAAGAAATTATTGGATATTTTAGTAGTTGCTTTGTTGGCTGGATACCGTTATAAGTCATTCTTAAATTATTTGATTATTGAGTAAATAATACCTGCAAAATTGTTTTAGGTGATATCTAAGGATTTTAGAAGAAGTGTTAGGAAGAAATTCTTTTTGGTATGGCTTTTGGAGGTAGGTTGAAGTAGATTCTTCTTTTTGATCAATCAAAACCTCTTCCCAAACTGTACAAGCTTCTTCCAAAGCATACAGCTTTCTGGATGTAGATGATGATATCTATACAGATGGATCTTATATATATCGTATAATTCTTATATATATCGTATAATGAAGTATCACATGAGTGATATATAGGAATCCAAATCTGCTAAATCAGTAATGTTATGATCTTCTACATCCTGGGTCTTCCCGTTCCTTCATCTGGCTTATGTTGGGCGAAAGCCTGACAGAGCAATGCCGCGTGGAGGTAGAAGGCCTACCGGTCGTGAACTTCTTTTCCTGGAGAAGAAGCAATGACGGTATCTGGGGAATAAACATCGGCTAACTCTGTGCCAACAGCCGCGGTAATACAAAGGATGCAAGCGTTATCCGGAATGATTGGGCATAAAGCGTCTGTAGGTGGCTTTTTAAGTTCGCCGTCAAATCCCAGGGCTCAACCCTAGACAGGCAGTGGAAACTACCAAGCTGGAGTACGGTAGGGGCAGAGGGAATTTCCGGTGGAGCGGTGAAATGCGTAGAGATCAGAACCTTAATTGAGTTTTATTTTGCTTATATTAATGTATTTTTAACTACTAAAAATTGTTTATAATTGTTAGAATTTTTATTTCTATTGTATTACTGATTTCAAGTAAAGGATTATTATAAATATATTTTAAGATTGAGTATATGATTTTTATATACATGCTTGAATAAGATATATTTTTGTTAGAAACTATGATTTCATGTATATGATTATGGACAATTTGACTATGAAATGATTCTGATACCCAGCCAATGAGGGTTATGAAACCAATTGAGGTTATTCATTAGTACTTTGATACCCAGCCAATGGAGGTTATTCATTGGTACTCCGATGCCTAGTCACAGAGATATATAGCATGACCATAGTCATAAGATTGTTAAGAATATGAATTATGTTTGAATATTTGAACTATTTTGAGTCCTTAAATCTACATATTTGATTTCGGAAATGTTTGAGTATTTGAACTATTTTGAGTTATTAAAACTGCTTATGTATTTTTGGAATCTATTGTAAGTTATAGCTTTTGATATATGGAAAATTGACTACTTTCTAAACCATCTATGATATATCTGTAAGATTAAATTATGTGATTTATTTGCAATTTATTATTTTAAGACTATGAAACTTCTTTTGTTATTTTTGAAAACCCATAGTATATCATAACTTTTGAAGATTCATATTACATCTTATTACCTTACAAATCTATTGCTAGATAGAACTTATTAGGATTTTGGTTACTTATTGAGTTTTCAGCTCACCCCTTTTCCCCCTCCAGTTTCAGATTGTGAAGAATAGCAAGTTTGGGAGTTTTGATGTTGTGTTGTGACCAGGAAAAGAAGCTTAGTGATTTTGGGATTAGATGGTCTTCTAATAGTTTTATATTTATTGGCCAATTGGCATTATGTACATGAAGTTTGGATTTTGTTCCTATTAAATTATTGGAGATCTATTCATAAAGAAATTGTTGAGATATTTTGGATTTATTTGATTTAATTTTTGAGGATAAATTTTAGTTGCTAAGAAGGTCTTGCACACTTGTAAGGTGCTTACCATATAAGCGTGTGGCAATTGTCACGTGCTTATCTTTATAGTTGGGTTTGGGGCGTGACATATATAATTTTGAGTAACGGTACTCGTTGATAATTTGATATAACTATTGTCTTTCTTGGATGTTTTTGCTTTGCAAAATGGGTATTAGGTGCAGTTGCTTTGTAGGATGCAAACTACAAAATGTTTATACAATGAATTTGGAGTCAAAATTGATCAGAATGAGTGCACATCACTTGGTTATTAGAAGATTCCTTTATAAATTCTTCCATATTCAAACGAGATAGAGGTTTTTGATCTTCCAGAAGGACCAGAACACAATAAAATCGAATCTTCAGCCAAGAGAATGGATCCGAGTGTAGGGGTTTAGACCCCCCCCCCCCTCCCCCCCAAAAAAAAAATCACAATTTTCCTAACTTAATTGAACTGACAAGTGGTAATTGGTATTATTTACATGAGTTTATCAATTTTACTATGCACAAAACACAACATGAAACCTTAATAATTATGAAAAAAAGTTATGAAATTTTATGTATCACTAAATCTATCTGGTAAGAAATATTATAACCCAAAAGCGAGAGGTCTTTTTCAAAAAAAGAAAGTTTAGAGGCACAACAAAATCTTACAACATTATAAAAAATTACATCCCTGAAGTTTAGAAGTGTTTGAATTTTACACCATAAAATTTGAGAATTTGGATTTTACTTTCTGAAGTTTTGGGGTGTTTGACTTTTACACTTTAATGTTTTAGAATTTGGATTTTACCCTATAAATTTTATGGGTGTTTGGATTTTTCTCCCTAAAATTTCATAATTTGGACCATAAAAGCCAAACAACCTGAAACTTTAGGGAATAAAATCCAAATTTTGAAATATCAAGGTGAAAAATCCAAACACCAAAAAATTTTAGGAGGTAAATTCCAAATTTTGAAACTTCAGAGTGTAAAATTTAAATGCTCTCAAACTTTAGAGGTGTAATTTACAATTTATCATGTATATCTATACTACTATACTATTTAAGGGGTTTCTCTTGTTTGGATTGGACTTTTATGTGGTTTAGAAATACTCCTAAACCTTACGTTTAACGAGAAAAAAACTTGAGAATAACTTGGTAAAATTTATTTCCAACTTCACTTAAAATGCCTGCAAAATAGAACATTCTTCTACTAATCTATGTTTTTAAAACAAACTTAGCCAAAATTGTCCATTAAAAAAAAAAAAAACCTAACCAAAACTTAAAAAAAAAAAAAGGAAATTATGACACTAGACAAAAAGAAAAAAAAAACTGCACGCGCAAAGAACAAAGTGCGTGTAATGAGACTGGTAAACTCTTGAGAGAGAGAGAGAGAGAGAGAGATGTGGCAAGATTATAGTGGATATTATTTATTGCTGGTTCCTTTCCGGGTAAAGACCCAAACCCGGGCAGAACAAAACCCGTTATTCTTCATTTGCGCGGCAACCCGAAATTGAAGGAGAATTTGCACCATTAGAAAACAAAGGAAGCGAGACAGTTGGGACGTAACAATTTGTAACAAACCGAAAAGGATACTGCGCTCCAATGTCCAATCCAAGCAAAAATGAGACAAAACCTTTACCTTAATAAGAAGTAAGAACCAGAATTTCTTGCAATTTTTGTTGTTGTTGG
The DNA here is from genome assembly GCA_030820535.1 of Quercus parvula. Classification (NCBI taxonomy): domain Eukaryota; kingdom Viridiplantae; phylum Streptophyta; class Magnoliopsida; order Fagales; family Fagaceae; genus Quercus; species Quercus parvula. The sequence continues at coordinate 51,344,548 of JAUAME010000005.1, read as the reverse complement.
ATTGTCTTTTATTAGTTTCTTTGACTTTGTTTCATTGAAGCCGTTCCTTTCTCTCACCATTATTTCCTCAACCCCTCTGAAAATGGCTCATCATCACCATGCGAATCCACGCATTCTGATCTAGCTCCCAACTTTTATTTTCACTTTTCACACATAACCCAGGTTTCATTTTTTCTCCCATTGTTTTTGTTTGGTTCAAGTTTGTGCCTTCAGAATTCAGTTTTGTTTTTTTGGTGTGCAGATTGAGCTTATTGTAGTTTGTTGTGATTGAGATTGTGTGGTTTCTGTTGTAAATCACAGAGCAGTAGTTTGTTTTTTTTATTAACATTTGAAAGAAAGAAAGAAATGTAGAATCCATGTTTGTAGAATTGACGAAAGAAGAAGGAGAAGATACAATAGAAAGCTTTGGCAGGGAGGAAAAAAAAAACAATCACAAAATAACGAAATTTGTTAAGCTAAGGAGAATGGCAGACTCAGCGGAAACGCTGAGTTCTTTGGTCTCTAGTTCCCCTTCACCGGAGGGATCATCATCTCCGGGTGGGAAAGATAGTCATCCTCCCCCACCTGATAATTCCTCTCCTCCACCTGTGGATTCTTCATCTTCTCCACCTTCACCTAGTTCAAGTCCTCCTCCTCCTTCTCCTCCTCCTACTTCTTCTCCACCGCCTTCAAATTCAAAATCCCCGCCTCCTACCTCGTCTCCAGGCTCAGGTTCTCATCCCCCTTCACCCCCACCACCATCGGATACAGTAGCTCCAAAGGCTTCACCTCCACCTCCACCGCCATCAAATTCAAAACCTCCACCACCATCACCACCACAAAAATCTCCTCCTCCTCCTCCTCCTCTTTCTCCTCCTACTCCTTCTCCTCCTCCTTCTAATAATAATGGATCTTCTCAAAACTCGCCGCCTCCATCACAATCCCCTCCTCCTTCTTCTTCTCCTCCTCCTCCTCCTCCTCCTACTGATAATAATTCTACTTCTCGGCCAACTTCACCACCTCCATCTAATACCCTTGTTCCTCCTCCAACTGCCAGTTCCTCGCCTAACCCGCCTGGTTCACCACCCAAGACGTCGAACACTTCTCAGCCACCCCCTCCAGCCAAATCATCACCATCACCTCGGTCATCACCTTCTGGATCTGGCCTGTCCCCTCCTCCCCCCAAAACTGTAGGTTCCTCTACTAAGGTTACCTCCAGCCCACCACCAGCACAGAGTGGGAGTGAAACTAGTACTGCTACTTATGTTGGGGTGGCGGTAGCAGGAGTGTTCATCATTGCCTTAATTGCAGTCGTTTTCGTGACCACAAGACGGAGGAGAAGTCGAGCTCAGATCTATACCTCCCAGTACATTACCCCCAATAGTGTTGCGGTGAAATCAGGTAAAAAGAAGTTCTTGAGGATTCGAATTGCTTACTACATGTCTCTATGATCTACTAATTTTGGTGTTTCTGATATACAGATGGATTTTACTACAACCAGTCACAGACTATGGGGATTAATGGAGGAGATCCCTATTATCATTCATTTGCAAGTAGTCAAGGGAGTCAAAGGGGGAATGTATACCAAGGACAAGGAGGGGCACCAGACTCGAATTCCCTAGGTGCTTCTAAGTCATTTTTTACCTATGAAGAGTTGATGGAGATAACCAATGGGTTTTCTCGACAAAATGTTATTGGTGAGGGTGGGTTTGGGTATGTTTACAAGGGTCAGCTACCTGATGGAAAAGTGGTGGCTGTTAAGCAGCTCAAGGCAGGTAGTGGACAAGGGGAGAGGGAATTCAGGGCTGAAGTTGAGATTATTAGTCGTGTTCATCATCGACATTTGGTCTCGTTGGTGGGTTATTGCATCTCTGAGCAACAAAGAATGCTCATATATGAATTTGTTCCAAATAAAACACTTGAGCATCATATGCATGGTAAGGGGAAATTCTTGTTTTCTCACCTTATCAATCATTGTCATGATTCGCAGTATGATATTGGTATCTGCTGTCAGGTCAAGGAATGCCAGTGTTGGATTGGACCAAAAGAATGAAGATTGCTTTAGGGTCTGCAAAGGGTTTGGCATATTTACATGAAGATTGTATGTATCTCTTCCGGCATTATCGTGACTATTGTACTTGTGCTTATTGAAAACAAAAACATTCTCTCTTAAATATTTTCTTTTGTTTAGCAGTGCTTGAATATGCCTGTGATCATAGATGAGTTTTTTTTTTTCAAGGAATTGAAATCTAACTTTCTTGCCCACCTCCACAATGTAAAGACAGGTCATAAGTAAAATTTAGGTTATATTAACTTTTTTTGAACTCCTGTCGATCTAATATAACCGTCCAATGCTTAATTAACTGTTAGATAACTATGTTATCTGATTATTTCTTCTCACCGTCACTTGTTTCTAGGCCATCCAAAAATTATTCACAGAGACATTAAGTCAGCAAATATTCTTTTGGATGATGTTTTTGAGGCACAGGCATGTGTTTTGATCTCTTTGCTTAATTTTTTTCCTCTTCTGATGCTACCCATGATGTTTCTCTAACAGGTTTTAATTTGAGAATTGCTTTGAGCACAGGTTGCAGACTTTGGACTTGCCAAACTAGCAAATGACACTCACACTCATGTATCCACTCGAGTCATGGGGACATTTGGGTAGGTTTGAATATCTGGAACACCTTGGCACTTTTACAATGTTGAAGCATTTTATGAGTCTGTTCCATTTCTTCTTCTTTCTACAATTCATGAGTACAATTCCAGAGAAAGCTAGTTCTTCTAGTTGAAGTACTAAAAATGGTAAATACCTCCAACAGTCATGATATGTGGTCATGTGAAACAGAGTTGGGGGGTTTAGGACCTTCAGTTATTGCCCAGTGGCGCTCCATGACATTTTGAGAAATAGAACTTAGCCAGGATGGGTATTTACAACAATCCAATCTATCACTTCCTTTAGAAGGCAAGGAAGTGATTGGTTGAGATACAGAGGACAGACTTGAATCTAAAGAGAGAAAACTCCCATTTTGGATCCATTACATGATAATTTTTGGCTTAATTCAGTTAATAGTAAAGGGATTTTAAAAACTTGGTTTTGTCTTTGCATAATCAATGTTCAATTTGGTTGTCAGGTACTTGGCACCCGAATATGCATCGAGTGGAAAATTAACAGACAGATCAGATGTATTCTCATTTGGAGTTGTGCTTCTAGAGCTAATCACTGGGCGTAAACCTGTTGACCCAAGGCAGCCTTTGGGAGATGAGAGTTTGGTTGAATGGGTATGAATTATCACTGTACTTACTCTTCAAGTTATTTAGAAGACTGATGGACTTTCTAACTTACACTCTTTCCAGTGGTCCTTTTACTTCTAGTTTTCTTTCAAATGTTGGTGACCCTGGGGCTTGAAATATGGAAGAAGTTTAACTTTGGCAAATATTATTACTTCATATTTGAAAAAAGTGAAAATGATAAAGTATGCTTATTCTAGTAGAAGTATTTCCATGTCAGCTACCTCTCTTGCACTTTGGTATTGTCACATGGATATCTCAAGAAAAACAATGGAGTGACTAAATTAAATTCTTCCCTAATGCCTTGTATGTTTTCTTGTAAAATATTTTTGCTTACCTTGAAGGTGTCTCATTTTTCTCCCATTGCCTTCTATTTTCAATGAATGCAAATTTCCTAGTCCAATACACCCTTATTGCACCCTTACGATTGCAATTGATAACATGTATATTTGAGAGTTGGTACAAAAATTTCAATTCAGATCTGTATATCAATAAAAATTATAATAAATTTTTAGCATTGCCAGGGGTTTGGTTTTGACGACAGCCTGGGATTTTTCTCTGTAGCCTGCTGAATCTATACTTACAACCCACCTCCCCTCTCCCCCTTCCCCCATGGAGGAAAAAAAAAAAAAAACCATCTTCTGAATTTGTATGAGATGATCAATCTTGATTTCTGAAAATTGACATGTTGTGATCAAAACAAATTTGTGAAGGCTTTTTGATGTGGGAGATGCAAGAAAATTATTATTTAATATTATTTATGTTTGCAAGTCAATTGTATTTTTATGTTTTAGGTCTTAGTAGTTTACTAGTTTATTGGGCTATTAGTATTTTAATTTGGGAAGCAAGGTTATTTTTGTAATAAGACAATTAGTGTTTCTTAGCCAATTAGAACTAGGATTTAGCAATCCTTTATAAGCAATCTATTGTACTCCTTAAGGAGATAATTGATATTTTGATGAATGAAAACAATGACCGTTTGGTTTTTCTTTGGTCTGGTGCTGATTCCAGGTCTATCCTATGTGCTAACTCTTAGTGGTTTTCTCACTTGGTGCTGACTCCAAACAAGGCCTAAGTGCTGAGTCTTAGGTCATATCTTTCATTTTATTGTTGTTTCAATTTTTTTCTGGTTGTCCTACATCACTTTTTCTTTAAGAAGGACAATATTAGACATACCAAAAGCTACTGCTGCCTAGGCTAAAAATCTTCTTTGATATCATATTTATGTATTATGAGGCTGATGTGGCTCAGAGCTACTTTTTATGGTCAGTTTGGATTTGTTTCAAGTCCATGTTTCATTTGACCATGTCCAACAGATGAAGACTCTTTGACCTTATAAGCGATCAAAAGGTCCTAAATACTTAATTGTAATGATTTCCTATATCATCTCTTGGTATCTAGAATTTATTTATAGAATTTATTTAAGTGTAATGACCTTATAAGCGATCAAAAGGTCTGAATCATAGAATTTATTTATTTTGGGTACTTACATTTAATCTGTTAGAATGATGCTGGTAATTCTTTTCTTATGATTCACTGGGTTCCCTTTGAAAAATGTGTTGTCAGGCTCGTCCACACCTTATTCATGCCCTTGAAACGGGTGATTTTGGTGAATTGGTAGATCCACGACTTGAAAAGCAGTATGTGGAGGTTGAAATGTTCAGAATGATTGAGGCAGCTGCTGCGTGCATTAGGCATTCTGCTCCAAAACGCCCACGCATGGCGCAGGTAATACTAATAAACAGCACTTTGTGATTTCTCTTTGTTGTTGCCAGTTCAATCTCATGCTTCTTATTTACATATAACATCAAGAGAGAAATATGCTTAATGGGATTAAATGACATAAGGTTAGCTCTACATCAGCTTTACCCTTTCTTCTATTTTTAATAAAGTTTGACTTCCTAATCTTCTATGACTAATATGTAGGTCTTTTCTTATAAAACTTATTCCCATCTCCAACGTTCTTGTGGTAGTTCTCTGACTACAATAAACTATTTGGGCTCTCCATTTCAGGTGGTAAGAGCATTGGACAGTGAAGGTGAAAGGTCTGATCTGTCTAATGGGGTGAAATATGGCCAGAGCACAATATATGATTCTGGCCAATACAATCAAGAAATTATGAGATTTAGGAGGATGGCACTTGGCAGTGACAGCTCAGATCTTGACGCGTACAGTGGACCATACAATTCTAGAGAAATGCCAAAGCTTAAGGATGAATATTCAAGTTCTGAATCAGAAACTAGAGCCTTTAATGCACGTAGTGGCGAGCAACGATATGGCAGCACAAGAGAAGGCAGTGCCCGCCGGTTTTAACTACATGTGATTCCAAATGGTTTTCTACTGCACATTATTTGACCCATATAGGGCACTAGAAAAGGCAATATCTGCAAGAGAGGCCTTTGTTTGATTTAATCTGACTTAACTAGTGTGTAAAGCTTTTTTTTTTTTCTTTTTCTTTTTTCCCCTTTTTCCTTTTCTGGTGAATCCTGGTATATCACTTGGTCCGTCAAAATATTTGCAGAGTAGGGGAAGCTTAAACTGAGAGTAATACTCAGAAGGTAAATTTTAATACCAACAATGTCTTGATACTGGGGCGAGACCGTTCATTTTTGTGTGAATACTTATTGTGATAAACGTTTTATCATGGTGAAATGATTTAGCGTTTTCTGTATTTGATGCATATCATTTACTACTATTATCATCGTGTTTTTCTACTCTTTTTGCCAGAAGAAATTACCTGTATCTTAATATATGAACTGTAGAAGTTGCAACATGCTGGTAGTTTCTTTTGCTAAATAATCAAGTTATTCGCTTGAGAAGAAACGAAAGGCAACACAGGAGGGAAAAATTCTCAAATTCAAAAGTAGTATGCCTAAATGTCTCGCAAATGAAACAAGAGGTAAGAAAGTTATGTACAAGACACAATTGATGAGCTCCATCTATCATAAACCAACATAAAGAAAAACTACAAAATTAGAAAGCTGCAATTCTACCCTTTTCTACTTTCATATTTTCAAGATCTACTTTACTAAATTGGATTTCAAAGTTGATGTATCAATAATCATGCAATATTGAGTGATACCATATGGTTAGAGGAGGTGTCAAAACTTTGTCATACCCTTTGCTTTCTGAAATCAATACCACACATTCTATCTTCCGTCTATTGTGATAGTCTACAGTCTACTAGCTCGAACAAAGCATCCCTCAACTTCTTCGGCTTAATGTCTGTGTTTGCCTGGGCAATATACAATGTTATTCTGTATCAGACAGATGATCCAATGAACAATCATGCAAAAGGAGAAATGGATGTGTTATGCAATTTTAAGCAGGATTCAATATGAATACATTGTTGTTTTACTTAAAATAAATTTATTGACTTGTTTACTCTCTCTCTCTCTCAGTTTATTATTATTATTATTATTATTATTATTATTATTATTATTATTATTATTATTTTTATGGTTTTGGTTATGATGGTATTCCCTAACAAGCTGGCTCTTTCAGTGCTATGTAAATAAATAAGGACTGGCTGATGCTATGCAAAGGCAAAATGAAGTTATTATATTTCCCACTGAGCTCCAAACATCCCAAGGAATTTTAGCAATAAACCATTACTTTCACATCACCTAAACCCGTTTTGGTATGTCTTTACTTGAATCTTACCTCAACTTTGAGAATGTTCAAGACCTGGCCACAGAATGTGGTGACATTAGCATCGGCTACTTGAAGTCCTAAGGAATCTATAGCCTCCATGAACCTCGCAAACCCACCTCGCTTCTGCTCACAGATGATCTTAATCAAGAAGTCTCTTTGGCCTATCTGGCTCACTTCCACTTGCACCTAAGAAAAGGTTAATGCCAAAGGTGTTGAGGCATGTTGCAATAATAAACTGAACAAAGACATTGGAAGTGACAGCTAAAGGTTATGCTAGCACTACATACCTCTGTTTGCTTCTTTTCTCCAAGGCTAGATGATTCCGGTTTTTGCTCAGTAGGAGCAAAACATGTGGTGCCACCATTTGTTCTGTTTGGTTTTAAGATCTTCAACTCTGCTTTATTCTTTTCGCAGTCCTCTTCTTCCATTTCCCTGAGCTCATCATTAAGTTGCTCAACCTCCTTCTGCAACTCTTGTATATATTCAATTGCATCTCCAACAATCGCAGCTCTATCCATCTAGAAATTCATTAAATGAAAGAATAAAAGCTGAATAAATACAGAGAGACACATCCGAATTGGGTGGAAAAAAGGAGACCAATTCACTATTATAGTATTTCACAAGTGTTTATTATCTTAACCTTGGTTATCTTTGGGACTAAAGCCCGTAGAGTGTAGAGCCCATCTTTAATCCTGTGCCTTCTTTTCCTCTCTGTGGCGAGATTTTTTGAATGGAATTTTTTTGTTTTTGGTTCCTGGATAACTTTTTCCTTCTCTTTTTCTACCACATTGCTACAATTTAATGCAAATTTTGTCTTCAATGAACTCACATTGTACTCAGGCTTTTTAGAGCCAGAAGATTTTCCAATTGACTGATTCATAGAACCATGTAGAGGTATATAACCACAATTTAAGTCAAATGGACATTCACTGGAACGAGTGGATCCACTAGATAATCCCTCAACACTAGGATAGGAGCTGGACTGGGTCACCGGAGAAAGAGCTTGTATTCCAGGCCAATGTTGTGAGTGCTCTTCAGGCAATGGAGCAAGATGATGTTCAGTGAGTTTCACATTGGCAGTGTTCCAGACACTCTTGGCATCTTGGTCTAAAGAGATGTTAAACTGAGCTGTAATGAACTCTACGGTCTTTTGGTCTTTTGGTAGCTGAAAAGAAGAATTATATATTTATAAACTGGAAGAGAATATCTCAATTATAATGCTGAAATTAAATTAAGCACAAAGCTAATCTTACATGCTTTGCGACAAAGAGCTCAATAAGACCACCAACAACTGGGATCAGAACTCGGGTTCCGAGTGTGTCCTGTCAAAATAAAATTTTATTATTAGTCAAGTAGCAAGTAACACCTCTATGTTTTCTAATGGCCTGTCTCAATCTATAATGATCCTTTCAGATATGGCAAACTATGATGTAACAGATCTGTGGGATGTCCCATGTTTTTCAATGTCTTGGTAGTATAGTCAAATTTTCAAGCATATCATCAACTACTTGATGAAGGACACTTAAGGAAAAATATATGTAAGAGCCTAGAGCCTGGAATATGTGATTAGCCTCAAGCCCATATCAATGGCCTAAAGCTCCTTTTGGTTGCTAAGAAAATATTTGGTAAAAAAAAAAAAATTGAAATTCAGTTATTGTGTTTGGGACCTGAGGAAGCAAAAGCCTACTCTTTGAACATTTTATTTCTTGGAAAATCAAACTGTTTAATCCATAGGATGGAGTATGTACTTTCTTTTTGGTTTCATCAGTTTGTTATCTGAAAGCAAATTCACAGAGAGAGAGAGAGAGAGAGAGAGAGATATTGGTGTACCCACGTTTGAAATATCTGAATCCAAGGCATTGGCATTGCAAATCCACCTGGGTTGGGTTGATATGACAACCTCACCATGAACCCTGATTCCAGTTTCCATATCAGTGTTTATCATGTATTCACAGAATGAAAGGTCAAGGTTTTAAGAGAGAGAGAGAGAGAGAGAGAGAGAGAGAGTTGTACCCAGAATACAGTGGCATAGAAGAAGGAAGTTGAGCAAGAGCTTCACAAGCCTTTGTGCTTATGGGATGCTGAAAGTGACCATCTTTGCAAAGAGGACTCAAATGGTGCTCCACCCCTCTTTCCTCTTTCACATTAGCAACAAATCCATAACCACCACTACAACAGCAACCCATCCATTCAATAAACCTACAGTAATCAATGACCACCAAAAAAAACAAAAAAAGAGCAAAGAGTGTCAAAATCTGATGTTGGGTCTAGTTGAAAATGTTTGATACAATGTAAAACAATATGCTAATAGTAATACTACCTAGATGGATCATCTCCTAGTTTCCAAACAACACAATAGTCCCAAGTCTTTGCCTGAACAAAGGGTCTAAGCCACTCCACTGTTCTCTCCAAACCCCTCATTGTCTCCTCCATTTACAGCAATTTTGGTTTGTTTGTGAGTTTGCTAAGAGTACTAGTAGAGTATGACAATGACTGCTAAAGCCTTTCTTTCTTTCTTTAATTTGGACGAGTACAAAGGAGCTTTTAACTTTTATTATATGTCTCCCTTTATAATATAAGTCTCCAAACTTGAGGCAAAAATGGTACGCGACAATGCCAAAACTCCTGTGCTTTTCAATTGGGAGGGTATCGTAGTAGTCAGCTGCAAATCCGTGACAGTGGGAATCTGATGCCAGAAGAGAGAGAGAGAGAGAGTGAGAATGTGTCATCTGTGTGTGTTTTTTGACCGATTACTAGAGTTGGTATAAAAAACAACCATCGAATGGTTCAAAAGCTCTTGTGAAAGAGACCCATAACAGCACATAATCATTATTTCATTCTTTATTATTTGGAAAATGAATACAAGCTTACCATTTTTGAAGCATCTATACCATTCTCTTTATGTATATATATATATATATATATTTTAAGAATCAATACCATCTTCTTCATTTTAAATAATGTTCACTGGATTAAAGGGTTGGCTAGAAAAATTGGGATCACCAATAGCTTAATTGCTAAGCTTTGGCGCCTTAGAGATGGACTTCTTATTTGCAGCAACTTAACTTTGATTGTGTTGAGAATGAACTGGATGCTAAAGCTATTATAGATGTCTTGGCCAATCCTAATTATGTAAATAACATTGTCTCATATCTTGAGTGATTGCTAGTAACTGATCTCAAATCTTCCCTAGGTCCGGTTTAGTCATTACTATTGTGAAGCGAATCACTGTGTTGACGAGCTTGCTAGGATGAGTTTGAGCCATAATTTAGATTTTGTTATTTTTGATAGTTCGCTTGTGGACTTGCTTTCTGTTTTTTAGTATGACTTCAATAGGATGTACCTAAACAAGGTTTGCCCTAAGATTTTTGTTCGGGTTTAGTTTTAATCTATTATCCTTTGCACAAAAAAAAAAAGAAAAAAAAAGAAAGAAAAGTACACCCTATAAATAAGATTCTTAATCATGAAATTGACTCTTTCAATTTTCAATTAAATGAAGAGGGTTGTGGTTAATTGTGGTGAAATTTTTTTTGGCTTCTTAGTTTAGTATATGAGTATAGTTTGATCTGCATTCATGTTCAATATGTGAGGTCTTTTTTTTCTTTTTCTTTTTTGAGAAACAATAAGTGAGGTCTTTGATCTTAGATTATTGAAGGAAAAACAAAATTATGGTAATTCCCAATTGAATTCATGCAGTGCTATTTGGTGCTTTTACGGCTGTTAAGTTGGGTTTTTGACAAAGAAATGACATTTAAGAATAAGATTACTTGTCAATTATCCCAATTTACCAATCAGCTATTAACCTATGTGATCTACCGATGGTATCCTGATCCTTTACGTGGGCTTTGTTTCAGAATCAAATCCTTCATTTACAGTTATCCACAAAAAAAAAAAAAAAAAAAAGCCTTCATTAACTTTAATAAATAAATAAATAAATGACAAAGTTAATATAGACATCGCTACAAGCCCATTAAAATATTGTAAATGAAACAGTAACATTCTAAAACCAAACATCATTTTGTAGTTTAAAATTACAAAACGTAATTAGTCTGTTATTAATTATAATAACTACAAATACTAATACTTTCTTCACAAGTTTCAAATAAGTGGTACGTTCAAATAAGTGGTACGTTTATATTTTACAAAAGAAACAAAAAGTGGCTTGTATACTTGTAGGACAAGGATTTCAGAAGATGGAATATTACACGGTTTGGTTCTGTTTCACCAGAACAGGTACAATTCTGTATTGTTCCTAAACGGTACAATAATGAAAGGCCGTAGTTAGCTAAACGACAATCATGGAAAAATGCAGACATTTTGCAGACAATGCATGAAGATTTTAAAATCTATAACGATAATAAATAGAAAAAAAGAAAAGAAAAGAAAAGGAGTTTTTTTAAATTTTTTTTTTTAAATTTTTAATTTTTTTTATATTATTATTATTATTATTTTTTATACAAGATAGAATTTTTACTCTACTCTAATTTATATATATATATATATGTGTGTGTGTGTGTGTGTGTGTGTGTGTGAAACTCCTTCCTGGAGACTTGAACCCTAACCTTTATCATTCACACCTCACAAACACTTATACTTGTACAGTGATCATCGCACCAAGAGTGTGTAGTGCTGAAAAGAAAAGGAGTTGAGTTGAATGTGTCACAAATTTTTTAGTTGTTTTTGGTTTTATTGCTTGTTATTTTGTTTGGTTCAATAATACCGCTTATCCTAATGTTTACAAACCCACTAGACCAGAAGCTGTAGAATTAGAGGGTTCATTTAGAAAAGAGAGTATTTATGAATTAATTAGTATTATTGGGTCACAAGATATATAGATTTGAGAGGGTCAAAGAAAATTTGAGTAATTTTACAACCACAAACTATTTTATAATATTTATACAAAATTATTGATGTAGCAAATACTTATTGATTCTTATGGGTCCATCACTAACATTTTTTTTTTTTCTCACTAATAATCAATAGCAATATCACCGATTTGTAAATATATATATATATATATATATATATTTTGCAGATGATTTGTAAAAATATTGGTAAAATAGTTCATAACTTTACTAATTTCTAAAAAAATTAAACCATTTCAAAAAAGATTGAGGGCTATAGCTTCAACGCGGCACTGCCCTCCATGGGCTTTGTAGAGCTTATCAGTTGGGTTGGGCCGTATATATCAGAATTTAGATCCATGACAAGGCCTACATATACAGGTGTAATATATTTATATGGCCACTTACTATTTGTACTTTTTGTTTGAAACTTTTTTTTTAGAGGAAAAGACTAAGAATTTTATTAAGAAAAATGGCCATATCAGCTTGAATTATATGTTGAAATTGTGGTGGGATAACTTCCATTCACACTAAGAATTTGGGACATTTATTGTATGTCTAACCAGATTATTAGCAACTTTATATTACTTCTTGTATTTGGGGTCTTTTGTTGGTTTCCAAAGTTCTTAGTTATAGAGTTAAAGGATTATATGTAGCTAAAACGAGATCTAATTAATTCATGCTTTCCATTCTATGTTAAATCCATCCATACTTTCAACTAATTCATTTGGTTTGGTATTAGTTTGAAAACGTTTCCACTCGTCCTGGCTAGGCCAATTAAGAATCTCCCTTCAATCTACCCAAATGGACTGATGCACATTCCTAAATACATATACACGAATTGGACAAGTCATTTGATGAACTACGATGACAGTTGCATACCATCTAGCAAGTTCCTCAAAAGGTTAATTTTGTAATTATCGGATGATTTATTGGGTGATGTTGAAAGATTTTAGACGATTTTTCTAAACTTTTATTTTATTTTATTTTTTAAAGTGAATTACAATTTACTCTTATGGTTTGGTTTAATCACAATTTTATTAACAAAAAATTTTAATTTTTACATTTGATCCCCTAAGTTTGGATTAAAATATAATCATTAGGTTCCATCCAAATTAATATATTTTGTATTTTGTGGACAAACCTTCAATTAAACTCTTCCCTTGTAGTTTGGCCCTATAAAAATTTAGTTCTACAAAACATTTCAATTGTTCTATTTTGACCCTAAAATTTGAATTAAAATTGAATTGTTAAGAAGGATTTTGACAGAATCCTAACAATTTCATCCGGTCCAAACCTTAAAGGGTCAAATGTGACAATTGAAAGTTTGTATACTTAATTGTAACAGGATTGAGTTTAAATGTAATAAAAAAAAATTTGTTGTCAAAGGTGCACAGTCTAAGTCAAGAACCTTGTAATCAAAGACAACTCTTCCTTCTCAGGAGAATTAGGATTCACATCCTTCTATAGCAACTAATATATATATATTCTAAGGTAGATATATATTTCTTGATTTTTCAGCTCAAACACCCTTTCTAATTAAAACTATTGCATGTCACAACACCACCATATGTAATTACATATTCCAAGTTGTGGCCCTTGTGGGTGGAGACTGGAGATAAGAAAATACAGAAGAAAAATTAAAATAAAAAACAGAAGGATTTTGATAGAAATGTAAGCCAGGTACATAACTATATCATATGGAAGCTCCTGATCTTTGATTTTCTATACCGTCATCATGCACCGGCTCTGGGCTCTCCTTCACGATCACCACCTGGCCTCATTTCACCTCTGTTGTGATGGTGATGATCACCATTTTCGGATGGCCTATGCCCTCTGCTATTATCACCATTTTCAAATGGCCTGTGCCCTCTGCTTCCTCCATTTCCAGATGGTTTGCCTGTTGGAACTTTCTTCTTACCAAACCCAAACTCAATGTCCCCATTATCTTTGGGACGAAAGTTGTGGTTTTGCTTTGCTGGTTTTTGTTTGTTGTAACGTCGGTTGCAGAGCCTGCCAAGAAAGCAAGCTATAGCTGATACAACAATGATCACAGCAAGGACAATAAAAACTGTCCCAAATGACCCATTTGAATGGTGTGAAGGTGGTTCCCCAGTGACAGTATTGGGGTAAACCAGAACTGGCTGTTGTTGTGGCTGAGGGAGTTGTTGCTGCTGGGGTTGTTGCTGCTGGGGTTGTTGCAAAGACATCTTTAGGCTTAGTTGAGAGAAGAGAAAGGGGAGAGGCTTGGTTTTAGTATTAGTCTTCAGCTCTTGTGCTTTGAGTGCAGACAAAGGTTGTTTTTTGGTTTACTCATGAAACAAGCAATTAGATTGCTGTGTGAAAGGGTTATGTATAATGGGGTTGATCCATTCAAATATGTGGGGGGTTTTGCATTCAATAAAGGAGGAACTTTCTTTAATAAAGAGACTACTAAAGATATTCCTTGTGTTGATTACTGCGGGAGATTCGGTACTGCTGTTGCTTTGTATGGAGAGAAAGTAAGATTTTGGCTCCTTTGAACAACACACTTTTAGATCTCAAGGCCCCTATGAAAGAAAAGCAATTATTTTACTTAGACTCTCTCTCTTTTAATCATTGGAGTGGGATGATCTCCGGTGAAACTCATGCATACAAATAGATGTTATTGTGTATTCATATACATACGATTTCTTTGTCGGGTCAAGTGGGCAGAGTTCAATTGATTTTGATTGTTTGAATTGCAACATCATGCATGTTTCATATTTGGTATGTAAAGCCGTAATTAATGATGGTTTCATAGATTTGTGTGTAAGAGTGGTTGGAACCGTTCTATGTACATGAAAATTTGTGCTCCTCTCTTTCATTTGGTGAAGAATTCTAGGCTTTTTTGCAGATATATTTTAAAGGAAGATAGATTATGTGGTTCAAAATTGGGATCTGTGTAATTAATTATGTACCATTTCCCTAGGCTCAAGCTTATCGCTTTAATGGGGTCACTCATCTAATTGTTGTCTTTATTCCTTTCTCTTTTTTCAAAGAAAAAGGATTCTGCTAGAGTGGTATGAGCGGCTTGAGTTTATCATTTTAATTTGTCGATGATTGGAGAGCAATGATATTATAATCATACCGTACTCATAATAGGTTGGTAGTTGGTACAAAAATTCAACGAGGGACCCAATGGATCAGACGTTCTAATGCACAGTAATATAGGCGATGTTGCCCCTCTTTTTATATAGATCCCATTAATGTGTATCTTAAGGAAATCTATTAAGTAATCTATTTTTAGAAATATTTTTTTTAAAAATTGAAAAAATTGTTAATACTTTTTCAATTCTTGAAAAAATATTTATAAAAATAAATGACTTAATATGTATTTTTAAAGGTACAAATTATTAGCATCATCCTTTTTTATATATGCAAGTACAAGACCAATTGACAATCCCCTTAACTGCCTTATGACTGCATTGTTCTGATGATCATTGGATTACAGGCATTATGCCAATGGATTCACAGCACAGTGGTCTGTGACGTGCCTCTATTTTCCTCTTTAATTATACCATTTTGATGTTGTAAATTTGTTATTAGGAATCAAATAAATAGATAATGGTAGGAGTGATTAATAGTTTAGGCTTTAAATCAATTTTACTTGTAGTAGGTAAATATAGGGTTCTTTTGAATTTCAAAGTTATGTTTATCTTATAAAGCCTCTTTTTTTTTACAAGTTATATCTTGACATTGAATAAGAAGACTGGATCAAAAATCTTATCATTGAATGAAATTTTCACTTTGCATGTTGTTTTTTCTATTAAAAAAAATGATGATTTTTTGTGATTTTATCCATTTGTGACACACAACAAACTTTCTCCCCTTCCCCTTGGCTGAAGTTGATTTTGATTTTGAGGAGGAAAGCTGAGCAAAGATTTGTTGCCTGGCAAGTCGCACCTTTCCACATTGTCGTCGATCTTTAGTATACGTGGTAGAAAAATCTCATACTGCCGAGCTTTGCTTCATCCTTAATCAACTTGTTAGAGCCATGGAAGCAGAAGCCCTGCTAATTTTGTAATATACATATATTTAATGGAATTGTGATTTTTGTTGTTCTCCATGAGAAGTTTAAACAAAGAAATTGATTTTTAAACTAAGTTTGAGAAAAAGGAAGAGAATGGTATTTATGTACTAATTATCTATTTTTTTATGAAACCCTGTGACCTATAACAGTGGGATAAAATATGCATTAAGCGTTATATTTACTTGTGTCTTAAGAACCTTTGTTAATTAGGCCTAAAAATGAGGAAAAAAAAAAAAAAAAAAGAAGAAAAGAAGAGAGAAAGACTATAGGTAAACTTTTTTTCTTACTTATTAAAGGAAAACATTATAATTGGTATAGTCAAGAGTCTTGTAATTTAGTGATATTGTCTATTTTCTCACCGAACTTATATAAATTCTTTCTTCCATATTTATTATAATTAAAACATATAAAATTTATGATTGATACGTGAAAATGATGTTAGATAAATCCTAACTTATTCCTAAACAGTTGGAAAATTTGAAAGATGTCTCATCCCTAATGTGTGACTCTTGTCAGGCTTATGGCTTGTTCAAAGGTTTGTTTGCTCAATGGACAAGAGTCAAAGTGGGATCACTTGACATATATACTTTAATTGTTAAAAACAGCAAACCCTGCATAAAAATATCCGATCCTAAACGACCATGCACCCTACAACACCTAAACGAACTAACCAGTAACAAATAATAAGATAAATACCATTGTATGCGCCAAGCCACACAAACCACTTCAAACCAAATTTGTAACAAAACTTCACAACCAAATTTCTATCTTGTCCACACCATCTATTCTCACAAAAATTCCATTCTGAGATATAAATTTAACCCTCCCAATCCCATCCTTAGTTCAATTATTCACAAATTCAATTCAGCAAAAGAAAAAGAAAATTTCACAAATATACAATGTCAACAATTAATATTCAGCACCTCTCTCTCTCCCTCCTCACAATCCACCTCCTTTTAATCATTTTCCCATCTTCAACAGGTTTCTCAAACCCTTCCATTTTATTACTTTCCATTCTATTACATTTACTAAGATGTAACATGCGCTCGCACACATATATATAATGTATTATTCTCTATTTAAGTATAGAATTGTAACATTTTTTTTTGGGCATGCAGGTGCAGCACCCATTGGAATATGTTATGGTCGCGTTGCCAACAATCTACCACAACCCTCCTCCGTTGTCAACCTCATCAAATCCAATGGCATCAAATACGTCCGCCTCTTCGACATTGACCCCACCACCCTCAAATCCTTCTCCGGTACCGGAATCAACCTTACGATTGGCGTGCCTAACGAACTCCTCCCCTTCCTGGCCAATGCCAACGAGGCCACAGCCCTCAGCTGGCTCCAATCCAATGTCTTCGCCCACATCCCCGCCAACCAAGTCCGCTACATTGCTGTAGGCAACGAGGTCTTCCTCAAAGACCCGTTCTACACCCCCCACGTCGTCACCGCCATTCTCAACCTCTACCAAGCTCTCAAAACCCTTAACCTCACCAATTCCATCAAGCTCTCATCACCACAAGCAGCCTCAGTCGTAACAAATTCATACCCTCCATCTGCAGCAACCTTTGACCCGTACATTGAATCTGCTATCATCCCTCTCGTACAATATCTATACGATAGCCGTTCCCCTTTCATGGTAAACGTGTATCCCTACTTCAGTTACATAAACAATAAGAACCACGTTTCTTTGGATTACGCATTGTTCAAGTCTAAGAATAATACAGTTAGAGACGGTGCATTATCGTATGGTAATCTTTTTGACGCGAGTGTGGATGCGTTTGTGTCTGCAATGGAGAAGGTGGGGTTCGAGGGAGTGCCGGTGGTGGTGACTGAGACGGGGTGGCCAACGAAGGCTGGTGAGGCGGCGAGTGAGGAAAATGCGTCGGTGTACAACGGGAACGTGGTGAGGCGGGCGGCAGACGATGCGGGAACGCCACGGAGGCCGGAGACAGGAGTGGAAGCTTACCTGTTTGATTTGTTTGATGAGAATAAGAAGGGTGGAGAAGAGTACGAGAAGCATTTTGGGATTTTTGGTCTTGATGGGGTTAAGGCTTATGACATCGATTTTAACTAAGAGAAAGAGGCACGTTTGTAGTAATGTTGCCCCTTTTTTTTGGTGGAAAAAAATGGTCTAAGAAGTTGACGTGTTCTACCTGTGACCATGGTAATATTCTACCCATTGAGAGTAGTAATGTTTTAGATAGATATAACAGCATTCATTTTATAATAGTAGCTTTGGATCGTATTGCAAGATTTTATAAGGAGAAGATTTTAATCTCTCTTCCTTGTTGTAACTATTAAATTTATTGAAAAAAAAAATGATTAATAAAATATAGTTTCAATCTAAATAACTTATTTTTTTGCTATGATTTTTTATCTGAACATGTAATATGCACGAGGTAAAGTTCACATGCAATAAATTATATATTGGACTTGAGAAAATTGGGCCTAGACCTAATAACACATCCAAAGTTTTGGACCACAAGTGTGGATGGAGGATATCCCTAACAATGTTTTGCAATTTATATTTTTTGGACAGAGGCTTAATGCCTAATTAATGAAAAAGTTCATGCTCGTTCTTCTCCAAAAAAAAAAAAAAAGAAAAAGTTTTGGACCAGTTATAAAAAATAGTCAACCCATTGAAACGTTGGTCAATCCATGGGGGTCACACGTTGATTATTTTTAAAAAGAGATTTTTTTTTTTCCCACATTAATTTTTCTCTCTTTTCTTAAGTCTTTTTTCTAACAGGCACCCATCGGTTCTTTCTTCACAAGATCAAGCTTGAGAACTTAATTAGTGGAACTTAGATCGTGTAAACTTAAGAATTATTTATTATTTAATTTTTAATTAAGATTTTTTTGTTAATTTCTTTCATTATTTATATTGGAAGGAAGACAAAAATAATATTATCAAGTTTCTTTTTTATTTTCCAAGAATCTTATAACTCAAATAACACTTCATAGTGTTTCCTGCATAGTAATTTAGAGTTTAAATTCTCCTACCCCAATTATAATTGAATATTTTTTTTTAAATTTTAAATTCCTTCATTTTTTTGGCATGTAAAAAAGAGGGGGTTATAACGGGTTAATCTGACCCTGAAAAGATCAAGTAAAGGTTAAAACAACATTCCATGTAAAATTAAGGCAAAGGATGATGCATTTGAAGTAATACACATCTTTAGATGAAGATTACGAATTCGATGAATCTTTTTCAAAAGTGCCATGGCTAGGACTCCCACGCGGTGACAGGAGGATATATCTTGCACAACTTGCTTTCCAAATCCAGCGTAGGGATACCCCTGCTGTCATAGCTCTTGGACCAACAAGGAAAGCAAAAGCTCTCACATTGTTATATGGTGCTGAATCTGCTGATGCTTATCCTTTTAGTGATGAACGTTTACTAAAAGTTGAAACACAACCTGAGGAAATGGCAATGGATGATTGGCCTAGGAAGGTTAAGCGGGATCTCCATGTGAATTATGATGTGGTACGGTGCTCCATGTGAATTAGGAGTTTTGTGGACTTATTGTAGTCTGGGGTGTAACTATAAATACCATCCTAATTGTACTTTTAGGGCAAGACATTCAAGACAGAGCTAGGACTTGGAGTTAGGAGGGGCAGTTTTGCTAGCTGCACGCTATGTGTGGCGGTTCAAGCCTTTGACTCTACTATTTAACTACTAAGGATTTTTATTTAAAACTTTTTAAAGAACCTTGTTTGTTGTGGAAAAAAATAGGTTGATTGAGCTTAATCATTTTTTAGCTCTATTATTGGTAATTTTTGTTGTTGGGCTAATTTTTTTGGATTTGTATATTTTGTTTTAAATTTAATCTATTAATTTTTTATGGCATTTATTAAGTGGAAAATGCTAAAACTACAACATTTTTATAAATTACTAATGTAATGAGTGGTTATTAGTAAGTAAAAAGTGATGCAAGTGTGTGAAATAATGTACCTGTTTGGATTGCGTGTTTTGCGTGTCTACGTTCAGCGTTTTAGGGTTTTTTTTTTTTTTTCCAACGCATGAACAGTAAAATCACATGAATTTACTGTGCAGGGACAAAAATCACTGTTCACACACTGTAACAGCACTGTTCACGCATTTAAAAATATTAAAAATGGGTCCTACAGTACTATTTACACATTTACATAGCAAATTTGAATGGGACAATAGGATCTATGTGGGTCCTCGAAGAGTAACAACTAAAAAATAATAATTGAGGTAGATTTTATAAAGAAAAAATAAAGGAAAATTAAAATATATCACCTACAGCATTTTCTCCTTATAAAGTTATAATTGTGTAACACCAAGGTTTAAACCATTCATACAAGTGAAACATATCTTATCATAGAAATAACTATCAATTTATATTATTGGTTAGCAAAAAAAAAAAAAAAAACCTATCAAGTTATTGTATAATTTTAATGGTGCAATAAATGTTGTAAGCACATGTTATTTAGGATTGAAATTTTTCCTTTCTTCTAAAGGACAATGGAAAATTGTTTCATCAATGATAGAGCATGAACATGTTACACATTTATTTTAAAAAAAAATTGCTCATGTTACCAACTAGTGTATAAAATTAGAGATCTTAGGTAGGAGAGTATAAGGCTTTGTCATATGATGTATTACTCAAGATTTAGATTATGACATTCCTCCTGATGTTTAGTTGCTTTCATAACCATTGACATAAAAGTCATCAAAATTTAAATATATGTGAATTCAATAAAATTAATCGTAATCATTTAGATTTTCCCACTCCTTTCAGTGACATGTATGGAACCCATATTGTAGTATTTATTTTATCTTCTATAAACAAAACATTGTAGTATTTATTTTGAGTAATTTAAAAAGTACTAATAGGATAAACATGTTTATTTTGTTATAATAATTATTTTAAGTGATGCATTAATTATTTAAGTATAATGAAATTTTGATGTCATTTTTCTAAGATTCATATGAGAAACAATTGATTTGTAATATGGTATTCTTGCTTAAATTTAATTGCCTTTGCAACAATCAAAAATTTAAAATAGAGTCCAATAAAAGGAAAAAACAAATTAATAATTTACAATCAAGAATGTAAAAAAATAATTGAAGGACACTTTCATTTATTTTATCAAAAAGATATTTTCATTTTTGAGTAGGTATATTTTGTGCTTACTTGAATTGCAAATCTAGTTTGTAAACACATAATGTGTGTGCTTGGGAATAGATTATAAGCCATCTTTTGCTTTTTAGCTTCTATGTAAAGTTTTATAAAACTTGATTTTTTTTTATTTTTTTTTATTTTTACACTTTTTCAAAGTACAAGTTCTCAAATGGACACATAGTTTGATTAAATCACTACACCACTTTTATTATCCTTTTATTTTGCCTATAAAATATAACACTACAGGTCCCAATTTTTTACAATGAAAATTATTGAAATATTGAAGGAAACTAATAAAGTTGAAATTCCCAAACTCGAATTCTTAGTGCCCAAATTTATTTTGTCATTTTTTTTTCTTCAAATTTTCCTTCTCTCAAATTGTCAAAGAATTTTCTTGTCATCAATGACTTCTGTTGCTTCTTCATTTGCTCCCACATCAGAGAATGCTACTCCATCTACATAAGATTCGTCGATGGACGATCCTTTGTTTTTACACCATGGAGAGAGTCCAAGCACAGTTCTTATGACTCAACCTTTGACAAGTAGTGAGAATTACTCAGCTTGGGCACAAGCAGTGAGGAAAGCTTTGCTCACCAAGAACAAGTTAGGCTTCATCGATGGCACACTCACTTTGTCATCTCCATGGTATCCACACCTTTAGCAGTTCAAGCTTGGATTAGGTGTGATAATATGGTGGGAACGTAGTTAACAAACTCAATTTCTCCTAAGTTTCAAGCCAGTATCATCTATGAAGACATTGCTTTGGAGATCTAGAATGATTTGAGAGATCGTCTTGCTCAAAAGAATGGTCCAAGGATTTACAATCTTAAGAAGGAGATTGTAGAACTCCATCAAGGTGAGGTTTCCATTACTAATTTCTTCACTCAATTGAAAGTTCTTTGGGATCAATTGCATAATTATATTCCTTTTCCTTCTTGTACTTGTGGAAAATGTACATGTAATGTGAATAAGAGGCTTAATGACTTGCAAGCTAGAGAATCAGTAATGAAGTTTTTGATGGGGTTGAATGAATCTTTTTCACAAGTAAGGACATAGATTTTGTTGATGGACCCTCTTCCATCCATCAATAAAGTGTATTCTTTAATGATCCAAGAAGAGATACAAAGGTGTGTTACCAATGGTTTTAATGCAAAGGTTGAATTAGCTGCTTTGATTGCTAAATCATAGAACTTTAATGGTAATACTGGAGTCAATTATAGTGGTAACAATGGCAACAAGGGAAAGGATAAACCAATTTGCACTCACTGTGGTAGATCTGGTCACACTGTTGATAAGTGCTATAAATTGCATAGATTCCCTCCTAGTTACAAATTTAAGGGAAAAAATCCAATGGCACATCAAGTGTCTCTTTCACAGCCCCAAGATTTGCCCTTTTTGCCTTCTTCAGGACCAGTGACTCCAAGCTTCACTCCAGAGCAATATCAGCAACTTCTTGCTCTCATTAGTACTCCTAGTTCTCCACTAACTCTACTTGTTCAAGGGAAAAAGCAATCAACACTACTATGTGTGAGAGACCTCAAAAGTTGTCTCTCAAAAAGAGAGATTCTTGGAGTGTTTTTAGAGCATCTCTCTTTTTTGGAAAGTGGTGTGGAGTCGCCACTTATTTTTTGTACAAAAAATAAGAAAAAAACTAAATATAAAAATACATGACTGAATAATTCCTTTCATTGATTGAATAAAAAAACACATATTTGGAAATTTGAAAAATTACATGGCTTTGGGTCCTAGTTACATACTACTAAATAATATATGGCTTGTTGTCCTATTTACATTCTACCCAAAATAAAAAGTAAAGACAAGGCTTAGATCTACTTAACCAAAGACCTAAATCCGGAGGTTAAGTTACAGAATGGGAAGATGTTAGGCACCCATTCTACCCAGACAGAGTCTGGTCTTCTAGACTCTTGTGATTAATGTACCTTTTTATACATGTCATGAATGATATGTTGAACATGTGAATTAAAAACTAAATCACACAAATTTATTTATAAATGAAATCTCTTATTATGAAAGGAATCAGATTTGTTTTGGTTGGTAAAAAAATACTTGATTTTGATTTGTCAAAATTCCAGATCTGTTTTGTAGTATGTAGAAAAAAGTGGTTTTTGGAGATAAAAATTTAGATATGTGTTTATCACATGAAATAAAGTCTTTTGATTTGAAAAAATATCATATTTGTTTTTTAAGAACTAAAAAGAAAAAAGATTTTTGATAACAGAAAAAACAGATTTGTTTTTTTTTTTTTTAATTATTTGTTTAAAAATAATGAAAAAGATTTTTTTTAAGAAGAGAGTTTCACTCATAATTTAAATTTATGCAACATGGACTAAACACAATAAACAACAAACACAATCATGTTTAACCTTTTTCTTTATTTCAAAAATCTGCATATGTTAAATAAAATCAGATCTGTATCTAAGAAAGATACAAATCAATTTTTTATTTAAGAAAAATTATGATTTGCATTTAATGAAGATGTAAATCCATTTTTTGATTAAGAAAAATTCAGATCCACATCTAAGAAAGATGCAAATCTGTTTTTGATTAAGAAAAATTTAGATCTGCTACTAAGAAAGATGTAGATCTGTTTTTGTGTTAAGAAAAATTCAGATTTACATCTAAGAAAGATGTAGATCTGTTTTTTGTTTAAGAAAAATTCAGATCTACATCTAAGAAAGATGTAGATCTGTTTTTTTGTTTAAGAAAAATAATTATTCACATGTAGATTATTGGAATTAAGAAAAAGATCATAACAATTGTATAAAAATCAAGATCATGCTTTAACAAAACAATTATTAATAATTCATGGATAAAGAAAAACATTCATCATCATAAACAAGAAGCATAAAAAGAAAAGGTGATTGAAACAACCTCTTGCATGAGCACTCCTTGTTCTTGAGAGGATGTTTTAGGGTTCAAAGAAACTTATTCAGTTATCTTTAAAACCTAAAAACCCTAATTTTAGTAGAAAATCTCAGAAAGGATCAGCAAATATCAACAATTTGAGAACCTTAAAACGTATGCCTCTCAAAGTGTAAAAAAAAAAAAAGGTGCTTAATTATGAGACCCAATCTTTAGTTATAGAGGCCTAGAAGACTCTAAAAAATAGCTTCGATGTGTAGAACGTGAATCGAGACTCATCCTTTTGCGAAAAGATCAAAAATGGTGTGCCTTATTGTCACTCGAAGAGCATTGGGCCAAAGCCCAAAAGGGGGAAATTCGGCCCTTTTAAAGTGCCGAATGGGCTCTTGGACATCGAACGCCTTTCCATGTTCGGGTGAGTTTTGGACTCTCCTTCTAGAGTTTTTTGACCGGTCCTTGCACCTAGACTTTTTTTCATCCTTAGTCCATGATTTTTTTATCTCTTTTCTGGATAATTCAGGCTTTTAAAGAACAATTATCTTGTAGATAAATACTCTAAAATAAATCTTGATGAAGTTCAAATTATCCACAATTTTATTGTTATCCAATCATCCCTTTTATTCATATGCATGCATTCTTATTTTAAACACTAATTATCAACCAATCACAAAATTATTTAATTAATTTTAATTGCTTAACCAATTAGAATTAATTTAAATTGATCATGTGTTGTCGACTCTACCTAGACATAGGGTTTGACTTACCTCTAGTACTTTTTTAAATGAAGATCTCCTTTTATTTTAAATACACTATGGCAAGTGGTAGTGAGTTTTAATTTTCACATTTTATTTCATTAGTGGATGACGTGATAGTTTCTCATTAAAACAAAAGGAAATTCTAGTTAAAAAAGTACTGGAGGTAAGCCAAACCCCTAGACACAATGCATGTTAACCGTGCAACTTGATCATGCAATATCTTTCGATCCAACGGTCCAATTTGAAAACCGGAAGCACCATTACGACCTTTAGAATCTCAAGATCATTTTTATGATATGCAATGAATGAATTGATGCATGTAATGCAAAGACAAATTGATGCATGTAATGCAAGAACAAATTGATGCATGTAATGCAATCTTGATTTTTGGGGTACATGGATGGTCATTTCAGTCATTCTCCATCATTAAATCATGGGTGAAAAATCGAGTGTCTACACTATGACTAATGTGGTGTCCTCTAATGCCACTGCAATGGCAAGTATGGATCTTTCTCATTCAGTCTTTTCTGCACAAATGGTTAATAAAAGATCATATGATTCTAATACTTGGGTCATTGACACTGGGGCCATTGACCATATTGTGTGTTATGTCCATCTTTTGACTACTATTACTGCTATTACTCAGTCAATAGTCCAATTGCCAAATGGAGAAACTGCATTAGTAACACATATTGGCACTGTTACATTGTCATCCTCTCTTACTCTCCAAAATGTTCTTTATGTACCTTCTTTTACCTTTAATCTCTTGTCTGTAAGCACTTTCACTAAATCTCAACCATATTGCCTTGTATTTTTGTCTACTTTTTGCTTCATACAGGACCTTACCTTTTGGAGAACAATTGGAGTGGGACATGCAATTAATGGTCTATACCTGTTACAGTGTGGCAGTTTCCAGCAAGCTTCTTCTACTACTCTTACTAATTTCTTAGCCAATATAAAATTGGGTGATGTTTTCCATCCTTTTTCTACTGCAACATCACATAGTTCTCTTTCTTCACTCTGGCATGCAAGATTAGGCCACCCATCAGATTCTAAGCTACAAGCTTTGAGTCATATCTTTCCTTTTTTGTAAAAGTCCTGTAATAATCTTTGTAATGTTTGCCCTTGGGCCAAACAAAAACGTTTACCTTTTCCTTTCAATAATAAACTCAGTGCTTGTGCTTTTGATTTGGTTCATTTAGATGTTTGGGGACCTTATTCTACTCCTACTTTGAATGGTTTCAAGTATTTCCTAATTGTGGTTGATGATGCAACCAGAGCAACTTGGGTATACTTAATGAAATCCAAGTTTGAAGTTAGGCCTCTTATCACTTCTTTCTATTCTATGGTTCTTTCACAGTTTGGATGCAAAATCAAGACCTGAAGAATAGATAATTCTATGGAATTTAATATGCTAGATTTTTATAGTTCCAATGACATTGTACACCAACATAGTTGTGTTTACACTCCACAACAAAACTCTATTGTGGAGAGAAAACATCAACACCTTCTCTATATAGCTAGATCTTTACATTTTCAATCTATATTCCTATTCAATTTTGGGGTGATTGTATCCTTACTGTTGCTTATTTGATTAACAGATTACCTTCACCCTTATTAAATAATAAAACTCCTTATGAGCTTCTTTTTAAACAACCTCCTTGCTATGATCATTTGAAAGTTTTTAGTTGAGTTTTTTGCTTTTACTATTGCTCAAACCAGGTTTTAGTTTTCTCCTAGAGCCAGGAGGTGTGTTTTCCTTGGTCATCCTTTTAATGTGATGGGTTATAAAGTGTTTGACCTTCAATTTCATTCAGTTTTTATTTCTAGGGATGTTGTGTTTCATGAGTCTGTGTTTCCCTATCAATATAATTCTTGTTCTTCTTCATCTGCTCCTTCCATTCCTTTGCCTTGCCCTCCTTCTGTTTCTTATGATAATTTGGATTCAAACCTTTCTCATTCAATGTTACATTCTACTCCAATCTCATCTACTCATCTTGATGATGAATTCTTACAAGATGTACCTGCTGAACCACCTGAGCCCCTTGTTGATCCAATTCCTATTCGAAGGTCTGCTAGGATTTCTAAGCAACCGTCTTATCTCCAAGCTTATCACTGTAATCAGGTATCCTCAATTCCCATTGCCAATGCTCTTCATTTAGGTACTTCACATCCTTTATCCTCTCATCTCTCCTATCAATTTCTTTCTCCTTCCTATAAGCACTTCTGTTGTTCCATTTCTTCTGTTGTTAAACCTTCCTACTATTACCAAGCTATTTCTGATCCTAAATGGCAAGAGGCAATGGTTGCTGAAATAGCAGCTCTAAAGGCAAATAATACTTGGACTTTAACACCCTTACCTGTCAATAAGAAGCCAATTTGTTGTAAATGGGTTTACAAAATCAAGTACAAGTCTGATGGTTCAATAGAGAGGCATAAGGCTAAGTTGGTGGCTAAAGGGTTCGCTTAAAAGGAAGGGATTGATTATATTGAAACCTTTTCCCTTGTTGCCAAAATGGTTTCTGTCAAGTGCCTTTTGGCAATGGCTACAGTGAAATGGTGGTATCTTGGTCAGCTTGATGTTAATAATGCTTTTTTGTATGGGGACTTGTTTGAAGAGGTTTATATGTCTCTTCCACTAGGGTTTCAAAGCCAGGGGGAGATGGTTTATAAGTTGAACAAGTCTCTTTATGGACTTAAGCAGGCTTCTAGGCAATGGTTTGCTAATCTTTCCACTACCTTGATTCAATTGGGGTTTGTTAGGTCTAAAACAGACTATTCCCTCTTCACTAGACAAAAAGGACATTGTTTCATGGTTCTTTTGGGCTATGTAGATGATGTTTCTATAGCTTGTAATGACAAAGAGGAGATGGATCAGTTCAAGGTATTGCTGGATCAAAAATTTAAGGTGAAGGATTTGGGTGATCTGAGATACTTCCTTGGTTTGGAAATTGCAAGATTAAATCAAGGAATATCCCTTTGTCAAAGAAAATGCACTCTAGTGATGCTAGTCTTTTAGGGTGTAAACCAGCTAAAACACCAATGGAGCAAAATGTAAGATGGAGTAAATATGAAGGGGAAGAGCTCAAAGATCCAAGTGCTTACATAAGGTTGATTGGAAGGTTGTTGTATTTGACTATCATTAGGCTAGACATCACCTATGCAGTTCATAGGCTAAGTCAATACATGGCCAAGCCAAGGAAGCCACACTTGGATGCAGTGCACAAAATTCTGCAGTATTTGAAGAATGAACCAGGGAAAGGCATCTTGTTTTCATCCAAGACAAAATTACATATCAAGGGTTTTGCAGATTCTGATTGGGCTTCTTGTCTTGATACTAGGAGGTCTACAGTGAGCTATATCATATTCATTGGGGACTCTTTGGTTTCATGGAAATCAAAGAAGTAGTCCACAGTGTCTAGATCCTCAGTAAAAGCAAAGTACAGGGCAATAGCCATGGCTACTTGTGAGATAGTGTGGATACTATATTTCCTCAAGGATATTGGTGTTGAACACAAAAGGAAAGCTTTGCTATTCTGTGACAATCAGGTAGTTTTACACATTGGATCAAATCCAGTGTTTCATGAGAGAACTAAACATATTGAAATAGACTGTTATGTAGTTAGAGATAAAGTGTTGGAAAGGGTTATTAAACTAAACCATGTTAGGACTCACTATCAACTTGTAGATTTGCTGACTAAGGCATTGAATTTCAATCCGTTTTCAAGTCTTGTTTGCAAAATGGGAATGATCAATATACACTCAGCAGTTTCCCTTGAGGGGGAGTATCAGAATGAAGGCAATAAACAGAAGCAAGGGCAGATGAACTTGACTGAAATGAATGAAGGATGCAAGGCAAACTGCAGAACAAATATAGAACAAAACGACAGTAGTTTAGATAAAAGCAATAAAAACGACTTATAGTTTACTTACTTATATAATAGCTGTTAGTAATTGGCACATGTAAATATTAGTTAGAGATATCATACAGCACGTGTAAGTGTGTGTTTGTTAGTTTTGGTAGTTTCCTTCCTTCTCTGTACAGCTTATATACTAAAGCTCTGTAATTCCTCATTAATTAATGAAATCAGTTTTTTTACCAGAATTTTCTGATAATTCCCAATATAGCTTTGTGTCTCACTCAATCACTCTCTCTCATTCTTTGGTGCAAAGTAATGTTACCTAATTATTCATTTTACATATACTAGGACGAATCAAGTACAGAGCTCATAAGATTCAACTTCTAATCAAGAACACAAAGGAAATATGACTTAGTCACCATGTATTAGATTAATGAGTTTATCTTTATTATCTAGCATTTATATTTTTGAAAATGTAATGAAAAATTGTAATTTTATTTTCTTATTTTTAGAGAGCAGTGCTAAGCATTATATAAATCATTGGGGTGAAATGAATAAAGGAGGAGCTAGCCCACTATCTACCTATTAAAAGAAAATCTCTCAGTATCATTTCAGAGTAATTAGATTCCAATTAAAGATAATATTGTTACACGAACATTATTATTCAATTCCATGACATCGTAGCTTGAAGCCACTTGTTCTAACTTCTCTTCTCCATATAAAACACATCGTTTTGCTTTCCCGGTTTTGTTCATATATGTCCCCATTTCTCATTGAAATTTAAGAAGCTTTGATCCTTTGTTCATATATGTCCCCATTTCTTATTGGAATTTAAGAACCTTTGATTCATTGGTGGCCAACAATTAACCCTATATGGTCACCTCCATTAAGTTGGATCAAGCCTGCATTCCATGGTAAACAAATATATGTTCTGCTGCAAAATTTCATCCCCTAATGTAGGCCTTACAAAAGAAAGAAAGAGAATTTTTATTTCCAGACATTACTTGACAACTTCAAATAAGATTATGAAGAACAACTACATGTATTTTAACTTGGAAAATTTGAGCTTTATATTAATGTTGTATTTTAACTTGGATTATTATTGTGATCTATCCATTTGAATTTCCCATCAAACCAAACCAATCTTCCCTTGGATTGAATATCAATGGGTTAGACGAACAACAGACTTTGACAGATTCAGGGGTCATTAATTAGCTCATCTTGAGGTTGCTCTTGATGTGGGCCTGCTTATTGTCATCAACTTAATCGGTTGTAGGGGGCTTCCTTGCTTGGGGTGTAGTTTGTGGTTCTGATGCCCTAATTTTGATTTTGGGTCTTGAAGCTCCCAAAAATTGGGTCATGAGATAGTTGATATAATCATATCTTGTCAACAAATAAACTTTGGTTTTGTTCTTCAATCATTCCAAATCATGTGAAATGCAAGATCTCTACTGCATCTCTAAGACAAATGAGCCTTATTATAAGTTCTTTACCTTAATATAGGTTTGCTCACATTTTAAACACATTACCATTGGGATCATAAATCATAGTTGTCAGTATTGTATAATACACTATACATATCGTATCATGTATAAAAAATCCCATATAATAAGAATATATCGTAAGTGTTCATGAATTGTACAATTTAATGGTGTATATTGTATGAATCATAAAATCATATCATATCGTATGATATATAGACATGTGCTTTAAAATATATATTTTTTGGATTAAAATTTGTGCTTTTATTTGAATCCAACAAGATGTTTCTTCACAATTTTACATTTATAAGTTATATCACACTCGTATGTGAGTTTAAAAACAATATAATTTTAATATATATATATATATATATATATATATATATATATAACCTAAGAAATTTTGGTGATGATATACTGCACCTAAGAAAATTATGATAGAAGACATTTAGTATTGTTTTTATTCTTTTATAGTGATGATATATAATTAGTGGATTATTGAATATGTAAAATTAAGAATTTTTGTAATATTTAACTTTTATTTTTGGGTATTTATTACTTGTTCTTTTATTTGAATTGAAAGGGAGACAAAGACCATTTGATTAGGGATGGCTCAACTGGTAAAGAAAAAATGTAGGATTTATAAGAATAATGGAAGTTATAAGAATAACAAAATTAGAAGAATTTGATTAACTACACTTCACTTGTCTTATTTCAGAAGAACAAAGCCAACCTATTTTTCTCAGCAATCAATTAGACTAAAAATAAAGAGATTAGAACAGTTCATCAAAGAAATCTCTTTACAAAAATCATTGAGTCAAAACTTTTGTAAAATGATTGCTGTTCTAATTTAAATCATTGAGTCAACTTTTGACTGAAATCATTGAGTCAAAACTTTTGTAAAATGATTGCTGTTCTAATTTAAATCATTCAGTCAAAAATTTTAAGCATAAATCGTTTTACTTCTTTTACATTTACATTGAGTTTTACAGGTCAACTGAAAAATGTTTTTAGTTTGACAATAAAACAAACACCATAAAATGATGAAAAAAGTTTTTAGTGAATATTTTATGGTGAAACAAACAGTGCTTTGTCTCTTTTCTTTTGGGTCTATAATGAGATGGGCTGATTCTTTAGTACATGTGAGGAAGTCCTTGCTTTCATCCTAAATAACAATTGGTCACTTAAAACTTGTTGGCATTTTTTGATATTTTCAATGGAAAAATTTATCATTCAAATCCCACTCACTGTTGTAACTATTGAATGATCTCAAAAAATAAAAAAAATAAAAAGTTCTGTATTCATCATTGGTTAGGGCAAGTAGTTTTCTTCTCTTTCGACACACATGCACTATTTTGCATCTACCGTTATTTGAGAAATCAAGGTTTTCCTTTCAAAATTTTAATGAAATGCATCATCAAACCATGAAGCTATATATTTTCTTTCACAAAAGATCATTAAATCAATACATGATGTGAATTAGGGCTGCGCAACAACCCACTCAATCTGCCCAAACCGCTGTCTACTCTACTCTGCACCACCTTGCATGGATATGAAATTTTATCAAACTAGTTGGGTGAATTTAACTAAGTTGCATATTGTTATTAGTGGAAAAAACAATAATTTTAGTGGTAATTTCAAATTAAAACCAATAATAACTTACCACTTAGGATTTGTTATGAAAGTGTTATAAACGTAACATTTCTCATGATTTGATAGTTAAAGATAATTACACTTGTCGGTATTACAAAAGTTTTAACTCAATGATTTAAATTATCTTATTGGTAGTGTTCCACTTTATACTCCAATTGCAATTTATTCTGTGTTATAAGTATTTTTTCCCCCTTTTTTCTTTTTTCGTTATATTATATAAGACAAAAATGGACTGTGATATCTATCCAAAAAAGAGAAACGGGGATATGTGTTTTTTTGAGAATCCAGACCGAAAACAGCCTAAAACGGGGGGTATGTGATAAGCTGTGGCTAGTGATCCTAGTCACACAACCATTTTTTTTTTTTTTTACGAAAGAAAAATACTAAATGCATTATGGTTTTTATTGTTTTTAACTTACAAATTGATGTAACAATAAATGTAATTGACAGGCTTTAATCACATCATAAATGAATATTTAAATTATCTTTTTATGATTTATAACATTTTAATTTGTATTTTTTTTTTTACAAACGAGGGAGTTTAGACTTTTTCGAGTATCTGACTATTCCCTTAAGTATATGTAGTTCTCCCATCCAGACACACCAAGTTATTACAGAGAGGAATCCCATAAATGGCCCCAAGATACCAATAAAAACACTTTTACTTCACCCACTTACTAATAAAAATAACATTTTGGAGACATGTGATAAATTGAAAATGCTAGGACCAGAACTTATTACAAAGCTTTGCCACAACTCGTCATGTGGTAAGTTGTAAATGGTGGAGAAATCGTGTTTGTGTTTTTTATTTATTTTTTGTTGTTGAATTTATTTATTTATTTATTAAGGTTGTGAAAATATAAATGGAAAAAAAAAAATCAATCAAAAAGCATAAAAATATATAATAGAATTGACAATATTTGTTCCCATCTATACCATATTCAGCCCTTATGGAAATAAATTGAACTAATTGATAGCATCAAATTCCTTCATTTCTAAGCAACCCTTAGACAGGGCTGCAAAATAAATCGTGCGTTTGAGTTTATCATTGGGTAAATAATCATCCGGAAGTACAGTTTTTGTATTTCGGTAATAGTTATGGAGGATGAAGAAGTAGCAATAGTTGAGGATGATTTTTAGTGTGACATCAAATCCATCCTTGCTACTGAAAATAATAAAAAAATAATTTTCGGTTACTGTTTACACTCACAAAATACTGTTCATTTGCCTTAATGCACTGTTCATGTCCCATGAACAGTGCAAGAGGCGCTGCTCAAAAAAAAAAAAAAACAAAAAAGAAGAAGAAGAAGAAGAAGAAAATGCAGACATGAAACGCCAATCCAAACGTTACCGTAATCCTATAAGTTTAAGAAAACATCAGTACTTTAAAAAAAACCTCGTACCATCACGATCAGGAACATTATTTTATTTTATTTTTAACAAGGGTCTTCTTTATTTTGTCTTGGAATTATGTACACATGAACTATATTTTAGTAATTGACTTAATTTTGAAATGCACATGTTAAAATTGACAACTTGAGCGGAAAGATCATTACTATGAAGCACAGGTGCATATTCGGATTCAAGTGCGGGTGCGGATGTGGGTGCAAGACTTTGTAATTTTTGAAAAAGTAGGGTATGGGTGCAGCGGTGTGCGGCAATTAAAAAATTATTAAAAATATTTTTATTTATATTTTTTACATATTTCTAAGCATATTTTTTCACATTATATAAACATATAGCAATTTAAGAGTAATAGTAGATAATAACTAAAACATGATGTTTATAAATTAGAATATAACCCACGAGTTTGAAACTAAAACATTCCATGATAGAGAGATTGAGATCGAGAGATGGAGAGATTGAGACCGAGAGATGAAGAGTGAGCTTGGGCAATGAGGCAAAGGAGAGATTCTAACTTCTAAGTGAGTGGCCGTGGGTTAGAGAGTGAGAAAGGGGAGATGGAGAGTGAGATGATGAGAGAGGCAGTAGGCAGAGAGCTTCAAAGTTCAAAACGGTGAGTTTTGCTTTTTTATTTTTATTTTATTTTTTTAATTTTACTAGAATTTCGGCCTAATTCAAAGCCAATTTCGACCCTTTTCGGCTTGTTTCGGCCTGTTTCGATTGTTAGCCGATATGATCTGATTCAGCCCGAATCGGCACGGTTCGATGCGAATTTGGCTTGAATCGGCCCAAATCCACAAATGAAAAAATGAAAAAAAAAAAAAAAAAAGAAAAGAAAAAGAAAAGTGATGCAGCACGGACATGCGGTTAGCGGCATCGACCATCGCACGCCACATCGATGCGCATCAAGTGTGGGTGTGGCAACCCTGGAGTTGCACCCGTGCTTTCAAAGATGTGGCAAAGGAAGATAAATCAGACACAACAAATCAGTCACTGAGATGTACTCTGCTCTCCTGCTCATGTGATTTTCAGTGGCATACAAGGGCAAATGCCGGGAGAAATTGGCTTGTTATTTTAACATTCCACCTGAAACTGTTCAAATGGTTTTTGGTCCAGATGGAAAGATAGTTAATTCTAATGCTGTTAGTGTCATTGAAAATTATGGATACAATAATGTGTTTCCATTTACATCAGAAAGATATGCAGAACTTGTAGGGATGGTAAGAGCAAGAGTTGAAGCATGTACACTTGAGTCAGTTTTTATTTCGTGGGAGAAAGATTTTGTGATTAATAAAGATAGAGCCAAGGTAAGATCATATGTTCAGTAGCAATGAATGTATCTTAAACTATTCTTCTTTTTCCCCAATATTAAATCGATTATTTGTTCCAATATGCTCATTTGGCAGTCTGCATTTTCATGGATGACAGATTCTTTTCAAATGAAGAGGATTCTTTTCCCTTTTAGTTAATGACAATTGCTTTTTCCGGCATGACAGATTCCAGTGACCGATCTCGTGGGCAAGACCATTCTCCCATTTTTTTTCTCACATAACACTCCCGGAGATTTAGGAAGTGAAATGGTCATAAAGTTGATGGTAAATGTATATAATGAAATTAAGGCAAAGGATGATGCATTTGAAGTAATACGCATCTTAGATGAAAGGGGCTACAATTTTCATGAATTATTTTCTAGAGTCCCAAGGCTAGGACTCCCATGTGGTGACAGGAGGATAAATCTTGCACAACTTGCTTTCCAAATCGAGCGTAGGGATTTCCCTGCGGTCATAGCTCTTGGACCAACTGGCAACCTCATAACAAGGAAAGCAAAAGATGTCATTTTGCTATATGGTGCTGATGCATATCCTTTTACCGATGAGCATATACTAGAAGTTGAAACACGAACTGAGGAAATGGCGATGGACTGGCCTAGGAAGTTGAAGCATCCTCTCCATGTGAATTATGATCTTGTTCTCCAAAACATTAAGCTATACGCTTGCAGAAAGTGCGGTTTTGGGGGAGTTTTGTGGACTTACTGTAGTCAAGGGTGTAATTATAAATACCATCCTAATTGTGCTATAGGGGAAGACATTGGTGCTCAAAAATTTGAGTTGCCTTGTAAAAATTATATGTATGGCCCAGGAAATGGAAGACCATGTATGATGGATTGATGTACTGTTTTCTCTGCTGTATAATTTGAATTGAAATGATAAAGATGGAAACAAAATAAAATAAAATAAAAGAGAGAATCTTTTTGAAGTTATACCTTGGAGCCGGACTGGTAATTCATAATATTTTTGGTTTTGTACTTCTGAACTATTAAGCTTATGTTTATAGGGAAAAATATAATCAAACAAAAAGACCCAACGTGTGAAATCAAAGGTCCCTAAGCAATTGTGTTCTTTTCAAGTAACTATAGAAAATTTGCATGCTGCTTTAAAATGGTAAATACTAATACCTGATTTTATATTCAAACTTCTAAGTTCACATTTTCTTTTTTGTTCTTGGGGGACTTTGAGATCACATCAATATATATATATATATATATATATATATATATAAAAGTAAAGACCTTGAATGGAAAAGTATGAGATTCTGCCAAGTGGCGCATTTTATATAAAAAGAATTGAAATATTTTTAAGTGCCACATCACAGATAAGAACAAATTAAATATTGACTTTTGTTTCATTTGGTTCAATGTTTTAATACTTTTTTAATTAACAAATAAATATTCTTTGTATTCTTTGATTCAATGTTTCAAGACTTTTCATCCCCTATACATACACACAAAACTCTTTACACTTTAATTTACAATTTTTACCTCTTACAATTTTGATGTTAAGGTCAGACGTTGTGAATTTGTGAGTTTTGTAAATGATGTGATTGATTGTGGGTGTTTGGAATATGTATTTTGTTTTAGAATTAAGGAGAAAGAGAAAGACACATTCTATATCAATTTTTATTCTATAATATTTCTCCAAAGTTGTTTTTTTTCAATTTTTAATTTCTCATTCTTTCAATGGAATAATTATAATGGATATGTGTATGTAATTTATAATTGTTACTTTTTATGATGAATTTGTTACTAATAAAGTTTTATAAGAATTATGCTATAATACATATACAATATATTCCAAAACCGTCTTACATAAGATATTATAATATTATCCGTGCATCACGTGTGAAAAACTTACTAGTTCTTCCAAATGGGAGAACCAAATAAAGCCATTAAAATAAACTACAATACGGTTGACATTTTTAGATTTACGTATTATTAACAATTTAACATGATTTTGACGTTTAGTTATTTATTACAAAAAATTGTTTAAGCCTTATTTATATATTATTTCAAATTGTGAGAATACCACCTTATTACATACTTTTCAACATAACTCTCAACTAGTTTACACTTTACACAGCTTTCTAAAAAAAAAAAAAAAAAGGTTTACACAGTATACTCTGACTTTGGAGTATAAAGTAGAATACTTCTTGGTATATCTATTGAAATTGGATACGAACTCAATAACCCAACCCAAAGGAAAGTACCCAATCCAACTCAAGGTTTTTGGGCTTGAAGCAAAAACGTGTTAATCCGTACCCGTTCTGGATTCAATATTTTTTTAATGTGATTGATTTTTTTTTTTTTAAAAATTTTTTGATTTTTTTTTTTTAACATATCAGATTAGGATGGGACAATACAATATAGTCATTCTTCACAATTTCACACGAACAAGCTATACCACACCTGTACACGAGCTCAAAACCATTATAAAAATTTAATAACAAAATCTAAAACCTAAAATTTGTGGTCATGATATACTGTACCTAAAAAAATAATGGTTAAGGACATTTAGTATTATTTTCATTTTTTCATTGGTGAATTATGGAATGCGTAAACTTAAGAATTAATGTGATAGAATTCAGGATTGAACAATATTTGAGGCAAAAGATTGATTTATGTATTTTTATTGTTTAAAAATTGTAGTTATTATTTTGAAGTTAATGCATATATATTTTTTCCTAGTGTTTTGATTTGTAGGTTTTTTTTTTTTTTTTTGGAGAGTCAATTAGTGGGTTATATTCACTTTTGTTATTTAATATAGCTTTTGTCCAATTGTGATTCAAGTGTGTGCACGCGCATGTGCATCCACATAATTGTGGAATTCACTATGTATATGAAAGTTTCTAATAGCTTTGTCAAAATTTTTGTATCCAATATTTGGTTAGAATTTTTTATGTTCATCTCTAAATTATACATATTTTTCTTTTCATGTTTCGAATAAGAAATTTTATTTATGTTTTCTGCAAGAGCAACCTCCTAAAAATGGTTATATATTGTTTTATATATTCTTATTGAAACTAACGACTAACATACATGGTAAAAACTAACACTGTAAATTTAAAGCAAACCTACATGTGTGTGTGTTTTTCATCTTTTCCCATAATTTGTATCTTTTTTTTTTTTTTTTTTTTTTTACTATCATATCTTTTTCTTTGGTCACATTAAGAATAATATAAATATTGTTATATTAAACTTTTATATAAAGTAGTATAATCTCAAATTTTATATAACAATCTTTTTAAGTGTTATATAAATGATATTAATATATGGGAAAATTTTAGCTACAAAATTGGTTGTAACTTTACGCTACAATCTTACTCAATATATTTTTATTGAAAATGAATTTTGACAAATTCACCATTGGATTACATCTTTTTCTTATATCCTCCATACTTACAAAATTTCTAGAAAATTAAAGATCAATAGTTATGTCATCAATAAATGATTTAAATTGTAAGTTTTTGTAGTTTAAAATTATGCATAAAATATAAGCTTGTAAATCATATAGTAAATAATATCCGATTGACACAAAATTTGACATGTGTATTTAGAACATAAAGAAAATGCAATTCAACGGTTAAATTTTCAAAATATGTAATAATGTTTATTTTATTGAGTAAAGTTGTAACATTTAGACTACTACCAATTTTGTAGCTAAAATTTGTCATTGATATATTAAGATATTTTTATAGGTAATTTATGTAATATTATTAATTAAAATAAAATAAATAAATTTTTTTTCATTATTTTCTAATAATGTCTATTGATTAGCAATAATTTTTTTTGGAGAAAGTATTGATTAGCAATAAATGGAGGCAAAAACAACTTTTTTTTCCAGGTTTATGATTTATGATTATGCTTTTTTTGTTAAACTGTTACTTTTACCTAATATAACAATTTACAAAAAAAAAAAAAAAAAAAAAAGAAAAAAAAAAGAAAAAGAAAAAGAAAAAAGAGGTGCAATCACTAGTAAAAGGAAAACAAAATCAGGCAAAAAGAGCATAAAATAGAATTGAGGATTTTTGTTGCCATATATACCATGTACTGCTCATATGGAAGATCCTCTATAAATTGAACTAAAACTAATTGATTGCATCAAATTCTGTTCATGGGTAAACAAGGCTTGCAACTAAATTGAGCATTTGAGTTTATCATTTGGTACATGCACTCACAGTCACTCAAGTAAATAATCAACTGGAAAGACAGTTTTTGCGTTTTGGAAGTAGCCAAACAAAGGGTCATGGGGGGTGAAGGGGTAGCAGTACTAGATTGTGATTTTCAGTGTGACATCAAATCGCTCCTTGCTACTCCCCAAAGGGACTTCCTCATCCGAAACAACGGAGAACAGGTAATAATTCTTTATTACTTTGCTTCTCAAATAAAATTTTGATGCAATATTATTATTATTATTATTATTATTTGAGAATGACAATCTTGCAAATTTAAGAAAAAGTCTGTACTTTGTATGTTCAAAAACCTTGTACCATCACAAACACTATTTTATGTTTAAAACTCTTCCTTATTCATATTTGTAGGACTCTACACCTTAGAATGATGCACACATGGACACTATTTTAGTAATTAACCCAATTTTGAAACTCACAGGTTAAGATTGACAGCTTGAGTGGAAAGATAATTGCCATTTTATGTGGCTCTTTCTCACCTCCTCAGCATCAACAATATTTTCTTAATTTAGTAGAAACCTACAATGAGTTCTCTCCGAGAGGCGAATTCGAGGTTGTGTACAGTTCAAGATTTGATTATGGGACATTCCATGAGGAGTTATCGTATATGCCATGGCTTGCAGTCCCAAATACTGAGCATGAAACCCGAACGCGCATTTGGGAAGAGCTTAAGATGGCTGGAATAGTCAACATTGTGATAGTTGATGCAAGTGGGAAGGTCTTGTGCAAAAATGCATTTGAAGCCGTAAAAGAATATGGAATAGAAGCTTACCCTTTTACTCCGCAAAGGATCAAAGAGATTGAGGAGCAAGAAGTAGCTGCACAGAAAGACCAGTCCTTGATGTCTCTGTTCGTCTCACGCTCACTGGACTTTGTAATTACAAATGATGACCAAAAGGTATAATTTTTCTTCAAAATATGTTCTTAAATCATGAGAGAATTCAATCAATGTCAAATTAGTTCATTTGACTTACCTATGACTTTGTTATGCTACATGGTGTGGTTATTGAATTTTTGTCATCGGCACTATCTGAATTTCATTTGTTGTAACAAATATGCAAGGTACCTGTTTCTGAGCTTGATGGGAAGATGGTTGGTCTGTATATTCGGTCTGTAGAAAGACCATTGTTTGAATTCACCCCTAGTCTGGTTGAAGTCTACAAGATTTTGAAGGAGAGGGGAGAAAACTTTGAGATTGTGTTTGTCTGCTTAGAGAATGAAAATGGAAGCGACAGCTTATACAAGCAAGCCTTTGAAAGCATGCCCTGGTATGCCTTGCCCTACCAGGACAGAAGATGCAAGAAGCTAGCTCGCTACTTTGGTTTCAAACCAACTACAATGTACCATACCACCGCACGCCCACCAATCCTAGTTATAATTGGCAGTGACGGAAGAATTTTAAACCAAAATGCAGCAGAAGTTGTTGAAGAACATGGAGTTGAAGCCTATCCTTTCACGCTAGAAAGGTTGGCAGAGCTGGAGGAGGTAGGTAAGGCAAAACAGGAAACTCAAACGCTCAAGTCACTTTTGGTTTCAGGGAACCATGATTTTTTGCTTGGAGATGGTGATTCTAAGGTGAGATATTTAGAGATTAATTGATCGGTTATCATTTCTGTTTAATTATTCTATTCAGAAATTATTTGTATCCAGTTGCTAAAATCAAAAACTAAAATGGTCTAACAAGTAGAGTGATAGAGAGAGAGACAGAGAAAGAAACATAAATACAACATAATTCCTCTTTCATGGAGTACACACACCAGATGTTTCACAAATTAATTGAAAGAGTTTGTTTGAAGAATAGCCACACAAATTACAGTGACACTTGTTTATAACCATTTTAACTTCTCTGTTTTAGGTACCAGTGTCTGATCTTAGTTCAAAGAAAATGGTTCCTGTGTCTGATCTTGTGGGGAAGACCATCCTTCTTGTCTTTCTAGAAAGGTGCAGTGAAAATGCTGACTCCATTGTGCAAGAGCTAACCGAATTGTATGATGAGATTAAAGAGAAAGATGACGCATTTGAAATGATTTTAGTCCCTTACAATATTGATGGTCATTACGATCTTAATTATTATCCACCCTGGTATATTCGTTTAACCTTTCCAGGACTGATAGTACCCTTTGGTGATGAGAGAATAAAATCCCTGAGTCGCAAATTCAAGTTCTATGGAAACACCATGTTTGTAGTTCTTGGACCAACAGGGCGCACACTAAGAAAAGAAGATGCATGGGATATTTTGACCACTCATGGGGCGGAAGCTTTTCCTTTCACTGATGATCATTTGAGGGATATTGAGGCCCGTTTTGTGCAGATGGCAAATGGTTGGCCTGAAGAAGAGTTGCATATTGAATACTGTAGTTCAGTAACAGCTACCTATGACATTGTGCTAACCCGTACAGGGTCTTACAAATGTTCTATGAGACGTTCATGCAAAGTTTGGCCCAATGAGTATGGCCGTGGTTGGACATATTTTTGCAAAGAATGCAATATTTATTTGCATCCAGAATGTGCTTTGAAGGATTACTTAAAAAATAGTGTGGAGGAAGATGAAGTATACACAACAGAACAGTCACTGAGATCTGCTTTATTCTCATGCTCATGTGATTTTCTGATATCATATAACCGAAATAAGGTGTGTGTGATTTTCTGTTTTATTTCTTAACCCTCTTTCATTTCTATACTGAGAATAAAACCTCTCTCTGTTTGGTTGTCTATAATAGGTACCTATCTCTGAGCTTGAAGGGAAAATTGTAGGACTATATTTCTTCTCTTCAAGATACAAAACTACCACCGAAAAAGATGACTTTTATTGTGAAGTCATAAACCTTTATGAGAACTTGAAGAAAAAGGAAGTGAATTTTGAGATTGTGTTAGTTCCCCTTGATGTAATTTACTATGATTACAAGAAATATTTTGGAGGCACACAATGGTTTTCAGTGCCATACAAGGGCAAATGCCGTGAGAAATTGGCTTGTTATTTTCACATTCCACCTGAAACTGTTCTAATGATTTTTGGCTCAGATGGAAAGATGGTTAGTTCAAATGCTGTCAGCATCATTGAAAAGTATGGATACAATGCTTTCCCATTTACCTCAGAAAGATATGCAGAGCTTGCAGGGATGGTAAGAGCAAGAGTTGAAGAACAGACACTTGAGTCAGTTTTGATATCATGGGAGAAAGATTTTGTGATTAATAAAGATGGAGCCAAGGTAAGATTATTTTTCCATCTGTTCATTACATTCTTCAAACGGTTAATTGAAGCACTTTAATATGATGTTGGGCACCCTCTCTCTCTCTCTCTCTCTTCCTTCATTGTTACTGACAATTGCATTTTCATTCATGGCAGTTTCCAGTGATTGACCTCGTGGGTAAGAACATTCTCCTTTTTTTCTCAGATTCTGATGCATCTGGTAGTTTTGAAACTGAAATGGTGGTAGACTTGCTGATCGAAGCATATAAAGAAATTAAGGCAAAAGATGATGCATTTGAAGTAATTCACATCTTAGATGAAGGTTTTGCTTTTGATCATTTATTTTTAAGAGTCCCGTGGCTAGGACTCCCGCGTGGCGACAGGCGGATACATCATGCACAACTTGCTTTCCAAATCCAGAAGCTTGTTGATTACCCTGCAATGATAGCTCTTGGTCCAAATGGCCACCTCATAACAAGGAAGGCCAAAGATCTTATTTTGTTATATGGTGCTGATGCTTATCCTTTTACTGATGAGCATATAATAGAAGTTGAAGCACAGAATGAAGAAATGGCAATGGACTGGCCTAGGAAGTTGAAGCATGGTCTCCATGGGAATTATGATCTAGTGCTCCAAAACATTATGCTTTACAGTTGCAAAGAGTGCAAGTTTGGAGGAGTGTTGTGGACTTACTGTTGTCAGGGGTGTAATTCTAAATACCATCCTAATTGTGCTTTAGGGAAAGACGTTGGTGCCCAAAAATGTGAGTTGCCTTGTGAATATTATTTTTCTAGCCCAAAGGCCGAAAGACCATGTATAATGGATGATCAAACTTAAAACCATGAAGAGTACTGTTTTCTTTGCTGTATAATTTTATTTCAAATTATGAAGATGGAAACAAAAACAAATAAAATAAAAGATAGAGAGAATCTTTTGGAAACTCACTGCAAGATTTTTTTTTTTTTTTTTTGGTATTTTTTTCAATTTTTTTTTTTCTGCTAAGCTCATAAATACATTTGGCATTCTCCACATTCCCTACATGAACATAACCTGCAAAAAAATCAAATTCCTTGAAACCGGTTTCAAATTAGGACTTCCATTAAACGTGCATCGTTGGGTATATGGTACATTTCATCAATCTTAGTTCAGATTCACAAAAAAGAAGAAGCACCTGATTAGTAAAAATAAAGGTATACATGGAGAAGACAAATGATTGCTTTTTACATCTCTCTCTCTCTCTCAATTTATTTTCATTTTTGGTGGATTTTTTATTTTTCTTACATCTATACTTTAGGCTAATGAATTTTTGTATTTTTTAGAATTCTACTTTGGGATTGAAGTGATTTAGTTTTGTGTTTTAAGTTGTTATCTTTGATTGTTAAATATTACTAGTTGCAAACCCGCGCGTAGCAGGTAATAATATTTTTAAGGCGGTCTCATTAAATTTATTTTTTGCAATTTGGACTAATTTAATAAATAATAATGTATTTTATAATCATAATTTCATTTGTTTTAAGGACAATCACAATTCACAAATGTAATATATATAATTTCTATTGTACCAAAAAGCAATAAAATTTTTCTCAAGAATTCAAAAGATAAGTTAGCAAAAACATAAATTTTTTATTAAAAGTTATTTATAACATTTTATGTATCACTAAAAAGTATATAAAATTTGGAAAACTGATGAGCATATCCTTTTACTGATGAGCATGCTCTCCATGTGAATTATGATAAATGAAAGCATTACCAATGACACTCATAAAATGTTTAATAAATTTCGATGTTACCTACAAATATTTCAATTTAATAAATTAATAGATTGTATCATAGCAAATAACAAAATGATACTAATAAAAAATTGATGAATAGAAAATTTAATAAGAAATAGACCAAATGAAATGGTATTTTTTCACCAACCACACAACTCTATAGTATTGACTCTTGAAACACAGTGCTGCAGTATAAAAAATATAAATATAAATAAAAATAAATAAATAAAAAGTCTGGAGACAATGTGGCTCACAAAGTAAAAAATTTGATGTGGATCACTTCTCAACCACGTCGCCGCTACAGTCCGAAAGTTTCTTTGAAAGATCAGCCGTATAGACGAGAGTCAGAGATGTTAGAGATTTTGAAGAACATGTGCAGCCTAAAATGTTGATCGACGGTGGATATGGGGCCAAGTATTCAAATTTTTTTTTTTTCTAGGCTGATTTGTGTTGTTGTTTGGGCGT
Organism: Quercus parvula; assembly: GCA_030820535.1. Classification (NCBI taxonomy): domain Eukaryota; kingdom Viridiplantae; phylum Streptophyta; class Magnoliopsida; order Fagales; family Fagaceae; genus Quercus; species Quercus parvula. The sequence goes on along the minus strand of JAUAME010000005.1, from coordinate 51,300,581 downwards.
TGGGCTTATCTGTATTTGTTTGAGCAATTTTTTTTGTCCAACCTTAAGCGGGCCAGGATTTTGGAGGCTCAAATTTTATTTTTAATGGGCTTAAATTTATATTTAAGGTGTTCATGTATTTTTTTTTAGAGTGCTCAAAGCCTCAAACAACCCACGATAATAATAATAATAATAATTATTATTATTATTATTATTATGTAGGTCATGAACACTCTAACTAACACGTAGTGCTGCCCTTGGTTGTCACACTTATATTGAGCCATGTTAGCATAGTATTTCAATCCAGTCTAGTCTATTCGATTCGATTCAATTCACCTTGATTCATTTTGTCCATTTCGATCCACTTCTATGTATTCGGTCCCTTTCATTTCATTCTATCCACTTCTGTCAATTTTGAAGTTATATAATTTTGAGATTGGTCATGTTAATGGGTGCCTTTAGGTAATTGTTAATAAATCATTTTTAAAAAGTTTTGTCATCACTTTTATGAGAAATCTAAAAAGTCATAAAAAAAAATTGTTTTTTCATTTTTCCATAAAAAATTTCTAAAATTATATCCTAAATCAATATCCTTATGACATCTATTAACTTTTTTTCCTTTTAAAATTACCATTTGACTAAAAGAGTAAATTACAACTTACCTAATTGTAGTTTGATTGAAATTTAAGTTGTTTATATGTGGTTTGAAATTTAAGACTTTACCCACCTAAGATTTGACCAAAATTTTAGTTGCATACATGTAGTTTGAAATCCTATGATGCAAGTATTTCGTTGGATTATTTTTTACTTTTTTTTTAATAGAGAATTTCAACCTATGGTATCTGCTCCGATGATATTTCTTTATCATCAAATTAAGACACTAATTAGTTTTTAGTGTAAGCGAGAATTGAACCCCAGATTTCTTATTCAACTATCAAAAACATTACTAGCTGAGTTAACTAAAGTCCACTTTTTAATCTTATTTGATTTTGTATTTTTATATTTTTTGTATTTTTAAAAGAAAGAGATATAAAAGTAAAGTAAAACTATATATAATTATATATTTAACCATATTTTAAATAGAAATAAGCAATGAAAATTTAATTGAGCTAACCTGCGTAGGTAAGATATCAATTTCAAATCATAAATAAAAAATTTAAATTTGGGTGAAATCAGTGGATGAGATACAATTTGCCATCCTCATCCCACTATCAATGACATCAATAATTCCCACGTTTTCCCTGCGCACAACTAGTACGAAAATGAAATGAAATATAATAGGCTTCTTTTCCTTATTGACTAAGAAAATTCCAAAGAGTCTTTGCCTTTTCTTTTTCTTTTTTTCACAAACCAAAATTTTTTGCTTCTGGAACTTACCTGAGGCAAAAAGTTAAAGATGCTGGTGTTTCGGTCAATATCGGCGGTACGACTTTGTACTAATATTATGACGAATTGAATTGATCAAAGGAAGAAGGAAAAAAATAAAATAAATAATAATTTCGTGTGAGAGAGGAAAATAAAAATAGAAGAACTAGAAGAAGAGAATAAGAGAAGACGAAGAACACACTTACCAGATGAGAGAAACAAAGAATGAAGAAGGGTAGATGAGAAGAAGGATTTTGGAATCAAATGGTATCACGTTTGCAGTATCAAAATTCAATAAACATGAGATATATGAAAAAAAATAACTACACTACTAACAAATAAAAAACATGTGTTAATGAATATTTATATTTATATATGTCTATTATTTACTGGGTTTTGATATGAGTGACTTAGTATTATTTGATACAAAATATTTTTTCATAGATAAGCGACTCAGATGACAAAGTAAAAATATGGAAAAAGCTGGTAATACAAAAAAAAAAAATCAATAATTTTTGCTACAACTAACTGTGAATCGTAGAGGTAAATTGTGTCAAAAATTGTCTTTTTTTTTTTTTTTTCTTTTGGGTGTACATTGCATTGCTCTACAAATATTGAACACGGTGAAGCGTTTTCAGTGTCGGTGGGCCTGGGAATTGGGTAAAGTGAGTAAGTAGTCGTTGGAATCTTCCTAGTACCACCCCACATGATAGTTTTATTTACCCAACAAAAAATCAATAATAAATGTTTGTTAATAACAATATAGCAATATGCTAACTTTATTTGAGATTTTTCTAAAATAAATTATATTAAATCTATTATTATTTAGTTGAATTTAAGTTACACTTGATGTAATTTTAAATAATATTACATCACTTAATTACTTTTTATAGAATTCATATTTTGAAAATTTTACTGTTGAATTAAATATTTTATAAGTTCTTAACATTCATACTAATTTTCATTTCAATTAGTTGTTATTTACCATTTGATCCATAAATTCATTTTTAATGCATTATTTTAAACTACAAAAACTTGAATTTAAATAATTGATCGATGACATGATTATTTATTTTTTATCACCTTGAAATTTTGCAAACATGAAAAATATATGAATATAATGTAATTTAATGGTGGATTTGTCAAAATTCACATCCAATTAAAAAATATTGAGTTGTGTAACATTACTTAAAGTTACATCAGGTGTAACTTGAACCCAACTTTCTCTCTCTCTCTCTCTCTCTCTCTCTCTCTCTCTATATATATATATATATATATATGAGATGAGTTCAAATTACATTTGGTGTAACTTTACAAGATTTACACACTTTTTAAACCTTAGATTTTCAAAAGATTTAACAATAAAAAAGAAAAGAATAATACTAGAGATACAAAATATTTTACAAATTGCTGATATAATAAACGATTATTGGCAAATGAAAAATATGATATTAATGGTAAACCTAAATGAAAACCAATAAGAGGTTGACCATGTCAACGTTTTATAAAAATGTTATAAAATAGTTTATGATTATGAGCCCGTTTGGATAGGCTTCTCACAAAACCTTAACGCGCGTTTTAGACAAAACGTGATTTGCCAAATCGTTTGGCTCCACAAAATTAGCACGTTTGCGTTTTCAAAATCCAGATTTTTCACGTTTACAAAACACTACAAAGCTTTGCTTTTTCAAAGCCGCCGATGGGCTAACCGCTATTTTTTTCTTCAGAAAATAAAAATAGCGCCAATACGATAAGAAATACCAGCTTTATCCCTTCTCTCATGTATACCGTATCGGAACCTTGGCCAGTACAGGAACGCTAGTATTTCGTTCTAGTTTAAATACCGGTCGTACTGGAGTCATTTTGGCAATATCGGAGCGAATACCAAATTTTGGATACCGGATTTCTAAGAAATTGAAGGTTTTTGAAGAAGAATAAAAATTGAAGAAGCAGTTGAGGCTTTTGTGAATCTTTGAAAAAAAATTTCACCTGTCATTGCAGGTCAATCAAGCTGCTGCTTCTTCTCATTTCCCTGATGCTACCTCATGAACTTCTTCTCCTTCTTTTACTTCTAGCAAGTTCCTTCTCCCCCACTTTTTCTTTTGCTTTGTTTTATCTGGCTGCAAAATTTTGAAACTTGTGATCAGTGATGGGAAGCAAGTCTTCAAGTTCACTTTTTACCCATCCAAATAGTCATGTCACTCACGTGGTCTACAGATGGTGTATTTTTTATACCCTTTAACTGTACTATAGTACTACTCTTTAACTAAAAAAAATACAATAGTATATATATATATATACTAGTTATCAAAAATATATATGTTATAATAAACTATATATTCTGTACATTAGTTAAATAGTATCAGATATTTGTCAACAATGATCGTTATTGGCTCATTGCTGCTAAAGAGATTTTGGGAAAAAAACTTTACCATTGTTGGTAGAAGTATAGATTCTTTGATGAGGTTGATAATAAAAAAAATGACAACCTTGAATACTCACTTTTTTGAAACTATATGGATGACTTAATAACAACCCGAAGGGAGCAGCATAATTAGTTAAGGACCTTTGCCTCATGAAGTGGAGGGCACTACTGTTCCTCTTCTTTGGGGTCAAAGCTTGTTTATCTTAAAAAAAAATGGATGACTTAGGGCCTGTTTGGTATCATAGTTTGAGTAAAAATTTTCACATTTCAAACACAATTACACACATTTTCACTTATACGTATTTCAAAAAACTATAAAAATCTCATCTCAAACTACTCTACCAAACACCCCCTTAATGACAACATTATCTACCTCCACTTTCAAGTTTCAACTCTTTGTCAATGACTTTGATGAGCTCTACTTATTTCATGATCTTAAATTTACTTTAATACTTGTTTGATTTCCTTGAGTTATACCAATTAGCTTTGCTTTTTTTTTTTTTTTTTTTTTGTAATTATTTTAATATAATTATTTTCCTAATCATTTTAATATCTTCCTCTTGACGGTTTTTTTTTTTCAATTTTAAATTATATAAATTTCTCTCCATGATTCCAACAATGACAATATCATTATTGTTATTATTATTAATGTAATTGTTAGGCTTAATTACATATTTTCAATAATAATTAAAAAAACACTGATTAAAGGAAAAATGACAAAATAATCTTAACAAAATAGTTAAGTCATTTTTTGGAATTTACACTCCAAGCAGCCATTTTTAAAACAGCTTATCCAAATGCTTAATGTAGTTTTAAAAATAAAAAATGCATATTTTCACATTTTTACCAAACGCTTATTTGTGGTTTTTAAAATGATGTTTTCAAAATGCACGTTTTAAAAATGCTCGTTTTTAAAACGCACCTTTATGAACAGCCTATCCAAACAGGCCCTATAGCATTACTCAAAAGAAAATATCATAATTTTTTACATCATTAAATGTTTACCTAATCAATAGCATCATCATTATCTCTCTTTATTAAATATTTCTACGTGTCTCCTTTTTCTCTCTCCACAACTCCACTTTCCATACAAAATATTTTACAAACTGCTGATGTGATGAGTGATTATTGGCAAATGAAAAATATGATATTAATGGTAAGTCTAAATGAAAACCAATAAAAGGTTGACCATGTCAACATTTTATAAAAAATTTATAAAATAGTTTATGATTATGGCATTACTCAAAAGAAAATATCATCATTTTTTGCATCATTAAATGTTTACCTAATCAATAGCATTATCATTATCTCTCTTTATTAAATATTTCTACTTGTCTCCTTTTTCTCTCTCCACAGCTCCACTTTCCATACAAAATATTTTACAAACTACTGAGCGATTATTGGTAAATGAAAAATATGATATTAATGGTAAGCCTAAATGAAAATCAATAAGAAATTGACCACATCAACATTTTATAAAAAATTTATAAAATAGTTTATGATTATAGCATTACTCAAAAGAAAATATCATCATTTTTTACATCATTAAATGTTTACCTAATCAATAGCATTATCATTATCTCTCTTTATTAAATATTTATACATGTCTCCTTTTTCTGTCTCCACAACTCCACTTTCGTACAAAATATTTTATAAAATATTTTACAAACTGCTGATGTGGTGAATGATTATTGACAAATGAAAAATATGATATTAATGGTAAGTCTAAATGAAAACTAATAAGAGATTGACCACATCAACATTTTATAAAAATGTTATAAAATAGTTTATGATTATAGCATGGATTTTGTTAACAGGTGCATAGAACGAAAAGGAAAATTATTAGGTATTCCCGGAGTACCATAAATGCGTACTCCCTCCTCTCACATAAATGGTGAGTCCTACCATGAATTTAATTAGTAAGACCCACCATTCATGTGAGAGGAGGGAGCACGCATTTATGGTACTCCAGGAGTACACAATAATTTCCCCATAGAAAATTGGCAAAATTTTACTTTTCAGCTGTGGTTTATCACAAAATGATTTGACTTCTTCCATCTAAACTAACACATATTTAATACATATTCAGTTTTTTCCACATCCCTAAAAAAATGTTAATAGTTTATTTTAAATTTTATCACATTAACGGTGCTGTACAGCACCCGTTAACAGCACCCTTATAACATTACTCTAAAGAAAATACCATCATTTTTTACATCATTAAATGTTTACCTAATCAATAGCATCATCATTATCTCTCTTTATTAAATATTTCTACGTGTCTCCTTTTTCTCTCTCCACAGCTCCACTTTCCATGCTTTTTTTTCCTCCCCCAATGAAACCTCTATCACTTTTCTCATCTTTTTTTAGGAAGATCCTCACCAGGAGGCAGGAGCTGCAATTCATTCGTTCTTTACTTTGTATGTATTGCTTCTTTTCTTTTCTTTTCTTTTTAGTTCATACAGAGTTGGGGTTTATTATTTCTTCTGTCCATCTAAATTGATTTTTTATTATTATTTAAAGTTGGTCTCGTTATAGTTGTCTGATGCTACTTACAAGTGACTAAAGTGAGGCAACGTCAAAATTAAATTATGTGATTATGTCAAGTTCTCAACTTCTACCATTATTTTTGACTTTTATCACCACCAGTAATGCAACGCTTTTGGTAATTAAGATTTAAAAATTCAATCACCTACTGTGATACTAAATCCAGATGCCAAGGTTAATGAATTGATAAATGAGGAGACTATGCATGATTGAGGAGTGCAATAGTTGAGGAAAATTTTTTGGCTTGAAGAAGCAGAGGTTATTAAACAAATCCCTTTTAAGTTGGAGGAAGCCTAATGATAAGCTGCTCTGGGCAGGCACAAAAGATGGTTGTTACATAGTACACACAGTTTTTTTTTTTTTTGAGAAGAATGTGTTAAGAACTTAACTTTATAAGATAAATATTGCCCTCTATAAATCACATTGCAAATCAATTAGGTATGCATCAGAAAGTGGAGAGAGAAAAGGAGACACATAGAAATATTTAATAAAGAGAGATAATAAGGATACTATTAATTAGGTAAACATTTAATGATGTAAAGAATGACGATGTGTTTCTTTTTTACTGTTAAATCTTTTCAAAATCTAAGGCTTAAAAAATGTGTAACTTGAACTTATATATATATATGTGTGTGTGTGTGTGTGTGTGTGTGTGTGTGTGGTGGGGGGGGGGGGGGGGGGGGGTAACCCTAAAACAGAGTCGGACGGTAAATTGAAATAGGCCAATACCAAAAAATTATATTTCGATGAACAAATGAAAACAAGTTCTGAAATCATATTAATAACAAATAACCTATGTTATTATTTTTTTTTTTTGCAGTGTGTTCATATGAACACCCTGACTAACAAGTTGCTCATGTTTGTCACGCTCATATTGTGCCACATTAACATAGTTAGTTTTCTTTTTTTTTTTTTTTTTTTTTTTTGGGAATCTTAATAATAGCTTTTTATTATCAAGTCAAAACACTAATAAGTTTTTAGTATAGACGAAAATTCAACCTCAGATATCTTATAAAACCATCAAAGACTTTACTAATTTACCTAACTAGAACTCACTAGTCGGTTAATTTCAATCCAGGTTCATTTAGTCCAATTTGGTCAATTCTGCCCAATTCAATCTATTTGGTCTACTTTGATTCATTTGGTCTATTTTAGTCTATTTCCATCTATTTAGTCCATTTCACTTCATTTTATTCCATTCAATCTACTTCACTCCATTCCATCCCGTTCGGATAATTTCGGTCCGTTTTGAAATTACCATTCAACTGAAGTGAAAACACGATTTTCATCTTAGACTCTTAGTTAGCGCCAACACAATACACACCGACGTGTAATAACAGTGCTATAAAATCTGTATCATCCTGTCCAACTGTCAATTACACCACCGTTCCGACGTTGTTCTTACGCAAAACTACAAATTAAATGAAATTAGGATTCTTTGCCTTGGTGACTAAGAAAGTTCCGTAAGTCTTTGTCTTATCTTTATCTTCTTTTTTATTTTTTTCATAAACCAAAATATATTTTTGCTTCTGGAACTTACCTGAGCGTTCTATAAAAACGAATATTCTTACATAGTCCCTCACGCAAAGAATTCAAATAAGCAAAGCATAAGACAAATACCATAGTTCATATAGCTCTCTGCATCTGTCACTCTAGTTTCACGCACTTTCCACAAGAACTGATCAGTGAGAGGGAAAATGGCAGGTGGTGGTGAAGAAAACGTTACCGAGATTGTGATCAACGACGAAGCTCACGACTTTCGCTCGCTACTCTCTTCTTCTGAGAGAGACTTTCTTGTCCGCAACAACGGCGATCAGGTACTTTTTGATTCTGTCAACTTTTTTTTTTCATTGAATGATTATTGATGGGTGTCTTTTTTTTTTTAACACCTCTCTGATTGGCTAAGCAAATTGGTTGATGGTGGCATGTGATGTGGGCATCTTGGGTTTATTCATCCAACAAAGAAAACTGGTTGATGGGAACTTTTCTTGTGATTTTCTCGGGAAAATATGGTCTGTGAGAGAGGAAGAGAGAAGAGTTTATGTTGGCTTTGATTGCTGGTTTTATTTCCTATGTAAAAAGTAATTTAGCTTATAATCAGTTCATGATTTTGATGCAATTCCTTGGTACTTGTTATTTATAATTTAGCGAGCATTGATTTCATACTCTCTCTTTTTTCACTTCAAAAAATATATATATATATATATATATATTGGAATAGTATTGGTGAAATTTGGATTTCTTAAATTTACTTAGTTCTTTTATATGCCCTGCAGTGTTTTTAATTAAAAATAGAGTTTATGAGCAAGAACATAACCATGGCTGATTCATGAAATTCTTTTGTGAAGATCTTGGGCTGTATAGTAGACCCCTGTATTTTATAATACTTACTAAGTTTATTTTTTTGTTCTTTTTACTTGCATGTAACTCGTATATTAAAATTGATTTTGATAAACTAAGGCTGCTGACAAGTGGAATTTTTTCGGAAAAAATTGTGGTGTTTTTATTTCTTTAGTAGTTCCGGTAGGTCTCTGGCCCCATTGATACATAACTTCATAAGACAATGATGTCTGAAAAAACCTATTAAAAGTTCGATTAGTTTCTATGGAAAGCAAATTTAACAAATGATGAAGCTTTTTAATTGCCAATAGGTTAATTGGGGAGGGGGGTGGGGGAGTTTAAGAAGAAGAGTTTTCAGCTTATTTATCAAAATCAATGATGAACTCAATGGAGCGTAAGTGGCTGGATGAACGGTGTTAGAATGATTAATTTGTTAAAATTAATTTAAGTATTATGAAACTTGCCTTTTTGATTGTATGTAGTGTTCCATGAACCGTAGTCTAGTATTGTACTAGTACGAATGTTATGGAACGAGTTAAGAGGGAATCATTTCTTGAATTGTGAATTTTGCAGGTTAAAATTGAGAGCTTGAAGGAGAAGAAGTTGGCATTGTATTTTTCAGCATCATGGTGTGGCCCCTGTCGCCGATTTACCCCAATTTTAATTGAGGTGTACAATGAACTCTCTTCAAAAGGTGATTTTGAGGTCATTTTTGTCTCGGGTGATGAAGATGAGGAGTCCTTCAAAGGGTACTTCTCCAAGATGCCATGGCTTGCAATCCCATTTTCAGATTCAGAGACACGTGATCGCTTGGATGAATTGTTTAAGGTTAGTGGCATACCCCACTGTGTAATCCTTGATGAAGAGGGGAAAGTTTTGAGTGACAGTGGAGTTGAGATCATTCGGGAGTATGGAATTGAAGCGTACCCTTTCACACAACAAAAGATCAAAGATTTGAAAGATCAAGAGGAAGCAGCCAGGAAGAATCAGTCCTTGAGATCTATCTTGGTATCCACCTCACGTGACTTTGTCATTTCATCTGATGGAAAGAAGGTAAATTTTAATGATCTTGCTCGTTATTTTGTTCATTAAGATGAAATATGGTATTCCTCTCCCCTAATCTGTATTTATTCTTGATGTACAAGGTGCCTGTCTCTGAACTTGAAGGAAAGACAGTAGGTCTGTATTTCTCATTGTTCTCGTACAAGGCTTGTGATGATTTTACTCCAAAACTTGATGAGGTTTATGAAAAATTGAAAGCAAAGGGAGAGAACTTTGAGATTGTGTTGATACCACTTGAAGAGGATGAGGAATCATTCAATCAAGGCTTCAAAAGCTTGCATTGGTTTGCACTACCTGTCAAGGACAAGAGCTGTCAAAAGCTGGCTCGGTACTTTGAGCTCACAACCCTCCCGACTTTGGTTATTATAGGGCCAGATGGGAAGACTCTTCAATCCAATGTTGCTGAAGCAATTGACGAACATGGGGTTCTGGCATACCCGTTCACGCCAGAAAGGTTCACAGAGCTTGCTGAGATGGAGAAGGCAAAACAGGAAGCTCAAACCCTGGAATCAATTTTGGTTTCAGGAGATCAAGATTTTGTCATTGGAAAAGATGGAGTCAAGGTAACCTAAGATTTATTCAATGCTGCAAACTTTATAATAGCTTATGGACGATGTCAGATAATTTGGTCCAACTGTTGTGATGACGAATGAATTCGTACCTCCCACTAACAGTTGAAATATTTGTATTTAGTTCTTGGTTTATATGCAATATTCTAAGTGCTATGTAGAGAAGTTTGCATCCTGTTAAAATGAATTTGATCAGTTCTTTACCTTTCCAGATTCCAGTAACAGATTTAGTGGGAAAGAACATCCTACTTTACTTCTCAGCACATTGGTGCCCTCCATGTCGCGCCTTTCTACCAAAACTTACGGATGCATACCACAAGATCAAGGCAAAGGATGATGCCTTTGAAGTGATTTTTATCTCTAGTGACAGGGACCAAGCCTCGTTTGATGAATTCTTTTCAGGAATGCCATGGCTAGTGCTTCCCTTTGGTGATCCTAGGAAGGCATCCTTGAGTCGTACTTTCAAGGTCCATGGCATTCCCCTGCTTGTAGCCATTGGACCAAGTGGCAAGACTGTCACAAAAGAAGCTCGAGATATTATAATGGTCCATGGGGCTGATGCCTATCCTTTTACTGATGAGCGGTTGAAGGAGATTGAGGCACAAATTGAGGAGTTGGCAAAGGGGTGGCCTGAGAAGTTGAAACTCAAACTCCATGAGGAGCATGAGCTTGTGCTTGCTCGTCGTAGGATTTATACATGTGATGGGTGTGGTGAGGAGGGACATGTCTGGTCATATTACTGTGATGAGTGTGACTTTGATCTTCATCCAAAGTGTGCCCTGAATGAAGACAAAGAAGCCAATGATGATTCCAAGGGGGAAGAAAATCCCCACGAATCATGGAACTGCGATGGAGAAACCTGCTTCAAAGTTTAATAATACCGTATCTGAAATTTGAGATCATTTGGTCTTAGTGTCCTTTCCTTTTCCCGAGTTATTTGCTCGTGAATTGTGGTGTAAGTAAGTCTTTTAAGTCTTTAGTTTTTAAGTGTGCTATTGTGGTTATATGGCCTCTGATGTGGAATATAGTGCCAGCCTAAAAGTTATTATGCATACTGATGCAAGTGCTAATGGTCTAAGTTATTAGACTATTCGCAAATCCACGTGTTGCTTGGAAATAAATGAATATATAATTATTTTGCAATGTTATTTTCTAAAAAATTTTGAAGATTTTTTTGTTCTCCTTAAAAATTGAACTATTTCTTAAGCTATTTTCTATCTCTATCTCTATCTCTATCTCTAGTCTCTACTAATATATCATTCTACTATTTTTGGTTTTTTTTTTTCTTATAGAAATTTGGGTGTGTTTGATTGATATAATTCTTTTTTAAAGTGGTCTATATTCTTCAATCTTTTGTTATAGTGTGTTATGTTTTCCTCTTTCTTTCTTTTTTCTTTTTTTGGATACAACTAAACTTTTTTTAAGTTTCAAATTACTTAATCAACTATCTCATTATTTTAAGAAGATTATCATTATAATCAAACTTCATCATTCCCTTTAACATGAAATATTCAATTTCTACAATCGTATAATTGTAGCTATGCAACCTAAGAAAAAGAATCCTAAATGTGTGCATTTATATTTTTCAATCAAGTCATTTTAGACATTCAATCAAATTAATTACTTTTGTTAGAGACACTTTTTATGTAATTGACTAATCTTTTGACAAAATGCATTTTACTTATAATTGGGTAAATCTATAATGAGTTTAGTACTTCAAGAAACAAGAGTTCAAGTTTAGTGTTAAAACCACGAAGATCTGACCAAGAAACAAGTAAAGAAGAGCCATTCATTAAAGCTTGATAGCAATCTTGACAGAAAGACTTCTATTGAGATTTAATGTTAAAGTTCGACAAAAGTACAACAGAAGCCGTTTCTGTCAAGACTTACAAAATCAAAATTTTTAGATCTGATTTTTGGCCCATGCTGAAATATTTGTGTAGGGTTTCTCTTTTCACAACCCTAAACATATATAAAGCTTATTTTAAAGACCATCGTGCATGCAAAAATTGCCCTAATTCATTATTTTCTCTGAAGAAGCTACTGCATCTTTATGCAAAGGGTTTAGTGACCAAGAAACTTCCTGATCTTCATTGTTGATGAATTGAAGAACTTTGCAACTAACAACCTTTTCAAGTTGTTAGAGTTAGTCACATACTGGGATCCGTGCATCATTAATTAGTCACGTTATGGGATTCGTGCATTGAACAGAAAGATTGCCACTACAATACAAGTCCAATTGGATATTAAGGTAAGTGTTCAACTATAGGTTGGTATTTCGGGATAGGCCAAAGGAAATTGTAAGATTCCTTATACTTGTAATCACTTGTGATTAATAATAGTGGATTTTTAGAAGTGGTGACCTTAAAATCACCCGGTGGGGTTTTTCCTCGATGGTTTTCCCCATTCGTAAACAAATCATCTGTGTCAATTTTATTTTCCACTGCATTTAGATAATTTGGTGATTTGTTTGTGCTACCACACTATTGCATAAAATTTGATCTAATTAATTAACTTGAGTAATTAATTAATTAATTAATTAATTAATTGCAAGGGGTCAATTCATTTTAACCCAACTAGTGGTATCAGAGTAGGCACACTCTAATTAGGTCTTAATCTTTGCTATGTGATCCATTGACCCCTATTTGTCATGGATAGAGGACAGTCTCTTATATACCTTATTTATTTGATAGCATTAACTATGCATACTTTCCAGTATGCATGAGAGCTTTCTTAAAGTCTTTTGATAAGAAGGTCTAACAAGCTGTGGAAATTGATTGGGTGAAGCCAAAGGAAGCGTCGACTGATTGGATGAGGCCAAGATCAAAGCGACAAACTTTAACAGCAGAGCATTAAATGCCTTATTCAATGCGGTGACCAATGAGGAGTTCAAGAAAATATATTTAACTGAAACTGCAAAGGAAGCATGGACCATCTTCCAGACAACTTATGAAGGGACTAAGGCTGTTAAGGATTCAATGCTCCAAAGGCTCACGACTAGCTTTGAGGAGATAAAGATGGAGAAGAATGAGACGTTCAATGAGTTCTATGCTAAGCTAAAGGACATAGTAAACTCAGCATTCAATCGTGGTGATCATATTCCCGAGCCCAAGATTGTGAAAAATGTGCTCAGATCTCTCCCCGAAAGATTTCATACCAAGATAACAGCTATTAAAGAATCAAAGGACATTGGCACCATTCTTTTGACAGAGCTGATTAACAACTTGCAAACCTATGAATTGGGTTTGACTAGACTTAAGAAAGGAACCAAAAGTAAGAGTATGGCACTGAAGGCCAAAAGTAATGAGACTGATGAGTCTTCAGATGATGAAGATTCCAAGATGAAGTCCTACATTACTAGGCATTTCAAGAAATTCATGAAAAATGCCAATGTGAAAGGTTTTGATAAGGACCGTAAGCAATCCAGTTCTTCACAATTCAAAAGTCAAGACAAAGGGAAGAAGGATGCTAAGAATGGCGGTTAGTATACTATTTCCTCCAAACCAAAGTGCTTTGGATGTCACGGTTTTGGACACATGAAACAAGAATGTCCAACATATCTCAAGTCGATTAGGAAAAACAAGGCTCTTATTGCTACGTTGACTAATATTGAGCCTGAGACTGAGTCAGATAACAGTGATGACGAGGGAATCTTAAGTGCTTTCACTGCCACAATGGATTCTATAAGGGGATCATAAAAGCAGTGGATGAAGAAGAGGACTTGGTGGAATCTAAGTTTGAGAAAATGGATGAACAAGATGATATACATATAGTCTATGCAAAATTGTACAAGGTTTCTGAAAAGCATGAGAAACTGTATAGGCTGGCCACTAAGAAGCTGAGCGATATGGAGCTAGATCGAGAGGAGCTCTTTACCAAGGTTGATGAAACCAATCAAACCATTGGAGTACTGAGGTTCGAGAACAACTTCTTGGCTGAAAGAACCAAGAAGCTTAAAGCATAATTATTCCAAGTTCGAGCTCAGTTGAAGAGGACTTCCAATGCAAAGTTAGATGAAATGTTGAACCTCTAGAAACCAGTTTCCGACAGAATCGACTTGGGGTATGAACTCTCTAACTCTTCTCATATTGCCTCCTCTAGTAGGACTGTTTTTGTCTCACATGCTAATAATGAAAATCTTGAGAAAAATGAAACTAAAATTGAGATAGCTAGTGAGAACAATCTAGACAAAGGCAAATCTATTCTAGGAGCACCCCCTAAAAGCAATAAGGCTAAAAATAAAAAGTCTCAACCAAAGAAGCCGCATTTCTGTCATCAAGGTGGAGTTTCAAGACACACTCGTCCAAATTGCTATAAGTGGTTAGCCACTCAACAGAGTAATAGTGTGTTATCATCTGGTGGTCAAGGTTAGATTCCACCATTTTTGGATCCTTTTGGAGATCTTCTCAAGGCCCTCATGTTCCTTTTGAACTTGAACGGTTTCAATTCTTTCCCCTCACCTCCGGATCAAAGGTTCAACTCTAGGAAAAGATCTTCCTCAAATTCCAGAGTATGGAAAGAAAAAGGCTCAAAGTGATTCAGTCACTTTTTCTCTCTCTCCCTTTATGTTTTTACATTACTTTTTTGTTTTGCTTTCTTGTTTTTGAGTCAGTCTAGTTCTATGCTTTGTGTGTTTCTTTATGTTTTTGTTTGTTTGTTTTAAGTTTTGTTTTATTTTGTTTTTCATAAAAAAAAAAAATACAAAAATAGTTTGTGTTTGTGTATATTGGTACTTGTGTACCTTGGATGACCATTAAAGCAAAGTTTTCTAAACTTTGTATCTTTTGTAATTTAGATGAGCATCTTAATGCATAACTAAACAAGTGAGCTTTTGTGGCTCGTATTTGTGATGAGTACAATTAAGATTGTCTCTTATATCTCATACTTATATCACTCTTTTTGATAGGAATGACTAGAAAATCCTAATAGAAAGACATAAATAATCATCTTACCACTAAAACCTGCCAATCATTTATAACATCTGTGTGTTTTGGCACAGCAAAATTGTGATGTTAAACATACATAATTGGGTATTTTCTTTTCTCTCTCTTATATGCCCATGCATGCTATGCTGAAAAAGAAAAATATGCAAAGAATAAAAGCAAAAAGACCAAAATGCTTTTAATTTGGTTGCAAACGTGTTTTTAGGAGATGTGGGAGTTATAAGATGTACCTCGAAGGTGATAGTCCCCATCAAGTAGTTATGATTGTGTGTGAGTGTATTTGATTTTCTCAGATTTCAATTCTTCATAATATGAGACACTTATGCACTCTTGCTATGTTTCACACACAACACGCAAAATCTTTACTACTTTTGATACATGTGCAGGTATAATTTGATTTGGCCATCATACGGAATACATGTGTTAATATATGCTCACTAAACTGCTTAACCTGTTTTTGAAATATAAAATTGATTAGAATTTTTTATAGTGTGTGTGTGTTTGGATCTATGGATGCTATGCTTATATGTTGAGAGACGTTTTGAGAGTTTAATATGTGACTTGGATGTTTGTTTGAGTAGCTTGTATGTTGCATTGATCTCTATGTGTTTTTCCCTTCTTGAAAAACCTTCTTTCTTCAAGCTCGACACTTCCTCGATAGATTCCTTTCTATCGAGCTTTCTTCTTCAGGTCTCGACAGTTTCTAGACAAATTCTCAATCCATCGAGATTTCTGGGTTTCTTCTCGATAGCGTCTTGACAGCTTCTTCGATCCATCGAGTCAAATTTCTTGTGATTTCTGTCTGCTCGATAAATTCTCGATAGATCCTCGATCGACCATCCTTTAGCCATCGACAGATTCTCAACAGATCCTCAATAAATTCTCTTTTATCAAGATTTAGTGCCCGACAGATTCTTGATAGAAATTTTGATCCATTGAGCTGCGTTTTCTATTTAAGCATGAAACGCAATTTCAGATTTCATTCTCTCCTTTCTTTCTCGATAGATCTCTTTCTTTCTCGACCCAAACTTCTTACTCTCACTCAAATCACTCTACCCACTCAAGATTCGGCCTTGTTCAAGCCTCAATCTCTTGGTATGTGTTCTTACTCACTTCTTTTCATGCATTTCATGCATTTTTTACCTAAGTTTTTTGGGGTTTTTGAAAATTTGTGGGTTTGTGAGATTTTTGTGAAATATATGGGTTGAGTTTTGTGAATCTGATCTTATATAACCATGCATTGCATCCTCATTGCATTATAACTATGTTCCATGCATTTTAGATGTGTGTGATTATTTATTGTTGTTGAGTGCTGTTAGGTTTAGATTGGGTTTTACCCATGATGCTTTTAATTTATGCACATCACATGTTCATGCACTCTTCATGCATATGTTCTTTCTTTTCTTTCCTATATTCTAAGCATGTGTTGTGTTTCCTTCTATTTTCTCTCTCTCTCTTTCTCTCTCTCTCTCTCTCTCAGATAGACTACGTTATGGCACCCAAACAGCTCTAATCTACTCCGGCTCGAAACCCCCTTCAAGGTTCTAGGTCATCCTCTTCCGTTCCATCTCACATCCTGTTCCATGATGAGAAGGCCAAAAAAGGACTTCTCTGGAAACTTCTAGTCCCGTGGCGTTCATCCTGAATGCCAAGTCATTCTGTTGGATTTTGTTGACACTTCTCTCCCTGAATTCATTTGGACTCAAGATTGGGCTTCTCTACTTGAGAAACCCTCGAGATGTCCTATCATGTTTATATAGGAGTTTTACTCCAACATACATGGCATCAATACCTCTGTGCCTGAGTTTGTTACTACATTCAGAGGTACACATATCGTAGTTACTTCGGATCTTATATTCGAGGTACTACATGTCCCTAAGGTAGCGCATCCTAACTACCCTAGCTGTAATCATCTTCGGACTGTGTCCAGAGACGAGCTTATCTCTCACTTCTGTGAGACTCCTTCCACATGGGGTAGTAAGTTAAACACTCCATGCTCGAGTTTTGCAAAAGACCTGAGATTCCTTAACATGGTGATGACCTTCACTCTCACACCACTTTCACACTATAACTCCATCACCGAGCCTCGTGCTCGTTTTCTTTTGTCTTTGATGGAGGGTCTCACCATTGATTTCCCTCTCACTTCATCACATCTATTCTAGATGTGTATTTGGATATAGCGAATCACGATAAGCTCATCTTTCCTTTAGCTCTCACACGGATCCTTCAGCACTTCTCCATTCCCATTCCTTTCTCTCCTCTTTTCACCATTATGGGTGCTATCAGCGCTGATTCTATCCAACGAAGTGAGGCCCAACTGCGACCAAAGCGGCCATGAGTGGAATATCCTACTTTACTTCTCAGCACATTGGTGCCCTCCATGTCGCGCCTTTCTACCAAAACTTATGGATGCATACCACAAGATCAAGGCAAAGGATGATGCCTTTGAAGTGATTTTCATCTCTAGTGACAGGGACCAAGCCTCTTTTGATGAATTCTTTTCAGGAATGCCATGGGTAGCGCTTCCCTTTGGTGATCCTAGGAAGGCATCCTTGAGTCGTACTTTCAAGGTCCATGGCATTCCCTTGCTTCTAGCCATTGGACCAAGTGGCAAGACTATCACAAAAGAGGCTCGAGATATTATAATGATTCATGGGGCTGATGCTTATCCTTTTACTGATGAGCGGTTGAAGGAGATTGAGGCACAAATTGAGGAGTTGGCAAAGGGGTGACCTGAGAAGTTGAAACTCAAAACTCCATGAGGAGCAAGAGCTTGTGCTTGCTCGTCGTAAGATTTGTGCATGTGATGGGTGTGATGAGGAGGAACATGTCTGGTCATATTACTGTGATGAGTGTGACTTTGATCTTCATCCAAAGCGTGCCTTGAAAGAAGACAAAAGGAGCCAATGATGATTCCAAGGGGGAAGATAATCCCCACGAAGGATGGAACTGTGATGGAGAAACCTGCTTCAAAGCTTGATAATTCCGTGTCTTAGATGTGTGATCATTTGATCTTTAAGTGCCCTTTCCTCCTTTTTTTTTTTTTTTTTTTTTTTTTTGTGAGGAACAAGTTCCCTTTCCTTTGCCTGAGTTATTTGTTTGTATTTAAGTCTTTAGGTTCTAAACTTGCATTATATATTTTAAGTTTGCTATTGTGTTTATAATGACCTCTCATGACGTATATATTGTCGACCTAGAAATTATTATGCATTTTTTTATTTGAGAAACAATTATTATGCATATTGATGCTAGTGCTAGTGGGTTAAGTGAGTTGCATAATTTGAGAGGGATTTTTATTATTATTATTATTATTACTGGTTGCAACACGTGATAATATTTTAGGTAAAATACTATTTTGGTTCTTAAATTTTGTAAAACATTTTTTTAATAGTTTACAGACAAAAATATGGATGAATAGAAACCACTACTCCATAATTACAGTGGTTAATTAGTTTTATCATATTTTTTATGATCTCATTTGTAATGTTTCTTATCATTATCATATATTTAGTAGTTGATAATTTGCATAACAGAGACATTAAATGAAATGTAGAGTTATTCATTAGATTTTTAAAAGTTATGGTGCATGAATAATATATATATGTGTGTGTGCGTGTGTGTGTGCGCGTGTGTGTATTATTTACGGATTAAAAATTTCTTTTAAGGATTTAACCTTATAAACCTTTAAGGGTTTACAAGGATAAATGAAAAAAAAAAAAAGAGAGAGAGAGAAGAGATTTAAAGATTTTTCTAACTTTATTTCTTATGTGATTTCTATTATTATTGGAGAATATCTCCTTTTTAGTTACAATAGGGAATATGGTTTCCTATTAGAGTTTGACTAGTTTTAAGTTCAAATTCTGTACAATTGTATTTAAAGGCTGAGAGAGAGAGAGAGAGAGAGAGAGAGAGAGAGAGAGAGAGAGAGAGAGAGAGAGAGAGAGAGAGAGAGAGAGAGAGAGAGAGATGGTCCAACAATGGCTCTTGACAACGAAGCATAGTTTTAGAACCATGAAGGTTCGGCCATGGATGGGCAAATCCGTAAATGGAATCTTGTTTTTTAAGTATCAAATGAGATTAATAAATTTTGATTTTTGTGTTTTTAATTTTATATTTTTAAAATTGAGAATTAATTTTTTTAGTTTTATATATAGTTTTTAAATTTAACTGTGTTGATGTAATAATTTTTAATATCAAATAATAGTATTTGTTTGCCACATAAGGTTTAAGTGTGTCAATTGTATAAACCATTTACTACGTAGACATTTTTCGTTAGTAGTTAACGGTGGGGGATCAAATTGACTATAAATTGAAAATAATATAGAAACCAGATTGACTATTATCAAAATGTATGACCAAATTGATTGTAATCCCAAAATGTATGAACCAAAATAGTTTTTGCACAATGTGGGCACAACGAGGGGAGTACACATCGGCCGAGTGGACTGAAGCGAAGAAGGAAAATGGAGTCGCCACTTAGATTAGGTTTAGGAACCACAAATATAGCATCCTTCATGGAAGGACTGATCTACTACCAGAGCACGTGTCTAGAGTTTAGGTATAGGAATGGGAAGGTGTTAGGCACTCGACCTCACCTGGCCTGTGGGTTGGCTTCCACTCATTATGTCTTACGTCTTAATCTTATTAAACGCATACTAAATACTTGCATTCTAGACTCACACACACACACTAGCATACATCTAGCAAACAACATGGCATCATATCATCTCTAACCCTAGCATACATCTATCATACATGGCATTATATTATATCCAAGGCAGAAACATAGGCATGCATAAGGCAGCAATCAAATAAGCATATTATCATATCCAAGGCAAGGCATATAAACTTTCATATTCATGTTCATCAAAATCACATCATATTTATCAAGACAAAACAAGATCACATCCATAAACAAATGCATGTTCATGTGAATGCATGCCTTACTCCACCGCATCACAACACCTATGCATCAATGCATGGACATGATATATACGTGTTCATGACAAAACAAAAAGATTAAACCCTAAGCTAGCATACAAAGAACAAACATAGAGGCAGAGATTCATAAGCATAAAACAAGACAAGGAAGAAGCATATTACATAAGTAAAATAAAGAAACATAAGCAAAAAAAGTTCAGATTAGGGTTTTTAGGCATGAGTATGCGTGCGCATATATAGGGCCTGCATGCATAGCCCAGTTACATGCGTACACATACTTCAAGTATGCATGCACATGTAGGAAGCATGCGCAAGCATACATGCCCTAAACCCTAACCCAGAAACACAAGAACACAACAGAATGAAATCTTAAAACTAACAACCTAACATGCTTAACACTACAAAGCAAAGAAAACCTAAACTAATCAGGCATATTGTAACATAAACAAACAAGAAAAACAAGGAAATGTAGATCAAAACAAGGGAAAGAAAAAGAAAAGAAACTAGACACAAAGCTCCTTAGCTTGATTTTAACCGTTCCCCTCAGTCAATTTATTCACAATCAAATAAAAAGTGATTAGTAAACTTGAAACTTGAAGATCAAGGCTAGAAAATGCCCCAATCAAAAAAAAATATTGACTTAAGGATATTTTGTGAAAAACTCCCTCTTTGATTCACTATTTCTAGTGAATCTTGTGCTTTCCCTTAGGATTTTTTGTATGTTTTGAAAATGTACCATGTATGGCTTTTTATAGTCAAAAAATGGGGTTTTGGAACAACTCCCAAACAATGTGGGATTCATTCCAAAACCAGGTTTTGATGCAGAAAAACTTTCCTTTCATAGTTTTTGGAACCCTAACATGCGCACACATGCCCATGTATGCATATGCATGCATAAAGCATGCACACGCAGGTTTGGAGCATGCATGCACATACGCGTGTATGTATACGCATGCCTTAAGGTTTTCATGGCCTTTCTTCTCCAAAAATAGCTTATTTAGTCCATGAAAGAGTTATATTTTTCGAAAACATTTTCCTCAAGTTAATTTCAATCTGATCAGACCCTAAACTAACCTTGGGCTTTAGAATTCCAACATCATTGGGGAATGGGGGCCTGAGTCATAAGGGCTTGTGGATACAACAGATGGGAGTCACCACCTAGTTTTTGAAATGATCTAGGAACGATATATATAGCGTCCTTTCGAGGAGGGACCTTTTGATCTTACTACTAGAAATATGGATTTGAAGTTAAGGTACAGTCTTGGGAATGTGATAGGCACCCAAAACCGCCTAACCCTAAGGTTGGCTTCTCTTCATTGTATCTTATGTCTTAACCCTATTAAAGGCACACTCAATATTGTTATCTGTTGAGGGCCATTTGTGGAAGCCCAGTGGATAGAAAGGCCCAATAACGGGGTCACAAAGAATTGACTGCATAAATAGCAAAAAAAAGACCATTAGGCCCAAGCGGCAGGAATAATGGGTCACTGGCCCAACAAATGTATACATGGGCCTTGAAAAGACAAGCGGGCTCAAAGAAGCCAGGAAAGAAAGAAATAGCATCCCATGGGCAGAGTATGAGTTAGAAAAGTGAGAAAGGGTCGCTACAGGCCCAAAGTAGTGTAAACTAAGAGAGTAAGGGGTTTATGGCAGGCTCATAAACCCCAAAGATAAGGATAAGGTTATTGGGCCGGGGAAGCCCAATGAAGTTAGTAACAAAGCCCATGGGAGTGTGGAATTAGCAAACGGGCCGAGGAAGCCCAAAAGAATTAGCAAACGGGCCGTGGATGCCCAAAGGGAAACCCAAAGGGGACGTAGGAGCCCATGAGTAGGAACAAAACAGTGCCTGTGACAGGCCACTGAGAAAAGGGATAAAACGTCAGCCCAAAAAGGGGTCCAGCAGGATTAAGTCATTACGGCAGGAATAACAAATCAACGTGGCAGGCAGTAAAGAAAACCAAAAGTGGGCTAAAGAAATGTAAAGCCCATTATCATACGAGGCCCAGCTCCTGATTGGAGCGAAAGACCAAAAGAAAGCCCGCATGAAAGGCCAGGAAACGCAGACGGAGAATCTCCAGGTTGCGGCAGACACATGAGCAGCAGGCAGACTCTTGGACAAATTTGAAAGGGAAGCACGCGCAAGGCCCAGGCGCCACCAGCCTGTACCCAGCCAATATAGGACATGGTGGGGCCATGGGCCAGAGGTAAGAGGTAAAGGGGGGTGTGGTTTGGTGGTGGGGAGAGGGGAAAAGATCTATTCACGGCTCTTGTTCAAGTCTCTTTTGGGAGGTACGTCCTGCTGGGATGATAGACCACCCAAAAGAGGCAATTTGAGGGGGAACCGTTGGGTGCATGCTCTGAGAGTGAGGAGAGAAGGATTAACATCGTGGCAGGAAAGGCCACGACGCATAGAGGGACAAAACGAGTCCGCCTCTGTCTGGCAAGGGTTTGTGTCGCACAGTGTGGTCGGCAGGTACACCCAGACCAAACAAAGGGGGTTAAGGGGCAAGACTGTAAAACACTAGTCACGGCAGGCGCTATAAAGAGGCCCCTGCCATGCCCTGTAGAGAGGGTGGAAAAACAGAGCATATATTGCAACGTTAAAAGAAAAAACAGGGCAAGAGAAAAAGAAAAAAAGATAAGAACGAAAACAGAGAAGAAAAGAAAGAAAACTAAGAAAGAAAGAAGAGAGTTAGTTCAAGGAGCATGCATCAATAGATCGGTTTCTCTCTCTCCCCCTTCAAATCTTACCTTTCTCCAAAAACGCAAACAAGGACTTTCCGTTTGGGGCAATAACCATTCAGGACCGACTCCCTCAAAGCCATTAATCCCCATGGCAGGATTTTTCCTGGGGGATTATTTGCATTGAGAATAGGCGTTCTCCCCTCTTTGGCTTTGCTGCGGCAGACTAAGCTTAAAAATATAAATTTTTGCCTATTTAAACTAACCAGTATTATTCTCTTCATTTTCCTTGGTAATTGATATCATTATAACTGTAATCATGTTTTACTAACAGGGAATACATAGCAATCTGTTTAAATAGGCAGAATATTCTGTTTTAGTCATTATTATATCTGTCTGCCATAACTTGTCTGCAACAGTCCAGCCTGTCATAACTTACCTGCTACAATTCTGCTTACCGTAAACTTACTCCTAGCAGACGTGGCATAAGTTTGTGCACAAACCGGCCCAAGTTGAGTTACAATTGGACCGGCCCCAGCTCCCTTACTCAGAAATACTAGGGCCCATCATCGCAAAAGGCAGCCCAGCCCATTACCGCAGGAGGCAGCCCAATCCCACTTTAACCACAAAAAAAGAGGCCCCTACATTATCTAACTCACACACACACTAACATACATCTAACAATCAACATGGCATCCTTCAACCCCAACCATACATCTATCATGGCAATCTACAAGGCTTATCATACATCTAATCAAGCTTCATCACATCATATCCTAACATACATGCTTAATCACATCATATCCTAACATATATCTAATCATGCTTCACCACATCATATCCCAACATACATCTAGCATAGCATCATGTATCCAAGCATAAACCTTAGCATGTTATTATCATCATATCATCATATCCATGGCAGAAGCATACAAACATTAAATAAAGGTCGAAACAAGACAAACAAGTCATGTTATCACCCAAAGCATTAAGAACACAAATGTTTTATCAAACCTAAACCAAACCTTGCATGTACATTGTAAATGCATGACTTACCTTTACTTACCTTGCAGCAACTTAGCACTTATGGCATTATATATGAACATGTGAATGAATGACATGGCATTTAATAAAGATAAAAATAAATAATAAATAAAAACCCTAATCTAAGCATGTGAAAGGCAAACACACAAAAAACCATGTGAAATAGAGACTTAAAAACACGAAAACATAGAAAATGGTCTAAAGCAGAAGTATACATGTGAAAGCAAAAACAAATGCAGAAGAAACAAAATTAGGGTTTCTAGGCTGGTTCATGCGTATGCATGAATAACCCTGCGTGTGCCTAATCAAGCCTGGGTACGCAGCCTTGATCATGCGCACGTGGGTTGCTACTTAAAAACCCTAAAAACACAGCAAACAAAGTAAGGTTCAAAACATGATTTCTAGGAACCTAACATGCTTTCAAAACATACAAACACACAAACCTAGGCTATACAAGCATATTAAAGCATAAAACAAGCAAAGAAACAAAGCAAAGACAGAATTGAAAGCAGAAAATGAAAGAAAAGTTTAAAAGAGTACCTCAAAGCAAAAAACTCCTAGGCTTCATTTTTTATTGTTTCCCTCAGTCAAATCTATCATAAATCAATAAACGGTGTGATTAGTAATCTTAAAATTCAAATATCAAGGCCAGAAAATGCCCTAGTCAAATAAAATTGACTTAAAGATGTTTTGTGGAAAAACTTCCTCTTTGATTCACTATTTCTAGTGAATCTTAGTGTTTTCTTGTGAGATTTCTCTGTGTTTTTGAAAGGTACCATGTATGGCTATTTATATTGTGGAAAATTAGGGTTTGAAATGGCTCCCAGGCGATGTGGGATTCATTCCAAGCCGCAGTATTTAATGTAGAAACTTGCTTTTCTGGTGCTCCTAAAACCCTACTTGTGTGCGCAGAATCATGCCTGCGTATGCAAGTTCATGCCTGCGTACGTAGGCCTAGGGTTTCTTTTGGCCTTTATTTTCCAAAAATAGATTTTTTATTCATTAAAAAGTTGTATTTTCCATTTTCACATCTCTCAAGTCAATTTGTAATTTGATTAGGCCCTAAACCAACCTTGGGTCTTAAAATTTCAGCATCATTGGGGAACAGGAGCCTAAGTCGTAAGGGGTACGAAATGTGATGTCTACAAGGGTACAAAATGTGGTGTCTACACACACAAAAAAATTAATCTTTTTAACTGATAAATTGAGATATTTGGTAGCATACTAGCCAAACATGTGTGTGTTGGGTTGAATAAATTTCAACAGAATAACTTTTATGACTCTTGAAACATAGTGCTACTGTTTTTTGTTTTCACTTAACACATTAAATAAATAAATAAAGTCTAGACACAATGTGACTCACAAAGTAAAAAATTGTTGTGGATCACTTCTCACAATCAACCATGCCAAATTGTCATCATTAGAGCAGTAGCATCTGGATGCATACCAATTTCTATTTTACACTCTAAAAAGCTACTTTATCTATTTTACCATCTCATTTTACAACTCACCCAACATCTCAATTTCTATTTTTACATACAACTTATTAAAATAATATAAACTACAACATTAAATAATATAAACAATTCAATGACCCAAAGAGAGAGAGAGAGAGAGAGAGAGAGAGAGAGAGAGAGAGAGAGAGAGAGAGTGAATAAATTATATTATTTTGTGTTTACAAACTCGTGAACAATAGGTTGTAAATATAAGTACCTACTGTTCACAAATACTAAAAAAATTTAGATATACATATAGGGTTAGAGCATTTTTCTAGGTTCTCAATTGCTAAAATCGCTATTTGGGGGGTTTTACACCCTCAATGCTAGTGCTCTTATAGTCTAGAAGTTTCTTTATAAAATCAGTTGTCGAGTCGCGATACATGAGAGTGAGAGAGATTAGAGATTTTGAAGAATCAGTGTAGCTTAAACTATTGATCGATTGTGGGTATGGTGCCAGGTGTTCAAAAAAAAATTTTTTTGGGCTAAGTTGTGTTGTTGTTCAAGCTTTGGGCTTATTTTTATTTCTTTGAGCAATTTATTTTGGTCCAACCTTCAAGGGGCCAAGATTTTGGAGGGGTCAAATTTTATTTTTAATGGGCTGAAATTTTTATTTAGACGTTCAAGTATTTTTTTTTTCAAGGTGCTCAAAGCCTTAAACAACCGATGTTAATTATTATTATTTTTTGCAGGTCATGAACCTTGACTAACACATAGCACCACTCATGGTTGTCGTGCTCTTATTAAGCCACATTAACGTAGTATTTTAGTTTAGTCCGGTCTATTCATTCTAGTTTCATTCATTTCAGTCCATTCTTCCAAGTTTGGTCCATTAGTTCCACTTTGATTCATTTGGTCCATTTCGGTCCACTTCCGTCTATTCCATTCATTTTGCCTAGTTTAGTCCAATTTGGCCCATTTTGTTTCGTTCCATCCCACTCAATTCACTTCAATGTTATTAATTTCGTTTCGTTCTAGTCAAAACGACTAGAATATCTTGTATCAGCATGCAATCCAGTACGGTAATACCACCTGTTCCACCTCAAGTCAAATTCTAGCCAATTTCGAGACGTTTCAGCATCTCTAACAAATTTGGCCGAAATGTAAATTTCGATCAATTTCATATTTTGGCTTTGAAAAAAGAAAAAAGAAAATACAAATCCATCAATCTCAGGTCACCATCATGTCGTCGGTCGCTATTTGCCTAAATGAACGTAATCTTCTTCTCCATTTCACATCTACTAGTGACTGCAGTGGTGGCTTCAAGATTTCTTTTCAAGGGGTTTATTAAGAAACTTAAGTTAAACAAAATTTAACAAAAAAAGAACTTCAAATATATCGAGTTATCGAGTTAGCCACATTATTTAAAGATGAGCATGAAAAGTAAGGATTTATGACTCGTCACTCACTCCATTTAATTTTTTGCAACACTGCATTGTTGTTTGCTAGTTGTAATAAGAAGCTCAGAAGGCAAATTTTACTTCAATCATAGCTTTGAAAGGGTGATTATTCTTATTCTTTTGATTCTTATCAAGTTGATTATTCTATCCCCCATTTTGTAGCTACTATTGGTAATATGTTTGCATAATTTTTTATTTGTGTTTATTATTTATATTGGTTCTTCTAGTTACTAAATAGCAAATGAAACAAGAAGAGTTATATGATGCCCCAAACAATTCAGGACTATCATAGCAAGAGTTACCACTTGAAGATTTTGGTGATTGTGAGTTAAAATCCCAACCATATATCAGAATGCAATTTGACTCCCTTGATGGAGTTGAAACTTTTTACAAAGAATTTTTGAAATCTGTATACGTACGAGTAAAAAAGCACCCAAAAGTGATAATGTAACAAGCATATTTATGTATGTTGTAGTGAAGGGCAACGCAAAACAAAAAATACATTTGATAGTGGAGAAAGCAGAGATGATGAAAAAAGGACCATAGAAGTTGCTCAAGTCTTAGAGTTGGATGCGAAGCAATGCTTAGGGTCATGAAGAATAAGAAGTTGCAGAAATGGGTTGTGAAGGGATTTGACAACAACCACAATCATGGTATAATTAGTCCAAAAAGTGTGTCATACCTCCAATGTCACAAAAAAAGGTCTACTGCTGCTAAAAGTCTTGTTGAAAAATTTGGTGAAGAAGGTCTTCCTACAAGAAAAGTTGCCATGATGTTCAATGTAGGTGACCAGACATTTACAAGTAGAGATTACTGGAATTACTTGAGAGATGTTAGGGGAATAAATCTAGATGCTAGAGATGCCTCAGTTGTCTTTAATTATTGCCAAAAAACAACAAGCTCAAAACTCCAATTTCTTTTATGCAATTCAATTTGATG
Organism: Quercus parvula; assembly: GCA_030820535.1. Taxonomy (NCBI): domain Eukaryota; kingdom Viridiplantae; phylum Streptophyta; class Magnoliopsida; order Fagales; family Fagaceae; genus Quercus; species Quercus parvula. The sequence continues at coordinate 51,272,849 of JAUAME010000005.1, read as the reverse complement.
ATGTTGGCCATATGGTTAATTTTTTTTTTTTTTTTTTGGGTGGATGTGTGATCAAGAATGGCTTATCAATACTTTGGGGATGTAGTGACATTTGACACACACACACACGTACAAAACAAACAAGTACGGTTTGCCATTTGGAGGAGAGAGAGAGAAACATAGACTCTTTTTTTTCGTTTAGAGATAGGTATAGAATGTATTATATAAAGGATAATAAATGAAATCAATTAGAATATTAGCATTAATAAGGGTTTTTTTTTTACTATTGAATCTACTTAAATCCAATGATTTAAAAAATAAGTAACATGAACTCATCTCATGTAAATAAATAAATAAATAAATATATATATATATATATATATATATATATTAGGGCTATCCAAGCAAACCAACCACCTGATGGAACCGACCGCCAGTGGCTTGATCTGATTCATTCGTTGGTCGGCTACGGGTCTAGTCTCTCAGAAATTGACTCCAGCAGGTCAAGTGGCAGAAGTCCTCCACCAAAACCTGAGCTACCCAACCAGATCGAAAAATGAACCCTTGAATCTACTGGATTCTACCTAGATCTAGTGACTTTTATACCCTTCACCTCTCAAATCCGGCCATGTTTAGCCCTTCTCCGCTTAGATCCGCTTAGATCTGGCCATGTTTGGTGTGGATCTAGCGACATTTGGCTTAGATCCGACAAGGTTTAGCTTATGACCACTCAAAATTTGACCAAATTTTTCTCTCCTCTACTTAGATCCAGTGAAGATCTACCACCATCACCGCTCCATCGGTTCAATCGAATCGATCGGTCATCTGCCAAAGCTTGATCTGACTTAACCCGCGGTGGTTGGCGATCAGTTGCAAGTTGTCACTTCTTCCACCCAATCTGAGCGAGTCGAGTGGCAGGTTGATCTCAAACCTAATCCACTTGACCCGTAGACAGCCCTAATACACACACACACACTAATGTATGCCCTTAAGACATGCATTAATAAACTATTTTTAAAAATATTTTATTATAAAATAAAAAAGTGACTAACTTTTTTAACAATTTTTTCAATTATATATATATAGGAATCTAAAACATTTTGAAATGATATACCAAAATAGGCCGGTATAAAATATTCCGTTTTACTAAACAAACCAAAATAGGTTCCTAAACGGAATTAATAACATAGGTTGACTTCGGTTAATTTTGAGGTTATATAATTTTGAAGTTACCATTTAACTGAAATGTAAACACAAAAATTTTAAATGTAAATTAAACTAATAAAAAAATATTTTATATATATAAAAATATTTTTCTTTTATTAAGTTAGGAGATTGCTCCTGAAGAACAAGTATTGCCGCCCCTGGGTAACTGGTGTTTTACTCTTTTCTTTTGTCCACTAGAGTTTAATTTTATTAGCTTTTCTGTCCTCTTTTTTATTTATTTCAAGTTTCAATTTTTCATTTTGCTTCCCCTAGTGTGAGCTCACGTGATTAGCTTTCGGAAATGACAAAAAGTAAAGTTAAAAAAAAATAAGTACAAGTGAGTATCAGACTTATTAATTTTGTTTCTTCTTAATAAGTTTTTATTTTTTTCCCCCATTATCTAGGTACAATGGTACATGTTAATGTTTATTTATTCTTTAAAAAAAAAGTATTATTATTATTAATTTATTATTACTATTATTTGGGTTTGAAATCCATATATTAAATCATTATTTTCTGTGTGGATTTGGATCCGCGTTTCCAAATCCACATTTGCGTTTTCAGATCTTTCTTTTTTTCCAGCGCGTGAACAGTAATATCACATGAATTTACTGTGTAAGGGACAAAAAACACTGTTCATGCACTGTTCACGGGTTCCACGACACTATTTACACATTAAAAATTTATTTTGCTACAATGTTTTCAATTTTCAGTTTCAACAAAAATAAGTTATATCCAAACCGACCTTATATATAATAATAACACTTCTTTGAATTGATAATTTTATGTTGTGTGTGTGTGTGTATATATATTAGGGTTGTCCAAGCAAACCGAAAACCCGACGAAACTGATGGAACCAACCACCAGTGGCCTGATTCAATCCCTTTGTCGATCGGCTATGGGTCTAGTATCTCAAAAACCGACTTCGATGGGTTGAGTGGCCAATGTACTCCACCAAAACCCAAGCTACCCAACTCGATTGGAAAACGAACCCTTAAATATATCGAATTCTACTCAAATCTAGCAACTTTTAGACCCTTCGCCACTCAAATCCGACCACGTTTGCCCTTTCTTCACTTAGATTCACTCAAATCCGATGATGTTTGATTAGATTTGCTCAAATCTGGCGATGTTTGGCGATGATTTGCTCAGATTTAGTGATGTTTGGTATGAATCTAACGACATTTGGCTTAGATCTGGCAAGGTTTAGCTTAGATCCACTCAAAGTTCGGCCGAATCTTTCTCTCCTCTGCTCAGATCTGGCAAAGATCTACCACCACCACCGCTCCATTGGTTCAATCAAATCAACCGGTCATCTGCCAAAGTCCAATCCAACTCAACCCACGGTGGTTGTTGGTCGGTTGCGGGTCGTCACTTCTTCCACCCGATTTAAGCGAGTCGAGTGGCGGGTTGATCTCAAACTCGATCCGCCCGACCCGTAGACAACCCTTATACACAAAATTTTTGGAACAACCCAAGGTGGTTGTTCCAAAAAATTTTATTAAAAAATAAAAAAGTGACTAACTTTGTAAATAATTTTTTCAATTATATATATATATGAATCTAAAACATTTTGAAACAATATACCAAAATAGGTTGATATAATATATTTTGTTCCATTAAATAAACCAAAACGAGTTCCTAAATGGAATTAATAAGAGCATCTCCAATGGTCTATGCAAAAGCAAAATATTCTCTATAATAGAGAATGAGACAAAAAAAAGCCACTCCAATGGATTCTCTATATCCAAAAAAAAAATTGGCTCATGAACAGTAGCTCATTTAGTCTAATAGGTTACTGTTCATTCTTCAAATTTTTTTTTTTCTATTATAATAATTAGGTGTTGAATAAAAAAATATTAGAAGATGTGTAGTTGTTAAAAAAAGAATAAATAATGATTGAAGAAATAATATTTAAATGATATAGAAAATGCGATAAAGAATCTATTAGAAAGTGTATTTGAAAAAATGAGTAAATAAAATATAAAAATCACTATTTATTCTTTAGACAGTATAAAAATTTGATAAATTTGTTAAAATGCTCTAACATTGGTATACTTTGGTTAATTTTGAAGTTATATAATTTTGAAATTCTCATTTAAAAACTGAAAAGAAAACACGAATTTTATCTTATTATCGCGCACGCTTCGTACACAGGGATTGGTGAAATAAAATTTGTGATCCTTGTCCAAGTGTATACTGACATCACCGTTCCCACGTTGTTCTTACGCACTTCTTTGGCTTGCTGACTAAGAAAGCTCCCAAAGCCTCTGCCTTATCTTTTTCTATTTTTTTCATAAACCAAAATACATTTTTGCTTCTGGAACTTACCTGAGCGTTCTATAAAAACGAATATTCTTACATAATCCCTCACGCACAGAGTCCAAATAAGCTAGCATAGCACCAATACCATAGCTCATAGCTCTCTGCATTTTTCACTTTACTTTCACACACTTTCTACAAGAATTGATCAGAGAGATAGAAAATGGCAGGTGGTGGTGAAGAAAACGTTACCGAGATTGTGATCAACGACGAAGCTCACGACTTTAGCTCGCTACTCTCTTCCTCTGAGAGAGACTTTCTTGTCCGCAACAATGGCGATCAGGTACTATGTTAATCTGTCAACTTTTTTTTTCATTGAGTGATTATTGATGGGTGTCCTTTTTTTAAAAATTATTTTTACTCCTCTCTGTTTTGCTAAGCAAACTGTTTGATGAGCATGTGATGTGGACACTTGGGTTTATTCATCCAACAAAGAAAATTGGTTGATGGGAATTTTCTTGTGATTTTCTCGGGAAAATATGATCTATGAGAGAGGGAAGGAGAGAGAAGAGTTTATGTTGACTCTATTTGCTGGTTTTATCTTCCTATGTAATAAGTAAATTTAGCTTATAATCAGTTCATGATTTTGATGCAATTCCTTGTTACTTGCCATTTATAATTTAACGAGCACTGATTTCATACTCTATTTTTTTTTTCACTTTTATTTCAAAAAAAAATATTGGAATAGTATTGGAGAAATTTGGATTTTTTTTTTTTTATTATTTACTTAGTTCTTTTATATACCCTGCAGAGCTTAATTTTTATTTATTTATTTATTATTATTATTATTATTTTTTAAGTTTGTGAGCAAGATCTTAACCATGGCTGATCCATGAAATTCTTTTGTGAAGATCTTGGGCTGCATAGTAGACCCCTGTATTTTATAATACTTACCAAGTTTTTTTTTTTTTTTTTTTTTGCAAGTGATTTGAATATTTTGGATAAACTAAGGCTGCTCGAAAAAATTAAGATTGTATTTAGGTGAAAATTTTTCCATTAGTAAAGCTATTCAGCTAACAAGTGGCAGTTTTCAGAAAAAATTGTGGCGTTTTTATTTATTTGGTATATGTCGGTACATCCACATCACATTTTTCAGTTTAGTAGTTACTGTAGGTCTCTGGTCCCATTGATACATAACTTCATAAAACAATGATGATGTCTGAAAAAACCTAGTAAAAGTTCGATAAGTTTCTACGGAAAGCAAATTTAACAAACGATGAAGCTTTTTAATTGCCAATAGGTTAATTGGGGAGGGGGGGTGGGGGCTGGGGGAGTTTAAGAAGAAGAGTTGTCAGCTTATTTATCAAAACCAATGATGAACTCAATGGAGCGTAAGTGGCTGGATGAACGGTGTTAGAATGATTAATTTGTTAAAATTAATTTAAATATTATGAAACTTGCCTTTTTGATTGTATGTAGTGTTCCATGAACCGTAGTCTAGTATTGTACTAGTACGAATGTTATGGAACGAGTTAAGAGGGAATCATTTCTTGAATTGTGAATTTTGCAGGTTAAAATTGAGAGCTTGAAGGAGAAGAAGTTGGCATTGTATTTTTCAGCATCATGGTGTGGCCCCTGTCGCCGATTTACCCCAATTTTAATTGAGGTGTACAATGAACTCTCTTCAAAAGGTGATTTTGAGGTCATTTTTGTCTCGGGTGATGAAGATGAGGAGTCCTTCAAAGGGTACTTCTCCAAGATGCCATGGCTTGCAATCCCATTTTCAGATTCAGAGACACGTGATCGCTTGGATGAATTGTTTAAGGTTAGTGGCATACCCCACTGTGTAATCCTTGATGAAGAGGGGAAAGTTTTGAGTGACAATGGAGTTGAGATCATTCGGGAGTATGGAATTGAAGCGTACCCTTTCACACAACAAAAGATCAAAGATTTGAAAGATCAAGAGGAAGCAGCCAGGAAGAATCATCCTTGAGATCTATCTTGGTATCCAGCTCACGTGACTTTGTCATTTCATCTGATGGAAAGAAGGTAAATTTTCATGATGTTGCTTGTTATTTTGTTCATTAACATGAAATATAGTATTCCTCTCCCCTAATCTGTATTTATTCTTGATGTACAAGGTGCCTGTCTCTGAACTTGAAGGAAAGACAGTAGGTCTGTATTTCTCATTGTTCTCGTACAAGGCTTGTGACGATTTTACTCCAAAACTTGATGAGGTTTATGAAAAATTGAAAGCAAAGGGAGAGAACTTTGAGATTGTGTTGATACCACTTGAAGAGGATGAGGAATCATTCAATCAAGGCTTCAAAAGCTTGCATTGGTTTGCACTACCTGTCAAGGACAAGAGCTGTCAAAAGCTGGCTCGGTACTTTGAGCTTGCAACCATCCCGACTTTGGTTATTATAGGGCCAGATGGGAAGACTCTTCAATCCAATGTTGCTGAAGCAATTGACGAACATGGGGTTCTGGCATACCCGTTCACGCCAGAAAGGTTCACAGAGCTTGCTGAGGTGGAGAAGGCAAAACAGGAAGCTCAAACCCTGGAGTCAATTTTGGTTTCAGGAGATCAAGATTTTGTCATTGGAAAAGATGGAGTCAAGGTAACCTAAGATTTATTCAATGCTGCAAACTTTATAATAGCTTATGGATTATGTCAGATAATTTGGTCCAACTGTTGTGATGATGAATGAATTCGTACCTCCCACTGACGGTGGAAATATTTGTATTTAGTTCTTGGTTTATATGCGAAATTCTATGTACTATGTAGAGAAGTTTGCATCCTGTTAAAATGAATTTGTTCACTTGTTTACCTTTCCAGATTCCAGTAACAGATTTAGTGGGAAAGAACATCCTACTTTACTTCTCAGCACATTGGTGCCCTCCATGTCGCGCCTTTCTACCAAAACTTATGGATGCATACCACAAGATCAAGGCAAAGGATGATGCCTTTGAAGTGATTTTCATCTCTAGTGACAGGGACCAAGCCTCGTTTGATGATTTCTTTTCAGGAATGCCATGGCTAGCGCTTCCCTTTGGTGATCCTAGGAAGGCATCCTTGAGTCGTACTTTCAAGGTCCATGGCATTCCCCTGCTTGTAGCCATTGGACCAAGTGGCAAGACTGTCACAAAAGAAGCCCGAGATATTATAATGGTTCATGGAGCTGATGCCTATCCTTTTACTGATGAGCGGTTGAAGGAGATTGAGGCACAAATTGAGGAGTTGGCAAAGGGGTGGCCTGAGAAGTTGAAACACAAACTCCATGAGGAGCATGAGCTTGTGCTTGCTCGTCGTAGGATTTATACATGTGATGAGTGTGGTGAGGAGGGACATGTCTGGTCATATTACTGTGATGAGTGTAACTTCGCTCTTCATCCAAAGTGTGCCCTGAAAGAAGACAAAGAAGCCAATGATGATTCGAAGGGGGAAGAAAATCCCCACGAAGGATGGAACTGCGATGGAGAAACCTGCTTCAAAGTTTAATAATACCGTACCTTAAATTTGAGATCATTTGATCTTTAGCGTCCTTTACTTTTCCTGAGTTATTTGCTTGTGAATTGTGGTGTAAGTCTTAAGTTTTTAAGTGTGCTATTGTGGTTATGGTTTAAGTTATTAGACTATTCGCAAATCCACGTGTTGCTTGGAAATAAATGAATATATAATTATTTTGTAACAAGATATAATGTATCATTTATTTTTTAAAATTTCTTGAAGAGTTTTTTTGTTCTCTTTAAAAATTGAACTATTTCTTAAACTATTTTCTATCTCTATCTCTAGTCTCTACTAATATATCATTCTACTATTTTTGGTTTTTTTTTTTTTTTTTCTTATAGAAATTTGAGTGTGTTTGATTGATATAATTCTTTTTTAAAGTTGTCTGTATTCTTCAATCTTTTGTTATAGTGTGTTATGTTTTCCTCTTTTTTTCTTCTTTTTTCGGATACCACTTTTTTTTTTTTTTTTTGAAAAGCTTTTTTCTTTTTTTTATACAACTTTTTTTTGGATACAACTAAAATTTTTTTTAAGTTTCAAATTAATTAATCAAATATCTCATTATTTTAAGGAGATTATTATGATAATCAAACTTCATCATTCCCTTTGACATGAAATATTCAATTGCTAAAATCGTATAATTGTAGCTATGCAGCCTAAGGAAAAGAATCCTAAATGTGTGCATTTATATTTTTTGATCAAGTCATTTTAGACATTCAATCAAATCAATTACTTCAAAAAAATGGGTAGTATAATTGTAGCTATGCAGCCTAAGAAAAAGAATCCTAAATATGTGCATTTATATTTTTCAATCAAGTCATTTTAGACATTCAATCAAATCAATTACTTCTGTTAGGGACATTTTTTATGTAATTGGTTAATCCTTTGACAAAATGCACTTTACTTGTAATTGGGTAGATCTAGGATGAGTTTAGTACTTCAAGAAACAAGAGTTCAAGTCAAGTATTAAAGTCATGAAGATTTGACCAAGAAATAAGTAAAGAAGAGCTGTTCATTAAAGCTCAACAGCAATCTCGACAAAAAGACTTCTATCGAGATTTAATGTTGAAGCTCAACAAAAACTTGACAGAAGCTGTTTCTGTCGAGACTTACGAAATCAGAATTTTCAAATCTGATTTTCGGCCCATGCTAAAATATTTGTGTAGGGTTTATTTTCTCACAACTCTAGACATATATAAGGCTTATTTTAAAGGCCGTTGCACATGCAGAAAGTGCCCTAATTCATTATTCTCTTTGAATAAGTTATTGCGTCTTTACGACAAGGGTTTTGTGACCAAACAGCTTCCTAATCTTCATTGTTGATGAATTGAAGAACTTTGCAGCCAACAACCTCTTCAAGTTGCTAGAGTTCGTCACGTACTGAGATCCGTGCATCATTGATTAGTCATGTACTGGAATTCGTGTATTGAACGGAAAAATTACCGCTACAATACAAGTTTAATTGGGTATTGGGGTAAGGGTTTAACTATAGGTTGATATTTCAGGATGAGCCAAAGGATTTGGTAAGATTCCTTATACTTGTAACCGCTTGTGATTGATAATAATAGATTTTTAGAAGTGGTAATCTTAAAATCACATAGTAAAATTTTGCTTCTGTGGTTTTTCCTATTCGTAAACAAATCACCTGTGTCAATTTTATTTTCCGCTGCATTTAGATAATTTGGTGATTTGTTTGTGCTGTCACTATTGCATAAAATTTGATCTAATTAATTAACTTGAGTAATTAATTAATTAATTGCAATGGGTCAATTCATTTTAACCCAACAACTTCAAAAAAAAGGGTAGTTTTGAAGCATTTTTCTAACACATTGCAATATCTTCCTAAACAACATTTGGGGACGTTCTCTTGAATTTAAGATTATAACATGAATCTCTACTACTGAATTGTATTATCAAAAAAATAAAGACCCAAAATTAAATATTCAAGACATAATAGAATAAAAATTTAGGAAACAATAAACAAAAAATATTCTTACCAACCTTACTTTTCATCCACCTCAATGAAAGAGACTCCATCACAGTAATGAAGTTTTACTCCAGATCAGTGGCAGAGTTAGAAGTTTTCCTAGGGGGCCAAGCTAAATATAATATAATTCTTAAGTAAAAGAAAAAAAAAATTATATTCATAGTTAAACATTCACTCAAAATTGTCCATATTGTCAAAATTTAGGATAAGTTTTAAGGAAATTATATCTATTTGCTTAGAATCACATTTTTTATCCTTTAGGCGGTTTAACATTTTAGAATTTTAGAATTTGAGATAAAACATAAATGATTGAATTACAATTTCCAAATCTTTGAATATTTTTTCTTTTAAAATATGCATAAATTGTGGGTTTTTTGCTCATAGATTATTCACACTTTAACTAATTGTGTAAACTTAGTGAGATATACGCAAACAATTAAACAAGCTCTAAACCAAATATAAATATATAAATGTACAATAAACAAAACCATTTTATAATATAATATATATGACATTTAATTTAAACTAACCTTATCATTTTGTATTATGGCAACAACACAGTAATAGACAAACAAGTAATCAACAACAAATACCCATTATTACCCAAAAAAAAAAAAAAAAAACAACAACAACAACACGTACGTACCCATCGAAAAAATACAACACTAAAATTATATAATAAAAAAATCTAAAGAAATTGGACAGCCACAATTTTTTTTTAAGAAAAAAAGAAATTGGCAAACAACCACATATTAAAACATAGCTCTATAGCAGTATAGCACACAATATTTCAAAACAATAGCAACAAAAGTAATAAAGCTAGGCAGTAAATCTACTACCTAGCCTTTTGTTCACAGGTTAAACACACAGAGAGATGCCAGTAGTTCTGGCGTACTGTTACATGGTGGAGCCCGGAACCAATGAACGACCATACACTCACATAGAGGGGACTAGCCACGAGATGGGAAGGTGGCCAATGATGATTCCATTGAAGTTTTTTTTGTTTTTCTTTTTTTAACCCAAGTAATACGTTGACGTGATAATCAAAGGATGGATTTGTGTTGGGTGATGGTACAGTGCGTTTAGAGCTTGTTTAGTTATGTTTGGATTGAGATGGAGGCAAACAAGCGAATTTAAGGATTTCCTAGAAGAGGTGGCAAACGGTGATGGTACAATTAATTCAAGAGGGTGGCAAACGGTGGGAATTTGAAACAGAGTAACAATAGTAATGTGAATCAGCAGAATGAAAAATGGAAAATATATATATATATATATAAATGGAAAATATATATATATATATATATATATATATATATATTTAACTAAAAAATGATATGGATGACAATATGGCTCAACAGGAGCAGAGTAACAATAAATGCAAATTAGATAATTTCCTGCCTGCTTTTTTGGATACTTTGCAAATTTATTTATAATCTTTATTTTTTAAGATTTATTTATAATACTCATTTTGTTGTATAATATTTATGTTTTACTACAATATTGTTGAATGCTTTGAAAATAAATTTTCTTAAATCATATTTTATATAGTAAAAAAAAATTGTTATAGAATTGGTTTCCAAATATTGAGTGAAATTACTCCATTAACCTAAATTTTTGAGGTTGGAATAGTCAAAATTTTCTAAACGTTTCTAGGAGACTAACATATTATATATGTAGACTTTATTTTTTAAAATGATTTTGAAATTTGAAATTTATAAATTTAAATTCAAAGTATAAAATATTTTCATATCCTAAAATTTTAAAAATTCAAGCTGTTAGGTTCTAAATATTTAGTCATAAATGTTTAGGTTCTAAATATGTTGTATGTTGGCAAACCAAGAACAAAAACTTGTCTAAGATTAGATTTTAGGGTCTTTGAAGTGTTTTAGATATTGCTCAAGTTGATATAAGTCAAGATTCAAGAACATACAAGCTATAGAAATTAGAATTCAAAATCTGTCAAGCTCAACCAATCAAGAGAAGCCTTTGATCGATCAAACTGTGAATCTGCAGAATTTTAAATAAGGCCCAACAGCCCGTAAAACGTTTAGGGTTTAAGTCTAACACTACTAGGTATAAAAGGAAAGTCAAATACATGTTTTTCAAGTCTTGAGAGTTACTCATGTGAGATTTGTGAGGTTTTGTACCTTCTAACTCTATCAAACACCTTCCAGAGATCAAATCCATATTACTAGTACCGGTGAAGTAAAGTTGCAGCCAAGCCTTCAGCTATCAAGTGTACAGAAGATCAAGACATGAGCAGGTAGTTCATGTGAGAATAGATCCATATCAAAGAAATCTGATGAGTTCAAAGCATAGTTTGGTAATTGTGTTAGATTTACTATGAATTGGCATTCTTGACTTTAAATCTCAATTTAAGATAGTGGATTGTTCTCTTGGGATAGTTCCCCCTAGGTTTTTTTACCTTGAAACGAGTTATTTAGTTGCCCGGGTCATCACATCTTGTGTTATTTACTTTTTTGCTATGTATGTTATATGTGAAGAAAGTTTAACTTAGATCTGAATAATTAACCTAAGTAACTATTTGGCTAATAAATTAGGTTAAACATATTATGTTTTCTAGGAGTCTAAAACTTAACACAAGCAATCTCCCAAACACTTCCTCAACTACTCAATTTTCACAACCAAATACCGACCCACAAATCTCAAACACCCATTTCATTATCTCAATGAACGGAAATCATTTGTTAGTTATGACATATAGAGAATGTGATAAAATAAAGAAAAAAATGTTAAAATCATTTCCATTTATAAAGATTTAATTGCCTTTAGCTAGGCTTCCACATAAAATAAAAAAATAAAATAAAATAAAATAACACAAAAAATCATCATTGACTTTAACTTTTATCGCCATAGCTCATATCGATATTGCACTAAATAGTAGTAAACAATTACAAAGAAAGCTAAAAATTATGAGTTCTAAAACATAATAATAAAAAAACAACTAAGCTCATCAATAATTAATCAGAATGTTTCTTTCAATTTCTCTTTATTTCTAAAACAAAATACAACTATTGCTTTTCCACACCAAACACCGAAAGACCCAAAGCCAATCACATCCTTTACAGAATCCACAACATCTGACCTCAACATCAAAACAATAAGGCGTTGTTGTCACTCAATAAAAAAAAGCAGGCCTTCTAACTTGGTTATAGTCAACTTATACAGGTTAAGATAAGATGAGACAATGAAGTTGGACCTAGATAGGTGTCATTGAAAGGTAAAAGACAAATAACATCATTATTGGTTGGGATATATTTGAGATGAAATGATATGAAGGGTTGTGAGAATGTATATATAAAGGAGCAGAAGTGCAAGAGTTTTTAGCTTGAAACATTGAACCAAAGAAAACAAACCATCTTATGAAGAATCCTTATTATTTAATAGGAAAAGTCTTGAAGTATTGAACCAAAGAAACCAAAAGTCTCTATTTTTTTTTTATTCTTATCTTGTGACTTTAAAGATTATTTCAATTATCTTTTCAAATGGAGCGTCACATAACAAAATCTCATACTCTCCCACATGAGGTCTCTGTTTATATATATATATATATATATATATATATATATATATGATTGATTGATTATTACTATATATTTTAAACCCTGGCTAGTGGCTAGTGCCCAAAGGTAGATTATTTGAGAGAGGGCGAATAATAAGGAAAAAAAAAAAGTTTTTGAGTTGTTAAGAGGGAGAAGAGAGTCAAGGGAAAGGTGGTTGGAAGTATAGTTTTGTACATTCTAGTCATTTTCTATTCTTCTCTCCTCTCCTCTCCTCTTTATTTACTCATTCCATCTAAACATGAAAATTATTAGATAGTCCAGGATCAATGCTCTCTCTTCTCACAGGAGGGGTGGGCTCCACACGTTGGAGACATGTGGAGCCTACCCATCATGTGAGAGAATGAAGTATTGCTCCCAGTGTATTTACATATTACCCTCCAAACATAGGGTAAAATATGCTACAAAGTATGAGCTTTGGTCGTTAAAAAAAAAAAAAAAAAGCTTTTGTCTTTGATGGAAGTTTAAAATGTTAATCCTTGGGCTAAGGCCTATTTAAGAATTAACTAAACAAAATCCATAACATGCTATGAAACAAACTCATGAAACCTTCTCTTGCAACATATGTAAGTTCCATGCATAGGTTTTACATGTTGTGAGAAAAATGATATGGCAATTTGTACGTCTTTATATTTATAATAATAAATCTAAATCATAAAACCAATCAAGTTCAAATTGAGATGATACTTTTTCAGTTGGAAGAGGGTGATCTCATGAGACCATTTCATGAAACCCTCTCCTTGTGTAGCAATATTTAAAAGTCATTGGCTTTAAAGGGTTTTTATTTATTATTTTTTTAATCTTACAAAGAATTTTAGGAAAAAAACAAAAACAAATTCATCCAATTTTCTGTGTTGTCAAGAGTCTTACATTCTACAACTGATAAAACAAAGAATATATGAAATGAAATTCAACAAGGACTTAGTGTAAAAGCTCATATTTATACCCTTCAATATCAATGCACCACATCAAATTTTTGTAAATTAATAAATAGAAGCTGATACACACAATCATACTTTTATTAATACCCTTCTCAACATTCAACTGAAGAGCCTCCTTGCGAGGAGTTATCGGATATTTCACCAACATCGTTGAATTACATAATTTTTTTTTTTTAAATGTTTTTAACATGTATGCTAAAATTTTGTGATATTCGAGACGAGTTATATGTAAGAATGATACAAGGCGATTTTTCAACATCTCGAATATATACAGTAACAGATTAAGTTGGAAAGAACATCCTACTTTACTTCTCAGCACATTGGTGCCCTCCATGTCGCGCCTTTCTACCAAAACTTATGGATGCATACCACAAGATCAAGGCAAAGGATGATGCCTTTGAAGTGATTTTCATCTCTAGTGACAGGGACCAAGCCTCTTTAATTTGATGAATTCTTTTCAGGAATGCCATGACTAGCGCTTCTCTTTGGTGATCCTAGGAAGGCATCCTTGAGTCGTACTTTCAAGGTCCATGGCATTCCCCTGCTTCTAGCCATTGGACCAAGCGGCAAGACTGTCACAAAAGAAGCTCGAGATATTATAATGACTCACGGGGCTGATGCTTATCCTTTTACTGATGAGCGGTTGAAGGAGATTGAGGCACAAATTGAGGAGTTGACAAAGGTGTGGCCTGAGAAGTATAAACTCAAAACTCCATGAGGAGCAAGAGCTTGTGCTTGCTCGTCGTAGGATTTGTGCATGTGATGGGTGTGATGAGGAGGGACATGTCTGGTCTTATTACTGTGATGAGTGTGACTTTGATCTTCATCCAAAGCGTGCCTTGAAAGAAGACAAAGGAGCCAATGATGATTCCAAGGGGGAAGATAATCCCCACGAAGGATGGAACTGCGATGGAGAAACCCGCTTCAAAGCTTGATAATTCTGTGTCTTAGATGTGTGATCATTTGATCTATAAGTGCCCTTTCGTCCTTTTTTTTTTTTTTTTTTTTTTTTTTATTTATTTATTGAGGATCAAGTTCCCTTTCCTTTGCCTGAGTTATTTGTTTGTATTGTAAGTCTTTAGGTTCTAAACTTGCATTATATATTTTAAGTTTGCAATTGTGTTTTAATGACCTCTCATATATATTGTCGACCTAGAAATTATTATGCATTTTTTATTTGAGAAACAATTATTATGCATATTGATGCTAGTGCTAGTGGGTTAAGTGAGTTGCATAATTTGAGAGGGATTTTTATTATTATTATTACTGGTCACACCATGTGATAATATTTTAGGTGAAATACTATTTTGGTTCCTAAATTTTGTTAAACATTTTTTTAATAGTTTATAGACAAAAATAGGGATGAATAGAAACCACTACTCCATAATTATAGTGATTAATTAGTTTTATCATATTTCTCATGATCTCATTTGTAACGTTTCTTATCATTATCATATATTTAGTAATTGATAATTTGCATAACAAAGACATTAAACGAAATGTAGAGTTATTCATTAGATTTTTAAAAGTTATGGTGTATGAATAATGTGTGTGTGTGTGTGTGTGTGTGTGTGTGCACGCGTGTTTATTATTTACAGATTAAAAATCTCTTTTAAGGATTTAACCTTATAAACCTTTAAGGATTTATAAGGAAAAAAAAAAAAAAAAAGAAGAAGAAGATAGATTTAAATATTTTTCTAACTTTATTTCTTATGTGATTTCTATTATTATTGGAGAATATCTCCTTTTTAAAGACATTTTTCGTTAGTAGTTAACATTAGGGGACCAAATTGACTATAAATTAAAAATAATATAGAGACCAGATTGACTATTATCAAAATGTATGACCAAATTGATTGTAATCCCAAAATGTATGAACCAAAATAGTTTTTGCACAATGTGGGCGCAACGGGGGGAGTATGCCTTGACCGAGTGGACCGGAGCGAAGAAAGAAAATGGAGTCGCCACCTAGATTAGGTTTAGGAACCACAAATATAGCACCCTTCGTGGAAGGACTGGTCTATTACCAAAGCATGTGTCTAAAGTTTAGGTATAGGGATGGGAAGGTGTTAGGCACCCAATCTCACCCGACCTATGGGTCAGCTTCCACTGATTGTGTCTTACGTCTTAATCTTATTAAACGCATACTCAATACTTGCATTCTAGACTAACACACACACTAGCATACATCTAGCAAACATCATGGCATCATATCATCCCTAACCCTAGCATACATCTATCATACATGGCATTATATTATATCCAAGGCAGAAACATAGGCATGGCAACAATCAAATAAGCATATGATCATATCCAAGGCATGGCATATAAACTTTCATATTCATGTTCATCAAACTCACACCATATTCATCAAGACAAAACAAGATCACATCCACAAACAAATGCTTGTTCATATGAATGCATGCCTTACTCCATTGCATCACAACACCTATGCATCATTGCATGGACATGATATATGCGTGTTCATGACAAAATAAAAATATTAAACCCTAAGCTAGCATACAAAGAACAAACAAAGCAACAAACATAGAGGTAGAGACTCATAAGCATAAAACAAGACAATGAAGAAGCATATTACACAAGTAAAATAAAGAAATAGAAGCAACAAAAGTTCGGATTAGGGTTTCTAGGCATGAGTATGCGTGCGCATACATAAGGCCTACGTGCATAGCCTAGTTACATGCATACACATACTTCGAGTATGCGTGCGCATGTAGGAAGCATGCATAAGCATACATGCCCTAAACCCTAGCCCAGAAACACAAGAACACAGTAAAACAGAATCTTAAAACTAACAACCTAACATGCTTAAAACTACAAAGCAAAGAAAACCTAAACTAAGCAGGCATATTGTAACATAAACAAACAAGAAAAATAAGGAAATGTAGATCAAAACAAGGGAAAGAAAAAGAAAAGGAACTAGAACATTATACCTCAAAACACAAAGCTCCTTAGCTTGATTTTAACCATTCCCCTCAGTCAATTTATTCATAATCAAATAAAAAGTGATTAGTAAACTTGAAACTTGAAGATCAAGGCTAGAAAAGGCCTCAATAAAAATAAAAAATAAAAATTTGACTTGAGGATGTTTTCTGAAAAACTCCCTATTTGATTCACTATTTCTAGTGAATCTTATACTTTCCCTTAAGATTTTTTGTGTGTTTTGAAAATGTACCATATATGGCTTTTTATAGTTAGAAAATGTTGGTTTGGAACGACTCTCAAACAACATGGGATTCGTTCCAAAACCAAGCTTTGATGCAAAAAAACTTTCCTTTCATAGTTTTTGGAACCCTAGCATACACACACATGCCCATGTATGCATACGCATGCATAAAGCATGCGCACGTAGGTTTGGAGCATGCATGCACATACGCATGTATGCATATGCATGCCTTAGGGTTTTCATGGCCTTTCTTTTCCAAAAATAGCTTATTTAGTTCATCAAAGAGTTATATTTTTCGAAAACATTTTCCTCAAGTCAATTTCAATCTAAACGGGCCCTAAACTAACTTTAGGCTTTAGAATTCCAACATCATTAGGGAACAGGGGCCCAAGTCATAAGGGCTTGTGGACACAACGGATGGGAGTCGCCCCCAAATTTTTGAAATGGTCTAAGAATGATATATATAGCGTCCTTTCGATGAGGGACCTTTTGATCTTACTACTAGAAATATGGGTTTGGAGTTAAGGTACGATCTTGGGAAGGTGTTAGGCACCCAATATCGCCCAACCCTAAGGTTGGCTTCCCTTCATTGTGTCTTATATCTTAACCCTATTAAAGGCACACTCAATATTGTTATCTAACTCACACACACACACTAACATACATCTAACAATCAACATGGCATCCATCATCCCTAACCATACATCTATCATGGCAATCAACAAGGCCTATCATACATCTAATCATGGCATACCCTATCATACATCTAATCATGCTTCATCACATCATATCCTAACATACATCTAATCATACTTCACCACATCATATCCCAACATACATCTAGCATAACATCATGTATCCAAGCATAAACCCTAGCATGTTATTATCATCATATCATCATATCCATAGCAGAAGCATACAAACATTAAATCAAGGTAGAAACAAGACAAACAAGTCATGTTATCACCCAAAGCATTAAGAACACAAATGTTTTATCAAACCTAAACCAAACCATGCATGTACATTGTAAATACATGACATACCTTTACTTACCTTGCAGGAACTTAGCACCTATGGCATTATATATGAACATATGAATGAATGACATGGCATTTAATAAAGATAAAAAATAAATAAATAAATAAAAACCCTAATCTAAGCATGTGAAAGGCAAACACACAAAAAACCATGTGAAACAAAGACTTAAAAACACGAAAACATAGAAAATGGTCTAAAGCAGAAGTATACATATGAAAGCAGAAACAAAAGCAGAAGAAAAAAAATTAGGGTTTCTAGGCTGCTTCATGTGTACGCATGAATAACCCTGCATGTGCATAATCAAGCCTGGGTACACAGCCTTGATTATGCACATGCACAACCTTGATTATGCGCACGTGGGTTGCTACCCAGAAACCCTAAAAACACAGCAAATAGAGTAAGGTTCAAAACATGATTTCTAAGAACCTAACATGTTTTTAAAACATACAAACACACAAACCTAGGCTATACAAGCATATTAAAGCATAAAACGAGCAAAGATACAAAGCAAAGACAGAATTGAAAGCAGAAAATGAAAGAAAAGTTTAAAAGAGTACCTCAAAGCAAAAAGCTCCTAAGCTTGATTTTTTACTGTTCCCCTCAGTCAAATCTATCACAAATCAATAAAAGTGTGATTAGTAATCTTAAAATTCAAATATCAAAGCCAAAAATGATCATAATCAAATAAAATTGACTTGAAGATGTTTTGTGGAAAAACTTCCTCTTTAATTCACTATTTCTAGTGAATCTTAGTATTTTCCCGTGGGATTTCTGTGTGTTTTTGAAAGGTACCATATATGGCTATTTATATTGTGGAAAATTTGGGTTTGAAACAGCTCCTAGACGATGTGGGATTCATTCCAAACCACAATCTTTAATGTAGAAAACTTTCCTTTCTGGTGCTCCTGAAACCCTACCTGCATGCGCAGAATCATGCCTACGTACATAGGCCTAGGGTTTCTTTTGGCCTTTATTTTTCAAAAATAGATTTTTTGCTCATTAAAAAGTTATATTTTCCATTTTAACATCTCTCAAGTCAATTTGTAATTTGATTAGGCCTAAACCAACCTTGGGTCTTAAAATTTTAGCATTATTGGGGAACGGGAGCCCGAGTTGTAAGGGGTACAAAATTCGATGTCTACAAGGTTACAAAATGCAATGTCTACACACGAAAAAAAAAAAAAAAAAAAAAAAAAAAAACCTTTTTAACTCATAAATTGAGATATGTGGTAGCACACTAGCCATACATGTGTGTGTTGGATTGTATAAATTTCAGCAAAATAACTCTTATGAATCTTGAAACACAGTGCTACTGTTTTTTGTTTTCACTTAACACATTAAATAAATAAATAAAGTCTAGACACAGTGTGACTCACAAAGTAAAAAATTGTTGTGGATCACTTCTCACAATCAACCATTCCAAATTGTCATCATTAGAGCACTAGCATCTGAGGATGCATACCGATTTCTATTTTACATCCTAAAAAGCTACTTTATCTATTTTACCTTCTTATTTTACAACTGACCCAACATCTCAATTTCTATTTTTACATACAACTTATTAAAATAATATAAACTACAACATTAAATAATATAAACAATTCAATTACCTAAAAAGTAAGAGAGAGAGAGAGAGAGAGAGAGAATAAATTATATTATTTTGTTTTTACAAACTCGTGAACAGTAGGTTGTAAATATAAGTACCTATTGTTCACAAATACTAAAAATTTTTAGATATACGTATAGGGTTAGAGCATTTTTCTAGGTTCTCAATTGCTAAAATCGCAATTTGGGGGGTTTTACACCCTCAATGCTAGTGCTCTTATAGTCTAGAAGTTTCTTTAGAAAATCAACTGTCGAGTCACGATATATGAGAGTGAGAGAGATTAGAGATTTTGAAGAATCAGTGTAGCTTAAACTATTGATCGATTGTGGGTATGGTGCCAGGTGTTCAAATTTTTTTTTTGGGCTAAGTTGTGTTGTTGTTCGGGCTTTGGGCTTATTTTTATTTCTTTTAGCAATTTTTTTTGTCCAACCTTAAACGGGCCAAGATTTTGGAGGGGTCAAATTTTATTTTTAATGAGCTGAAATTTTTATTTAAACGTTCAAGTATTTTTTTTTTTTTTCAAGGTGCTCAAAGCCTTAAACAACTGATGTTAATTATTATTATTTTTTGCAGGTCATGAACACCTTGACTAACACATAGCACCACTCATGGTTGTCATTAGACATGGCAAAACGGGTCAGAATTTTCTGACCCGAACCTGATTTTTTTTTACCCGAAGCAAAAACAGGTTGACCTGTGACCCGACCTATGTTTTTTTGCAGGTCAACCTAACCTGACTCGAGACCTGACCCGAACCCAAACCATTTTTTTAAAACTTTTTTTTTTTTGTAAAAAAAAGTAAAATTAAGACAATATTGGTTTAATTATTTATTGTGAGGTTTAAAGAAACAATTGATACATTTACATAACTACATGCAAATTAATTGAAAGATAAATGGTTGAGCATTCTGTAATGAGTAAAGATTTTTAGATATCAAATAGCAAAGTACATGCCAAGATAATTTGATTATAGTAGAGTTAAAAACATATTTAAAATTGTAGACATGTGTGAAAAACATTCACAAGTGTGAAAATAGTGAAGCCAAAGTATTAAATTAGCATAAATTATGAATGCTTAGACCTATTTTTTAACAATTTATGTTCAAAATAAACGGCTATTTAAAATAAATTATGATATTTCCTAGAGCGTGTGTTGCTTAACAATGATATGATATTCATAAAAGAGATCATGTATAAATAAATAAGCAATCAAATTTTAATATATATCTCAAATTAAAATAGAGTGACAACCACAATTGATAATAGATTATAAAATTAATTTTCAATACTGTAAATTTTTTATGTGTTTTTATTCTTTATCAAATGAGTTATCCAATAAGTCATTTGTAATTTTGTTTTATATTTTGGAATGTTGATATTGTATAAAAATAAAACTTATGTATTTGTTTTACTTATCTTTGTGTTATTTTGTTTTACATAGCAATGTTAGGATTTGCATAATGTTAAAATTATTGAATAAGTATTAATAAGTTTAACTGAATTAATTCTTGATATAAGTGGTGAATTCAAATAATGCATTTTACATCAAGTAATTTGTTGCATAACTTTCCAAATGGCAAATACATGTTGTTTTCTTTATAAAAATAAAAAATAAAAAAATTCATGTGAAAAATATGGGTCAACCCGACCTTTAAAATGACCCGTTTTTACCCGTGACCCGTTTGACCCGCAACCCGATTGACCCAACCCGAACCCGAACCGACCCACCCGTTTGGCCATGTCTAGTTGTCATGCTCTTATTAAGCCACATTAACGTAGTATTTCAGTATATTCATTCTAGTTTCATTCATTTCAGTCCATTCTTCCAAGGTCAGTCCATTAGTTCCACTTTGATTCATTTGGTCCATTTCAGTCCACTTCCATCTATTCCGTTCATTTTGCCTAGTTTAGTCCAATTTGATCCATTTCGTTTCGTTCTATCCCACTCAATTCACTTCAATGTTATTAATTTTGTTCCACTCTAGTCAAAACGACTAGAATTTCTTGTATTGGCATGCAATCTAGTATGGTAATACCACATGTTCAACCTCGAGTCAAATTCTAGCCAATTTCAAGACGTTTTAGCTACTCTGGCAAATTCGGCCGAAATGTAAATTTCGGTCAATTTCATATTTTGGCTTTGAAAAAAGAAAAAAAAAATTACAAACCCATCAATCTCAGGTCACCATCATGTCATCGGTCACTGTTTGCCTGAATGAACGTAATCTTCTTCTCCATTTCACATCTATTAGTGATTGTAGTGGTGGCTTCAAGATTTCTTTTCAAGGGGTTTATTAAGAAACTTAAGTTAAACAAAATTTAATAAAAAGAGAACTTCAAATATATCGAGTTATCGATTAAAAAAAGTCACACGCAAATACATGAAATTTTACAATTTCAAATTACAAATCTTCATATTTTAAAAATCTTTACATGATAGTTCATTATGAATCGTCATTATCTATTCTCAATGCAAATAGGTATAACCATTTTATTTTGTTAAGTTTGTATAACATTTTTATTTTTATGCAATTGTCGTTATCTATTTGTCATTGTTTTATAGAAATATTTTAAATTGGATGGAAAAACTCAACCCACAGGTATTGAATTAATTATTAACCCAAAGAGCTACACCCATCTATACATATATAAATAATACACTATGTGTTTACTTACCAATCAAATGCTTAAACAATCACTAACTTTAATTTTTTTTCTTTTTTAAATCACAAGCTTTATAACAAAATGTTATTAAAACATGATAACAATACACACATGTAACAAACCCTCTATATTTACTAATTATTAAATTATATAAATTTATATTATACTCACCAAACCGCACCAACCGCAAAAACTGCACCAAAACTGCCCACAAAATGGCATACCCGCATCACGCTGCATGGTGTAGTGCAACTTACGGTTTTATAATAAGAAAATTGCACAAATCACACCGCACCGCACCACACTTTCTCTATATATTAATATATTGATTTTTTTAATATTAAATATATTATTAATAGCTTAATAACCCTAGTTTTCAACCAAAAAATAATAATAATAATTTAATAACCCTAGCAAGTGTTGATAAAGAAAGCTAGCCCAAAATAAAGAAAAACTAGCTCAATATTTTAAAATTTGGCCCAAAACAAAGGGAAAAATCAGTTTTGGGTTGGGTAGGAAAAACCCTAAATTTGAAAAATATATTAGTTTCAAACTACATCTTATACACTGCAACACATATGTGACTGCAAAAATAAAGTGTAGATATGGTTTTGGCTAAATTCTAAACTGCACCGCACCGCACATGTGACTGCAAAAATGAAGTGCAGTGCGATTATTGTTTTGGGTAAACCGCACCGCAAACACCCTAATTATACACACACAGTCATACAAATAACATTATAATAATAAATGAATAATTCACACAATCAATATCAGATACACGTTCACACAAATAATATATAAATTTATACTAAAAAAAGAACCCACAAACACTCACACTTTACTTTTAAAGTTTGAGATGCTAATAGTAAGAGAAAAAAAGGAGACTCTTCAGAGAAGGAGAGAGATACTAATAGTAAGTGTGCAAAACAAATTTTAATGCAAGTTAAACTAATAAAAAAAAATTACATATATATATATATATATTTTTTTTTTTTTCTAAGTTAGGAGGTTGCTCCGGAAGAACTGTAACGCCGCCCCTGAGTGACTGGTGTTTTACTCTTTTCTTTTGTCCACTAGTTTAGCTTTATTAGCTTTTCTGTCCTCTTTTTTTACTTATTTCAAGTTTCAATTTTTCATTTTGCTTCCCCTAGTGTGAGCTCACGTGATTAGCTTTCGGAAATGACAGAGTAAAGTAAAAAAAAAAAAGTACAAGTGAGTATCAGACTTATTAACTTTATTTCTTCTTAATAAGTTCTTATTTTTATTTTCCCCTGGGTACAATGGTACATGTTAATGTTTATTTATTTTAAAAAAAAAGTATTATTATTATATGTATATATTAAGAGGATTTAGAAAGTTAGTTATTACTTTTTTTTGTCAAAAATATCTCTAAATTAATTAACCAATAACTTAAAAAATTAGATTAAAATAGTTAATTGGAAAAAGAAAGTTAATTATTGTTTTTTTTACTGTCAAAAATACATCTACTTAAAACTTAAAAATGGAGTTAAAATAATAAATTCCTACTTTTACGTTGAAATGCATTTTTATTTCTAATAAACTCCTACTTTTACGTTGATTTAAATTCCTACTTTTACTCACTAACTTCCTACAAAATAGGATTACTCTTTTGTTAGTTTTAAAACTTCTCCAATCTACAAACCTCACCCCATCTATTCTTTTTTTTTTTTTTACTCTATTACAATGTATTTGTTTCTTATGTCCTCCTTTTTTTTTCAATTTAAAAAAAAAAAATTCATTACACGTTTAGGTTTTTTTTTTTTTTTTTTTTTTTTTTTTTTTTTTTGTGATTGGAAAAAGTAAAAATCCCAAATTATAATAAATGCAAATTATTAATATTTACCCAAAAAATAGAAGAGTCTCTGAGCACGCGCTTTTTTTTTTACTCTAACACGATGTATTTGTTTCTTTTATCCTCCTTTTTTTCAAATTAAAAAAAAAATATTACACCCTTTTTTTTTGTGATTGGAAAAAGTAGAAATCCCTAATTATAATAAATGCAAAGTATTAATCTTTAGTCAAAAAATATAAGAGCCTCTGAGCACTTGCGTGAGTGCGTGCTCAAAGGCTAGTTATTATTATTATTATTTGGGTTTGAAATCCAGATATTAAATTATTATTTTATATAACAGTAACACTCCATTGAATTGATAATTTATGTTGTATAAGAATAGAGAAAGAGATATGGGTTCAAGTTACACATTTTTTAAACAATTGGATTTAAGTAAATCCAACGATCAAAAAAAGACCATCATTAATGCTAATATTCTAATCAATCTCATTTATTATCCCTTATTTAATACATTCCATACTTATTTTTACGCCCAAAAAAATTTATGCTACTGACTCTTTCTCTCTCCACTGCACGTCTCTTTTTCTTTCTCTTTCTCTTTCTCTTTGCACATTTCTCTCTCTATCTCCTCCACGACTCTTCCACCTCCACAACCTGGTTGCCAGCAGCAACCCAAAAAAAAAAAAGCCACAATCTGCCATACTTTGTTGAATAACACAACCATTGATGCGGTATTGTTCTCTATCTCCACGTTTCTAGACTTTATTGTAGGTATGAACCGTTTTTTTTTTTTTTTGGGAGTAGATGAACTATTTTATTCTATTGCATGTGAGTGTAGTTGGTTAGTAGACTATTTTATTCTATTTTGTTCTCTATCTCCATGTCTCTATCTCCACGTTTCTATACATGGACACGGCTTCTGTCCAGTGGCCAGTGCCACTGGACGCGTTGGATACGCGACACGTGTCCAAGACTGGACACGTGTCACGTATCCAACGCGTCCAGTGGCCAGTGCCACTGGACGCAAGCCACACCCTCTATACATTGGGTAGGATGTCGGAAAAAATTGATTGTAGGACTAGGAGTTTATTACTATATTATTACTATAATTTTTGAGAGGATCACAAAGTTCATCCTCTTTACTCTTTTTTGTCGCTATTGTAGATATAGATATGTGATTGTAGTCGGTTTATGCTAAAGGCACTCATGTACTATTTTTTACCTTGTAACAACACTCATTTTTTCTTGAGCACCTTAATTATGATTATCCTTCTAATAGTGAGTAAAGACTGAATAAGAAATGTTTAATTGGAGGAGGGTTGAATTATGTGGCAGCATAAATTGTGAAATTTGTTTAGTTTATTTTCTTACATGAATCACTGATATTATATTAGACTTTGCTTTTATCATTCTCTATCACTAATATTTTGTTCTATTGCTTCTATATTTAAACCTTGATGGAATTTGATTTGCAACTAATCCTGTAATCTTGACCGTGGTTTTTTTTTTTTTTTTGGATGGAAACGGGAGGTCTTATTTAAATATAAAAAGTTTATACAACACCAACAACATATTAGTGATAGAGAATAGAAGTTGAAAAAGAATAAAGAAAAAAAGTTTGATTACTTAAAGGAGTTGTCCACCACGATTTTTTTTGTCTTCTACTTCTACCCACTATGCTACTTTGAGCCTCTTTTACAATTTACTCATATAGAATAATAGAAACAAAAGAGAAGAACTTCTTAACTTGTTAGTGGTCGGCAAAATAAATGTTTATATATTTTTTGGAATAAACCCCACCTCAGCTTTATAGTTACGCATCACAATAGTATGGATGTTTAATTTGCTTTCTTATTCAAGAAAAAGCCATCACGTGTTCATCAATCCTTTCTTGAGGGTTGTATCATCATGTCCTTTTACGACAATAGTTGTGTTAGCCACACCATTTAAAGATGAGCATGAAAAGTAAGGATATATGACTCATCACTCACTCCATTTAATTTTTTGCAGCACTGCAGTGTTGTTTGCTAGTAGTAATAAGAAGCTCAGAAGGCAGATTTTACTTCAATCATAGCTTTGAAAGGGTGATTATTCTTATTCTTTTGATTCTTATCAAGTTGATGATTATTTCCCCCATTTTGTAGCTACTATTGGTAATATGTTTGCATATTTTTTTATTTGTGTTCATTATTTATATTGGTTCTTCTACTTACTAAATAGCAAATGAAACAAAAAGAGTTATATGATGCCCCGAACAATTCAGGACTATCATAGCAAGAGTTACCACTTGAAGATTTTGGTGATTGTAAGTTAAAATCCCAACCATATATCAGAATGCAATTTGACTCCCTTGATGGAGTTGAAATTTTTTACAAAGAATTTGCCAAAAAAGAAGGTTTTGGAATCCGTATACGTATGAGTAAAAAAGCACCCAAAAGTGATAATGTAACAAGCGTATTTATGTATGTTGTAGTGAAGGGCAATTCAAAACAAAAAATACATTCAATAGTGGAGAGAGCAAATGATGAAAAAAAGGACCATAGAAGTTGCTCAAGTCTTAGAATTGGATGCAAAGCAATGCTTAGGGTCATGAAGAATAAGAAGTTGCATAAATGGGTTGTGAAGGGATTTGACAACAACCACAATCATGGTATAATTAGTCCAAAAAGTGTGTCATACCTCCAATGCCACAAAAAAATGCCTACTGCTGTTGAGAGTCTTGTTGAAAAATTTGGTGAAAAAGGTCTTCCAACAGGAAAAGTTGCCATGATGTTCAATGTAGGTGACCAGACATTTACAAGTAGAGATTGCTGGAATCACTTGAGAGATGTCAGGGGGTAAATCTAGATGCTAGAGATGCCTCAGCTGTCTTTAATTATTGCCAAAAAACGACAAGCTCAAAACTCCAATTTCTTTTATGCAATTCAATGTGATGATGTTGGCCATATGGTTATTTATTTATTTATTTATTTTTGGGTGGATGCGTGATCAAGAATGGCTTATCAATACTTTGGGGAAGTAGTGACATTTGACACACACACTTACAAAACAAACAAGTATGATATGCCATTTGGAGGAGAGAGAGAGAGATGTTAGGGGGAAAATTTAGATGCTAGAGATGTCTCAACTATCTTTAATTATTGCCAAAAAACAACAAGCTCAAAACTCCAATTTCTTTTATGCAATTCAATGTGATGATGTTGGCCATATGGTTAATTTTTTTATTTTTGGGTGGATGCATGATCAAGAATGGCTTATCAATACTTTGGGGATGTAGTGACATTTGACACACACACTTACAAAACAAACAAGTATGATATGCCATTTGGAGGAGAGAGAGAGACATAGACTTCTTTTTTCTTTTTTTTCTTTTTTTTGTTTAGAGATAGGTATAGAATGTATTAAATAAGGGATAATAAATAAGATCAATTAGAATATTAGTATTAATGAGGTCCTTTTTTGACCGTTGGATCTACTTAAATCCAATGGTTTAAAAAATATGCAACTTGAACTCATCTCACACACACACACACACACACATATATATATATATATATATATATATATATATATATATTAGGGCTATCCAAGCAAACCAGCCACCCAACGGAACCGACCTCCTGTGGCTTGATCTGATCCCTCCGTCGGTCGGCTATGGGTCCAGTCTCTCAGAAACCAACTCCAGCAGGTTGGGTGGTGGGTGTCCTCCACCAAAACCCGAGCTACCCAACCTGATCGGAAAATGAACCCTTGAATCTATCGGATTCTACCCAAATCTAGCGACTTTAGACCCTTCACCTCTCAAATCTAGCAATGTTTAGCCTTTCTTCGCTTAAATCCGCTCAAATCCGGCGATGTTTGATTAGATTTGCTCAAATCTGGCGATGTTTGGCATAGATTTGCTTAGATTCAGTGATGTTTGGTGTGGATCCAATGACGTTTGGCTTAGATTTGACAAGATTTAGCTTAGATCCACTCAAAATTCAACCAAATTTTTCTCTCCTTTGCTTAGATCTGGTGAAGATCTACCACCACCACCGCTTCATCGGTTCAACCAAATCGATCAACCATCTGCCAAAGCTTGATCCGACTCAACCCACGGTGGTTATCGGTCAATTGCGGGTCGTCACTTCTTCCACCCAATTTGAGCGGGTCGAGTGGCAGGTTGATCTCAAACCTAATCTGCCCAACTCGTAGACAGCCCTAATATACACACACACTAAAACTATTTAAAAATAAAAATAAAAACTGACTATTTTTAAAAATATTTTATTATAAAATAAAAAAGTGACTAACTTTTTTAACAAAATTTTCAATTATATATATATATATAGAGGAATCTAAAACATTTTGAAATGATATACCAAAATAGGCTAGTATAAAATATTCCATTCTATTGAATAAACCAAAACAGGTTCCTAAACGAAATTAATAACATTGGTTGAGTTCAGTTAATTTTGAAGTTATATAATTTTGAAATTACCATTTAACTGAAATGTAAACACGAAAATTTTAAATGTAAATTAAAATAATAATAAAATATTTTATATATAAAAATATTTTTCTTTTATTAAGTTAGGAGATTGCTCCTGAAGAACAAGTATTGCCGCCCCTGGGTGACTGGTGTTTTTACTCTTTTCTTTTGTCAACTAGAGTTTAGTTTTATTAGCTTTTCTGTCCTCTTTTTTATTTATTTCAAGTTTCAATTTTTCATTTTGCTTCCCCTAGTGTGAGCTCACGTGATTAGCTTTCCAAAAAAAAAAAGCTCACGTGATTAGCTTTCGGAAATGACAAAAAGTAAAGTTAAAAAAAAAAAAAAAGTTCAAGTGATCTTCTTAATAAGTTTTTTTTCCCCATTATCTAGATACAATGGTACATGTTAATGTTTATTTTATTTTATTTTTTAAATATTATTATTAATTTATTATTACTATTATTTGGGTTTGAAATCCATATATTAAATCATTATTTTATATATAGGGCAAAACTTATGTACAATATCTTAGGTGCAGTACCTTAGATTCCCCTCTTAAATTTAAGCCACGTGTATAAAATATACAACTCAGCAAATAGGCGTTAAAACATAATGCTCCGTCACTTTGCTTTTTATTTTCTTTTTTTTTGACTGGCCTGCTATGGAGAACCAAATAAAGCCAGTTGCAGATTTCAGATCTGCCCCCACCAAACTTCTTCCACTGAATCTCCACCTTCAAAGACATGATAAGGTATTTTTTATATTTCTTTGACTTTTCAAGATTTCAGATCTGCCCCACCAATTTTGTTTAATATTTTCTTTGGCTTTTTATTCAAATCCTCTCCTCTTTATTACTTACCCAGCAGTGGCAATCCGCTCTTCCTCTCTCTAAAACAGTTTCTTCTCATTATTGATCAACAACTAATCATAGGAAATAAGGGGCAAGGCCATTAACACAAAATTCAGGCCATGGATCGATAAGGTGAACCCAGATCAACGGAAACAGGATGAGAGAGTGATTGAGAGTTGTTCCTTTCAACTGACCACCACAAACCTCTCCACAGCCACCATGCGCCGCCGTCTTCTTCATTCTCTTAGCTTGGTTCTCTGTAAAAGCATGGGGTTTCTTGTGGGTGAAAAGTGAAACTACTCTGCCTCCACACATGGTGGCCAGAATCAATGTGAGGCATGGTTGTGAAGGGGTCTTGCCAGAAATTTGTTGAGTTTTAGCCAAAATTTTTGTTTGAAATTTGTTTGTTTCTTGGGAAAATAAGGGTGGAAGTGTTTGTAGTTATCTGGTTTTTACGCATGTGAGGGAAAGAGAAAAGAAAAAAAAGAAAGAAAAAAAAAAAAGACGGCAATTCATAACGCCGTTTGCTGAGTTGTATATTTTATACACATGGCTTAAATTTAAGAGGGGAACCTAAGGTACTGCACCTAAGATACTGTACCTAAGTTTTGCCCTTATATATAATAGTAACACTCCTTTGAATTGTTAATTTTATGTTGTGTGTGTGTGTGTATATATATATATATTAGGGTTGTCCAAGTAAGCCGACCACTCGATGAAACTGATGGAACCAACCGCCGATGGCCTGATTCGATCCCTTTGTCGGTCAACTATAGGTCTAGTCTCTTAGAAACTGACTCCGACAAGTTGAGTGGCCGGTGTCCTCCACCAAAACCCAAGCTACCTGACCCGATTGGAAAACAAACCCTCGAATCTATTGGATTCTACTCAAATCCAGCGACTTTTAGACCTTTCGCCACTCAAATCCGATTTGGCCTTTCTTCACTTAGATCTGCTCAAATTCAACGATGTTTGATTAGATTTGCTCAAATCTTGTGATGTTTGGCGTAGATTTGCTCAGATTCAGCGATGTTTGGTGTGAATCCGATGACATTTGGCTTAGATCCAACAAGGTTTAGCTTAGATCCACTCAGAATTTGGCCGAATCTTTCTCTCCTCTGCTCAAATCTAACGAAGATCTACCACCACCACCGCTCCATTGGTTCAATCAAATCGACTAGTCATTTGTCAAAGCCCAATCTGACTTAACCCACAATGGTTGTTGGTCGATTGCGGGTCGTCACTTTTTCCACCCGCTCTAAGCGAGTAGAGTAGCAGGTTGATTTCAAACTCGATCCACCCGACCCATAGACAACCCTAATACACATAATTTCTGGAACAACCCAAGGTGGTTGTTCCAAAAAATTTTATTAAAAAAATAAAAAAGTGACTAACTTTTTAAATAATTTTTTCAATTATATATATATATATATATATATATATATATATATGAATCTGAGACATTTTGAAACGATATACCAAAATAGGTTGATATAAAATATTTTGTTCCATTGAATAAACCAAAACAAGTTCCTAAATGAAATTAATAACATTGGCTTACTTTGGTTAATTTTGAAGTTTATAATTTTGAAATTCTCATTTAAAACTGAAAAGAAAACACGAATTTTATCTTATTATCGCGCACGCTTCGTACACACGGATAGGTGAAATAAAATTTGTGATCCTCGTCCTAGCCTACACTGACATCACGGTTCCCACGTTGTTCTTACGCACTTCTTTGGCTTGCTGACTAAGAAAGCTCCCAAAGTCTTTGCCTTATCTTTTTCTATTTTTTTCATAAACCAAAATACATTTTTGCTTCTGGAACTTACCTGAGCGTTCTATAAAAACGAATATTCTTACATAATCCCTCGCGCACAGAGTCCATATAAGCAAGCATAGCACCAATACCATAGCTCTTAGCTCTCTGCATTTTTCACTTTACTTTCACACACTTTCCACAAGAATTGATCAGTGAGATAGAAAATGGCAGGTGGTGGTGAAGAAAACGTTACCGAGATTGTGATCAACGACGAAGCTCACGACTTTAGCTCGCTACTCTCTTCCTCTGAGAGAGACTTTCTTGTCCGCAACAATGGCGATCAGGTACTATGTTAATCTGTCAACTTTTTTTTCATTGAGTGATTATAGATGGGTGTCCTTTTTTAAAAAATTATTTTTACAACTCTCTGTTTGGCTAAGCAAACTGTTTGATGAGCATGTGATGTGGACATTTGGGTTTATTCATCCAACAAAGAAAATTGGTTGATGGGAATTTTCTTGTGATTTCTCGGGAAAATATGATCTGTGAGAGAGGGAAGGAGAGAGAAGAGTTTATGTTGACTCTATTTGCTGGTTTTATCTTCCTATGTAATAAGTAAATTTAGCTTATAATCAGTTCATGATTTTGATGCAATTCCTTGTTACTTGTCATTTATAATTTAACGAGCACTGATTTCATACTCTGTTTTTTTTTTTTCACTTTTATTTCAAAAAAAAATATTGGAATAGTGTTGGAGAAATTTGGATTTTTTCTTTATTTACTTAGTTCTTTTATATACCCTGCAGAGCTTAATTTTTATTTATTTATTTATTATTATTATTTTTTAAGTTTGTGAGCAAGATCTTAACCATGGCTGATCCATGAAATTCTTTTGTGAAGATCTTGGGCTGCATAGTAGACCCCTGTATTTTATAATACTTACTAAGTTTTTTTTTTTTTTTTTTTTTTTTTTTTTTTGCAAGTAATTTGAAAATTTTGGATAAACTAAGGCTGCTCGAAAAAATTAAGATTGTATTTAGGTGAAAATTTTTCCATTAGTAAAGCTATTCAGCTAACAAGTGGCAGTTTTCAGAAAAAATTGTGGCGTTTTTATTTATTTGGTATATGTCGGTACATCCACATCACATTTTTCAGTTTAGTAGTTACTGTAGGTCTCTGGTCCCATTGATACATAACTTCATAAAACAATGATGATGTCTGAAAAAACCTAGTAAAATTTAACAAATGATGAAGCTTTTTAATTGCCAATAGGTTAATTGGGGAGGGGGGTGGGGGCTGGGGGAGTTTAAGAAGAAGAGTTGTCAGCTTATTTATCAAAACCAATGATGAACTCAATGGAGCGTAAGTGGCTGGATGAACGGTGTTAGAATGATTAATTTGTTAAAATTAATTTAAATATTATGAAACTTGCCTTTTTGATTGTATGTAGTGTTACATGGACCGTAGTCTAGTATTGTACTAGTAAGAATGTTATGGAACGAGTTAAGAGGGAATCATTTCTTGAATTGTGAATTTTGCAGATTAAAATTGAGAGCTTGAAGGGGAAGAAGTTGGCATTGTATTTTTCAGCATCATGGTGTGGCCCCTGTCGCCGATTTACCCCAATTTTAATTGAGGTGTACAATGAACTCTCTTCAAAAGGTGATTTTGAGGTCATTTTTGTCTCGGGTGATGAAGATGAGGAATCCTTCAAAGGGTACTTCTCCAAGATGCCATGGCTTGCAATCCCATTTTCAGATTCAGAGACACGTAATCGCTTGGATGAATTGTTTAAGGTTAGAGGCATACCCCACTGTGTAATCCTTGATGAAGAGGGGAAAGTTGTGAGTGACAATGGAGTTGAGATCATTCGGGAGTATGGAATTGAAGCGTACCCTTTCACACAACAAAAGGTTAAAGATTTGAAAGATCAAGAGGAAGCAGCCAGGAAGAATCAGTCCTTGAGATCTATCTTGGTATCCAGCTCACGTGACTTTGTCATTTCATCTGATGGAAAGAAGGTAAATTTTCATGATGTTGCTTGTTATTTTGTTCATTAACATGAAATATAGTATTCCTCTCGCCTAATCTGTATTTATTCTTGATGTACAAGGTGCCTGTCTCTGAACTTGAAGGAAAGACAGTAGGTCTGTATTTCTCATTGTTCTCATACAAGGCTTGTGATGCTTTTACTCCAAAACTTGATGAGGTTTATGAAAAATTGAAAGCAAAGGGAGAGAACTTTGAGATTGTGTTGATACCACTTGAAGAGGATGAGGAATCATTCAATCAAGGCTTCAAAAGCTTGCGTTGGTTTGCGCTACCTGTCAAGGACAAGAGCTGTCAGAAGCTGGCTCGGTACTTTGAGCTTGCAACCCTCCCCACTTTGGTTATTATAGGGCCAGATGGGAAGACTCTTCAATCCAATGTTGCTGAAGTAATTGACGAACATGGGGTTCTGGCATACCCGTTCACGCCAGAAAGGTTCACAGAGCTTGCTGAGGTGGAGAAGGCAAAACAGGAAGCTCAAACCCTGGAGTCAATTTTGGTTTCAGGAGATCAAGATTTTGTCATTGGAAAAGATGGAGTCAAGGTAACCTAAGATTTATTCAATGCTGCAAACTTTATAATAGCTTATGGATTATGTCAGATAATTTGGTCCAACTGTTGTGATGACGAATGAATTCGTACCTCCCACTAACAGTGGAAATATTTGTATTTAGTTCTTGGTTTATATGCAATATTCTATGTGCTATGTAGAGAAGTTTGCATTTTTGTTAAAATGAATTTGATCACTTGTTTACCTTTCCAGATTCCAGTGACAGATTTAGTGGGAAAGAACATCCTACTTTACTTCTCAGCACATTGGTGCCCTCCATGTCGCGCCTTTCTACCAAAACTTATGGATGCATACCACAAGATCAAGGCAAAGGATGATGCCTTTGAAGTGATTTTCATCTCTAGTGACAAGGACCAAGCCTCTTTTGATGAATTCTTTTCAGGAATGCCATGGCTGGCACTTCCCTTTGGTGATCCTAGGAAGGCATCCTTGAGTCGCACTTTCAAGGTCCGTGGCATTCCCCTGCTTGTAGCCATTGGACCAAGTGGCAAGACTGTCACAAAAGAAGCTCGAGATATTATAATGACTCATGGGGCTGATGCTTATCCTTTTACTGATGAGCGGTTGAAGGAGATTGAGGCACAAATTGAGGAGTTGGCAAAGGGGTGGCCTGAGAAGTTGAAACACAAACTCCATGAGGAGCATGAGCTTGTGCTTGCTCGTCGTAGGATTTATACATGTGATGGGTGTGGTGAGGAGGGACATGTCTGGTCATATTACTGTGATAAGTGTGACTTTGATCTTCATCCAAAGTGTGCCTTGAAAGAAGACAAAGGAGCCAATGATGATTCCAAGGGGGAAGAAAATCCCCACGAAGGATGGAACTGCGATGGAGAAACCTGCTTCAAAGTTTAATAATACCGTATCTTAAATTTTAGATCAT
Source organism: Quercus parvula (assembly GCA_030820535.1). NCBI lineage: Eukaryota > Viridiplantae > Streptophyta > Magnoliopsida > Fagales > Fagaceae > Quercus > Quercus parvula. The sequence goes on along the minus strand of JAUAME010000005.1, from coordinate 51,238,482 downwards.
TTGATCTTTAGTGTCCTTTCCTTTTCCTGAGTCATTTGTTTGTGAATTGTGATGTGAGTCTCAAGTCTTTAGTTTTTAAGCGTGCTGTTGTGGTAATAATGGCCTCTCATGTTGAATATGGTGCCAGCCTAAAAGTTATTATGCCCGCCTTTTTGGATACTTAGCAAATTTGAGAGGGGGTTTCTCTTATTATTATTAGACTAGATAATTTCCTGCCCGCTTTTTTGGATACTTTGCAAATTTATTTGAAATAATTTTTATGTTTTTTTAAGATTTATTTATAATACTCATTTTGTTGTATAATATTTGTGGGGGCGGGGATCCAAAATTCATATGTATTAGGCCTTGGGTTTACAAGAGTCCAAATTGATAAGTATTGACTCTTAATCCTTATCTACGAACTTGAATTGCCGACGAGGAAAAGCTAGAAAAGGGGACTGTAGCAAAGAAAGTTGCATTGGTACTTTGTTTACTAAATTTATATTAGCACTTGCCTTTTTGGACATAAACATTTGACTAATTAAACAATAAGTTCATCTATATTAGCCATTATTCAATTCATTAAGATCTAGTTCTTTGATCCTTTCTTTATAAATTTATTATACTGGGTTTATTGAGCCAAGGTTTCATACATTTTGGGCTTAGGTTGCAAACTGTGACCCTACAATTGGCGCTGTCTATGGGAAGAACTTGTGTATTAGTAAAGTATAACGAACAATATGGCAGAATAAAATCCACATCAAGCAAGTCCACCCCAGGTGGAATCTGCGAATATTCATCAACAAGATGATTTCCTCAACCTTGAATGTAAAAAAGATTGGGAGAACTATCAAGAAGGCAGTGTGCATACCATTCACATAGGTGGAAGTGGTTTTCAAAGGAAAGGTCACCTATCCCACGAGCAAGATGATAATAAAGCTATGCAACGAGAGATTGATGACTTGAAGAAGCAACTTCATCAAGCACAACAGAAGCGATCTTCTTTCAACTCTGATGTCTCTTCCAATGATGAAAAGGACATTATGTACAGAAAGAGGTCAAGAACTCTACCAAGTGAATCCTTCTCCTATGATGAGAAACATCATTATCGGAGAAAATATAGAAGCCTTTCTCGCAAAGGAGTGGAAATTGACGTTATGAAAAATACGTTAAGTCAAATTTCTAAGTCACCTTTCATGCGGGGGATAGAAAAGGCGAAACTTCCTAGACGATTCCACCAGCCTACATTCGCCATGTATAATGGCCGAACGAATCCTGTGGAACATGTAAGTTAGTTCAAACAGAAGATGGTTGTCTATTCTCAGGATGAGACCTTGATGTGTAGGGTATTTCTATCCAACTTAGGACCAATGGCGATGAGATGATTCGATGGGTTAAAGACAAATTCTGTTAGCTCCTTCAAAAAGCTCACTCAATCATTCTACTCTCAATTTATCACATACAGTAGAGTTCCTCAACCTTTAGACTCCTTGTTGTCCATGTCAATAAGGGAGGGTGAATCCGTAAAGGCATATTCAGAAAGGTATTGGGAGATGTTTAACGAGATTGATGGCGACTTTAATGAAGTTGCCATAAACTTTCAAGGTCGGCCTTCCATCCAAGCACGGTTTAAGGAAATCTCTGACAAGTAAACCTGTCATCAGTTTACGCCAACTCACGGACCGAGTTGATAAGTACAAGAGAATCGAAGACGACCAACAACAAGGAAAAGGGAAGGCTAAGGTTATCCCTCAAGAATGGATGGATTTCAGGTCGGACCGATACAATAATAACCGGCTGAGAAGAGATTATACAGGACAATCAGGATCTACCAATACCTAAATGGTTAGTGTAGTGTTTCGAGAGCCAGTCCGGAAAGTTCTATAGAAGATTAAGAACGAATTATTCTTCAAATGGCCAAACAAAATGGCTGGAGACCCTACGAAGCACAACTAAAACCTCTACTGCCATTACCATCAGGAACAGGGACATACTATGGAGGACTGTAGGAACCTGTGGGATCATTTAGACCAGCTTGTCTGAGAAGGAAAACTAAAATCACTCTTGCATCATTCTAGTGGTCAAGGGAACCAGACGAGTTCAAACTCCAGGAAGAATGCTCCTTCTGGGCCTCCTATGGGAACAATCAATGTCATCTTCGCTGCTCCTGGAAAGATTGGATCCTGCCCCTCCAGAGTGATGTCGGTGGTTCGATTGTCAGCCAATGAGGATGGTTTAGAGCCGAAGAGGGCTAGAATACTAACTCAACCGACGTTGGGCTTCTCGGACGAGGATAAAGCCAGAACCATCCAACCCCATGATGATGCTTTGGTGGTTACGCTTAGAATAGGGGGGTATGACGTGAAGTGAGTATTGGTAGATCAGGGTAGTACCGTCGAAATTATGTACCATAATCTGTACAAGGGGTTGAATTTGAAACTCGAGGATTTAACGGCCTATGAATCTCCCTTAGTAAGCTTTGAGGGAAAGACTGTCATTCCAAAAGGCCAGATCAGGCTACCCATACAAACCAATTCAAAAATAGTGGAAGTGGATTTCATTGTGGTAGATTCTTATTCCCCCTATACAGCCATTATGGCCAGGCCTTGGTTTCATGCCCTAGGGGCTGTCTCCTCTACCTTGCATCAAAAGGTGAAATACCCCTCTGAAGGCCTAGTTAAAGAGATTTTAGGCAGTCAGTCTGTTGCTAGACAATGCATGGTGGCGGCCATCTTGCACAAACCCAAGGTTACGCCCTCGGACTTTGCTGAAAAGACCCTATAGCAATTAAGAGCTTCGGCTTCATCGGAAGAAGGGTAAGCCAAGGAGGCGAGCTGTGAAGATTTGGAAAAAGTGATCATTGATACTAATCCGGAAAAGTTCTTTCAAGTCGAGGTACAATTGCCTCCTCATTAAAAATAAGCACTGATAGAATTCCTCCAAAAGAATGTTGACGTGTTTGCCTAGGACACTTACGAAGCCCCAGGAATTGATCCTGACTTTATCTGCCATCACCTGAATGTCAACTGATTAATTGCTCCTAGAAAGCAATCACCCAGGCGCTCATCCAAAGACCATTATGAAGCTGTTAAGGTCGAGGTAACTAAGTTTAAGCGAGTGGGGGTTATCAAGGAAGTATTTTATCCCGAATGGTTGGCCAACACTATGGTGGTAAAGAAAAAGAACGAAAAGTGGCGGGTATGCGTAGACTTCACAGACTTGAACAAAGCCTGTCTGAAAGATCCTTTCCCCCTTCCTCAGATAGATTAATTGGTCGACGCAACAGTAGGTCATCCTCGAATGAGTTTCCTTGATGCCTTCCAAGGATACCATCAAATACCACTAGCCTTGGATGATCAGGAGAAAATGTCTTTTGTCACCCCCATTGGGAATTACCATTACAAGGTGATGCCTTTCGGTTTGAAAAACGCTGGATCTACATAGCAAAGGATAATGACCAAGATGTTCAAATCACAAATGGATAAGAATATTGAGGTATACATAAATGACATGGTGGTGAAGAGTAAGATAGTGTCCGAGCATATAGGGGACCTTACAAACATCTTCAAAATTCTAAGGGGACATAAGCTCTATCTTAATGCCTTCAAATTCTCTTTTGGGGTAGGTTCAAGCAAGTTCCTCGGCTATATGGTGACTCACCGAGGAATCGAGGTGAACCCTGACTAGGTCAAAGCCATAAATCATTTGCAACCTCCTCGAAACCCCAAAGAGGTTCAAAAGTTAACCGGAATGATGGCAGCTTTGAATCGATTCATCTTTCGGTCAAAGGACAGATGTAGACCTTTCTTCCTATTAATGAACAAATGGAAAGGCTTTGAATGGATTGAGGAGTGTGCTCATGCGTTTCAACAACTTAAAGAGTATCTCTCTCATCCACCTATCATGTCCAATCCTGAAATAGATGAAGTTCTGTTCGCTTATATCGTTGTAGCTCCTTATGCTATGAGTTTGGTGTTGATACGAGTCGATAATGGTAGACAACGACCAGTCTATTACGTAAGCAAGTCTTTACACGAGGCTGAAATTCACTACTTACCCTTAGAAAAGGCAATCCTGATGGTGGTGTATGGCACTCGAAAGCTGCCCCACTACTTCCAAGCACACACAGTGGTTATCCTAACCCAGCTTCCACTCAAAGCCATACTTCGAAGTTCTAATTACACTAGGAGGATAGCAAAGTGAGGCACGATCTTAGGCGCTTTTGACATCAAATACGCGCCTCGTACCTCAATTAAAGGCCAGATCCTTGTAGATTTGGTTGCCGAGTTCGCTGAGGGCCCTGCAGAAAATGAATCAAAGGAACACTGCATGGATAAAAAATCAGTTGGCCTAGTTACGGTGCAAGAACCATTGCAGTCGAAGGTATACGTAGATAGGGCAATGAAACAAAAAGGGGCTGGTGTGGGGCTAGTCTTGATCTCACCTGAAAAACTCGTCATGGAAAAGTCATTAAGGCTAGGATTTTCAACCACGAACAACGAGGCCGAGTACGAAACATTACTGGAAGGAATGTCTATGGTTCAGAGGATGAATGTTCTCAGATTCCAGGCTGGTCATCGGTTAAGTAAAGGGTGAATTAGAGGCAAGGGATGAGAGAATGCAAGGGTATTTGACTCGAATCAGGCATTTGCAAATGAAGTTTGACTCATTCGACCTACAACACTTCCCTAGAGGTGGAAATACCCATGCCGACTCCCTAGCCACGCTGGCAACCTCCTCGGCTCAAAATTTACCTTGTGTTATTCTCATAGAAGATCTAGGTAAACCCATAGTAGAAAGAGGGAGTATGATCTACGTTCCCCATGTTAGAATAGGGCCCAGCTGGATGGACCTCATTATTCAATTCCTGAGTAAAGATGTTTTACCATAGGACAAATCAAAAGCTGAAAAGATACATAGGAAGGCTCCTCGATTCTGGCTATCCGAAGACCAGAAACTGTAAAAACGATCTTTCTCGGGGCCATATCTACTCTGCATACATCCTGAAACATTAAAGTTACTTCTTAAGGAATTACATGAAGGAATCTGTGGAAGCCATACAGGAGGGAGATCCATAACTCATAGAGCCATCACCCAGGGTTATTAGTGGCCAAACATGCAAAATGAAGTATTAGAATATACGAAGAAGTGCGATCAATGTCAAAGATTTGCGCCAAACACACACCAACCAGGAGGATTTTTAAATCCCCTCTCCAATCCTTGGCCTTTTGCACAATGGGGTTTGGATATTGTTGGCCCATTTCCTAAAGCAGCGGGAAACAAGAAATAGTTACTAGTCGACACGGACTATTTCACCAAAAGGGTTGAAGTTGAGCCTTTGGCGAATATCTGAAATGTGGATGTAAAGAAATTTGTTTGGAAGAACATTGTCACCCGTTTCGGAATACCTCATTCCCTCATCTCAGACAATGGACTTCAATTCGACAACAAATCCTTTAGGAGATATTGCTGTGAGTTGGGAATTACGAACCGATATTCCACTCCAGCTTATCCTCAAAGGAACGGACAAGTTGAAGCTGTTAACAAGGTCATAGTGAGTGGACTTAAAAAAAGATTGGATGATGCTAAGGGAAGATGGGTGGAAGAACTACCGCATGTCCTATAGGCGTATCAAACCACTCCTCGTAGGTCAATTAGAGAAACCCCATTTTCGATGTCTTATGGAGTTGAGACTGTCATCCCTATAGAAACGGGCTTTCCAACGTTAAGAACCCAATCATTCAATCCCAGCCACAATGATGAATTGTTGGAAAAAAGCTTGGACCTCATTGAAGAAAGAAGGGAAAGTGCAATGGTCAATTGGATTCTTATCAGCATAAATTTAAACAGGGCTACGATGCTAAGGTAAAACCAAGACCACTAGAGCCTGGGGATTCGGTACTCAGAAAGGTTTTGGGCACGGCAAAAAACCCAGCATGGAGGAAATTAGGACTCAATTGGGAAGGATCTATCGCATCACCTCGGTGGCTGGCATAGGAGCATATTTTCTAGAAAATTTAGATGAGCACGTAATACTTCGTCATTGGAATGTAAACAATTTGAGAATGTACTACTATTAATGAAAGTTTCCTTTCTTCAAATATGTGTTTTTTTGTGTAAATATATCAAATTAATTGCGATTTATTTTCTATATAAGTGTTAGATAGATCCTAAGTCATGTTAGGTCTCTCGGACCACATACTTGTGTGAAATTAACACTCCTTGGCATCTATATAAATGTTAAACAGATCCCAAGTTATGTCAGGTCTCTCGGACCACATACTTGTATGAAATTAACATTCCTTGGCATCTATATAAATGTTAAACAGATCTCAAGTTATGTCAGGTCTCTTGGACCACATACTTGTGTGAAATTAACACTCCTTGGCATCTATATAAGTGTTAGACAGATCCCAAGTCATGTCAGGTTTCTCAGACCACATACTTGTGTGAAATTAACACTCTTGGGCATCTATATAAGTGTTAGATAGATCTCAAGTCATGTCAGGTCACTCGGACCACATACTTGTGTGAAAATTAATACTCATTACCATATGTGTGTATGTGTTAAACAGATCTCAGGGTATATCAAGTCCCTTGAACCAAGTCCTTGGTTGAAATTAACGTTCTTTGCATAAATAAATTAAGTTAATTATTATTTAATTTCTATATAATTGTCAAACGTACCTAAAGGCATGTCAAGTCTCTCGAACCACATACTTGGGTGTAATTAATGTTTCTTGGTATCCATATAATTATTAAACAAATGTAAAAATATGTCAAGTCTTTTGGACCACGTATTTATATGAGGTTAACTTTTATCAACTTAATAATGGTTGATGCTTATTTGAGAATTAAGCACTTATTAAAACTCCAGGTATTCTTGTGTTCATAATAACATACTAAGTGTATTATTTATATGCTTCGAACCTGAATTTTGATACAATGATATCAATTTACGATGTGGGTGGATGACATTTAATTGAAACAAATAAATGATAATAACTTGGAGCAATTCATAATATCATTCAGAATCTAAGTCAGATTAAAAATATATATATATATATATATATATATATATAAATGTCTTCATTAAATGATAAATATAAGTGTTGCATCAAAAAGCACGAGGCCATTACAAAAATCACAAAAAGAAAGCAAAAACCCCGTATTTAAGTTTGTGATTGATGAGAATCTTTCTTGGAGTCAATCTTGGACTTAGAATCAGCAGCTTTAGCCTTGGAAAACATATCTCCGATTGTAAGGGCGTTCTCGGAGGGATTGGCATCAGCTTTACTCTTTACCGTCTCCTTCCCCTTCTCCTTTGCCTTCTCTTCTGGCCGAAAGGCCACCACATCCCTCTTTTTCTCTTTTTCTCTTTTTAAGCCTCTGTTGGTATTTCAATACCCTGAGAAGGTTCTTAGGTGGTGAGAGATTGCTTAGGAGAAGGAAGAGGAAGGGTTGTGGGAGGAGGAAAAGCAGTTGTGTCCTCTCTGATGTCTTCTGGATAGTACACTTGGTCTGCTTTCCTCAGATCGGAGTCCGCAGGGACTCCTGCCCTATCAAGGGCTTGATAATATGTTTCAGCACAGTAGTCCCTGCAGACCATCGTCACCTCCGCAGTTAGCCTCACCTCCGTCTCCAATACCCTACGTTTGTAAGCTGCTGTCTCTACTGCCTTAGCAGCTTCCTGGGCCACCTTTAATGCCTCATGAGCTTTCTGTAGTTCGGCCTTAAGGTCTAGAACCGCCGCCTTCTCAGTGGCCAGGTTGATTTGGGTGGTGTATAGCTGCTTGCGCTGGTCCTCAGCTTGGGTTTCAGCAATTTTCAACCTAGCCTCAACACTTTGGCGCGCACTCTCCGCGACCTTAAGCTTCTCATCCAACTGTGTTTTTTTATGGTTTGCTGTGTAAAGAGCTTTTTCAACATCACACCGAGTTGCAGCTTCAGCGTCAAACTTGTTATGGGCAGTTCACACCCAATCATTGGCCACATAAACCTGTTGAGTGACTTGCATAAAGATAACAAGTATAATTAAAAATGCGATCAACACAAAAGATAAAAAGAACTCATTTTAAATATTTGAATAGGAGAGGTGTAGCTAACCATGGCTAGATCCCTCCTTAGTGACATGAATAAGTCGGGCTGTCTTGTGCGCCGAATGGACTCCATGTCCCTGGGAAGACAGAGAGGCTGTTGTAGGGCTTGCGCTAAGTAATTGGCGTGGCTTTTTTGCGCGTCCCATATCGAAGCATCGTATGGGATGGGAGCACCCTCCATTTCTAGTCGAGGGGCCCAGGTCCGCTGAGGCCGACGTACCTCAGCCTCATCCCTGCTATCTACGGAGGCACCCCTCTTATCCCTAAGGTCCTTGGCCACTTTTTGTTGTTTGTTGTCCTTCCGATAAGCTACCTCGCCTACCTCCAATTCATGATCTGGTCTCCTCTTCTTCAGATTTGGCATGGCCAATAAGCTGAGATCAGTAGGAGAAGGAGGAATTATAGGAGGTTGTGTTTTGGGGGCCTCTTTTGAACTTCCCCTTTTGTTCTTGCTGGATAGTAGGCCTTTCAGACCAGGTTATTTCTTCTGGTCCATCTCTTCTTCTTCTTTTTCGAACTCCAAATCTATCCGAGTGATAATCAACTGTTTGGGATGAACGGATGATAGATTAACAGATTCGGTCTCGGAATCTAAGATGTCTACTGGCTTCTCGGATGGTCCCACGTTTTCTTCGAAGCGAAATTGATCTATTTCCTCCTCTAAGGATAGTCGAGAAGATGCAATTTCCTCTTCTGCTGCAACCGGTGCTTCAAGGGGGACTTGTTACAGGGGAATTATAAGCGGAGGAAGGATTTGTTGAATCGGTAGTCTAATGGGAGGAAGACCTTCTCGAGCCAAGAAATCTGACTTGGATACATCAATACGGTTTATCCGAGGATCTCCTGCCCTGATGGCGTGGCCTATCTCTTGAAAAACCCTTGAAATAGGTTCAAAATCCAAAATCAAATGGACGCCTTGCAATTGTCAATCCTCGCTTACGAAGATCTCTGATCGGAGTAAGTAATTTAGGGCCGCTACGTTGGTGTGGCTGAGTCGAGGTGTAACTAGCCTCCTATCTGCAATAAACAGCCGAGAAAAGAGCCGTGGTTAATTCATGAAAACCGACTATGAAAATAATGCAAAATAAAGGATAATAACTATGTGATGAAGATTAGAAGATCTGAAGTGTTTTACTAAGGAACCTAACTCTAAGGTATCCCACCTGTCTCTCTCTCTTGGGTTGGACAGTGGAGACCATCGTGCCATGCCCCCGAGGCGATGAGGTAGTCATCTTTCATCCCTTTGTTGGACTTAGGGAGGCACGAAATGAGCCTGACCACAGCTGACCGAGATTTGAGGTAGAATCCTCCATCGGCTTGGGAATGGAACTCGTAATGTGCACCACCTCATGCCATGTGAGTCCTAATAAGAGATGCTCATTAAGAGCATCGACACAGCCTAGGATCCTAAACATATTTGGTGCGCACTGGTGGGGACACAACCTATGATTGATAAGGTAGTCTCTTGTTATCCTACCCATGGGGAGGGTCATTCTACCTTCTATAAAGGCTATTATAGGAATGACAACCTCCCCCACTTCCCTATTTGTAACGATTTGTTTTGTGGAACAATATCGTAAACCCACTTCCTGGGGTATGTGGTATTTCTCTTTAAAAAGTTCTATTTTTGAAGGGGAATCTACCAGACTCTCAAATCTACCCATTTGAACGAACCTAGAATAAAATGACTGAATCCTATAGATAAAGAAAAGTAAAAATGAGTGGTCAAGAAAAGCAGCCAAGGAGAAAAGAATATGTTTGAGAAAATGTAAGTCTGCAGAAACTAATATATATGACAGTCTATGATACCTTAGAGAAGATGTTTCGAAAATATCTCAAGAAAGAAAAAGAGTTGGAATAATTTGTATCTTTGAAAAAATAAGAAGAGTTTGGGTGTGTGATATCTCTGAAATCTGAAGACTTGTGAAAATGGATAAGTGACGTCTCCATTCACTTTATATAGGAAGTTGAAGTGAGTGGGAATTATCCCACCCAAAAGCTTCAGGAAAAAGCCCATCCATTGGATCTTTGCTTCACCGTTGGGTGTGCGAGATAGCATGCTACCTGGAGCATTTAATAGCGCTTTGCGAGCCTCGAAACGTCAGTAGCAAGTCTGAGGTGCGTGAATTGTCCACCCCACTTGTGTGAATTGAAAAATCGTGTGGTCTTGTATCAAGGAAGTCAAAACCTTGTTTTTTCTCCTTCTACGAAAGGGAAAAACCAAAGTTTTTAGGGACTATTGTGGGGGCAGAAATCCAAAATTCATATGTATTGGGCCTTGGGCTTACGAGAGTCCAAATTGATAAGTATTGAATCATAATCCTTATCCACGAACCTGAATTGCCGAGGAGGAAAAACTAGAAAAGGGGACTGTAGCAAAGAGAGTTGCATTGGTACTTTGTTTACTAAATTTATATTAGCACTTGCCTCCTCGGACATAAACATTTGACTAATTAAACAAGGAGTTCATCCATATTAACCGTTATTCAATTCACTAAAATCTAGTTCTTCGACCTATTCTCTACAAATTTATTGTACTGGGCTCACTAGGCCAAGGTCTCATACATTTTGGGCTTAGGCTGCAAACTGTGACTCTACAATATTTATGTTTTACTACAATATTGTTGAATGCTTTGAAAATAAATTTTCTTAAATCATATTTTATATAATAATAAAAATTCTCATAGAATTGTTTTCCAAATATTGAATGAAATTGCTCTATTAATCTAAATTTCTAAGGTTGGAATAGTCAAGATCTTCTAGACATTTCTAGGAAACTAATTTATTATATTACATGTAGATTTATTTTTAAAATTGATTAAATAATTTTGAAATTTATAAATTTAAATTCAAAGTATAAAATATTTTCATATCCTAAAATTTCAAAAATTCAAGTTGTTTGGTTCTAAATATGTTGTATGTTGGCATACTGAGAACAAAAACTTTTTAAGGATTAGATCTTAGGGTCTTTGAAGTATTTTAGACATTGTTTAAGTTGATACAAGTCAAGATTCAAGAACATATAAGTTGCAGAAATTAGAATTCAAAATCTATCAAGTTCAACCAATCGAGAGAAGCCTTTGATTGATCGAACTGCGAATTTGCAAAATTTTAAATAAGGCCTAACAGCCCGCAAAACGTTTAGGGTTTGAGTCTAACACTACTAGGTATAAAAGAAAAACCCTAATATATGTTTTTCAAGTCTTGAGAGTTACTCCTGTGAGATTTGTGAAGTTTTGTACCTTCTAACTCTATCAAGCACCTACCGGAAATCAAATTCATATTGCTAGTACTGATGGAGTAAAGTTGCAGTCAAGCATTCAACTATCAAGTGTACTAAAGATCAAGACATGATAGGTGGTTCATGTGAAAACAGATTCATATCAAAGAAGTCTGAGGAGTTCAGAGCCTAATTTGGTAATTGTGTTAAATGTATTACGAATTGGTATTCTTGACAATTGTTGATACCCATTTTCGCGACACATTCTCTATAAGCCCAACTCAATCAAGCCCGACCTCATTATAGGCCCAATTCATGTATTATATTATTTTTTTATTATTTTAAGCATGACCCAAGCCCATGCAATATATTGGGGAAATTGAGGGAGTGTGATTTAGAGGGTATAGGTCGATTCCTTTTAGACTTTTTGCATGAGCCTAGCTTATGCGTGCTACCAAGTGAGCAAGGGATACTAGTAGCACCTCTAGCTCATGAAGGAGGTTTTGTACTCGAAATTTCCACCCTAAAAGAGCCTTTATTCTCTGGTTAACTGTGGTTCAACTTTTCTCCTCTACCATTTTTTTCCTAAAACATAGCTAGACACTAAAACTGAGCAATCTAGTCCATTGTAGCTAACATTTGCATCTGCTAAAACCCTGCAATGACCAGAAGTAGTAGCTATTTAGAGCAAATAACTTTATTTCCCAAATTATGCAAAAAACAAGGCATTCCTATTACCCAATTAAATCAAATCTGACCATAACCTCTTTGATTGATACCTTAGGGTTCAAAGCCTCCTCTATTGACCAAAAATAGTTACCGAGAGCACTCCAAGCTCAATACAAAAGGCCCCAATCAAATTCAAAAGGAACCAACCACGTTTTTCCCATAAAACTGAAACTTGAGAGTAAAAGCCCGCTGAGCCAGGAAACATTCTCACAATTCTAAATTTTAGGGGTGAAAATATGGGTACAGAGGAACCTTCTCTCTCTTTCTCCCAACCTCTCTCAATTTTCTCTTCTCACTGACTGTGGGTCGAAATTTTAGACATGTTATATTTTTATGCTTTTTCTACACTTTTATTAAGCCCATTCAGCCAGCTAACATTCTTCCTCCTTATACGCATGTATTTTATTCTAACTGATTAACTCTATAGTAAGGCCGTCATCTTAGGTTCTTAGAATGAATCTGTCACTTGTAGGTAGTCAGATGTCAAGTGACGCGATGAGTGAACAGTTGTCAGTCTGCGAAGGAGCAGGCTACGACGAGGTATTTGGTTCAGGTCATGAGTCCGAGCGCTTTTTAGGGTCATTGAGAAGGAAACATCAGCCCAGTCTCCTAACAATGATGTCGAGAGTTATGTTGAGGGGAATGAGGAGGAAGTAATAGATAAGGATGAAAGAGAGGAAGAAAGTGACGGGGATGAGGATGAAGGTGACGAGGAGTCCTATAAGGGGACCTTAGGGGGTCCTGGAGATAACCGTCCCTTCATTCTTCCCGAGAATTGGTCCGTCAATAAATTTCTTCCCAAAATGAGTGATAGGGTCTTTAAGGAGTTGCGTACTCGTTTCCAGATTCTAGACCATATCCCACTCCATCTCCTTAGAAAAATGAAAGATGCTATTCGGGGAGGACTGCACATGTCGGCATGTACGATGCCATGCTTGCTGTGGGGCTAAGATTACCATTGACGGCCTTGCACCATCAGTTGGCTGATTTCATGGGACTATCCGTCAACCAGATTGCCCCGAATGCCTAGAGGATCTTTATAAGCGCTAAGATCCTGTGGGGCCGTATAAGCGGTGGGAACCATCAGCTTACGTTGGACAAGTTCTTCTATTGATATAAACCCCAGCACATCATCTCTTCTATTGAGACTTGTGTCTGATATGCCAGATTCCAACAAGAACTGGAAAAGTAGATACTTTTTTATTAAATGGACAGACTGGGTATGTGTCCAAAGGAATCGGTTACAATGCCCCATGGCTTTGATAACACCTGGGGAATGGTTAAGGACTCAGGTCTAGCACCGACAGTTTTTATTTGTTTTTGACCTCGTCAGCTTTTTACTCATTCATTTTCAAAGTTCTTTAACGTCGTCATCTTGTTTTATGTTGTAGCCAACATTCGTCCTCACATAACTGACAAGCAAGAGGCATTCATCTGTCGGGTTCTTCACATCCCTTTTGAGCAACGAAAGTGTAGGGATTTAATCACCCTTGACACTCTCCACTCGTACTATAGGGGTTCGGAACCGACACTTGAAACTTGCAAATTAGATGAATACTCTTGCTGTCGTAAGTAGATTTTTAGTCCTCCTCATCAATTTACTCTTTCCGTCCGCTTTGCTAACCCGCGTTAGTTGTTTCTTGCAGAGATGGAGGCTGCTAGGCAAAGGGTGAGGGATGCCGCTGCCCGCAAGAAGGAGGAAGAGAGGAAGGCCAAAGGAAAGGATGGGACTTCCTCATCAGCCCACAAAGGCATTACTAAAGGCTCAGCAAAGAGGAAAGGTGACAGGAAGGACGAACATCCTCTAAAAAAGACAACCGTCACTCTTGGGGATGTACACCCCAAAAAGAAGTCTCCCCCCAAATCGGTCTGTGGTGCGAGGAAGGGAATGATGACTTCTTCTGGTCCTATCACTGAGGGACCTCGTTGCTTGCTTACCCACAAGGACAATGCCATCGAGGAAGTAGGGTCCCTTATAAAGCCGACCAATCCCTGTGCCCAGCTAGGGACGGAGGAATTAGGGGCGTCAGCTCTTTTCGACCTCATCCGGGTAAGCTTACTTTCTTGGCTAATTTGGTCCCGTCTCTTATTGACTGACAACTGTATCTTTTTCAGGCCTTGGTACGTGTTAAGGCATTTCAAGACCGGTGTGTTAACAAAGAGTGGGTTGTTATCAGGTTAGGAAGCATAATACAAACTTAATGAATGAGTAGGAGCAATATAAGGATGCCGTCCGCATTCTAAATGGTGAGCTGAAGAAGACAAGTGGGAAGTTGGAGGAGGCAGGCCATCATAAGGAAAAGTTGCAGGAAGAGTTGACGACCTTGCATGGGCAGGTAAAGAAGCCTAGGGCTAACGCCATTCTTGAGTTCAAGGCATCGCAATCATTCATCGATTCCTGTGCTGAGTATTATGGTTCTGGGTTTAATGACTGCCTTAAAATGGTGGTGTCCGCCTACCCAGACTTGGACTTATCCGAGATTACTATGGATGAACCCATGCTAACGACACCTAATGGCGACACCATCGTTGACGAGAATGTCGACCCAACTGGGTCAGATCCTCCTCCCAAGGACGATGGCTTTGTCCTAGCTCAACCTACCGCAAATCCTCTCGTCCCCTCTTCCAACCCGTCCATTGAGCTTTTAGACACAGAGGACCCTCCTACTCAGGACAAAGATGCCGAGACCCTTAACAACTGCTGCCTAATCTTAGCCATAATTTATTTTTGTGACTTGTATATTTCTCTTTAATTTTCAAACAATGTTTAAATGCCCTAGTGTTTTGTGGGCTTTATTTGTAAAGACTTCATTTTTATTTATGGTATCTTATGCCCGTTGTCATTAACATCGTCTAGTTTTCTACTAGTTGGTACCTGTATCTTTATTTCTCATGCTTGTATGCAAGGATAGTTTTGTTGTCGTATGTTTGTCTTCTTGCTTTAATGAATCTGTTTACATGTGAAACGAATCCGTCCACTTTATGGACTTAATGACTTTGTTTACTTTAGTTAGTAAGCTTGTCATCCACTTTATGGACTTAATGATGATTTTGTTTACTTTAGTTAGTAAACTTGTCCACTTTGTGGAGTCATCCACTTTATGGACTTAATGATGATTTTGTTTACTTTGGTTAGTAAACTCATCCACTTTGTGGAGTCGTCCACTTTATGGACTTAATGATGATTTTATTTACTTTAGTAGTAAACTCGTCCACTTTATGGAGTCGTCCACTTTATGGACTTGATGACAAACATGCCCACTTTGTGGACTTAGTAGTGAATTCGTCCATTTTGTGGACTCAATAATAAACCCGTCCACTTTGTGGGCTTAGAGAAAAACACATTAGTCATGCCTAAAAAACCTCATCTTATTATGATAAACCATTCATTCGTAGAAAAGTGGGTTTCTTAAAAATCCTACCCTTTGGGCCTGAAAAGTAATGTAGCAAAAAATTAAGGTAAACTGGAAAATTGAGAAGTGTAGCTAAAATTAACTAAAGTAAACTGAAAATGAAAAGTGTTGCTCTCCACGCTATCATCTCTACTGGTAGTACTTCCATAGGTGCTTGGTGTTCCACGAATGGTGTAGCTTCCAACCATCTAATGTCTGTAGGTGGTAGATGCCTTTTATTTGCCATGACGTAATCCTGTAAGGTCCTTCCCAGTTGGGGCCGAGCTTCCCTTGGGTAGGGTCTTTAGTGGTGCCCATTACCTTTCTCAAAACGAGATCTCCAACTTGAAAATCTTTATGTCTGGCCTAGGAGTTGTAGTGCTTGGCTATAAGGTCTTGGTACCGTGCAATTCTTTGTTCGGCTGTCGCCCTGACTTCATCCAGTAGATCGAGCTGTAGACGTATAGCCTCGTCTTTTTTGCTTTCATCGTGGTTGCCCACCCTATAGCTTGTGAGTTCGACCTCTGCTGGAATAACCGCTTCATTCCCGTATGTTAGCCGAAATGGCGTCTTTCTGGTAGGTGTTCTTGTTGTTGTCTTGTACGCCCATAGTATGCTTGGCAGCTCTTCAAGCCATATACCCTTTGCCCTCTCGAGCCGAGTCTTGATAATTTTGAGCAAGGATCGATTCGTGACTTCAGCTTGTCCATTAGCTTGAGGGTGGGCGGGGGAAGAGTAGTGATTTCTGATCCCTAACTGTGAGCAAAAATCCCGAAAGGAGTCGTTGTCGAATTGCTTCCCGTTATCTGAGACTAAGGCTCTAGGGATCCCAAACCTGCATATGATGTATCTCCAGACGAAACTTCGAACATTCTTTTCCGTGATAGTGGCCAAGGCTTCAACTTCCACCCATTTTGTGAAGTAGTCTATGCACACTATGAGGAACTTTAGTTGCCGTACCGCTATTAGGAATGGCCCCATGATATCTAATCCCCACTAAGCGAACAACTATGGGGCTGTCATTAGGGTTAACTCTTTGGATGGCTGTCTAATGACATTGTTGAACCTTTGACACTTGTTGCAAGTTTTGACATAATTCTGAGCATCCTTCTGCATGGTGGGCCAGTAGTACCCTGCTCGAGTGAGTTTGTGTACCAACAATCGCGACCCTGAGTGATTCCCCTAGAACCCTTCATGGACTTCTCTCATAACGTAATCCGCTTCTTCAGGAAACAAACACCTTAGGTATGGGCGAGAGAAACCTCTTTTGTATAAAACGTCCTTTATTAAAACGAATCGTGCTGCTTGGACCTTCAGCTTTCTTGCAGCCTCTTTTCTGTCTAGTAAGACTCCATTTTTCAAGTAGGAGACTAATGGTGTGGTCCAGTCATCCACAAAACCTATCTCCTGCACATTGATGGAATCTATTAGTGGAGTAAGCTGAACAAAAGAAAGTATATTATCAAGGGTGACCATATGTTCTGCAGAGACAGCTTTGGCAAGGCGGTCGGCTTGCTCATTCTCTCCTCTAGGGATTTGGATGATCTTGGCCAGTAGGTTGTCCACCCTTCTCCTTACTTGCTCTAGGTACTTCTTCATCCTTTCTCCCTTGCATTTGTAGTCCCCGTTCACTTGATTGGTGACAACTTGAGAGTCACAATAAAGAACTATGCTTGCAACCCCTACCGCTTTGGCGAGATCGAGTCCTACTACCAAAACTTCGTACTCAGCTTCATTATTAGTGGTAAGGAAGTCAAGACAGACCATACACCCAATCTTGTCCCCTTCAGGAGAAAGAAGTACGATGCCTGCTTCACCAACTTGTTTATTAGATGATCCATCTGTATGTATGCTCCACCGAGGACACTCATCTGCCCCCTTGCCTTCCCCGTTGGTGAACTCTGCTATGAAATCAGCAACGACCTGTCCTTTAATGGCGGTTTGCGGGCGGTACTAGATATCAAACTCACTCATCTCTATAGCCCAGAATGCCAATCACCCGACAACTTCAGGGTTGCTTATCGCCTGCCATAACAGTTTGTCGGTTAAAATGATCACCGTATGGGCTTGGAAGTATGGTTTGAGTTTGTGGGCTGCCGTAACCAAAGCGAAGGTGAGTTTTTCCATTGGCGGGTACCTTTTCTTTGCACCACGAAGTGCTTGGCAGGCGTAGTACATGGGTTTTTGAACCTTGTCTTCTTCCCTAATTAGGGCTGCACTGACGGCCGCTGGAGAGATAGCCAAATAAAGGAAAAGTTCTTCCCCAAGTTGTGAAGGACTCAGTAGTGGTGGGGAAGAGAGGTAGGTCTTTAGATCCTCGAACGCCTGTTGACACTCGGCCATCCATTCAAAAGAATTTTTCAGCGTGCGGAAAAAGGGTAGACACTTATCCATTGCTCTCAACACGAATCTGTTCAACGCTGCTACTTTGCTATTAAGGCTTTGCACTTCTTTCGCGTTCCCTAGAGGTGCCATTTCTATTTTGGCCCGGATCTTATTAGGGTTGGTTTCAATACCCCTTTGAGACACTATGAATCCTAGGAACTTTCCGACTGTTACCCCGAAGGCACACTTACTCGGATTGAGTTTCATGTTGTAAGAGCGAAGGGTGTCGAATGTTTCCTTGAGATCCTCCAGATGGTCATCCTCCCTTCGGCTTTTTACCAGCATGTCGTCGACATAGACTTGGACATTCCTCTCGATCTGGTTTGCGAACATCCTGTTCATGAGCCTTTGATACGTTGTGTCTGTGTTCTTAAAGCCGAATGACATCACTTTGTAGCAAAATAGGTCTTGGCTCGTAACAAATGAAGTCTTCTCCTGGTCCGATTCATCCATCCAGATCTAATTATAATCTGAAAAGGCGTCCATGAAGCTCAGTAGTTAGTGTTGAGCCGTAGAGTCTACTAGTACATCGACTTGAGGGAAAGAGTAGCTATCCTTGGGGCATGCTTTGTTCAGGTTCGTAAAGTCTACACACATCCTCCATTTCCCCTTGGATTTCTTGACCGTCACCACGTTTGCCAACTAGTCGGGGTAATGTACTTCCCTGATAAAGCCTGCCTCTTGCAATTTGCCGACTTCTTCTGCTATCGCTCAGTCTCGTTCTTGGGCGAACACTCGCTTCTTCTGACATATGGGTGGAAAAGAAGGTAATACATTCAGCCTATGTACCATGATCGAGGGGTCAATTCTTGGCATGTCCTCATGACTCCAAGCAAATACGTCCTGGTTTGCTCTAAGAAAAGTTGTGAGCGCTTGGCGAACCGCCTGGCTGGCGAGGGTGCCGATCCTTGTGGTTCAATCTAGTCTAGAATAGTTGAGGGGTATCTCTTCAAGTCTTTCTACTAGTTCCGCCATTGTCCATTGCTCTTCTATATTCATGGTCTGTAGATGGTCGTCCATCTCTAGCATCGCAATATAGCATTCGCACACAGCTAGCTAATCTCCTCGTAACTCCCCTACTCCATACTCAGTAGGGAATTTGATCATCAAGTGGTAGGTTGAAGTTACAGCTTTCCACGAGTTAAGGGTAGGTCGTCCTATGATGGCGTTGTAGGCGGAGGAGCAATCGACAACGAGGAATGTCACATCCTTAATGATTTGCTAAGGATAATCTCCAATTGTTACAAGCAATGTAACCGCACCGAGGGGGCATACTTTTGTTCCTCCAAATCCAACAAGTGGAGCGTTGGTTGGGACTAGATGTTCTCTATTAATCCGCATTTATTGGAACATCGAATAATAGAGAATGTCTACGGAGCTTCCTTTGTCGACCAAGACCCGGTGTGTGTTATAGTCCCCTATCTGGATGCTAACGACGAGTGCATTATCATGCAGGTGGTGAAGACGTCAAGCATCCTCTTCTAAAAAGCCAATAATGGGGTTGTCGATTCGCATCATCTTCAAGACAACACCCGTTAGCTAAACATTCTGAACCATTCTAAGGTAAGTCTTTCGAGCCTTTTTGGACGAATCAGTAGTCGCCATGCCTCCCACAATCATTCTTATGTCACCTAGGGGTGGCCTTGGGCGCTCGTTGTCCTGTCGGGGAACTTGCTCTTAGGGTGGATCTGCTCTCTCTTTACTAACGAACTTCTGTAATTTCTCTTGCCTAATGAAGGCTTCGATCTACTATTTCAAGTCGTAACAGTCGGTTGTGTCATGACCGTGGTCACAGTGGAAACGATAGTATTTGTCTCTGGACCACTTATTGGGATCTCCCTTCAGCTTGCCGGGGAAGGTTAGGGCTCCCTCGTCCTTGATTTGCATCAGGACTTGGTCGATCAGGGCAGTTAGTGGGGTAAAGCTTGTGAACTTCCCCGCGGGGGGTTTTGAACACCTATCATCCCTCCATTCTCCCGTTCTCGCCATCTTCCGCCCTCTATCTTGCCGTGTGTTCTTTTGTCTTTCTCTCTTCTTGGGCCTCTCCTTTCGGGCCAAAAGCGCGTCTTCAGCATTCATGTATATGGTCGCCCTGTAAAGCACATCTGACATAGTCTTTGGGTCATTCTTATATAATGAAAATAGAAACTTACCCTTTCGTAGCACATTGGTGAAGGCTGCTACAACTATCTTATCATCAGCCTCCTCGATTGAAAGTGCTTCTTTGTTAAAGCGAGCTATGTAAGATCTCAACGTCTCATCCTCTCATTGTTTGATGCTCATCAAACACGCAGTGGATTTCTTATACCTATGTCCCCCAATAAAATGTGGTGCAAATTGGGCGCTTTGCTCCTTGAAAATCCTGATGAAGTTAGACGTCAACCTACTGAACCAAATTCTCGCCGGCCCCTTCAGCATCGTAGGGAAGGCCCTACACATGATCTCGTCTGCTACCCCTTGAAGGTACATCAGGGTCTTGAAGGATTCCAACTGATCTAGAGGGTCCTTAACTCCGTCGTAGCTTTCTATCTGCAGCATGCAAAACTTTGGCAGTAAGGGGAATGAATTGACAGATGTGGTGAATGGTGAATCAGTTCGGCGGACCAAATCGTCGAGGTCGCTGGACACTCTCCCTCTAAGAGCGTTCATCATAAAGTCCATTCGTTCTTTCATTATCTGCATCTCTCCGACAATGTGGGGTGGAGCTGTATCAGTGATGGATGGACGGCTCATGTCCTGTCATTCTGGTCTACTAGGGACATTGCAACCTTCCGACCCTTCTTGGTTCCTTCTCTCAGCGCTAGTACCTTTTTGGTCTTCCTCTTGGGTACCCATCGCCGCGTTCTTTCGTTGTAGCTGTTCCTCTAGGTCTTGATTTTATTTGGTGAGGCGCTCCACTGCTGCTGTGAGGGTTTGGACATGTCTCTTCAAGGTAGTGGGTCGCGGCTCGTTTCCCTAAACGTTATTGGTTGTTGCCATTGAGCGAGTAAGTACCATGCAACTCTTTGTTCGGGAAGCAATAGTATGGCTTACAAGTCGCTAAGACTCTTCCCATAGACGACGCCAACTGATGATGCCAAAAAATCAACAATAAGTTACACGGTCCTCACGTGCTTAAAATAATATATGCACAACACAAAAAAGAGAAAACCTAACAAAGAGCACCGGTGTGGTGCCAGCCAAGTACCCTCCAAAAGTCAAGTCAGAACTTTTCACAACTCTAGAGTGCCAGAGTGGGATAAATTATGAATACCTTGATTTGTGGGGTTCTTGGGTTTTTATAGTGGTAGGGGATCAACCTCCTTTCCTTGGGCTAGAAGTCTTTTCCTTATAGGAGTCTTCATGAGTGTATTTGGTGGAACCCTTTCCTTGTAGGAGTCCTTTTGAGTAGCGCTAAACGTGAAACGCAAGATATTTCCTTATATATGCAACCATGGGGACCAAGCTAAGCTACGTCAGGGTTGTCAGCTCCACCTAATCCCTTCAGCTTTTTTATCGTCAGCGACCCATACCCTTTACCTAAGATCATCCCGTCAACTCTGAGGTGCGCTACGTGAACTCTTTCACCTCGCCGCTTTGCAATGTATCCTGACGGGTTTAATTAGAGTATCATTTTATACCTTTTCAAAGGCGAGTACTATATTTGTAATTTTTCCCCTTATCAATACTTTTTTTAATACCCTTCTCAATGTTCAACTGAAGAGCCACCTTTGCGAGGAGTTATCAGCTATGTCGCCAACACCGTTGGATTACATAAATTTTCTTTTTTAAATGTTTTTAACATATATATCAAAATTTTGTGATACTCGAAACGAGTTATATGTAAGAATGATACAAAGCAATGTTTCAACATCTCGAATATATACAGTACCCCCATCCCAAACAAAAAATTATTATACAGAGGAATTTTTAAGAGCAACCCCTTGAAATTGCCAAAGGCCGCCTAGAGTATTACTAGACTATGAGGTATATAAGACTAATGGGCTGGCTGGTGGCCTATTTTAAAATTAAGCAGTGAAGGTCCACTAACCTAAATCGCAGAGCACCGCCCTTTATTTGTCTTTTTTGGAAAATCGAATACCTGTCCGTTTGCGTAAGCATGGGACTAAAAAACCAAAGTCTTCATCTTTATCCAAAGTGTTATCTTCCACAAGAAAATGAATAGTCAATTTGTACGAGTCCACCTCCTTAATTGCTAAGGCTTCCTTTGCCGTGGGGTCAGGGTTCACTTTTCAAGTCATTTCTCTTAATCTCATTCGATCAAATAAAATAATAATAATAACTCTACCTATTGAATTAACAAATCTCTATATAAAAATAAAAAAAATAAAAAAATAAAAAAAATAAAAAAATAAAAAATGTTAAAGTTATTACAAGTTTTTTTATATATAAAGTTTACAAAATGATTGGTAATAAATAATTAAATAGTTTTTTTTTTAATTGGTGATATATTAGTTTGTAAGCTCAATATAATAAAATTTGTAGTAACTGTAACGTTCAAGTGGAATTGTAATTGGAAATACGATGCTCAGATTGGAATTGGAATGATTAACCAAGACATATTCAGGTGCAGCTATAATAGAAATATGGTGCTCGGCCTGGAATTGGAATATGGTGCTCAGCCTTAGTTCTCATGATTAATAAGGGAGAGTAATGTTAGTGATATAAAAAATTGAACAAATAATAAAAAAATTCACAACAATTTTTCGCAATGATTAAATTGATCAATTTTTACTGATTTTTATCTTAATCACAAACATCATTTTTCTACTTATTACTATCGCGTAAAAGATGCATCTGAATAAATTGTTGTCAAACAATTTTTGAGTTTAAAATAAACGTTTGTAAAAAAGTTATAAGAAATTATTGTTGTGAAACGGAGTTTAAATTTTAAAAACCCGCCTTTAAGCTCTTAAAATGCTTAACCAAAAGGACTCATGAACTGTTGGGAAATTTTGTGTCCATAGAATTATATTTATATATATATATATATAAAGAATAATGCTAGGAATATAAATTATTTTACAAACTACTGATGAATAATTATTAATAAAAAAAATGATATTAATAATGGATCCAAATAAAAATCAATAATAAAATGACTATATCGATATTTTATAAAAATATTATACAATAATTTGTAAATATAGCGTTACTTATAAAGAAAAGCAATGCGTAGTACGCATAAAATTTGCTATTAATACCACCTATGCACCAATCATGTTATACCACGACAACCAAAGTACACACAGAACTTGCCATTATTTCCAATTATGCACCAATCACATTATACCACATCAACAACTTGACGTCACAAGACTTAGCGAATAAGAATGTATTTGTCAACCCTCATGACTCACGAGTACAATAAAAAGACCAAAAATATAAGCAGAAGTGCAGAGACTAGCAGAGAAACAAAGGCAGAGACTACAGTTGCAGACATAAAGAGAGTGAGTGAGCCCAGAAAAACACAAAGACATGGCAAACGGCGACGTTGACAACGTTTCTCATGATCTAATTTCGCTTCTCTCGTCCGAGGAGAGGGACTATCTAATCCGCAACAACGGCGATCAGGTATTATTTACTATATATAGTAGTGACAACACAGTATTTCCTGTGTGAAACAACAAAATGATGTTTGTTTGTTTGTTTTTTTTTTTTTTTTTGTTTTTTTTTTTTTTTTTATTTAATACGGTAAAATTAGACCATTATTCTGTTAATATAGGATCATCATTTTTTTTTTCTTGAAATAAAACACATAACTAGAGAAATAGAATCCTAATTTTAAACTTTTTTTTTTTTTTTTGGAGGGATGGTCTTTTCAAAATCAACAATTTTAAGGACTAATTTTTTACCTAAGTCGTCAACTTATGATGCAAACAACATTATTTTCACATGGATTTCACTACTTATACTGTGAGAAATACTATGATCACAACACAGAACAAATTTTAATGATTGGGGTAAAAAAGTAATCTCAGTGATACTATATATATTATGTATTAATCACAATATGACATATTGGTTGTGTGTTTGTAGACTTATTGTTTCAAACTAGATATTTAGTCGGCTCATATTATCTAAGAATTTTAGTCCATTAAATATTTATGCAAGTACCTACTTCAATTAATTATCTGATCGTTTAAGATTTGCAAGAAGATTTGACTATGACCTTATATATGCTGGAGCTAGATCAAAATGAATTTTGCTTTTCTTAATCATATATTGACCATTGAAAAGGGCTTGGATTTAAGATCTCCTATGTGTTAAATTGTTAAAAAAATTAAATTTATCATTTCCTATCCGTTTAAACTTGTAAGGATAAGTAGTAATTTATCATTGCGTGCATGACTCCTTTAACTTACTAATTTTGGGGGAAAAAAGAGAAGAATCATATTTATCTTTTATGTTTTTTCATAGGTTAAAATCAGTAATTTGATAGGAAAGACAGTGGGGTTGTATTTCTCTGGCTCATGGTGCGGTCCATGTTGCCATTTCACTCCAAACTTGGTGGAGGTTTATGAAGAGCTCTTGCCTAAAGGTGACTTTGAAGTGGTCTTCATCTCTTCTGATAGGAATGATGAGTCATTCAATGGCTACTTGGCCAAGATGCCTTGGCTTGCTATTCCATTTTCAGATTCAGAGACCCGGAAACGCCTCAAGGAATTGTTCAAAGTGAGGGGCATCCCTAACCTTATCTTTCTTGATGCCAATGGGAAGGTTGTGACTAATCAAGGGGTCAGAATCATTGGGGATTACGGAGTGGATGGTTATCCATTTACTTCAGAAAGAATCAATTTCTTGAAAGAGGAAGAAGAGAATGCCAAGAAGAATCAGTCTTTGAGTACTATTTTGGTTCATGGCTCCCGCAGTCATTTAGTTTCCAGTGATGGAAATGAGGTATACATTGATAGCTCTGCTCTGGTCCTGTTCTTCTAAATATGTGAATGACATAATTACTAGTTGTTAATGTTATTTGTTGGCAGGTTCCTATACCTGAGCTTGAAGGCAAAACAGTTGGCTTGTATTTTTCAATAAAAAGGCTATGCCTTGATTTTACTCCGAAACTTGTGGAGATTTATAAGAAACTCAAGGAGAGAGGAGAAAGTTTTGAGATTGTGTTGATATCTCTGGACGATGAAGAAAATGATTTCAAAGAAGGGTTCAATACAATGCCGTGGTTGGCGGTGCCATTTAAGGACAAGTGCTGCGAAAAGCTTGCTCGTTACTTTGACCTTGAAAGTCTTCCTACTATAGTTGTAATTGGGCCAGATGGAAAGACATTAAACCCAAATGTGGCTGAACTCATTGAGGAGCATGGAATTGAAGCTTACCCTTTTACTCCAGAGAAGCTTGCTGAGCTTGCTGAGATTGAGAAGGCTAGACTTGAAGCACAGACGCTAGAAACACTTTTAGTTTCTGAGGAAAGTGATTTTGTGATAGACAAAAGTGGTTCGAAGGTACAATTCTTGTTGATTGGTAAAAAATTTTAATCCTTGTTGCTATCAATTGAAATTCAAATCCTAGAAGTTTGATGAACATTGATATATGAATAGTACCAATAAGTGAATTGTCATAAATTAATTTTGAATTATGTATCTGGTTAGGTCCTGGTGTCTGAACTAGTTGGAAAGAACATTCTGCTCTATTTTTCAGCGCACTGGTGCCCCCCATGTCGCGCATTCCTGCCTAAGCTTGTGAAAGCATACAATGAGATCAAAGAAAAGGACAACGCATTTGAAATCATATTCATCTCAAGTGACCGTGATCAATCCTCGTTCGATGAATTCTTTGCAGGCATGCCTTGGTTAGCCCTCCCATTTGGTGATAAGAGGAAGTCATTTTTGGCACGCAAGTTCAAAATTCAAGGCATTCCTGCAGCTGTAGCTATCGGCCCCAATGGCAGGACAGTCACTAAGGAAGCCCGGCAGCTCATAACAGCTCATGGTGCAGATGCTTATCCATTCACTGAAGACCATCTGAAGCAATTGGCAGAAAAGGCTGAGGAAGTGGCAAAGGAAGATGAGAAGAAAGCAAAGGAGGGATCTGCTTGCGATGGAGGTCACTGCCGTAAAGCTTGAGAGCATTCAATGATAAAATATGCGTATGGGTTACATACTGTTGGTGATTACTTAGGTACTACGTTATTGTAAATTTTTGTTCTTTGTTAGTGTGTCTTGTGTGTAATTAAGTGTGGCCAAGTGAAATATGAGCGTCATGGCTTCAAAGTACTATTGTATAAATATGGTGTGATAAGACTGAAGCTGCAATGTTAGTGTTCTTGTTCTATGTGATAAATAAAAACCACTGGTGTTAAGTTTTTGTGACTTTGAACCTTGAAGTTTTGTTTCCTGAGATAAATATCCCTCAAAGAATTAGACCGAGTATTTCTTACTGTCACTATATGATTCATTCGTTGCATTGAACCTAATTCTAATATTTGGGGAAGATAAAGCTGAGGAGGATGTTGCAACATAAAACAATTGGATTGGTGGAAGATATTAAGGGTGTTTTAGAACAATTTATGTAAATTTATATTATTGGTACACTTTTAGTGGTTAAAATTTGAGGTTGTTTTATTTTGGCCCTTTTCCTTTCACAATTTTTATTTTATCTCGTTATCTTTAATTTTGTTTTTATATTAGCTCTGTCATCCATTTCTGCTAGTAATTTAATTGTACATTTTTTTTTCTGCCTATAATTATGAAATTCTTGCATTTTATAACATTTTAGAGACAATATTCTATGAAATAGTTAAACATAAAGGGTATTTAATGGTAAGATTACTAACGAATTAAATATAAAAACAAAATGAAACATGAATGATCAAAATTAAAATTGTGAAATGTAAAAAGTCAAGATGAAAACAGCTTCAAAATTTAAGGACAAAAAGTATATTTTAGTCATTATGTTATTATTAACTCATATCAAACATGAATAAAGTAATGAGTTTAGAAAAAAAAAATCATATAAATAATAATACAAAGGCTTTTGATAACAGGTCTGATCGGACTTCTGTTGAAGATGAATTTATTGGATAACACTACATTGAGAAGCAACATAAGCAAATAAACAAACATTTCTTTAACTGATTTTTTTTTTTTTTTTCCTCAAAAAGAAGAAAAAAAAAAACATTTCTTTAATTTATTGAAGTGCAATTGCACCAAAAAAGTGGATTGAAGGCACACCACACTCATTAATTGGACCTTAATATATGGGCAAAAACTTAGGTGTAGTTCTTTAGATTCCTCTCTTAAGATACTGCCATATGAATTTTTTCTCATGAATGAAAGTTTATTTTTTAGTTAAGTCTCTATATGGCTGAATCCTAAAAAGAGAACCTAAAGAATAGCACCTAAAGTACTGTACCTATGTTTTATCCTTAATATAAAAGTAAATAATAGATAGTGGGAGAGATTGTCATCAGGGAAGACAATCTCGTACCGTACCGTACCGGCCAGTATTTACCGTGCCGGAACCTTTGCCGGTACAAAAACACTAACATTTCGTATCGGTTTAAATACCGGACGTACTGGAGCTATTTCGACCATACCGCAATATATACCGGATTCCGGCTGGTTAATGGATACCGAACCGGAACAAAATTACACACAAAATGCTTCTTTCCCTCCCCTCACGCCAGTCATACTTTCTACCTCCCTTCATTTCTACCTCTTCTTTACACTAACGATGAAGTCATGCTATTTGGTGGAGAGTGGCAGCACCAATAAATATCCAGCAAGCTTTGAGTCCTTGAGAAGGGGTTGAAGGTCTGAAGCTTTAAGAGAAAGAGAGAGTCTCAGGTGAAAGATAGAGAGAGTCAGGGACGGAGCCAGAACTTGAAGTTAGGGGGGGCAAAAGTATAAACAAAATTTTTTTTTGAAACTCTAAATAAATATTCATTTTATAAACTATCAGTAAAGAAAAATACACAAAATTATTGTTTTTTAAGATATTACAATGCAATTACTTATGAAAATAAGACATTAAATTTTCCTCAACATTAGTAGTTAGTAATGTTGCACCACTATTATTAGCTTCTAAATCATTTGAAGTTTTTTTTTTGAAAAAATCAAATATGATAGTGGATTTTTTTATAATTTACAAATAAAATATAATTTGAAATTATCATTTTATTATATGGTCAATAATTTATAATCATTTCACACAATAAACAAATACCATGCACACAAGTAATCAACAAATAACCAAACAAATTTTAAAGTGATAAATAATCTCTTTAATTATTTACCTAAAAAAAAATATCTTTCAAATTTTTTTAGAAGACACTAATAGACAACAACACTACCAAACAAAACTACAAATTTACACTAAAGTGAACAGAACTGTCTGAATGGGATTGTATTGTTTTCCATAGTTCACAGTGGTTAATCATAGACAAGACACCACCTGTATCCTGACCACCATTTATTATAATATATATATATATATATATAAAAGAAAGAGAAAGATTAAAGATGGACAAGTCAGAGTCTACCTTTCTCCCTTTGACTCTTTTTTTTTTCCAGTCTCTTCTTCTATTTTCGGATGTGGTGGAGTCTCTCAACTCTGCTTCTCTTTCAATTTTCTTCACAACACTGTCAACACATATGATTAAATCTAAGTTAATCAACCAACTATCCAAGCAGTAGAGATTCAGATATGAGAGAGGGATAAAATGTTTACCAGGTTTGGGGCCTTTGGGCGGTGCTGATTGCTGCGGTGGACTAGTGGTGGCCAGTGGTGTCAGGTGCACTGTTCTGCCTTTGCTTCTGCTACATGGCTGTTCTGCTGCAGTGCCGCTGCCCAAGTCCTCAATTTTGAGGTCTTCACTCTTTTGCCGTAAGTTAGGTTTTAGGTTTTTTTTTTTTTTTTTTTGGTAGTGGCTTAGAAATCCCCTGTTTTTTCCCTTTTTATTATATGTGTATCTTGCCTTAAGTTGGCTTAGAAATCCCCTTCTAGTTAGAATCCGCTTTGAGGTTTTTTTTTTTTTTTTGGGCTTGTGATTATTTTTTTTGGGATGTTGTTTAGGCTTAATTTTTGTTATTGAGATAATATTTATAGCTTTTAAAAATATCAATAATAATGTTGAGGGGGCAAAGATCAATTTTATTGAAACAAATTGCTAAAAATAATAGGTTATATATATAGTAAAAATTAGATAATAAAAAAAAAAAATCTGGGGGGGGCCACTGCCCCCCCAGGTCCAACAATAGCTCCGTCCCTGGAGAGAGTTGTGATGGAGGTGAAAGAGTCTTGGAAAATAAAGAAATGTTTGATAGTGAAGTGATAAGTTTAATCATGTGAAGAGGGCTTGTTGGAAATTATAATGACATGTAGGTTGTATTTGTAGGTCTTAGGCATGTGATGTGGATCAGAAAAAGAAAAAGAAATTAATAGAGGTGGGAGGCAACTGGCAAGAGGCATCAAGCATATGTTTGGTTTTATCACCCACCATTTTAATTTTTCTAATTATTTAATCGTTTTCTACTAAACCCCTTTCACGTAATATCTCATTTCTCACCTACTACCCTTTTTTTTAATTATCTTTTTTTGTCTTATACTTTTATCTCTTTTCATTTTTTTTTTATTTTTAATTTACTTATAAGCTTAACAAGTTTAATTGCTTAACAAATTAACTTTTACCAAATAATTAAAGTTATAAATATACAAATAATATTTATTTAATTATTTTTAAAATGTATACAAATAATATATATATATATATATATATGTAAGGACTGAGTTTGAGCACTTCTACTGTACGTGAGTAGAATCAGGCCCAACTAGCCCAATACAATGAATTTGTAGAGAGTGGGTTCAAGAACTAAGCTTTAGTGAGGATTACAACAACTAGACATGATTGTAAGTAGATTGAATAACAAGTACGTGGGGTAAAGTGTGAAACTTTGTCCTCGGGCTTGGTCCGAGGAACTAGTTGTTCTTATTACTTCTTCAGTGCTTGGTTACAAAGGTTTTTCCAAGATGATGCAAACTGCAACCATCTTCCCTATCTCCAGTTTTTCGATCCCCTTTCCTGGAGGGTTTCTTACATTATATATCCCCTTTAGTTGATCTTGGCCCTCCATTTGTTGATCATGCAGGTCGCTACTCGAATGCTTGTCCCATCTGCCGCCTTCCCAAACCTTCTGTGAGTTGCAGTAACCAAGGCAGTACTGCTCAGGGGTCATTTCCTCATTAACGCGGCCAAATCATTAGTTGTGGGCATTTAATGCGAAGGTGACAGCTTCTCCTGGAATTTCTCCTCCACCATGCTCCCATGGCTGACCCACTGTGTTAGTACTTTTTTCTTGGGATGCCTTGGGAGGCTGTCTTTAAAGGCATGCCGCTCTTCCTTCTTATGATCTCGGTTGGCTGAGGACAGAATTGTCCTCGACGATGTCTCTTGGCAATTTGGACTCTCTTTGTTCATCCTCGGGCGTTTCTTCCTCCTCGACATAGGTCTTGGGCTCTATATGAAGTGGGCTGGGGTTGCTGAGTTCTTTGACCCCACAATATCCCCTCAAAATCTTACTGTCCGGCTCCTCGGACGGAGAGGAGGATTTTAATGTCCTTGGGCTTTTGTCATGGCTTGTCAAGTCTCATCCTCCATTAGTGCCAGAGCCTTTTTGCTTGTCTAAGGCACGTTCCTGGCGCTTCGATATACGGGGCACGTCCTCATTAAATTCTGGCAGCTCTGTGCTCCCCACGTTAGACGGTGTGATGGTAATCCAACGATGGGGACTTCTTTAGCCTTTATGGGCGGGAAAACTTATATGATTATTTTAATTGGAGGTATAAATACCCATTTGAACCAATCTGTTTCTTTACTTTTACACTCAAGAGTTCTTACGCACATATCTTGAGTTCGGTCAAGTCTTTAGCCAAACTTACGTCTCTTTTCAACATAAAAAGCCTGTCCGAGGAGCTTTTCCTCACTTCTGTAAGTTTTCTCCTCTCTCTGATTCATATTTTCTTTCTTCTAAGTTTCTTTTCCTCTCATTCCTTTCTTTCCTTCGCCCCTCCTTAAGTCTTTTAGCCGTTCCTAAGGATGGGTAGATTTAAAAAGTTGGTTGAGTCTGAAGAGGCGATGGAGAAATTCATCGCTGATTATAGGATACTTAGTAACGTAGGTTTGAGGTACTGTAAAGAAGGCGAATGGCATTTTATGAGGCAAGGGGGCGAAGTAGTGATTCCCATGATCGCCTTCATAGAAGGGGGTATGAGAATCCCTATGGAGTCGGTGATAAGGGACTACTTTAGGCATTTCCGACTAGCTCCCACCCAGTGTACTGTCAATGTGTTTAGGATCTTGGGCTGTGTGGACGCCCTAAACGAGAAGATGGGGTTGAGGTTAACCCATCATGAAGTAAATTGGTGCTACAGCCTCCAACACCTTAAGGGTAAATCCTATTACATGAAAGCGAAGGATGACAAGGTTCAGCTCATTCAATGTCTCCCCGAGTCCAGCAAAGGGCTAAATAAGGACTTTCTCATCGTGTTAGTGGGGTGGCACGATGGCCATCCTTGTCCAACTGAGGAAGGGGCACCAGGTGGGGTATTCGGAGTAGGAGAAGGTTGACCCTTAGTATTGTCATAGTTTGCATTATTTGGCTGCTAATAGGGGTATGCCTTCTTTTTTGCAGATCCTCACGCCTTTGAACGACATTTTCACTTGGTCAACCAGGCAGATTTGGAGACCATCCTTAAAGCGGAGGTCTTTGTGAACGAAGTTGACAACCAGGTCAAAGCCACTCACAAGATCCTCGGGTACGATCCTATCCAAAAGTCATTCTCGGTTCTAAAGTACGTGATCAGAGCCAAAGATCCTCGGCTTCACAGAATCACCGTAGCGGAGCATGGGTTCTTGCTTCCCGAAGGATCTTCTGCTCAAAGAGGTGCCACGTTGGCAGGCTCCTCTTCGTCCCATCAAGCTGTAGAGGCTGAGGGAGTAAAAGCAGAAAGTGAAGAGCAGGTCGCTGAATTGGGCCAATCCGAGGACGAATTTGGTGCATTCGACCAAGTTGATCTGTCCAAGGATCCCTCTAGTGACTTGGGCGACCCCAGCTTGACCGAAGCGGATCTTCTAGGGACCTCTTCTCAGGAAGAAATGAGTTTTAAGAAGAAACCTCCCACCAGCCTTCTTGACCTAATTGAGGGCCAGCCGAGGAAGGATATGCTGGGGAAAAAACAACCCAAGCTTCCCCTTCATCCGCCTAAGCCTCAACCTGCCCAGACCAGGTCATCTTCCACCCTATCACAGCCATCGTCTCCACGGTCCAAACTTCCTCCTCCTCCTCAGCCCGCCAATCCAAAAAGGAAGAGGGCTTCCAAAGGTAAGAAGCCCATGGATGGGGGGAGATCCCACTCCTCTCAGGAGGAAGATGAAGCCCGACGAACTTCAAAGCAATTGAAGATTATGCACCAGGGCCCAGATAAGGAAGTCACCACACAGTCTGAGCCTCAGGCTTGGCTTCCTGCCCCAGTGTTCCATGAGGAGCCTCTAATGGACAACGCCTCCTTAAGGGACTTCAGAGGGGGTGAAGGCGCCTATGTGGCTGACGCGCTGGAGAGGTCTCTACTACTCCCCGCCGACATGGCCGAGTTGAGGGGTCTAAGGAGGCAAGAGGTCTTCCTCAGCATCAAGAGGTATTTGGGCATGGTAAGACTCCCAACATTTGTGATTCCGGTGATTCTTGTTCTTTGGTTCCCCACTCACCGTGTGCTTGTTTCAATTGGCAAGCTGTCCAGGCTACCTACAGGTTAGAGGAGGCAGCTAATGACCAAGGCAGGGCCCTAGAGCTCGAGCGTGACAAGCGCCTGGATGCCACTCAGACCCTTAAAAACTTCGAGGCCAACCTCTTGAGGGTGAGGGAGGACCTAATGGAGATGACCAGGGCCAAGGATAGCGCCAAATCAGGCCTAACTAGCACCCAAAAACAGGCCGAGGACCAGACAAGGCGCCTGTTCAAGGCTGAGGGCCAACTAAAGATTTCCAATGAGCAAATCACCAATCTGAAGAAAAAGCTGGCCGAGGCAGAGGGGGCCAAAAACATCGCAAAGTGGGCCAGGGATGAAGCCTTGAGGGCCAAGGAAGAGGCAGTGTTTGCTAGGGCGGAGGCTGAGAGCTCCAAAGAGAAGGCCGATGAGGAGGCTTATGACTTGGAAGTGGCTGAGACCCAGGTCACTCTCAAGGCTAAAGTTCTTGGGGTATGCAGGCTCTACTGTTCCTAGGTTTGGAATGAGGCCCTTAAGCAAGCTGGGGTTGAGGCTTCATCCGACCTGTGGAAGGTGGAGAATGTATACTACCCTCTTGCCATCAGGGAAACTGCCCCCTCCAGCTTCAAGGCTAGGGATGTTCCTGAGGATGCAGAGGCTACTGGACTTGAGGTTGCTGTGGCTACAACTGCTCCTGATGAGCCAGCCAAGGAGAGTGAGCCTTCTGGGGCGGCAGAAACAAGTGAAAGCCTAAACCCTGAAGTGCCCCAAAAGGCTGCGAAGTCTACAACTAAGGCTCAAGCCACTCATGCCGAGGGGCAAGCTCTCCTTGTTGAGCCCCTTCAGGCTGTCCCCCCTGGTGAGGCTGCAAGGACCTTGAGACCACCTCTACTCAGCTCTTTAAGGAAGGGACTAAGGCCAAGCCAAAGAAATAGGCCATCTAGGCTAGCTTTTGTTTTGTTTTTGTTTTTGCATTGTTTTCTTTTTTCTTTTTATTATTGTTATCCCCCTTTTTTTTTAACATTGGGATTATTGTAATGAGGTTTACTAAATGAATGAAATTCCCCTTTTTCTTTTTACGTTACGTGTTTATTGTTATTGTCATCATTATTAGTATGGATCCCATGTGTAAAAATGATTATATATGAGCCATGCCTGTGATTAAGCCTTGAAGCCCCAATTCCAAGGTGTCGAGCGTATACTTAGGCTATGTTCGCAACTCGTGCAAATGTTGATCTCGTTAATTTCTTCAAAGGTTGTGGTCCGAGGATCCGCCCCCACACTATTGATCCTTAATTTTCTAGAAATTTTAAAATAATGGAAAGTACAAGAAGAATGTGTAATCTGATGGTGGACTTGTTAAAATTCACCTTCAAATCCCACCTACCTATCTACATAAAAAGAATAATTTCATTTATTGATATCTTAATTGGAGGGTAAGAACCAGATCATCATAGAGCGGATAACACTTATTCAAATCTCATCATAATCATAAAAAATAATAATAACAACCACCTAGGCTCTTGTTGGGAGTAACTAGTTTCCCCATAGGTTTGAGTCCGAGGACTATGCAAGACCTTAGTTCTGTCTAGTACTTAGAGTTTTTGGAAGTATCTAGTTTCCCCATAGATTTGAGTTCGAGGACCATGCAAGACCTTGGTTCTGTTTAATACTTAGAGTTTTTGGAAGTATCTAGTTTCCCCATAGGTTTGAGTCTGAGGACCATGCAAGACCTTAATTCTGCCTAGTACTTGGAGTTTTTGGAAGTATCTAGTTTCCCCATAGGTTTGAGTCCGAGGACCATACAAGACCTTGGTTCGGTCTAGTACTTAGAGTTTTTGGAATTATCTAGTTTCCCCATAGGTTTGAGTCCGAGGACCATCCAAGACCTTGGTTCTGTCTAGTACTTAGAGTTTTTGGAAGTATCTAGTATCCCCATAGGTTTGAGTCCGAGGACCATGCAAGACCTTAGTTCTGTGTAGTACTTGGAGTTTTTGGAAGTATTTAGTTTCCCCATAGGTTTGAGTCAAAGACTATGCAAGACCTTAGTTCTGTCTAGTACTTGGAGTTTTTGGAAGTATCTAGTTTCCCCAAAGGTTTGAGTCCGAGGACCATGCAAGACCTCAGTTCTGTCTAGTACTTGGAGTTTTTGGAAGTATCTAGTTTCCTAATAGGTTTGAGTCTGAGGACCATGCAAAACCTTGGTTCTATCTAGTACTTAAAGTTTTTTGAAGAATCTAGTTTCCCCATAGGTTTGAGTCCAAGGACCATGCAAGACCTTGGTTCTGTCTAGTACTTAGAGTTTTTGGAAGTATCTAGTTTCCACATAGGTTTGAGTCCGAGGACCATGCAAGATTTTGATTCTGTCTAGTACTTGGAGTTTTTGGAAGTATCTAGTTTCCCCATAGGTTTGAGTCCGAGGACAATGCAAGACCTTGGTTCTGTCTAGTACTTAGAGTTTTTGGAAGTATCTAGTTTCCCCATAGGTTTGAATCCGAGGACGATGCAAGATCATAATTCTGTGTAGTACTTGGAGTTTTTGGAAGTATTTAGTTTCCCCACAGGTTTGAGTCAAAGACTATGCAAGACCTTGGTTCTGTCTAGTACTTGGAGTTTTTGGAAGTATCTAGTTTCCCCATAGGTTTGAGTCCGAGAACCATGCAAGACCTTAGTTCTGTCTAGTACTTGGAGTTTTTGGAAGTATCTAGTTTCCCCATAGGAGACCTTGGTTTTGTCTAGTACTTGGAGTTTTTGGAAGTATCTAGTTTCCCCATAGGAGACCTTAGTTTTGTCTAGTACTTGGAGTTTTTGGAAGTACCTAGTCTCTCCATAGGTTTGAGTCCGATGACCATGCAAGACCTTGGTTTTGTCTAGTACTTGGAGTTTTTGGAAGTATCTAGTTTCCCCATAGGTTTAAGTCCGAGGACCATACAAGACCTTGGTTCTGTCTAGTACTTGGAGTTTTTGGAAGTATCTAGTTTCCCCATAGGTTTGAGTCAAAGACTATGCAAGACCTTGGTTCTGTCTAGTACTTGGAGTTTTTGGAAGTATCTAGTTTCCCCATAGGTTTGAGTCCGAGAACCATGCAAGACCTTAGTTCTGTCTAGTACTTGGAGTTTTTGGAAGTATCTAGTTTCCCCATAGGTTTGAGTCCGAGAACCATACAAGACCTTAGTTCTGTCTAGTACTTGGAGTTTTTGGAAGTATCTAGTTTCCCCATAGGTTTGAGTCCAAGGACCATGCAAGACCTTGGTTCTGTCTAGTACTTAGAGTTTTTGGAATTATCTAGTTTCCCCATAGGTTTGAGTCCGAGGACCATCCAAGACCTTGGTTCTGTCTAGTATTTAGAGTTTTTGGAAGTATCTAGTTTCCCCATAGGTTTGAGTCCGAGGACCATGCAAGACCTTGGTTCTGTGTAGTACTTGGAGTTTTTGGAAGTATTTAGTTTCCCCATAGGTTTGAGTCAAAGACTATGCAAGACCTTAGTTCTGTCTAGTACTTGGAGTTTTTGGAAGTATCTAGTTTCCTAATAGGTTTGAGTCTGAGGACCATGCAAGACCTTGGTTCTATCTAGTACATACAGTTTTTTGAAGAATCTAGTTTCCCCATAGGTTTGAGTCCAACGACCATGCAAGACCTTGGTTCTGTCTAGTACTTAGAGTTTTTGGAAGTATCTAGTTTCCCCATAGGTTTGAGTCCGAGGACCATGCAAGATCTTGATTCTGTCTAGTACTTGGAGTTTTTGGAAGTATCTAGTTTCCCCATAGGAGACCTTGGTTTTGTCTAGTACTTGGAGTTTTTGGAAGTATCTAGTTTCCCCATAGGTTTGAGTCCGAGGACCATGCAAGACCTTGGTTCTGTCTAGTACTTAGAGTTTTTGGAATTATCTAGTTTCCCCATAGGTTTGAGTCCGAGGACCATGCAAGACCTTGGTTCTGTCTAGTACTTAGAGTTTTTGGAATTATCTAGTTTCCCCATAGGTTTGAGTCCGAGGACCATGCAAGATCTTGATTCTGTCTAGTACTTGGAGTTTTTGGAAGTATCTAGTTTCCCCATAGGAGACCTTGGTTTTGTCTAGTACTTGGAGTTTTTGGAAGTATCTAGTTTCCCCATAGGAGACCTTGGTTTTGTCTAGTACTTGGAGTTTTTGGAAGTATCTAGTCTCTCCATAGGTTTGAGTCCGAGGACCATGCAAGACCTTGGTTGTGTCTAGTACTTGGAGTTTTTGGAAGTATCTAGTTTCCCCATAGGTTTAAGTCCGAGGACCATTCAAGACCTTGGTTCTGTCTAGTACTTGGAGTTTTTGGAAGTATCTAGTTTCCCCATAGGTTTGAGTCCGAGGACCATGCAAGACCTTGGTTCTGTCTAGTACTTAGAGTTTTTGGAATTATCTAGTTTCCCCATAGGTTTGAGTCCGAGGACCATCCAAGACCTTGGTTCTGTCTAGTACTTAGAGTTTTTGGAATTATCTAGTTTCCCCATAGGTTTGAGTCCGAGGACCATCCAAGACCTTGGTTCTGTCTAGTACTTCGAGTTTTTGGAAGTATCTAGTTTCCCCATAGGTTTGAGTTCGAGGACCATGCAAGACCTTGGTTCTGTGTAATACTTGGAGTTTTTGGAAGTATTTAGTTTCCCCATAGGTTTGAGTCAAAGACTATGCAAGACCTTAGTTCTGTCTAGTACTTGGAGTTTTTGGAAGTATCTAGTTTCCCCATAGGTTTGAGTCCGAGGACCATGCAAGACCTTAGTTTTGTCTAGTACTTGGAGTTTTTGGAAGTATCTAGTTTCCCCATAGGTTTGAGTCCGAGGACCATGCAAGACCTTGGTTCTGTCTAGTACTTAGAGTTTTTGGAATTATCTAGTTTCCCCATAGGTTTGAGTCCGAGGACCATCCAAGACCTTGGTTCTGTTTAGTACTTAGAGTTTTTGGAAGTATCTAGTTTCCCCATAGGTTTGAGTCCGAGGACCATGCAAGACCTTGGTTCTGTGTAGTACTTGGAGTTTTTGGAAGTATTTAGTTTTCCCATAGGTTTGAGTCAAAGACTATGCAAGACCTTAGTTCTGTCTAGTACTTTGAGTTTTTGGAAGTATCTAGTTTCCTAATAGGTTTGAGTCTGAAGACCATGCAAGACCTTGGTTCTATCTAGTACTTAAAGTTTTTTGAAGAATCTAGTTTCCCCATAGGTTTGAGTCCAAGGACCATGCATGACCTTGGTTCTGTCTAGTACTTAGAGTTTTTGGAAGTATCTAGTTTCCCCATAGGTTAGAGTCCGAGGACCATGCAAGATCTTGATTCTGTCTAGTACTTGGAGTTTTTGGAAGTATCTAGTTTCCCCATAGGAGACCTTGGTTTTGTCTAGTACTTGGAGTTTTTGTAAGTATCTAGTCTCTCCATAGGTTTGAGTCCGAGGACCATGCAAGACCTTGGTTTTTGTATAGTACTTGGAGTTTTTGGAAGTATCTAGTTTCCCCATAGGTTTAAGTCCGAGGACCATACAAGACCTTAGTTCTGTCTAGTACTTGGAGTTTTTGGAAGTATCTAGTTTCCCCATAGGTTTGAGTCCGAGGACCATGCAAGACCTTGGTTCTGTCTAGTACTTAGAGTTTTTGGAATTATCTAGTTTCCCCATAGGTTTGAGTCCGAGGACCATGCAAGATCTTGATTCTGTCTAGTACTTGGAGTTTTTGGAAGTATCTAGTTTCCCCATAGGAGACCTTGGTTTTGTCTAGTACTTGGAGTTTTTGGAAGTATCTAGTTTCCCCATAGGAGACCTTGGTTTTGTCTAGTACTTGGAGTTTTTGGAAGTATCTAGTCTCTCCATAGGTTTGAGTCCGAGGACCATGCAAGACCTTGGTTCTGTCTAGTACTTGGAGTTTTTCGAAGTATCTAGTTTCCCCATAGGAGACCTTGGTTTTGTCTAGTACTTGGAGTTTTTGGAAGTATCTGGATTCCCCATAGATTTGAGTCCGAGAACCATGCAAGACGTTGGTTCTGTGTAGTACTTGGAGTTTTTGGAAGTATTTAGTTTCCCCACAGGTTTGAGTCAAAGACTATGCAAGACCTTGGTTCTTTCTTGTACTTGGAGTTTTTGGAAGTATCTAGTTTCCCCATAGGTTTGAGTCCGAGAACCATGCAAGACCTTGGTTCTGTCTAGTACTTGGAGTTTTTGGAAGTATCTAGTTTCCTCATAGGTTTGAGTCTGAGGACCATGCAAGACCTTGGTTCTATCTAGTACTTAAAGTTTTTTGAAGAATCTAGTTTCCCCATAGGTTTGAGTCCAAGGACCATGCAAGACCTTGGTTCTGTCTAGTACTTAGAGTTTTTGGAAGTATCTAGTTTCCCCATAGGTTTGAGTCCGAGGACCATGCAAGATCTTGATTCTGTCTAGTACTTGGAGTTTTTGGAAGTATCTAGTTTCCCCATAGTTTTGAGTCCGAGGACCATGCATGACCTTGGTTCTGTTTAGTACTTAGAGTTTTTGGAAGTATCTAGTTTCCCCATAGGTTTGAATCCGAGGACCATGCAAGATCTTAATTCTGTGTAGTACTTGGAGTTTTTGGAAGTATTTAGTTTCCCCATAGGTTTGAGTCAAAGACTATGCAAGACCTTGGTTCTGTCTAGTACTTGGAGTTTTTGGAAGTATCTAGTTTCCCCATAGGTTTGAGTCCGAGAACCATGCAAGACCTTAGTTCTGTCTAGTACTTGGAGTTTTTGGAAGTATCTAGTTTCCCCATAGGTTTGAGTTAAAGACTATGCAAGACCTTGGTTCTGTCTTGTACTTGGAGTTTTTGGAAGTATCTAGTTTCCCCATAGGTTTGAGTCCGAGGACCATGCTAGACCTTGGTTCTGTGTAGTAGTTGGAGTTTTTGGAAGTATTTAGTTTCCCCATAGGTTTGGGTCAAAGACTATACAAGACCTTGGTTCTGTCTAGTACTTGGAGTTTTTGGAAGTATCTAGTTTCCCCATGGGTTAGAGTCCGAGAACCATGCAAAACCTTAGTTCTGTCTAGTACTTGGATTTTTTGGAAGTATCTAGTTTCCCCATAGGAGACCTTGGTTTTTCTAGTACTTGGAGTTTTTGGAAGTATCTAGTTTCCCCATAGGTTTGAGTCCGAGAACCATGCAAGACTTTAGTTCTGTCTAGTACTTGGTGTTTTTGGAAGTATCTAGTTTCCCCGTAGGAGACCTTGGTTTTGTCTAGTACTTAGAGTTTTTGGAAGTATCTAGTTTCCTCATAGGTTTGAGTCCAAGGACCATGCAAGACCTTGGTTCTATCTAGTACTTAAAGTTTTTTGAAGAATCTAGTTTCCTCATAGGTTTGAGTCCGAGGACCATGCAAAACCTTGGTTCTGTCTAGTACTTAGAGTTTTTAGAAGTATCTAGTTTCCCAATAGCTTTGAGTCCGAGGACCATGCATGA
The DNA here is from genome assembly GCA_030820535.1 of Quercus parvula. NCBI lineage: Eukaryota > Viridiplantae > Streptophyta > Magnoliopsida > Fagales > Fagaceae > Quercus > Quercus parvula. The sequence continues at coordinate 51,198,541 of JAUAME010000005.1, read as the reverse complement.
CCTTGGTTCTGTCTAGTTCTTGGAGTTTTTGGAAGTATCTAGTTTTCCCATAGGTTTGAGTCCGAGGACCCTGTATGACCTTGGTTCTGTCTAGTACTTAGAATTTTTGGAAGTATCTAGTTTCCCCATAGGTTTGAGTCAAAGACTATGCAAGACCTTGGTTCTGTCTAGTACTTGGAGTTTTTGGAAGTATCGAGTTTCCCCATAGATTTGAGTCCGAGGACCATGCAAGACCTTAGATCTGTCTAGTATTTGGAGTTTTTGGAAGTATCTAGTTTCCCCATAGGAGACCTTTGTTCTGTCTAGTACTTGGAGTTTTTGGAAGTATCTAGTTTCCCCATAGGAGACATTGGTTCTGTCTAGTACTTGGAGTTTTTGGAAGTATCTAGTTTCCCCATAGATTTGAGTCTGTGGACCATGCAAGACCTTGGTTCTGTCTAGTACTTGGAGTTTTTGGAAGTATCTAGTTTCCTCATAGGTTTGAGTCCGAGGACCGTGCAAGACCTTGGTTCTGTCTAGTACTTGGAGTTTCGCCACAATACAAGACATATAATCATAATGGACTTAGAAATTCAAATTAGAGAAATGCTTTCGTTAATAATAATACATTTTCAGGTTATTTACATTCCGGGGATGAGGTATAGCTTTTTCATTTAAGTCCTCTAAGTAGTATGCACATATTCCTGCTACTGAAGTAATTCGGTATGGCCCTTCCCTATTGGGTCCCAGCTTTTCCCAGGATGGGTTTTTGGCAGTACCTATAACTTTCCTCAACACTAAGTCCCCTGGTACTAATGGCCTCGACTTCACATTGGCGTCATACCCCTGCTTGAGCTTCTGGCGATAATAGGCCAATTGGATCACTGCTTTTTCTCTTCTTTCCTCAATCAGATCTAGGCTCTTCCCTAGTAGTTCATCATTGCTGCTTTGAGTAAAGGAGCTCATCCTCAGCGTTAGGAAGTTTTCCTCTAGAGAGATAACAGCCTTGGCCCCATAGGTCATGCCAAAAGGTGTCTCTCCTGTTGACCGTCGTGGTGTAGTCCTGTAAGTCCATAAGACGTGTGGCAGCTCCTCTACCCATCTTCCCTTGGCATCATCCAGTCTTTTCTTAAGCCCATTGACAATGACTTTGTTGACAGCCTCGACTTGTCCATTTCCCTGAGGATAAGCTAGGGTTGAGTACCTGTTTGTGATCCCCAGTTCGCAACAGTATTTTCTGAAGGCTTTGCTGTCAAATTGGAGTCCATTGTCTAAAATGAAGGTTCAAGGGACCCCGAATCGTGTAACAATGTTTCTCCAGATGAATTTCTTAGCATCTGCATCTCTGATGTTAGCCAATGGCTCAGCTTCGACCCATTTGGTGAAGTAATCTGTGCCGACCAATAGGTACCTCTTATTTCCTGCTGCCTGGGGGAAGGGGCCTACAATATCCATGCCCCACTGGGCAAACGACCATGGACTGGACAAAGGGTTGAGGACCCCTCCTGGCTGATGGATGTTTGGGGCAAACCTTTGGCACTGGTCACATTTCTTAACATTTTTCAGGGCTTCCTTCTGCATCCTCGGCCACTAATATCCCTAGGTAATGGCTCGGTGTGATAGAGATCTTCCTCCTGTGTGACTCCCGCGGATCCCTTCGTGCAGCTCTTCAAGCAGTAACTCCGATGCTTCAAGGTGAATACAGAGTAAATATGGCCCAGAATAGGAGCGCTTGTACAATTTGTGATCCTCGAACAACTAGAACTGAGGAGCATTTCTTCATATTTTTTTAGCCTCTGACTTCTCTTCGGGCAAGATATTGTTTTTAAGGAATTTTACTATAGGGTCCATCCAGCTAGGACCCACTCTGACTTCATGGATACGGACCATAACTTTTGCAACCTCATTTGCTCTATCTAGATGCTCGACAAGAATAACCCGAGGCAGACTCCCTGCCGAGGAGGTAGCAAGCGTGGCCAATGAATCTGCATGGGTGTTTCCACTTCTAGAGACGTGTGACAAGTTGAAAAGATCAAAGTTTGACTGCAGGCATTTGACCTGGCTTAAATACTCTTGCATCCTCGTATCTCTGGCTTCTAACTCTCCCTTTACCTAGCCCACTACCAATTTCGAGTCCGAGAACATCTCTACTGCTTTTCCTCCCATTTTCTGCACCATGGCCATTCCCTGTTACAATGCCTCATACTCGGCTTCGTTATTCGTGGCCGAGAACCCAAGTCTTAGGGATTTCTCTATGATTGTCTTCTCAGGAGACTCTAGGACTAGCCCCACTCCGAACCCCCTTTGATTCGCTGCGCCATCAACGTACACCTTCCAACATAGGGGTCCTGGCATAGAGACTGCCCCAACCGGTTTTCCGTCTATGCTTCTCTCCCCTGCTACTACTTCTATTGGTGGTTTATGGAGGTCCGAGGCATGTATTTGATGTCAAAAACTCCTAGAATGGTGTTCCATATAACGATGGCTGTATATGGAGAATAGGTGTCCACCACGATAAAGTTCACCTCCACTATCTCTGGGCCGGTCTGGATGGGTAACCTAATCATGCCCTTTGGAATAACAAGTTTCCTATCGAAGCTCATTAAAGGAGAGCTGTAGGGCATTAAGTCTTCCAGTTTCAAATTCAACCCCTTGTAAAGGTCAGGGTATATAACCTCGGCAACACTGCCAATATCCACCATCACTCTTTTCACATCATAGTCTCCTATTCTGAGAGTGATCAACAGCGCATCGTCATGGGGCTGGGTGGTTTCGATCTTGTCTTCCTTCGAAAAACTCAAGGTTGGGTGAAAATTCGTTTTGGCCCTCTTCGGCTTTGGCTGGGGCTCCTTGGCAGGCAGTTGGGCCACAAATAGCACTCATGAAGGGCTTGTGCCTGGTCTTCCTAGCGCAGCCAAGATTACATTAATCGTCCCCACGGGTGGCCTTAGGGCAGTATCTTTCTAGGGCTCCTAACGGGTTTGGCCTTGATGACCACTAGAATGATGCAGAAGGTGCTTTAGCTTTCCTTCTCGAACTAGCTGGTCCAGGTAGTTCTAGAGGTTCATGCAGTCCTCCGTGGTATGTCCGTGATCCTGGTGATATTAGCAATAAAAGTTCTGATTGCGCCTCATGGATTCCCCCGCCATCTTATTCGGCCACTTAAAGTATGGTTTGTTCTTGATTTTCTCCAACACCCGATGTACTGGTTCTCAGAACACAGTACTGACAGTCTGTGTGTTGGTTGCTTCGGACTGCCCTATGAAATCTCTCCTTGAGCGGTTGTTGTTATATTTGTCCGACCTGAAATCCCTCCTTTTGTGAGGGATAACCTTCTCCTTTCCCTTACCCTGCAGCTAGTCTTCCTCTACTCATTTATACTTGTCATTCCGATCCATCAGTTGGCGCACACTAGTGGCAGGCTTGTCAATCAGAGACTTCCTTAAGCCGTGCTCGACTGGGAGACTGTTTTTGAAGGTGTTAATGGCAACATCGTTAAAGTTGCCATCCATTTCATTATATATCTCTCAATATCTGCCCGAGTAGGCCTTCAGAGTTTCTCCATCACACATGGATAACGATAGTAACACATTCAAGGGCCGAGGGGCTCTGTTGTTTGTAACGAAACGAGAGCCAAAGGCTTGGGCTAGCTGCTTATACGAATCTACGGAATTCGCTTTTAAGCCATTGAACCACCTCATTCCCACTGGTCCCAAGCTAGATGGGAAAACCTTGCATATCAGCACCTCATTTTTAGAGTGGATGGCCATCCTTTGGTTGAACTGGCTCACATGCTCCACGGGGTCAGTATTGCTGTTATAAATGGTGAAGGCTGGCTACTGGAATCACCGAGGGAGTGTAGCCCCTTCTATGCGGCGTGTGAAAGGTGATTTAGAGAGTTGATCCAGTGCCCTGCTCATGGCATCGTGTCCCAGGCCCCTAAGAGATGGGCTTCTGCGTTTGCGCCTCTAGTAATGCTCTTCTTCATGAGAGAATGTCTCAGTTGGAGGGGTTCTCGATCTCTGCCTATAGTCATCATCGCTTTCACCATCGGAGGGCAAGTCAGGGTTAGGATGAGATTGCCTTCGTTGTGCATGGCGCAGTTTTCTCTTCAAGTCGTTTATCTCTCGCTACATGGCCTGTTCGTCATTCTGTCTCTGGGATACGTGACTGCCCACACGAGAATGGCTTCTGCTAGTTTGAGTGGTGTTTACACTTCCCTCTCGAAACCTTCCATTCTCTTCATTTCGATCACGCTCAGGGTTTGGAAAGTTACCCTACTGTTGGGATCTAGCCGGTTCTGGCTGATGGGAGCCTGCTCGATGAGAGCCTGATCCTACCATGCTTGATTGTTGTCCTTACTAGCACACAAGTTCTCCCCACAGACGACGCCAATTGTAAGGACTGGGTTTGAGCACTTCTACTGTACGTGAGTAGACTCAGGCCCAACTAGCCCAATACAATAAATTTGTAGAGAGTGGGTTCAAGAACTAGGTTTTAGTAAGGATTACAACAACTAGACATGATTGTAAGTAGATTGAATAACAAGTACGTGGGGTAAAGTGTGAAACTTTGTCCTCGGGCTTGGTCCGAGGAACTAGTTGTTCTTATTACTTCTTCAGTGCTGGGTTACAAAGGTTTTTCCAAGATGATGCAAACTGCAACCATCTTCCCTATTTCCAGTTTTTCGATCCCCTTTCCTAGAGGGTTTCTTACATTATATATCCCATTTTAGTTGATCTTGGCCCTCCATTTGTTGATCATGCAGATCGCTACTCGAGTGCTTATCTCATCTGCCGCCTTCCTAAACCTTCTGTGAGTTGCAGCAACCAAGGCAGTACTGCTTAGGGATCATTTCCTCATTAATGTAACCAGATCGTTAGTTGTGGGCATTTAATGCGAAGGTGACAGCTTCTCCTAGAATTGCTCCTCCACCATGCTCCCATGGCTGACCCACTATGTTAGTTCTTTTTTCTTGGGATGCCCGGGAGGCTGTCTTTAAAGGCATGCCGCTCTTCCTTCTTATGATCTTGGTTGGCCGAGGACAGGATTGTCCTCAGCGATGTCTCTTGGAAATTTGGACTCTCTTTGTTCATCCTCGGGCGTTTCTTCCTCCTCAGCATGGGCCTTGGACTCTGTATAAAGTGGGCCGGGGTTGCTGAGTTCTTTGACCCCACAATATATATTTTTTAAATTGCGGTAAACCCGAAATGGTACACCGGTATTGACCGGTACCAAAATATATCGTTCCGCTGGCCAAACTGATACAGCCTTCAATACAAGATTGACTCTCTTGATTGACATTGTTATTATTATTAAGTACCAATCATTAAAAAAAAAAAAAAAAAGTACCAATCATCAGGTATATAATGAATCCATATTTATTTGTTCAAGACTATTAAATTACCTTACTTTTAAGTGAAGATGCCTTTAATAAATTGAGTTTTATTATTCTAAAATTTAAAATTTTACTGCAATAAATGAAATATAAAAAAAAAAAAATTAGATAAAACTCTTATAAATATAGAAAAGTGTAAAAAAAAAAATAACAATAAACAAATTAGTAATATCTATATATAATATTTAAAAGGTTACTGTAGTATTTCTTATTGCTACACTCCTGTTAAGTCATATCAGTGTAACATTTCAAATTACTTTAATCCATTTTGGTCCACTTTGGTTCATATTGGTTTATTTTGGTCCACTTTGGTCCATTTCGGTTTATTTTAGTCTATTTCGATATATTATAATATACTTTCATCCAATTGATCCACCTCAGTCATGGTTTACTAGGTTTGGGAGGAAAGGTTTATGTAGAAAGAGGAACTGCTTCTTTAATAATTATGCCACATTCTTAGCACAATGTTAATAGATTCTTGATAAAATTACATTTTTTTTTTATATTATTAAAGTCTTGTATTTTTTTTTTCTAATATAAGTAATGAAATACTTAATTCTACTTCCTCTTTAAGTCATTCAATACATGTAGAAGATGAACTCTTTGTAAGGTATTAAAAACAAATTCCAACCCAATATATTACATTATTTAAGAAATATTTTGCCTACCACCGCGCACCCTTGACGCGATGGTCATTTAATAATAATTGAATGTAAAATTCATTATATCTTGCCTTATAATAATTGAATGTAAAATTCATTATATTTCCTTGAAATAAAAATTTACAAAATTTAAAACACTTTAAAAAATATATATAAATAGCTTAATTTATAAAATCTATATTCCTCAAAAAAAAAAAATTATAAAATCTAAGATATTATTTTTATTTTTAACTTAATAAAAAAACAAATTTTCAATAATTTTCGTGCTGACTAGTTGCATTTATTTTATATAGCTGTTGACATTTAAAACTACTTTAAATTGTAATAAATTAATATAAGCTTGTTGGCATTTAGGAGACCCTAGGATCCTCAATATGTAGTGGAGACCATTGGTGACACCCCGTTGGATTATTGCAGAGAAGTAGATGAGAAACAGACAACCAAGCTCTTTCAAGACAATTGCTGCTATGCTGCTACTCACTTTTTGTAAAATGTGTGCATCACGTGGCCAACAGTTGTTTAAGTTTTCGTATCATAGCCAACTGCAAATCTAGGATCAGTTTCAAAAGACTCTACAGTCGACTGGACTTGGATATTCTTCTAATAACAAAATTCCCTTTGTAAAGTGAATCTATTCACGCTGATTCCTTGCTAAAAGTTACTGGTAAGTACTAACATTCTTTGATTATGAGTTTCTTTTTCTTTTCTGGGTCCTCTCAATTTTTAAAGAGCTATGGGGTTTCTGAACTGCTTTTTGTCTCTTGGGTTTTGGCTTTCATTCATGGTTCATGCTTGATATTGATTATAACTGAACTAAATATCTTGAATTTGGAATTAGCGGTGCACAAACCTTGGTGGGTAGTGCTTATTTGCAAGTTATGTGACTCATTTACTCATATATGGTGATTTGGTAGCTGTCTTATAATTACACACTGTTGTTGGTTGCTGTGTAGATAGTCATTATGTAGAAAATGACTAACAAGTTTCAAAGAATGAATTTTTAATCAGAACAAGGCCTTAACTCTATTGCATATGTTTGCATAGTTTCTTGGGTTTTAACTTGATTTACTTGTATTCTTTCATTAGTTAAATAAAGTTTTCTATCGTTTAGCTCAAAAAAAAGAAAAAAAAAAAAAGTATATAACACAGAAATTGAACTAACTTTTCCAAACTACTTCAGGGTTTAATGGGTGAGACAGAGATGTCAAAAACAAACATAGATATCCACATGAACAAGGAAAATGGAAAACGCAGGGCGTTTGATTCAGCATTTTCTACATTTTTTGTGCAGCTTCCTCACAAGCTTCAGAATTGTCTTAAGGTTAGCCTTCTCATTTGAAGCCTATAGTGGATTAGTGGCAGTTAATCTTAGTTGAAAGTTAAAGAGATTCACCTTTTTTGACACAGTCTCAGCTACAAAGATTAGCTAAAGATATTGAAGGAGTAAACTCAGTGCACCCTGTCCTAAGAAAGGAGAAAGGATCATCTACAGCTTGGGAGGTTGATTTGGAAAAACAAATGCAAGCATGGACAGAAAATCCATCATGGGTTGATCAATCTCCAGAAATAAAGGTGAGAGTTAAGCAACAAAAATGTTCTTCTTGGTTTTCTAACGAGTTGTGACAAATTGGCTCAAGTTGAGATTCGAGTAGAAGATTTTGCAACCATCAAGTCCTGACATGATTAATCCTGGTAGCTACACTTGTACATTCTGTTATGCCAGTACATAAATCCAGTTCCACATGAAAATTTTTGCGTGGGATGAAAATATGATGTAAACTTAGATTGGTATTAGTTGCCCCAGAAGCAACACTGGCTTTTTAGAAAAGAATACTGGAGTTATTTTACTGATGGTAAATGTCCAAACTATTGCATATGTTGCTAGGATAATCTTGCAGAGTTGATAGCTTCTCTGGGTGACTGGATGTCCATACTGATTTCCATCAAAGCCACAACTTATATGGAATTATGGATTCTAATATCTCTCTCTGGCAGGTCAGCGTACCAAAAGGTTCTCTTTGCAACCTTAATGTCAAAGTTAATGTTGGGCTGCCTCCAGATGCAGTATATAATATTGTGATCGATCCTGATAACAAGAGGGTTTTCAAAAATATTAAGGTAGGTAGTATCTGTTCATCTGCTATTTCTTTCAGATTTTAGTAGCGAGCATCATCTCTTAGGGAAGTAATGAAACATTGCAGTTAAACATGCTATTCACTTATTAAAACTTGTATTCAATATATAGTATACTTTTTATCTTATGGTGCTCTCACTTATGATATGATAGTTCTCCTAGTTTTAAAGCTGTATCATCTTATTGAGATTCCAATTTTTGTATGACAAGTTAAATGTCTTGCTTCAGGAAGTAATATCCAGAGAAGTTTTGGTCGATGAAGGTTCGAGGCAGGTGGTTGAATTGGAGCAGGCAGCCATATGGAGATTTCTTTGGTGGTCAGGAACCATCTCGGTTCATGTTTTAGTAGATCAAAACAGAGAAGATCACTCGGTAAGATATCAGTTTTCATTGTTGGTGTGTGTGTGTGTGTGTTTTGCTAGGGAAAATGAAGGGGGTGGGGGAACTGTTCATGTTGCAACTTACAAACCTGATTTTCATCAAACATGAGGATCTAAAGAATTTTTTGTTGTGGTTGCATTTAGTTGTTTGGAAACTCATGGAAAAGGAATTTTACAATTCTCTGGTATGAACAAAACATACTATTGCTGGATTTTCTTTTAAACGAACACCAATTGTAGAGCTCCCCTACGCAAGGTTTTGGAAGGAAACTTACTGAAATTATATGCATTTATCTTCCATATTGTTATTTTCTGAAAAATAGGCTTGCTATATTATTTGATGCCTCATTTCGTATTAGTAAGTACCATCATTACCATCACGACGTTCATAAGCAATACCTCATTATCAACCTTGAGACAATACCACATTTGGGGCAAGTTCATCCCTTTATTGCATTATTGTGCTTTAGGACATGGAGATTGGATTATGTGATGAGAACAAGCCATTTTTTCTCTCTCTAATATATGATTGTTTGTCAGATGAAGTTCAAGCAATTGAAAACAGGATTTATGAAAAAATTTGAAGGGTGCTGGAAAGTAGATCCTGTGTTTATTGATGAGAAAATCTGCTCTCCCTTTAAGCCTAAGACATGGGAACAGTACTGTGCATGTACCAAAGGCAAAGGAAGGGTAGGATCAATAGTGAGCTTGGACCAACTTATTCAACCAGCCATTGTTCCACCTCCACCTATTTCCTGGTATCTTAGGGGAATAACAACCAAGACATCAGAGATGCTGATAAACGACATGCTTGCTGAAACTGCCAGAATTAGGGAAAGTTTAAACCCTGAAAAATCTCGCAAGGCGCTAGAGATATCTGTGGGAATGTCTGATGAAGGCCTAGTTGATAACATATGGGATATTAAAGAAAGATGGACCCTGCGTAGGAGAAGTGCAAAGCAATGTCATAGAAGGCTGCTGGCTCCCAAATGATCTACTTGTGAATAATTTCTGTTTAACTTGTGAGCTTCTTATACGTATCCACTGTAGCTGTAATTGATATCTGAACCTCTAGCAATATTTTGTAATAATATATTAATCAAAATCATTGGATTGTTAGTTATATTGGTTCATTTACCTTAATGTCTTGAGTTAATGTCTGAAAACACGATCAATTATTAGAACAATGAAGCTGCTAACTTTCAGCCAGTTGTTTTGCATCTGGATTGTTGAGTAGTTTTCTTCAAATTTCTCGCCTTCATTATTGCTAGGAGACTGGATGTGTTCTTGGCAGAGTAGAGCATAGCAAATGGAACCCAAATTAACACCAAGATGATATTACATATTTTGATTGCTTTTGATGATTGCCTTTTACCATCAAGCCAAGATATATTTCTTTTTGGCATAGATGAGGTTTGAACACAAGTATCGTATTTGATAATAAGAAAATTTACTAATTAAGCCAATTAGAACCCATAAGGTACTCTATTGTTGGATTAATCCTAAACCCCATTTTTGGTGATTTACACATTTCCATTAGAAGACGTTTCAAATAATAATTGCTACCTTGTTAGTTTTTTTAATATTTTAAATCATGTTTTGCTTTGTTTCCTCTTGAAAACCAATTCCCGAATATTTGATGAATATTCTAAGAAATTTTAACAAATTTGATTATCATTTTTGGCCCCTTATTTTAAAAAATTATTTTCCTAAACTTTAAAAGTGTGATGTTAGGGATAACTCTTGCGTAATAGCCACTTGTTTTAAATTAATAGAAGAAAGGACAATCTTCTAAACTCATATCCACCCATTAATATTTTGACATAGAGCGCCAACTGGTTACCCACTAATCGATACAATAGGTTACCAATCTCATATCAAGTATTTTTGTTAGGATGCTAGCATGATCACATGATCCATTGTGTTAGAGAACTCACTTGTAGGAATAAATCGGATCGGAGTTCTGCAATTTGGGCATCACAGTCAAAGTAGAAGAGGACAGAAACTAAAGTTCAAAGGTGAAACAACTCAACAGTGATAGTAAGATATTGATTAAACAATTAAGAGTTACAGTATGCTGGATTACAGAATACTAGTCAAAATTGATACAAAGACAATTAGGGAAAGTAACATTGCTTATTTTCATGTTGTATTGTTGTTACTCTCTCAGTATCTCTCCCCTTAATTTTCTTTTTCAGATACTTTTCCTACAACCCTGTTACTATGTTACAAATATTACATAGAATTTCAACTCTTTGACTTGCTCGAAATGAACACAGGCAACCAAGCATTGCCTTGTACAGCATCCTGTATCCAAGGCCAAGGGAAGAAATCACTGCAGATTCTAAGATGCATAGACACTGCATTCTATACTTTCGTTGTCATTCAATTCCCCATTTAGTGGACTACAAATCTTATCTCCTACAAGGGAAGACATTGGGAATTTCTGCGTTAGATGATGGATCATTGAGTCATCAAGACCATGTTTTTCATAGCTCATGAAGGCACCCAATGCTCCAAGAAATCCTTCATGCCGCAAAAACATTGCCTTAGCCTCACCTTTAGACCTAGTAACCAAAAAAAAAAAAAAATGCTGTTTTTTAAATTGAAAGCCTTTGTCAAAGAATGGAATAATAGATCAAAACCAAAATCAGGCATGGAACACTATAACATTCCTAGAGATTGATCCTAAAACCAAGAATGAAAAGAAGGTTGGGAAGAACAAAATGATCCCCCACCCAAAAACATGGAAAAGCATGACACCAGATGAAAAATTCTCCAAAAAATATCCATGTGTGCTGTGACCAAGAAAACAAACGTTATCATAATTACCAGAAGTCAACTGCAACTGCAATTGTATCCATGGTATAAGCATGACCCCGGATGAAAAATCCTCCAAAAAATATCCGCTTGAGCCCAAATCGGAGTGCATTCAAGTAAGCAATCTAATCATAAGAAGTAAAACGAAATATTATCAGACACTAACTGTTGATTATAATTTAGGGAATTTTACATTGATTTCAGATAGAATTAAATAATAAAAAATTTTGCACAACAGAAATTCTAAGACAAAAAGGAAATGAGTTGTCAATTTGTTTTTAAACAACAAAGAATCATGGATTACAGACTGCATCTCAAGGAATGCCTAGCAAATGGCAGCATCTCCAGGCATGGCAAAGGAAATCAACTAACTTAAGGGAGTATACTTCCAACACTCAATTACAATATGATCCTTTTATGAAAGTGCATTCAACACCATGATCAAGACCAGGAAATAAAAAATAAAAATAAAACCAAGGACACCACCCTACTTCTATAAAATTTCAGACAGACTGCTACTCGTGCATGCATAAGCATACATAATTTGCATTGAAGAATCTTAAATTAACCCCATAATGTGGTAAACAAATGAAAAGTAGAATAACTAATTTGGTCAAGCACACCAAGTATGCCTGATCAGTAAACACAATTTTAAGATTTATGATACCATTCTTATGATTTTATGATACTATTAACTAGCTTAATGTTTTAAGTTCGTCTATGTACTACCTGAATCCAAGGCTTGAACCTTGCCATTAAGAAAGAACAATCTAGAAAAGTTTGAAAGTTCTGAAAGTACAAGGGGTTACTAAAAGAACATGAAAGTAGGAGATGAAAGAAGAACTGAAGCCTCAACATATAACCCAATATACCCATGCAGCCCACTCAAGGGTAGAAGATATTTTTTGATAATGACAATATGCTCTCGACTTTTTTGTTACATGTTACATGATACATGATAGGTTGAAACATATTGTTGTGCTGTATATACATGAAATCATTAAATTGACAAGCATACAGAAAATAAAATCAAATGGAGAAAACCAGGAAAGTAATAAGAAGGAATTGGGAAGACATGAAACAAAATGCTCATAATATATGAAGAGAGTACTACAGAGGAAAAAGTAAGATGATTACAGTGTTTGCAAAGGAATTCTAAATCCAAATTGCACTACCTCACTAAGCATAGTATCAATTTTGAGGAGCTCATTTGACTACATTTTCCTTTACTGCATAAGTGACTTCAAGATTACAACTTGTCATATTCACTTAAAGTTTGACATAAGACTTAAGGAGAAGGGAATTACTTGTAGCAAAATAAATTATCTACACATCACAACATGTGTTATGAAAACAGATATGACTGACAAATCTTGGCTGGTTTAGTATTGTAGTTGGCTGCCAAAGCTTCTGTAATAGATGTGCAAAAACCAATTTCTGTCTAGAATTGGAACATCTAAACGAAAAATAAACTATATTCTAGGATTAGGCCAAAATTTTCTCTAAACTCTTGACAGGACAAAACATCAACTAGTAATCTGTCTTCTCCAGTAAAGGCAGACACATCACCACATCACAATATATTAAATTTAAGGCAAATAAGAAATCTGCCCCACTGCAACTGACCTGTCCAATGTTGTTTGAAATCATTCTTAAGAGTGACCGGGCAATATCTTCAGGTCGGTAATCTTGAAGCTCTTTTTTATCAGAAATTGCCTTGCCAAAGCTAGAAGCAATAGTTGTTGATGAAAGACCAACCTGTTAGCATCAAGATTTTTTTTTTTTGTGGGGGGGGGGGGGGGGGTGGTGAGGAGGAATTCAATTAACTTAATCATAAAATGGAAAATTAACATGGAAACTAAAAGGCCTTCATCATCATCCATTAAAATTAAGACCAACTAGGTGATGAGCTGTGCATCACATAGGAACACTATATTTTCGCTTCAAAATAATTTAAATGAAGTTTTCTATGTAACCCACATCACCTTTACAACAATACCACTACTGTGACAAAATCTTCAACATAGCGAGGAGTCTAATCAAAGAGAAATTTTTACAATTGAAGGAAACCACATGATCAAATAAATGCTCTAGAATTTAAATATGAAGAAAAGAGAAGATGAAAAGATAGAGAGACAAGTGAGATGAATTGGAAAAAGAGTTGAGGAGTTCATGAGATAAGAGACTCAAACAGCACCCATATCCAAACTATCCAAATGATGATGTCTCTATGGATTTAACATGGTGAATGGGTCTTTGCACATAACAAATGTGGTTACAAAATGGTATTAAGGAAAATGTTTTGAATGTTTGAAAATAAACTGCAATGTGGTGCATTGAGGGTCTGGCATTCTAAATCCCTTTAAACAAGAAACCACGTTACGAAAGTTCAGGCTAACTACAGCCTGATTTCTGCAATATATATTCAAACTAAGACTTCAACAGGAAGTACACAGTACAGAAAACAGCAAATCTATCAGCAAGCTAAATTAAAGCAAAGACCTGTCTATCAAGAATACTCACCTTTGAATAGTCTGTTCCACCATAGATGTCCCCAACAAGCATGTCTATCACTCTGTTATTTCCCTGGTGACTTAATTCCAGCAACTCATCAAAACTGAGACAGAAAATACATTGGTGGTCTGTAAATTAAGGCTATGTAATGATAAGATAAATCATCGTACTGACATAATCAAAGATAGAAACTCCCTCTTGCACTTTGTTCTATAAATCAAAAACAAAATAAGAACAAGGCCAATCGTCAAACTGAAATAAACAGATATCGAAATTACCTCTTGCACTTCGTTAAGAGCCTTCCCAACCCCCAAAAAGTGCCACCACCAACATTTGTTCCACTCACTCTCTCAAACTTCCCATCCCCTTCAACCTATACAAGCACAGGACAGAAATTAACAAAGAATTTGGGAACATATCTTTATGATCAAATACTACAACAACAACAACAAAGCCTTAGTCCCAAAACTATGGGTTTGGCTATGGATCCTTAATAGACTAATTGGGTAGAAGGCACCCTAGCTAACCCTTGCAAAATTATGATTAAAAAAATTTTAAAAAGTTTTAAGAACATGAACCAAAACCAGTTACTGGAGCAAATAATGACTAGTATACCTTGATCATGCTGACACCAGACCCAATATTAACAAGGAGGTAGGGGTACAAATCATTATGGTCAATCTGCACAAATTCCTTCTTCCCGTCCAAGTATGTAAATGCTTCTTGATGAACTGCCTACTCAAAAAATGTATAAATGTCAATTGAAACTATCAGTCAAGACATTGGTATGTATGGCAAACAAGAAAGTATATGCAATGAAATAGTTGGTTTGAAACATGAATGAAATAATTTTAATATCAATAATAGTCATACACTTGTCACACAGACATTTGATAAAATACAAACATTTCTTTACCTCTCCTCTCCCCCAAACAAATACTATTTTGATTGACGCAAATGTGTGGGAGTGTATGTGAGGAAGAATCAGAACAGAATTCAAGATAAATAAAGGGCAAGATACTAAGTACAGCATGAAAGAATTTAACTTCATAATATGTAAAAGACAGATATTTAGTTCTACATACCAATTTATGGTAAGTAGGTTCCCACCTTAAGTAAAAAATTAGCCCCAGCTACAAGACAGTCCATTTCATCTTCCTTGTCAAGACAAATGCCAAGCTTTTCTTTGAAGAGATCAGCATACTTGTATGCCCCACCACCTGTGGCCTGCTCACATATGGTAAGTAGTTAATAAGTTTGCACACTGCTGCAAGACATACCAAAAACCAAGTTTCTCATGACATAATCTCTCTCCAAATCCACCCATTTCCTTTTTTTCTTCTGCACATGAATTACATGTGCTATTTTGCCAGTATATCATGAAAACATATCCAGCTGCTATCTAAGATTATCTAAAAATAAATTTAAAAAAAAAGAAAAAGAAAAAAGACAAACCTAATTTGACCAAACTACTTAAGAAGAATAGCATGGCAATGCTAAACGATAGCTTTTACCTTAATTATGGTCTTCTCAATGGGAAGAGCCCCAAGTCGCTGGCAACCTAATTCATTTCAATTATAAGCAGAATGACAAGAATTAGCAAATACTTCACGAAGATTTAAAGAGCATTTAAAAATAACTTTAAATGATTTTAAATTGCAGCTTTCTAATTAATATCACAAGGATTGAGGAAATATTTTTGCATTCAAGGAATGCCTACTTAATGGGATTTATTTTGCTAAGAACATCACAGACTGTTAAAACATACTCCACCCTTCTTGTCAAAAGGCAGGTGCTACCTATGTCTTTTAAGAATTATGTTAAAACCAATGCAAAGGCCATCCAGGACCAAAAAGCATATTGAAACCATGTGAACAAAGTGGGTTTGGCACTTCAAGGAGCTTCTAACCAATCACAGTGAAGCTTGAGATCGATGCCAAAAGCTTGTTCTGCTAAGCTAGAGCAATACTCAGGTCAAGCAGATAGTGACATCTGCTTCATGAGGCGTGCTCCCCAGCCAATATTGCTATCCCTTGGGGTTATACATTGAAGAATTACTAAGTATATTAAGATTACTAAGTTGTGTTCGTAAACTAGAATTGCAAAATTCTGACACGGATTTTAATGAAGTATTAGGCCGACTCATCAGCTTGGTTATGCTGTGAAACAAGCTTGAGCTCAATCAAAACAAAGTATATACAAAACAAGCTAGCAAAGTGCATTAACAACACCACTCTTCCTTCAACACGGTTCCAAAAATTAGCACAAATTCAATGACTTCTACAACAAGAATCAGTTTCTGAAGTAGCAATAACATGTAAGTCCACACATACCACCAATATGAAGCCGCTTGGTTTGTATGAAATCTAAGCAATCATTGATCTTGCACGTCTCGAACTTCGAAAAATGGAGCCTCCCTTTAAGAACCGGAAAACTCCTGTTACTATTAGAAACCCCAACACTTTCCTTTCCCGACCTCCCCAACTCATCATCATCATCACCACCATCATTGGTTGAGAAATACACCAACTTAATCAGTGACCCTGAAACACACACACAATGCTACTTCAACACTAGCATAAATTGCATTTCTAACACTTCATTTTGCACCATTTGGGGAGCCTAAAAGAGCATTTTTAAAACCCAAAACTTCATTTTCGCAACAACACAAAACACAGTTTACTGTAAAAAAATTTAGAGGAACATGTAAATTGTGGTAACAAATTTATTATCACAAACGGGTCATCAAAAAGGGCCTCTTATTACAGCTCAGTAAATCAAATTTGAATATGGGAACTGGGAAGCTACTTTAATTCAATAGTACTGAATTTTTTTGGACACGTCCAAAGTGGCATGTAACATATATAACTGATCGAGGAAAATCAAATACATGGGCCAAAATGAAATAACGAAAAAAAAAAAAAAACAGATTACCTCCGATATCGAGAGACAAATGAGAGGTTTTTTTATTTGGGTCGGAATTCCCCGGAATTTGAAATTCACCGAGATCCATTTTCTCCTTGATTTCTTCTCTCTCTGTATTTCTGGACTATGAAGTGGGTGTGATTGTTGTAAAGCTTTGGTAGACCAGAATAAATATAAGCAACTGGGCTGTGTACCAAATTGCCAATTACCTAACCCATCGCTGCCTAGAAGAAGAAAAAAAATGGCAGAATTATGAGAGAGAGTTGAAAATGATTTTTTATTTTATGACCTACTGGCTCTTATCTTAAATAAATAGACCCAGTCATATGTAATTATTGCGAGTTGGGACCAAAACTCTAATCTAATCTAATGGTGGGCTGCTTAATTCTTTAATTCATAGAGATTTTTTTGTTGTTCTTTTTCACCCTTCTTTTTTCACTCTTGATTTTCCGAGGTAGTTGACACGGAAATATGGAGCATAGGAGCCTAACAACTACCCAGCAAACGTGTTGCTGTGTGATAGACAGCTAGAGTAATATAACAAAAAACTCAAACTAATAAAATTGTCTTTCTTTTTAAGAATCAAGCGGTAAAATCGTTGATATTTCGAGTTGGAATTACTAAAAATAAATTGATGTCTTGGCTAGACTGAAATTTTATGGTATTTATTATTGTAAAAAACAATTTAATTATAAAATCAAAATTATTCCAAACTTTAAGGGTGTAATTAGTTGGTACTTATATAACTTTAAAGGTAAAGACTCAAAACCAAAATTATCATAAACTTTAGGGTGTAAATTACAATTTAATCTTATTCATAAATATACATGATTTTTTACAATTATGACAATTAAAATGATTGATAAGAGCATTCTAATATCTTTCAGTTAATTCAGTTGCATGGGCTTGTTATGGGAAAGTTATTAAGCAACGGGTAAGCTATATAGGGTAAGCTATATAGGGTAAGGCAGGGTTGGGTTACATAAATGTTTTGGCATGCTGGATATGTGAGAATAAACTTGTTTTGGGATGTGACTCGCTTTTTTTTTTTTTTTTTGGTAAACTGGAATAGGGATGGCAATGGGAAGGGGTGGGGTCGAAGGATGGGGTCTTCGCTCCCGTCCCACATGAATTTTTCTTGCCCCATCCTCGCCCCTTAAGGCCCCGCGAAGCCCCACCCCACGCAGTAAAAATTTATTTCTTATTAATTTTCCCTACAACTATTACCATTTTTTCAAATAAAATGACATGTTTCAATAATAAAAAAAATACTTGAACCCAATAAATGTTCTAAATTACTGAGTAGTGTGCATTATTATTTTTTTTTACTTCGAAGATAGAATTATATTGAAAAAAGGGACTGAAGCCCAAAAACTTACAAAAAGCGAGGATACTAGCAGACATCAGCCCTCCAAAAAATAAAATAAAATAAAATAAAGTAATAGATTGTGTCCAAACAAAGAAAAACTATAAGAAGTATTGGTTGTCTTTTTTTCCTACACATGTTTAAAAACTAGCACACTCAGGGTCCTTCCATTTTGTGACTATTTCATAGAGAATGGGACAAAGTCTCAAACCTATACCTTATAAGTTATAACAGCCAAATGCCCACACACACACACAATGACACAGACACAAATATTTAGAGTCTCAGACTCAGGCCCAGACCTATACTGCATTAAAAAAAAAAATTTATGTTCATGATGAAAAGTAAGTTGAGAAAGACGTATGAATCATGAATGAAATTAGTAATTCAATAATATATAAATTTGTTTCTAATAAAGACAAAAAAAGAGAGTTAAAATTGGTACCTTGTTTCCAACTTTGCTAGAGAAAAAAGAGAGGTAGAAAGCCACGTTAGGTAGAATAAAATAAGCTGATAATATTTTTGTTTAAATAGTAGGGTTTTAGGGTATGAAAAAATTACAATTTAACCCTTATTAATGCGGGGCGGGGTGGGGATGGGGCGGGGCAGGGCGGGGCGGGGCGGGTCTAAAAAGTGTAAACCCATCCCCACCCCACCCTGGGGTGCGGGTCTAAAATCTCGCCCCATCCCCACCCCACCACCTTTGCGGGGCGGGGAAAACCCGCACGGGGCGAAGCGGGGAGGGGCGGGTCAAAGCGGGACGGGGCAAAATTGCCATCCCTAAACTGGAATAACATTGAAACTAAATAGAAAGACCAACCAAGGCTGTACACAATATGGGGTGATAAGTTCCCAACATATCAGATTCTAAAAAGGAGAAAGTGTGGGAAGGGGGGTTACAAAAGAAATCTCCACATCAGTACTAGCAGAACCTATACGAGCAAGAGCATCAGCACAACAATTAGCCTCCCTTAAGCAGTGTAAGATCTGAACCTGAGGCAGTTGCAGTAACAAGTCCCTGCAATCATCCACAAGAATAGAAAAGTCTCCATTAGTGCAAGCATTGTTTGAAATCAACGACACCGCTATAATGGCATCAAGCTTAACAACCACGGCTTGGGCCTGCAAATCAACACAAAGCAATAAGCCTTCCCTCAAGGCCCATAGTTCTACTGCCAGGCTTGAGGTGACTGCAAAAGCTTTAGCAAAACCACCGATACACTGCCCCCTTGAGTCACCGATCAGCCCCCCTCCTCCAGCTAACCCAGAGGAGCCAAGGAAAGAGCCATCAGTATTAAGCTTCCACCAACCATCAGGGGGTTTCAGCCAATTAACCAACCTTGGGATTTTGGTATTTCCTTTCCTCATATCAGCAATGCAGTAAAGATATTCTTTGGTTTGCATCTCCACCTTCTGAACAGAATTAGAATTCCTGTAGTGTGGCCCAAAAATCTTCCTATTCCTCTACAACCAAAGATGCCATATACCCAGAAGGAAAAACAAACACCACGGGTAGTCCTTATCACTGGCCAATAATGTGCTATTGGAGTTTGTGTGTAGCCAATCAAGGTAGTCACCTGAGAAAGACTGCCATAAAGAAGAGGGGCAGTTAGCTTGTCTCCAAAATTCTTGAGCCACAGAACAATCTCTCAAAACATGGGCAATGGTTTCATTAAGGTCCAAGCAGCTACTATAACCCCCTAGGCCTTCAATCCCTCTATGAGCAAGGATTGCATTAACTGGCAGACTATGGTGGTAGCACTTCCATAGAAAATATTTGATTTTAGGCAGGGTACAAAGTTTCCAAATCCACTTACCATTAAAATCCTGAATGCTTAAGTCCTCATTGATGGCTAAGAGGTAAGCACTCTTAGTTTCAAATGCCCCATTAGCACTCGAAACCCAGCAGCGTTGGTCATCTCTCCAGGCTATTCTACGGATAGGAGTGGCCTTTAGTTTGGTTGCATATGCTCAGGGGTAGAACTGGGAATTAATTTTCCTTTGGTGTCCTTGTTATAATATTGATACATTACACACATACTGTTGAAGAGGACTTATCATCTTTTATACTTTAGTGATTATATAAATGTTTAGTTTGATATTAGATATATACCGAAAAAAAAAACTTGGTATCTTTAAAATGTATAGAATAAAACTTGATGGGGATATTCCATACAATAAAATTCATCTATTATCATATTCATAGTGATATCTTAACATTTTTATTTGTAATATAAAATTATAAATTACTAAGTTATCTAACAAAGTGAATAAAAAAATTTCCAAAGGAACAAATGAAGTCCTCAAATTATGAACCAAAACTTTAAGCTCTAAGTGCATTATTGATAGATGTAAACTCTGCGATAAGCTTCCTGAGTCATCCATTCAGGCTCTGTGGGAGTGTGAAACTATTCAAGCAGTGTGGAACCTGCATTTCGGGTGGGTGGACAGAACTCAAACTTTTGGATTTTCTTTTGACGAATTAATTAATTTTATTCGTGTGAAGCCTCAGTTGATGGAGTTATTTGCTACTACCTCTTGGTACATTTTGTTGTATACATAGGTATATACATAGATAGATTGTAATAAGAATATTTAAGTTTGGAGAGTATTGTTTCATAAAGTGAAAATTCAAGTTCTAGAATTTTCTAAATGAAATTCAAGCTAAAGGATTTTCGATCAGTTGAAACTTTTGCTCGATCAATCAAAATGATGAAGAAAATAATCTTGGAGTCTCTGGATTATTGAATAGTTATTTGATTCCTATTCGATCGATCAAAAAGAGCATTCGATCAATCGAAAAGAACTCCTGACTGATTGAAACTTGTAAAACTAAGTTTTCTACTAAATTTTCTGGTAATTGTTCAAAATGTTTGAAGAGGTTTCAATCCTTGTGAACGGTTTTATGAAATATTTTGACTCTCTATACGTCTTTTGGTAAAATATAACCATATGAGTATAAATAGAAGCTTATGTTCACTTGAAAAATAACACAAGAAATCTTGTGGTTATTCTTCAAAATTGCTATTTGTAGAACCCAACAATTTGGTTGTTTCCTAAGGATAGGTTTGCAATAACCCTTTAGCAACAAGAGGGTGGGGGCAAATATTATCTATTTCTGTTTTTCTTTTGTATTATCCTTATTCTTTTTTTATTACTTTCTGTATTATTCCCAACACATTTGGTGCCAAAGAAATAAGGTGAGGTTCAAAGAACCTGTGTTGCCGCTGTGCAGTATTGCAGGGGATGCCTATCAGTACCTGGCTACATATAAAATGGATAGCCACAACCAGTCAAACTTGTTAAGTAGAAAAACATCAAATGGAAACCACTTGCGCCTGGAATGTATAAGACAAACTTTGACGGTTTGGTATTTGAAGATTCGGGTGAGGCAAGAATTAGAGTGATTATTTGAAATTAATTTTAGAGGTGTGGTTATGGCATCTCTAGCAGAAAATTTTTTGAATCCTTCTTCGATTGAGATGGTGGAACTTCTTACAGCTAAGGCGGCTATTATACTAGTATAGGAGCTCAGTTTTGAAAACTCCATCTTTGAAAGCGATTCTAAAATAATCATAAACTCCCTCTGGAGCGATGATCGGTTGAAGTCATCTATTTGTCATTTAGTATAAGACACTTTGTTCTTTGTAAACTTCCTTAGGAGTTGGTCATTCTCTCGTATTAGTATGCAAAGTAATGTTGTTGCATATGTCTTAGCTAAAGAGTTAGACTTTCTTTTTCTTTTGATGTTTGGGTGGAATTTGTTCTTCTAGATGTATTTAATGTTTTAAGTGTTAATTTAATAGATCCTTAATAAATAGTTATGTTAAAGGTTTTCTATTAAAAAAAAAAGAAAAAAAAAAGTGCATCACTGATAAATAAATGAAATGGAGAAAAAATACATTAATTCTATAGATTTTTTGGGGGTGGGAAGGGAGGAGAGAATTCCTAATTATTTTATGAATTCTTTAAAACAAACTCAACAAATATATATACTAATGTAATTCCGCCCCTAATATGGGTTGTGATTTTCATGTGTGTGTTATGTGGGTTGTGTGACTAGACTCGGCGGTGACATAAGCACGGGTCAAGTCCTCCAAATTGTAGTACATGGACCACAACTGCACGTCAAGTCAAATAGGGTGCTTAAATGTTTGGTTGATGGGCAAGGCATATAGTGGATCCGATCATGTGCATAGACTATGAACATATCTTTATTGAGAAACATGTGTCTAATAAATGACATGAACATGATGTGTAGCCGGTAGTTGCCGCCAGTTATCAAGAATTGCATGTAATTATCAAAAAAATGCCGATGATGGGACAGTTATTTGTAATTACCAAGCAATTGCTTGGTAATTATTTTTATTGATAATTCAATAATTATAAGTATGGCAGAGATTCAGCAACCAAAAAAAAAAAAAAAAAACAATGGCAGAGAGAAGTTTTTTTTTTTTTTTTTTTACTAATTATTGAGTGATAGTGTAATGCCAATGATTTTATTAAGGAAATTTTAAAACTTTTTATAAATATATAAAAAAAATTTAGACAAGCCGTTATTGACAAATCTTGCACATTTAAATATTTAATTTTTTATGTATTAATAATTGAAGGTAGAAAGATTTAAACCCGAGTTGTTTTGGAATAAGTCAACCAAATGAGTTAAAACCTAAAATCTCTTGGCAGTTGGCACCTAAAGTTTGCTAAGTGAACCTTTGCTAAAGTTTTGAATTATTTCTTTTCATAAGTGAACCAGCAATATATTTTTAAACAACTAAGAGATTAGAAAAACAAAAACAAAATAAGGAACAATTGTCCGATCACGCATGCCTGGTGAGTCTTTTTCTCCTTTGGGTAAGAAAAACGTGTAGCAAAAAGATTGAAAGCCAATTCTATACAAGGAGCTTTCAATAATCTATGATAAGACTGTTGTCTAAACCAACTCCTCTCCATCACATTGACTTGGGCAAAATCAAGACAACCGAGCAAATTGAGAAAACACACTGATTCATGTGAACAGTGAACCATTGTTTCAAAACTAATTTTACCAACCAAAACCAAATCCAACTTCTTCTAACTTGGGCTTATTTGAGATTCGCTTATTTTACTGAAACTGAAAATTTTTATTGAAAGTACTATAAATAAAAGTAAAAATTAGTTGAAATAGTATAGTGAGACTCATAAATAATACTAAAAGTGCAATAGAGTCTATGAATGGTATCAAAATTAAGCTAAATAGTAAAATAAATTGACTTTTTAATTTAGAGTCAAACGCACACTTGGTCAATGACACTGATTTCATGTTTCAGCAAGGCATGGGTGGTTATGTAGAGTGGGCTAATACTATAATGAAAAATTATTGTGTATTCTGTAAGTATATTCTTCTTTCTTATATCATGTATATCCTATAGTAAGTGAGACGTGACCTATATGAAAGAGAGAGAATATATTCTCGAAGTACATAATAACAACCCTACTATAATAAAATAAGCTGTATACAAAATTGAATGATTGATTTCTACCCTCTATCTACTACCTGATTCTCTTCCTAATTAATGAATATAAATTATTGTTGTACTCTGCCTGAAATGGTTAAGTTTCTTCATGTAGATCCCATAGTAAGTGAGACGTGACTTATGAAAGAGAGAGAATATATTCTTGAAGTACATTATAACAACCCCACTATAATAAAATGACAAAACTTAGATAGAATACCTTAGGTGTAGTTCCTTAAGTTCATCTCTTAAGATTCTGACATGTGGATACTTAACTAAAAAATAAAGTTTCATCCCATGAAAAAAAATTCACATGGTAGAATCTTAAGAGGGGAACCTAATGAACAGCACCTAAGTACTATATCTAAGTTTTACTCATAATAAAATAAGCCACATACAAAATTGCATGATTGATTTCTACCCTCTATCTACTACCTGATTCTCCTCCTAATTAATGTATATAAATTATTGTTGTACTATGCATGAAATGGTTGACTTTCTTCATGTAGATCCCATAGTAAGTGAGACATGACCTATATGAAAGAGAGAGAATATATTCTCAAAGCACATAATAACAACCCTACTATAATAAAATGACAAAACTTAGGTACAATACCTTAAGTGTAGTTCCTTAAGTTCATTTCTTAAGATTTTGACATGTGGATACTTAACTAAAAAATAAAATTTCGTCCCATGAGAAAAAATCCACATGGCAAAATCTTAAGAGGGGAACCTAACGAACAGCTCATAATAAAATAAGCCGTATACAAAATTGAATGATTAATTTCTACCCTCTATCTACCACCTAAATCTCCTCCTAATTAATATATATAAATTAGGCGAAAACAACATTTTCGAACCTTCATTTTCACACGATTTTCACTTTGATCCCTATCTTTTATTTTCACCGCTTTAAGTTCCTATTTAGAAAAACACCTTTTATTTTAGTCCTTTTCGTTAGTGCCCTAATGACAAAGTCCTATGTGGCAGACAGAACTATTAAAATAATCATAATAATTTTTATTTTGGCATTAAAAAATGCAATGTCAACATCTAAATTAAAAAAGTTAATTTATTAATTTTAACTAAATAAAAAATTAAAAACAGAATTAAAAACCAAAAATCTCATTAATTGAAATCGAAGTGTGTCTTGAACAAGAATAACAAGAACACAAACCCATAAATTAAAATCCAAAAATTAAAAATCTTAAAATCACCATTTTCTCAAACCCAACAAAATCATCAAATTCTAAAACCCCAAAGTACCAAATCAATCCAAAAATACAAAACAACCAATCTAAACCAAAAAATCTCAAACTCAAAAAAACCCATCTCAAGCAAGTTGAACCCAACAAACCCACCTCAAGCAAGTTGGATTTTAATTAAACAGAGCCTCACATCAAACCCACTTTGCTCAACTTCACTCACATCCTCCACATCCGCTACAACTCCAAGCAAGACCTCAAAGCCTACACTATCCACCCCCGCCATGAAAGCGCCGTCAAAGATCACGAACTGCCCATAGTCAAAGACATCATGGCCTTCGATTGGGTCGCCCCTATCTTCATCTGGTGGTCACACCCAAACCCAAACCCGGGTCCGCAATTCAAGTCAGCTTCATTAAACTAAAGGAAGAAGAAGAGGGCAAAGATGTAAAAAAAATCAGAGATACTTGGGGTTTTAAAAGAAATGAAGGATAGTTTGTTGTTGGGGCAGCAAAAACAAATTAGAAAGTTGAGAGAACACAAAAACCCACGCTCACACACACACACACACACACACACACACACACAAGTCCTCGTGGTACCTCGGAGCCTTCACAGCGATTGAGGTTGGTGTTATTTTGCTACAACCCTAAAACCCCATTTTCAGTTTCTTCTTAATTCTTCAATTTGTTTCCATTTCCGCCTTGCATTTCCATGTTTTCAATCATAAAGCTTCAATCTTGGAATTCAAGGAGTTGAATTATTGGGCTTTTATTATCTCTTTATATTTTGAGGATTTCTTTTTTACTTTTGATATCCGGGTCTTGTTGGGGGTGTTAAGCCATGATATTAAGTGAGTTTGAGCTAGAAAATTTGTATAAATAAATGGGATTTGTTTTAATATGGAATTGAATCTGTCAAATTGAATGGTAAACTCAAAGGGTTTAGGTGATCTCTTAGGCAATGGTCTTAGCATTTGGTTTAAACGGCTACTTAGAAGTCTTTCAATCATAATTTGACCTATGTTATGTGGGTTTCAATCATAATTGTTGTTGGTTGTGTTGTATTTTTGGATTAATTTGGTACTTCGGGGCTTTAGGATTTGATAATTTTGCTGGGTTTGAGAAAATTGTGATTTTGAGATTTTTAATTTTTGGATTTTAATTTTTGGGTTTGTGTTCTTGTTGTTTTTGTTCAAGACATACTTAGATCTCAATTCATGTGATTTTTAGTTTTTAATTTTTTTTATTTAGTTAAAATTAATAATTTTTTTTTTAAAATTTAGATACTAATGTGGCATTTTTTAATGCCAAAATAAATTTTTTATTATTATTTTAATAGTTCTGTTTGCCACGTAGGCCTTTGCCGTTAGGACACTGATGGAAAAGACTAAAATGAAAGGCGTTTTTCTAAATAAAGACTAAAATCGGGAAAAATAAAAGATAGAAACCAAAGTGGGAATGCGTGAAAATTTAGGGATGAAGATGTGGTTTTTGGCTATAAATTATTGTTGTACTCTGCCTAAAATGGTTGACTTTCTTTAGTGTAGTGTACTAGTGCCAGAACACATAGTTTGACTTAGCATTTTTTTCCTAAGGTAAGACCAACCGATTTGTTACTTTAGAATTAAGAAAATGGTACAGAAGTTGGTAAAAAAAATCTATAATATGACCAGCTTAGTTTGATCAGGGAACTGCTTTAAAGTTTTGGTTACGTGTAATTACATTTGGAAGGGGAAAAAAATTAATATTATGCTTTGATATCCTTCTAATTTAATTATGTGACAAAATAGTATTCAAACTATCCGTAAACATGGCACCCACAAGAGAATCAACAACAACGCCACTTTAGACATGGGTCTATCGCATCATTAATGGGTTGATATTGGAATTGGAAATATGACCAAAGTCAGGAATCCAATTTCCAATACCACAAAATACTCAGTTTCATACTATATATATATTAATAATAAATAAATAGTCCACTTATTCTTCCATCTCCATGGAAAGCAAACCGTTGGCCCAAGTAGTTTGACGTTTGACCTTGACTTTGTTTAAAGATGGGAAAATGGAATGGGAATTCGTTCATGTGTAAGGATTGGGGAGAGAGAGAGGCAAACAAAGGGGAACGGGTGCGGACTTTTGATTTTTGACCAACCTATTAAATGGTGACGGAGGAAATTATTTATGTGTAGTTTTTGTAGTATGACTTTATTAATTAGTCATTTGACTTTAAAAAAAAAGTGATTTGATTTAATCTAATTACACACAAATGGTCTTATAAATCATTACATAGTAGGTAGGAGGAGATTTCTCAAAATGGCCGGGAACTAATCCTTGTCTATCTAGAAATGATACTATTGATTGGACAAAGTTTGGAGAAATCTTCTTTGACTTACTACATGATGTCGCGGAAGCCTAAAGAAAACACACATGATACTCTCTTGATGGATTAGAAACTAAACTATTAGTTCTTGGTAGTAAATCTCAAATTTACGAGGGGTTTTCCTAAATCCACAAGGAGAATAAAACTGGAATCTATTAGAAGAAAATTTGACAAAACGTCTGTGTTTATTGATAATAGTCTAATTTGCCTCTTACGGATACAAAACATATAAATACTGAGAAAAATGTCTAAAACCCTAATTCACACTAATTATGCGATTAGGTGACCAAAATACCGAATTTTACCAAAAATGGCAAAATTGAGTTAAATGCAAAATCATAAACTACTGACCGTAAGGGTCGTCCCAAAACAGACGAGACCTTATTTTGATTTTTAAACTAAAAGTTATTAAGAAAAAACAAATATTACTATTGATGATGCTTTACTTATCAGTGGGCTGAACTGTCTTCAATGTTATCGATCAAAGGGTTGCTAGAAGAATCCTGAAAGATAAACAGTAAAGTCAAAGGAGACCGGTGGAGGCCGGTCAAGAGTCCTCCGATGGCAAAGTTAGTATCTTTGTGGTTTTAAATGTAAAGGAAGTATCTTAATGAATACCTTTTTCGTAGATCAGTGCTTTTATAGCACACCCACGGAACAGTCATCTCCCTTCATGTAAGTTGACGGTTTCGGAAGTAACCCTTAACTGTTTATGATACCGTATCGTTTAGCCTAATTGATCTAACCGTCGATGGCAACGATTCCCATCAATTTCGTCGATTACGGAGCGAGGTGTGATGCCCTATGTCGAAACAGTAATGTTAACTATGCAATTTGCTCAGGACGAGAATATGATCAGGACGAGATCATTTCTAATTCTCGTCCTACCTGTTTCGCTTAGGACGAGGTTTCCTCGTCCTGACTTTCACAGACAGACATCATTGATCAGGACGACCATCATGGACGAATATGGAGTTAGGTTTTTTTCTAGTATCATCAGTTGCCCCCTTGGCCATGGGTCGTCCAGAGAAATATGACCTTCTGAACGTTCTGCCAATGAACTGGTGCCACGTGTCATGGTCTTATTGGCAGGGAATCATGTCGATTTACCTGACCGAGGAACATGCCACGTGTCTCTTATTCATTTGTTTGTGTCGTTTTAGATGTCAAGGCCTATTGCCTATAAATAGTTGATTTCCATCGTTACCCTCCTTATTTCTAAAATTTCCCTCTTTAATCACTCTCATCTTAGATCCTCGTCTAGAAGTATCCTGAGTCCATAGCTTTCCCTCATCCTAGATCCAGGTATATTCCTATCTTCGTCCTTAGTTTTCTTTTAAGCTTTCCATGAAAATGTCAGAAATTGTTCTTTCCTCGTCTAGCGACAGTGTAGATAGGGCCATAGACGAGTATATTGATCGTAGTAGTTTTAGTGGGTCTAGTGATAGCAACAGTAGCAGCAGTGGTAGTAGTAGTGAGGGAAATACTACGGATGAGTATACGTCTGGCGTTCCTGGGGTTCCTTTAGAGGTTCTCCAGGAAGGGCTCAAGACGAGGTTTGAGTCCGAGTCTCAAGCCGGAACTAGTGTTCCCTTGTCCACAGTTCAGGACGAGGAGGAAGTTGTATATAGTTGCGCCATAGGTGTAGATTCAAAGACAGACGATAGGAAGATAGAATTACTTAAAACATGGTATCAAATCCCAGACGAGCTTAACCCTAGGTTAGCCGTCCGTGGAGAATGGTGTTATCAGCCTCGTTTTTGGATAGGTATCTACGAGGCTTATCTTTTGGGAGGACTTAGATTACCTCTAAATAGTTTTGCTAGGGAGTTGCTAACTAGGTTAGGTTTAGGAGTTTGTCAATTTAATCCTAATGCATGGAGGTTAGTTGTCTCCATGCAAGTTCTGTGGAGGGAGGTGTTTGAGGGGAACCGTCCTCTTACTGTGGACGAGTTCCTCTATTGTTACAAGCCCTCCGAGATTAACCAATCTCTTGACTTTTATCAATTTACAGCCAGGGGGAAAGATTATAGACTAATCAAATCGTTAGTCACCTCAGATAGGAACTGGAAGACGGAGTTCTTCTTTGTCTTAGGTTTCTGGGCTGGACGCCCCATTGAGGTTGATAGGGACCCATTTTCTCCATACACTGGGGAATTGGGGAACCTTCGTCCTGAAGGTATGTTCGTCCCAACCCTACTATTCAATTTTCATTTTTATTTGTAATTTAAAAATCCTAACTCTTGTTTCTTCGTCCTTCTTTTGTTTTAGGCGTTAGACGACCTCACTTTGATAGATTTTACGTTGAACGCATCCAGAAGGCTCGTCTGTACACTGACAGGACGTTTCATTTATTAGTAAGTCTTCAGCGTCTTGCTACTTGGGGTTTAGGTCCTATACCCTCTACTGAAGCCCTTGCACACGAGATCACCATTTGTAGACATGAGTTATTTTTATTTTTTATTTTTATTATTATATATATATTTTTTTATTTTTGAAATTGACGTCATTCCTTTTAGGAATGGTGACGATGAAGGAAAATAAAGGCAAAGAGGTCATGCACGAGGGAGCTAAATCCCAACCTCGTCCTCCCACAGGTGAAAAAAGAAAGAACATTTCATCGAGAGTGGACTTGGGTGATCTCCCAAGCCGACGTGGTAGGGAGAAAAAGCACAAGTCCTCCAAGCCTCAAGACGTCAAATCTCCTCCTGCCTCTAATCAAGAGTCTCCAATACAAATTCTTGCTCTTGATCCTGAGCCTAAGGATCCTCCGTCCAAGAAGATCTCGTCCATAGTCCATGCACCCGCACCGTCTACCTCTTCCAAGGAAGTTCCTCAACACCTCTTAGGGAATGAGGACTTAGCCTGGGAGAGGTTCTCAACTGCAGTGATGGACGTGGACGTGGATGCCTGCTACAACATGTCCTTGAAAGATTTTAAGCACTCTGGTGTTCATGATCTCTTCAAAGTAAGTTTTTTTTTTTTTTTTTACATATATATCTCGTCCTTAACCAATGACGCAGACATGTACTTAATGAAATTTTGATATGCAGGCAATGTCTAAGTTCATTGCTGCGTCCAGGCAGGCAACTGAGCTAGACAAGACGAGGATCCTTCTGGAGAAAAGGATAAAGGAGGTGAAGGAGGAGAGCAAGGTGTGGGCTGAAGTGGCTGCTAAGGCCAAAGAAGAGGCAAAGGAGCTAAGGAATCTTAATGAAGAGCTCAAGACGGATGTCCTTGAAAAGGATACTTGTCTTGACCATCTTCAGAAGAAGAACAACGAGCTGAACGCCCTTCTTGAAAAGGCTAAGGGGGACGCAATTGCAGAGTTTCAAGCGTCCAAGCAGTTTACTGATCTGTTGGACATGAACTATGCAGCTGGGTTCGAGGACTTCAGGCTGGACGTTGCTGAGAACTTCCCCAACCTTGATTTCAATGCTATAAAGCTCAACCTAGGTGCTGCTACGAGCTTTCTCCTCCAAACAAGTTCAGAGGACGTCAATATTGAGGACGATGCTAGCACCCTTCCTCCTCCTGCAGATGCCAAGGACGACACTCCTCCCACATGAAGATTTTGTATTCTAATGTTTTTGTTTTTGTTTTTTTTTTTGTTTTTTTAAAGAAATGTAATTCAAGTACATTTGTCTCATCCATGGTTTTAGGACGAGACTTTGAACAAATTCTGGGTGTTTGGACGTTTAGTAGTCTGCCCTTAAATAATTTGATCAACTTTTCATAATGTTTGTATGAACGAGAATTTCTTTTTATTAAATATAAGTTCATGCTCGTCCATAGGAGTAATTTTCTTATTAGAAAACACGCTTTCATCACTTTAAAGTTTCAACTTGTCTTTGTGAAATAGTGGTGAAATAGTGATTTTCACCATTAACACCTTTAACTCGTCCATATGTTGGATTGTTTTAGTGTCTTAATAAGTTTATTCTGCGCTTCCTCGTCCATGGGTTGGACGAGTCTTTTTCAGCAAGTTTAAACTTGCGTAAGCATTTTCTTGTCCATGTGTTGGATGTATAGAATATTTGTTCGTCCTTGGGTTGGACATGTGGAATTTTACTCGTCCATGGGTTGGACGTGGTCAAAACCTTATTTAGTTTTATCCAAGGTTTTTACCTCGTCATCTATTTGGACGAGTTTACCTTGTTCTGAAGAGCATACTGACGTTACATCTCTGCGTCCAGAGAATTTTCTCGTCCATGGACTTGGCCCATCTTTTCTCTTTTTTTTTAACTGGTTGATTTGAACAAAAATTTGAACAAAAGTAACATGGAAATTAGGGATTCACACAACATTATGTACACAACATAAATATTGTTCACAGATGGGGCACATACTAATGAGTTAGCGCCTTATTAAGAGGTAAGTACATACATGCAAATCCATCATCTTGTCCATAATCACACCATAATAACAATAAGATAATACTGTAGAATACACTGCAAATACATATATAAACCAACTTCTCATATAGGCTCGTCCAGGAGAACTTTCATTTAGACTGGCATTCTACTGATAATACCTTCTCAGGTGTTCAACATTCCAAGGATGCTCTAATTTCCTCCCATCCAGGGCTTCCAAGTAGTAGGACCCTTGCCTCTTACATTTGATAATTCTGTAAGGTCCTTCTCAATTAGGCCCCAACTTCCCATGAGCTGGGTTCTTGGTTGCCAAAGAAACTTTCTTCAAGACGAGGTCTCCAAAGTTGAATCGCCTCGGCTTCACCATCGCATCATGTTGTCTAGCCATGAGATTTTTGTACCTTGCCGTTCTTTCCTCTGCGTCTGTCCTTACCTCATCTATGAGATCGAGGTTCAAACGAAGTTATTCCTCGTTATTCTTGTCCTGATACATCCTCACCCTATGGTTGGCCATGTGTACCTCTGCAGGTATAACTGCCTCGCTTCCATAGGCCAGCCTGAAAGGGGTTTCCCCTGTAGGGGTTCTGACAGTCGTTCTGTACGCCCATAATACACCCGGCAGCTCATCCGACCATACTCCTTTCGCCCCCTCAAGACGAGTCTTGATGATTTTTAATAAGGATCGATTTACAACTTCTGCTTGACCATTTGCTTGAGGATGAGCTGGTGAAGAATAATGATTTTGAATTCCAAAGTGTTCACAAAAATCTTTGAAAAGTGCATTGTCAAATTGTCGTCCATTGTCAGACACTAACACTCGGGGCACCCCAAACCTGCACAGAATACTTTTCCAGACGAATTTCTTTACATTCTGTTGTGTGATGTTCGCTAGGGGATATCTAGCCCCCATTGAGCGAACGGCCATTGGGCCATCATGGGGGTAAGGTACTCCGACGGCTGTTTGGGGATATTACTGAATCGCTGACACTGATCACAAACTTTGACATAAGCCTTAGCATTTGCCTGAATGGTTAGCCAGTAATATCCTGCACGGACAACCTTGTGGATGAGTGATCTGGCTCCTGAATGGTTTCCGCAAGCTCCTTCGTAGACTTCCCTCAACACATAGTTGGCCTTGTCTGGTGACAAACACCTAAGATAAGGTTGTGAAAAACCTCTCTTATATAGTGCATCATTTAGAAGGACATATCTGGCTGACCGAACTCTAAGTTTCCTGGTCTCGTCTTTCCCTTCTGGGAGAGTTTCGTCTTTCAAATACAATATTATTGGGGCCATCCAACTTCCTTCATTCTATACCTGCAGTACTTCAGGGATGTCTATACTTGGAAGATATTGGACTTCATCAAACTCGTCCATGGGCTGATTTGCTGAAGCTTCCTTTGCTAAGGCATCTGCTTCCATGTTCTCCTCCCTCGGGATTTGAACAAGGTTAGCTTCTTTGAATTTCTTTACTAACTGCAATACTTTCTCAAGATATTTCTTCATTCGCTCTTCCTTGGCTTCACATGTCCCATTTACCTGACCCATGACTAACTGCGAATCTCCCAAGATGAGTATCGATTCAGCCTCTATGGATTTAGCCAGCTCTAATCCTTTTAGAAGGGCTTCGTACTCAACTTCATTATTGGTTGCTTGATATTGCAGGCGTACCTTGTTCATCAACTTATCTCCCTCTGGGATTGTAACACAGCTCATATTCCTCCTGCATGCTATGTAGACGATCCATCCACGTGAATGATCCATTTTTTGTCTTCCACCACTTCCGAATCATTGTGACTCAGAGTAAACTTTGCGATAAAATCTGCTAGAGCTTGAGCTTTTATTGCATGCCTCGGTAGGTACTTGATGTCAAACTCACTAAGCTCGACAGCCCACTGGATCAATCGTCCCGCGACTTCTAACTTGTTCATCGCTTTCTTCAATGGGTGGTCCTTCATGACATTGATAATGTGAGCTTGGAAGTAGTGCCTCAGTTTCCTAGAGGCTGTGATCAATGCAAAAGCCAACTTCTCTATCTGTGGGTATCGTGCTTCTGCTCCTCTAAGTGCTCGACTGGTGTAATAGACCGGTTTCTGCACTCTTCCTTCCTCTCTGATCAATGCCGAACTTACAGCATGCAGGGTAACAGCCAAATACAGATATAACTCTTCTCCCAACACGGATGGACTCAACAGTGGGGCAGTTGTAAGGTATGCTTTCAGGTCTTCGAAGGCTCTCTGGCAGTCGTCCT
This sequence comes from Quercus parvula, assembly GCA_030820535.1. Classification (NCBI taxonomy): domain Eukaryota; kingdom Viridiplantae; phylum Streptophyta; class Magnoliopsida; order Fagales; family Fagaceae; genus Quercus; species Quercus parvula. The sequence goes on along the minus strand of JAUAME010000005.1, from coordinate 51,164,654 downwards.
TCCATTCAAATGTCTTTCTAAGAATCCTGAAAAATGGTAAACATTTATCAGTGGCTTTGGAAACAAACCTGTTAAGGGCTACTACTCGTCCGGTGAGTGACTGGACTTCTTTAATATTTTGTGGAGGCTTCATATCCAGTATTGCTTGGATTTTATCAGGATTAGCTTCGATCCCCCTGTGTGAAACCATAAAGCCTAGGAATTTTCCCGATGATACTCCGAAAGCACACTTGCTGGGATTCAACTTCATGCTGTACTGCCGGAGTGTATCAAATGTTTCCTGTAGGTCGTCCAGATGACTTTCCTCGTCCTGACTTTTCACCAGCATATCGTCTACATAGACTTCTACATTCCGTCCAATCTGTGGACGAAACATGTGGTTAACCAACATTTGATACGTTGCCCCTGCATTCTTCAACTCAAAAGGCATCACCTTATAACAAAATAAGCCTTGACTGGTAACAAATTATGTTTTTTCTTGATCTGCCTCGTCCATCCTTATCTGATTGTATCCGGAAAAGGCGTCCATAAAGCTAAGTAGCCTATAACCCGCCATAGAATCCACCAACTGGTTGATGCGGGGCAGTGGGTAACTGTCTTTAAGGCAAGCCTTGTTTAAATCGGTGAAATCTACACACATTCTCCATTTCCCGTTTGCCTTCTTGACCATTACTACATTGGCCAACCAGTCTGGATAATAAACTTCCCGAATGAACTTCGCCAGTGTCAACTTCTGTACTTCTTCTCTAATGGCGTTGTCTCTCTCCGGAGCAAATACCCTCTTTTTCTGTCGCACAGGCTTGGAGGAAGGATGTACATTCAGACGATGGGTAATGACACTCGGGTCTATACCTGGCATGTCCTCATGACTCCAAGCGAACACGTCAATATTTTTCCTTAGGAAACAAATGAGACCCTTTTTAATCTTTCCTTCCAGATCTGCCCCTATTCTGGTACTTTTTCTGGGATCATCCTCGTCTAGAGGAACGTCTTCCAATGCTTCGGTGGGCTCTGCCATGATTCTTCTTTCCTCTATGTTCATCGTCTGAGTTTGTTCGTCCATGGTCAGCATGGCTAAATAACACTCTCTAGCTGTCAGTTGATCTCCTTGCACCTCTCTTACCCCATACTTAGTAGGAAACTTAACCGACAGATGGTAAGTGGATGTGACTGCCTTCCAACTATTTAGGGTTGGTCTCTCAATTATAGCATTGTATGATGATGAACAATCAACTACAAGGAAGTTCACATTTCTTGTTACCTGTTGTGGATACGCTCCCATTTCCACAGGTAAGGAGATAGTACCGACATGCTGCACTTTCATTCCACCAAAACCAACCAAAGGTGAATGCACCGAACGAAGCTGCTCTTGCCCGAGGTTCATTTGTTGAAAGGCAGGATAATACAAGATATCTGTCGAGCTCCCATTATCTACCAACACCCTTCTAGTTGAATAATTAGCGATAAGCAAGGTGATAACGATGACATCGTCATGAGGATGATGTATCCTTGAGGCATCCTCGTCCGTGAAAGTGATGGCCTGCTCGTATGGATTCCTCGTCTTGGGAGATCGTCCTGAAAGTTGGACGTTCTATACTACCTTCAGGTATATCTTTTTTGACCTGGACGACTGACCTGTTAAACTTCCCCCAACAATTATTCTGATTTCTCCAAGCGGAGGTCGTGACGACTCCTTTATCTTCGCCTTCAGCTTTTCATCCTTATAGTGTCGTCCAAGGAAATTCCTTAATTTCCCTTGTCTAATGAGATTTTCAATCTGCTGCTTGAGGTCAAAACATTCATCGGTGTCATGCCCGTGATCTCTATGGAAGCGACAATACTTGTTCCGATTGCGCTTATTGGGGTCTCCTTTCATTTTCTCTGACCACTTTAAAGAAGGATCGTCTTTGATTTGCATGAGAACTTGCTCAAGTGGGACGTTTAATGGTGTGTACTGCTGATTTTGTGCTGAAGGGCCTGCTTTCTTATTGTCTCGATCTTTCTTTTCTTCCGCACGTCCCTTTTTTGGACGAGGTCCTTGGTCGGTATGGCGTATAGGATTCGCCTCTGTTCTTTCAGCTCTCTTTCTCTTATTGGCTATGATCGTGTCTTCTGCATTCATGAAGTTCTGAGCTGAATGGACGAGTTCTGCCATGGACTGGGGCTCTTTTTCGTAAAGTTTGTGGATGAGGAGATCGGAATTAACCCCATTGTGGAATGTTGCTAGCAGCAACTTATCATCTACTGTCAGAGCTTCTCAATTGAAACGAGTGATAAAGGACCGCAAACTTTCATTTTCTCCTTATTCTATGGTCAGCAGGCTAGACGAGGAATGTTTATGTCTCTGACCCCCAATAAAGTTGTTAACAAACAACTTACTCAACTCTTTAAAGGAACTTACTGAATTGGGGGGTATTTTACTAAACCACACTTGTGCAGGCCCCTTGAGGGTGGTTGGAAAGGCTCTGCACATTATCTCGTCTAGAACCCCTTGAAGGTGCATCATAGTCTTGAAAGTAGCGATGTGGTCAAAAGGGTCACGCGTCCCGTCATATGAATCTAAGGAAGGCATCTTGAACTTCAGGGGGAGAGGGTGACTGTTGATGAGTGCAATGAAAGGGGAGTCAGTCCTATGAACTAAATCCTCCACTGGATTTGCCCTTCTCATATTTTCTCTCATCTCATCCATGACCCTTCTCATCTGGTCCATCTCTTTTTCCAGATGCGGTACCCTTCGTGAAGTGGTACCCCTTGACTGGCTCTCAGGTTCAGCATTTCTTATGTCTTCTTGACTCTGGGTATGCCCTTCGGTATTTCCGTCGCGATGCTGTCTCCTTGAATTGAGTTCTCTGGTCAGTTCCTGATTTTGACGGGTTAACTCTGCCATAGCGGCAGCCATGGACTACACATGTTGGACAGAAGATGGCTGCATGGTGGGCGCCGATTAACGGTCACGACGAGGATTACTGGAAGCGTCCCTACTCTCTTGAGGGCCTGGACTAGTAACCCTTGATCTTATCCGAACCATTTCAGCCCTTTGTCGGTGAAAGGGATTGCAGAATTCAAGAAAAATGAAATTCTCAAAATTCTAACTTAGTCTTCCCATAGACGGCGCCAACTGATGATGCTTTACTTATCAGTGGGCTGAACTGTCTTCGATGTTATCGATCAAAGGGTCATTAGAAGAATCCTGAAAGATAAACAGTAAAGTCAGAGGAGACCGGTGGAGGCCGGTCAAGAGTCCTCCGATGGCAAAGTTAGTATCTTTGTGGTTTTAAATGTAAAAGAAGTATCTTAATGAATACCATTTTCGTAGATCAGTGCTTTTATAGCACACCCACGGAACAGTCATCTCCCTTCATGTAAGTCGACGGTTTTGGAAGTAACCGTTAATTGTTTCTGATACCGTATCGTTTAGCCTGATTGATCTAACCGTCGATGGCAACGATTCCTATCAATTTCGTCGATTACGGAGCAAGATGTGATGCCCTATGTTGAAACAGTAATGTTAACTGTGCAGTTTGCTCAGGACGAGATTATGATTAGGACGAGATCATTTCTAATTCTCGTCCTACCTATTTCGCTCAGGACGAGATTTCCTTGTCCTGACTTTCACGGACAGACATCATTGATCAGGACGACCATCATGGACGAATATGGAGTTGGGTTTTTTTCTAGTATCATCAACTATAAATAGCAAAAACACTGTTTTTGGGGTTTTAATGAAGGAATTTGACTAAATTTTGGCGACGTGCATAGTCATGATTTTGGATTAGAACGCTGTTTCCCTTCAACTTACCAAATTTCATGCAATTCTGACATTGTCACCTTGATGGCCCCTACTAACACCCCCCTTTGATCTTGCGTTGTGACTTTCTGCGCCCCTGTTGCTCTAGGAAGACACGTGCTGTTTGTTCTACATCACTACATAACGATTTATATGTATATTATTTAATCAAGTCACATAATTCATTAAAAATGTCATGAGACTAAAAATACACGTGGATGATCAATTCAACTACCACATAGTGGGCTAGAGAAAAATTCATTACAAAATGTTTAAAGGTAAATATTTTCCTCTGTGATTTGGAAAATTGCACTAGCCTCCCTTGAAGTTTTTTATTAGTACACTCATCTCCTTTCCTCTCTACTTTGTAATAAGACACACATCTTCTCTAAAATGTAAACTATTTATATCAACTTCTCTTAAATGATTGAAAAAATTGCACTAAAAATCCTATTTAGAAGAAAAAAAAAACTTTGAAAATTTTCAAATTTCCTAATGGAGGGGTGTAGATGATAGTTTAAGTGGAGGGAATACTACGAAATTCAAGATTTGTTTTAAGTATTTTTTTTCTCAATTGTTCGGGAGAGGTCTATTTAAATAGTTTGCATTTTAAGAAATACAAGTCTTTTATTCTATATATGAGTGTAATAAATAATAGTGGAAAAACTTGGGAAAATAAGTTCAATTTACCCCCGTTGTGATAGGACTATAAACGTCCTTGCAAGTTTGGGCTGTGAGGCCGTAGGCCCATTATATTTAAGTTTGAGTCAGGCCCATGTTACTCAATTCAGTTTTAGCCTTGTCTCTCGCCTTTTCAAAATCACCATTCGGCTCCCAAATTTTCCTCGCAATCGCGCGGGAAAATTCCTTCACAGAGTTTCTCTCCAATGGAGTTTGCTTCAATTCACCCAATCTGTCTTCATGTAAGTCAATTTCTCCAATCCCTAACAAGAAATCTCAAATTTCTTCATCGATCGCAATCCATTTCTGATATCTATTGCTTACAGTTAATTTCTTCTGCGATTCAAAGATGCCGATTGTCCGAAGCTTTAAGCAGACTCTCTGTTGTTCTCAAACACTCTCCAAATTCCGATCCTCTCCTTCTTCGCATTTCAAGTAACTCTCTCTCTCTCTCTCAATTTGATTTTACTTTGAGTATTGTGATAAATTTGCAAAATCGCTCATAATTTCATAATGTCGTAGAGAAGGTAACAGAGGCTAAACTACGTCGTTTTAATTCGAATATTGTGGATAAACGTTTCATTTTTTGGCTAAGTGAATTTCTAAATTGATTCTTAAGAAATTAAAGTTGAGAAGGTTCAGAGGTGTGTGACAAGAGGTATTTTTTTTTTTCTCCAATAATGAGCAGTTTCGGATACCGGGATTGGAAGCTGCCTGGAGGAGTTTCAGGACTTGAAGTTTCCGAGGGAAGCCGTTATTGCCGAAAAGTGGGGTAAGTGGAGAGAACTGAGGTTCAATTAATGCTAACATTGGCTGTAGTCGTTTTCGCGTTGGAAAAACTGTATAGTTATTTGAATTTGTGGGGAGAAATGCTTTTGTTTATATGCGATTGTTTGATGGGTGGTTTGATTGGTTTCTGGCATTGTGATGCAGATGGAGTGCTTTCTGTCAGAACTACTAGTAAGTTTCGTTTTCTAAGGGTAATTGTGCTTTGATGTGATATAATAACTTTTCTGAAAACAACTACTTTTATGTACCGTGAGCAAGGTTGCTTATGAATTACTTTGTGTATCACACACGTTCGGTTTAGGGTTATCTATTCATTTTCATTGACCATGTGGATGAATTATCGTAATTCTTGGAACTGAGAAGGCCAGATTCTTGTGGTGCGTTTGGATAGCGGGATTTGGGCATGTGAATTTGGATTTGAGTGATTAAAATCCAAGGCATTTCAAATCTATTTAAAATCCAAACGCAACCTTGAAAATTCTCTATATATTATTTCGTTTTGTTTAAATGTTTAGCATCTATTTTAGTGTTGCTGGTGTTATTTGTGGAGATTGCAGGCATATGTGACAATGAGGTATTTAATTATCAGTTAAATCTAAAAGAAAGTGCGTCTGCCAGGAGGCTGAGTAGGCTACCTTCAAATCCTAAGAATGGTGTGAAATTCAGGCATGCAAGTTAATTGAACTTATAAGTTGTTTATTTATAGATTACCTTGTCATAATTATTTGATGATTTTTTTTTTTTCCAGTGGGACCGAAGTATGCCTTTCCATCTCCGAAAGTCTTGATGTTTTACTGGCGGAGATCAATTGTTTCTTTCAAAAGGTCTGTTATCCCTATTCTGCAGATTCAGTTGTTTCTTTTCTGTCAAACAATGTAGGTTTATAATTTGTAACTTGCTTTTGACTACCTGCAAATACCTGAGCAGATTGCTTGTCAACTTTTGAATAATTATTGTTGTCTTGCACAAAAAAAAACACATACATGGTCTTGAAAATGATTAAAGAAAGGACTTGAGATTACAGTGATGTAGTATTGTTTATGTTGAACGTCTCTCTCTCTCTCTCTCTCTAATATATTTGACAAGGCTAGCGGTTAAGTTAATGGAAGAATTTAAGATCACAGTGACTTAGTATTATTCATGCTGGGACATAGTTCTTTTGTTTTTACATTGCTAGTAGTGGTTGAATCAAGTTAAGTGTTGGATGCACTTTTAAAGCAATTCGAGGATCCTCAAAATCTTAGTTGATTGGAATATGGTGTCTTTTGTTCTAATTGATTGATAATAGATTGCTTCACTGTTTACATTTCTTAACTCACCTTCCATACTTCTTATTTCTTAACTCACTTTCCATGCTTCTTTGTCAAGTGCTTGATTGATAATAGACTGCTTCAATGTTTACATTTCTTAGCTCACTTTCCATACTTCTTCATCAAGTGCTTGTTGAAAACCTTTTCTTCAGTTTTCTCTTTATTTACTCTAATCTGTTCCTTTCCTTATTGGTTTTGCAGATGCTTGTTCTAAAGATTCCTGTGAGTTCTATTTACTATTCTTGCTTTACGTAATAAAGATTTTCATGTTATTAATTATCTTGTACTTCGTGAAAAGAACTGAAGAATTTTTTACTTTTTTTTTTAATACACAATGGTGACCTTTAAGAAATTGTTGATGCTGCTAGAAAATCTCCTCTTATAACTTTGTGCTTGATTAATTTTGTATATTTATTTCATACTTTTAACATTCAATAAGAGAAGGATCATGCAAATTTGTCTTACACTAACTAATTAATAACCTTTATTTTTTGTCCAGAATGTTGCGTATGAATTGGTAGTTGAACATGATGATGCTTCTGGATTGCGATATGAAAATGTCTTTCTAGCAAATGAGTCCGATCCCTTACATTTTTCAGCCTCAAATATTGAACGTTTGAAGTCAGGCCTTGAAGATTATATTTTAAAGCATGGAAATAGCTCAAGTAAAAAGTGTGGCTCTTGCTTTCCAAGTTTGTAAGTTCATGCACCAAATTCATGCTTATGTTCCTATTTATCTTTTGGGCTCCACTTGCATTGATTCAGGAGAAAAGAGGATGAATCAGGCAAGAGTTATTAATTCCATTATTGCATGGTTAGCTTTATTCTTTGTAAAATATTGCATGCTTAATCATGTGAATATTAATTTCAATAATTTGTAAGCCTCTACTTGATGATCCATCTATTTATGAACCTCTGGTTAGGGAGCATCTCAAGGTTGGGAGTGGAATAGCATGCTGCACAGAAGGCCTTAGGAATACTGGACTGGTGATGGAAGCTGTCATTTTGATAAGTGAAATATCAGAGCCAACCAGTAGTTGCTTCAGACCATGTGGTACTAAAAGTGAGGTATGTTTCTTCTCTTCAATTTTACATCATTTCAGCTCTTTTATAACAAAGAATAACTATCAAATATATCTTGTAAAATTGTGAAGGCTGATTGGAAATTGGATCACTTGCATTTGCTTGTATTCTGCATAATAATCATTAAAGCCCAGCTATGTAACCTTTTTTTGCTATAGAACTTTATGATTATAAATTCATTTGCCACTAAATGCAGAAGTTGCGCGCTAGATATATTTGTAAAATGTTGTTTTTTATTTACCGCACCTGTTATAGCTCATGGTTTGATTTTTCTTCATAATTAATTCCTGATTGAATATATAATGACAGGAGATGTAACTTCCATGAACTTATTCAAAAAAATGTTAAGTTCCATGATACGATCAGGTACAAAAGGCATAGAGTAAGATCTATGAGCACTAATTCAGAAATATTATTTTTTTGGTTCTAGAGAGCCTAAATATGTCAGTGGCAAGGATGTTATCAATCAACCCTTTTTTTTTTTTTTTTTTTTCCTTTTCATTTATACAAATGTGTCTGTGCAATAAGATGTTGAATTTTAGGATTTTGTTTGTATATAGAGGCCAAACGGTTATTGAATATCAAGCAAATCAGACATCAACATATGAATCACTTTGTTGACCAGTAAGGCTCTTACGTTGTCATGTTGTCACTCAAGTTAAATTCCTGTAATATATGTTTTAAAAATATCATCTGATCAAGTTGTAGTTTGGTTAGAGTTTTGTCAATCTCTGCTCCCGCCTTGATATAGGAAAGTTGAAAGATTAAAGCCCATTCCTATTGTTGGACAACTTTCTTGGAAACTTGTGAATTAATTTACTTCCTTCATTGTCATGGATTTCACATTTCCTTTTATTTAAATTTGTCAAAGTATGCAGTAAAGTTCGTGCATTTTTTAGGCTATGCTGTGATTGGATCAATCCAAGACAGCTTTCTCATATATATGAAATTTACAAAAGCATGCGGTTGAATTTATTATGAAGTTAATCCACTGTTAACCATCTAATCTACTTTGAATTGGGCAATACAATGTCTTTAGGTATGCTAATGTCATCATATGCTGGAATGATTGATTAGTATATTAGTCCAAGGTCCAAACCATGTGCAAACGACTTTTGGGATAGAAGAAAGGTAGGTGTCTTACGCTATACTGCCCCTGGGTCATCCAAGACAACTTTCTCATATATTTGAAATTTACAAAAGATGCTGTTGAATTATTACTCAATAATCTACCGTCAAAAATATAATCTACTTTGAATTTGGTAATATACTTATACCATGTCTTTAGGTATGCTATTTTATCATATTGGAATGATGGGTTAATATAGTCCAAACCATGTGCAAATGAATTTCAGCATAGATATGATATGATGTGTTCAAATTAACTATCTGAAGAAAGAATTCAAAGACCAATGAAGTTCATTAGAGGAAATATAGATTAATATCTAAGCAAACTACTTTTACTACCAGTAATGCTTGTTTTAATTAGTTTATTTGGCTGGTTCTTTTTAGTTTTTTGATAATTCAATTGTTTCAATAAGTGGGGGTGGGGGGATTTGAACCCGGGTTCTCCTCATAAAGGATTTGGATGATTGTGAATTTTTTTTGTATTCAGGTTTTGTGCTTTAAAGATTTCACGCCTTGTTCAATTCCCCCATCATCTGTGAAGGCATTAACTAGCATTGACTGGAGAAGTTATGGATTGACTTTGGGTAGTATCGTGAACCAACATGGCTATGCATTGCTGGAATGGGAAGGCTTGCCACCATCTACTCGTATTGACATTGTCCTCCACTGTTACCATAATCAATATCCAAGTTTTTCTAACATAAGCTTCGGTTTCTGATATGGCTAAATGTCAACCCTTTTATGCTTTCTGATCGTAGTTCCCATTACATTTATATATGCATATATCTATGCTTTTTTGTAGGTGTGTAGGAGTGTTTTGCACTATATGTTAATATATTGGCACATGGGGGTCAGCAGGGCTCAGTCCCTTTGTGGATTTAAAATTTTCTTTCACTGGATATCTTTTCTGTAGACTTTAAAAGAAAACATAGACATGTGAAACTAAAAAAAGAAATTTGGACATAAGTACTGTGTACATGCCTCTTCCTTGACTTGTCGCAAAGATATGATACCATCAGCAAGGAAAACTCAACTTGACCGAAATCTTATAAAAAAATCAGTGAAACTTGCATTGGATGATTTGAAGGACAAGAATGCAGGAGTTCTTCTAAGTGCCCATGCCCTCAAGGTAAATCTCTCTTTCTCACAAGTAGATGATGACTTTAAAGTTTCTACTGTAGTGGGTAAGAAAATAATGTTGATGTTTATTATGCATTAATATTTTTATGTCATGTCACTATTCTCTTCCACAATTATATGTTTGTGTGTGTGTGTGTGTATAGAGTTTTCTAACATGTGCGGTTATCATTATAACAATTTACATTTTACAACAATAAATCTATGAATTTTCAAATTTCAGCAGGTCAACATTTCATTCAAGGGAGCTCCAGAAGTTCATATTTTTATATGATCAGAATTTTCCTTCAAACTAGTTTGGAGAAAATTCCATCCAACCCATTACATGACAAGTCAAATGAGCATACACATATTTTTAATCACAAATTATTTAAATAGTTATTATGATTTGTTTAGATAATGTCATGTGACTAAAATACACGTGGATGGTCATTTGAACTGCTAAATGATGGATTGGAGGAGATTATGCTAAATTAGTTTTTAGAGAAAAACTGTCCTTTTTATAATGCTCAAAATGAAAATGATTTCTCCTAATTTTCTAACACAGATTATAAATCTAAAATTATTTTGGTTATGAGGGATTATTCATTGCGTTTGTGTTATATGTAATTGCCTTAGTCAAAGTCTATATAAGCGGTACATTTTTGCGCATTAACAAATGGCATAATGGTGTATCACAATAATCAACCCGTAAATTCTTGCTATTGTTGCAGGGTTTGATGCATTTACTGTCAAACAAAATCAAGAGAACTTAAAAATTGAGTTATCAAGAACATGCATTGCTTTGAGAAAAACTCTGATAAAATTAACAATATTGTCCCCTCTTGTTGGGTTAACAAACAAGTTGTATCTCATACGGCATGAACCAGAATGTATAATTCTTTCTGTTGTGAGGAAGTATTTTTTTTCTTGTTATTAAGGATTTTACTTGTCCGTGGACAGCGGTTCACGACTAAGCATCTTATTTTGTGCTGATCTATCAACTTGACGGACTCCTGTTGGTGAGTTGAGTCTGAAATTGGTGCTTTTCGTTTTTCAGATTCGCAGTTGTGCCCCTGATCTTGCAAAAGCCATTGCTGGCCTAATCTTGTCCTCCAAGGATTCAAGCTTCCAAGGAGAATGCTTCTCTCTTCTTGGTTTGCAGTCTGAGGGAGTTGGAGGTGAAATTGTTGAAGATTGTATCAAGGAAAAGATTATCTCTGTTATAGAGATGAATGATAGAAAGTCCAACCAGAAAAGCGAACTTGCACCTTTTCTTTTTGAAAATGACAGCCTCCAGGTGCTAGAGTTTCAAGAAGAGGAATACGAAGAAGGTGATGACGGTCCCTTCAGTCCCTTGGATATATAGTAGGATCTTGCATCATGCATTTGACCAACCCTGTAAAGTTTTGTAACTATGGAAGTCTGTTAAGCAAGTTTCACTCGTGGTTTTTCTAATTTCTTGTATTTCAAGACCAAGGTCTAATTTCTAGCCCAACATTAGGTTTTGGTGTTGGCTGGCCCGTTTGCTATTGCTATTTAAACCAGTTCATGTTGAGACGATTGGCTTTTCAACTGCATATTAGAAAGTCCAGCTTGGCTACCACTGTGCCTTGGCAATTGGCAATATTATAATGGGCATGGATAGACTCTAGATAGAACTCTTTTACATGCGGACTAAATAGTTAGAGCATTAGTATGGTGTTAAAAATCTGTATTGCTATTTTTAGGACCACCAATCACAAAACTGGGACTGCAATGGTGGGAGCCATTAGCTATAATCAAAAGATTTGACTTCTCAACTACAATGTACAACCAAAGATAGCTATACATCATTCTCAAAAAAAAAAAGATAGCTATACATTGTAACTCAAAGGAAAAAAAAAAAAAAAGTAATAAATAAATAAATAACTATTTTATTGTAGTGTTCACACTAGTAGGAATATTTTATTCTTTTCCTTTCTTTTTCTTTTTTTTTTCCTTATTTTTTTTTCCTTCTCATTTTTGATCCTGTGCCCTCTCTCTCCTCAGTCCATTTTCTTCTCTACTTCTCGTCGTCACATTCGTCCCGCCACCTAGTCGCCAATTGGCAATATTATAATGGGCATGGATAGACTCTAGATAGTACTCTTTTACATGCCGACTAAATGGTTAGAGCATTAATATTGGTGGTGTTAAAAATTTGTATTGCTATTTTTAGGACCATCAATCACAAAACTAGGGCTGTAATGGTGGAGCTATAATAAAAGGATTTGACTTCTCAACTATAGTGCATAGCCAAAGATGGTTGTGCATTGTAACTCAAAGGTTAAAAAAAAAAACTATTTTATTGTAGTGTTCACACTAGTAGGAATATTTTATTCTTTTCCTTATTTTTTTTTTCCTTCTCATTTTTCATCGCGTGCCCTCTCTCTCTCTCCTCAGTCCTCCATTTTCTTCTCTACTTCTTGTTGAGACGATTGGCTTTTCAACTGCATATTAGAAAGTCCAGCTTGGCTACCACTGTGCCTTGGCAATTGGCAATATTATAATGGGCATGGATAGACTCTAGATAGAACTCTTTTCCATGCCGACTAAATAGTTAGAGCATTAGTATGGTGTTAAAAATCTGTATTGCTATTTTTAGGACCACTAATCACAAAACTGGGACTGCAATGGTGGGAGCCATTAGTTATAATCAAAAGATTTGGCTTCTCAACTACAATGTACAACCAAAGATGGCTATACATTGTAGCTCAAAGGTAAAAAAAAAAAATAGTAATAAATAAATAAATAACTATTTTATTGTAGTGTTCACACTAGTAAGAATAATTTATTCTTTTCCTTTCTTTTTCTTTTTTTTTTCCTTCTCGTTTTTGATCCTGTGCCCTCTCTCTCCTCAGTCCATTTTCTTCTCTACTTCTCGTCGCCACATTCGTCCTGCCACCTAGTCGCCAATTGGCAATATTATAATGGGCATGGATAGACTCTAGATAGTACTCTTTTACATGCCGACTAAATGGTTAGAGCATTAGTATTGGTGGTGTTAAAAATCTGTATTGCTATTTTTAGGACCACCAATCACAAAACTGGGGCTGTAATGGTGGAGCTATAATAAAAAGATTTGGCTTCTCAACTATAGTGCACAGCCAAAGATGGCTGTGCATTGTAACTCAAAGGTTAAAAAAAAAAACTATTTTATTGTAGTGTTCACACTAGTAGGAATATTTTATTCTTTTCCTTATTTTTTTTTCCTTATCATTTTTCATCGCATGCCATCTCTCTCTCCTCAGTCCTCCATTTTCTTCTCTACTTCTTGTTGCCACATTCGCCAACCTCGCCTACCTAGCTCCGACCCACCTCGTCGACCCACTTTGCACAACTCGACCCACCCCTGCCCATCGCTGATCTCGCCTCGCCCAGTCGCCACAAACCCACCTCACCTATTCCAGCCCAAGCCGCCGTTGTCACCCATCTCTCTTCTCTCTTTACTGTGATTGGGTTTTTTGTGTGTGTGTTTTCATATAGGTTTGGTGGCTGTGGTGGTTGATTTTGGTTATGGTAGTGGTGGTGGATAATTTTGGCTTTGGTAGTGGGTTTTGTGGATTTTGGCTATGGGTTTCGTGGTTTATGGATGTGGTTGTGGCAATGGCGGTGGGTTGTAGTTGTGATGGTTGGTTGTCATGGCTGGTGGTCGTGGTTTTGTTTTATTGTTTTTTTTTTTGTTTTGTTTATTTATTTTTCTGCGTTGTGTTGTGGTTACGAGTAGAGGGGTGGTTGTGGCCGTTGGTTGTGGTGTTTGTTTTTTTTATATTTTATTATGCTGTTTATGTTATTTTATTGTGTTGAAAGCTAAAATAAAACCACTGATATTGAGTGTTTTGTAAAGTAAGAAAATAAAATAGATAAAGTAGTTTTTGGTGGATCTAAATAGCTAAAATTATGGCTCCACCAATGTAGATGCTTATGGATGTAAACTAAATTATGGCTTGCTTTGCCTGTCCATGAAGTTTCTGAAAATTCAATAGAGCATAGCAGTATGACCTTGAGTTGGTCCAACTTTTAATTTTTTTGGTTAGGAATTGAGGTGGTTAGGTTAATTTGAAAAGTATATTACACTGTCGACACGGCTATAGTTTAATTGTTTGTCATTGTCATTTTTTTTTTTTTTTGGTAGCTGTCATTGTCATTATTATTTATTTTTATTTTTTTTTGGGTTGCTGTCATTGTCATTATTGGTTGACATAATGATGTTAATCTTATTTTGGCATACTCTTTTTTTTTTTTTTAGGATATTTTGGCATACTCTAAATAAAGATAATGTAACAGGTGATGTTTTTTTCCCAATAAAAAAAAAATGAAGATTGTTGTGTACTCTTCTGGTCTTCTCTTCTAAAGTAATTTTTTATTTATTTATTTTTTTTTAATTTTTATTTATTTATTTATTTATTTTTTTAGGTTTGGCTTACCTTAGTACTTTTTAAAAGGAATCTCATCTTGTTTTAATGTAAGATTATCATGTCACTTACTAATTAAATAAAACTAAATAAAAGGCGAGGATTAAAACCTACTACCACTTGCAAGTTAAAAAAGTGTATATTTAAAATAAAATGACATGTCTAGTTAAAAAAGTAATGGAGATAAACCAAATTTATTTTTTGTCAACTCTACTTTACTTCTTCTTTGTCTCTCTCAATCCAAACAAGCCATAAAAGTCCTAAATCGTTCATACAGCGTGAATTTGGGATGTCTACTTGATTCAAACTAAAAAATAAAAAAATAAAAAAAGGTTACATGATCTCTGGTTATAAGCTTAAAGGTCATGAATTACTCAAGCCTCAAGTTTCGTACTGGCTATAGGCTTAAAGGTCATGAATTGCCCAAGCTTCATACCTTTTTTCTAATATTGCTTATAAAGTGGGGTCAAACATCGAATTTTCTTTTCTTTTCCTTCTTTTTCTTTGCCCCACTAGTTATGGTCTCTCACAAAATATTGGGGATTTGTTTCATTCTCCATGACCTACGCTTAAGTGGCTTAATGTCTCAATAAACTATGGGTTTGCTTTGACTAATATAGTAATCATGCTGTGAGTATCTATGAATAGGCTGGCTCGTTTGGGAATCTATCACCTAGCAAAAATCCAAAACAAAGGTGATTGGCTGATGGAGATGGTATTTGACATAATCGTCCAAACCCATCACAAAGCTGCCACGTGTATGGTAACACAGTTCTCACTTCTCATCCATACATGGAGTATTTGTAATTTGTAAGCCAAAAAGGTATTTGCCCTTTCTTTCTCTGAGAGGGGAACAAAGAAGTGGCAGGAAGTCGCCAATGCATATTGTCCATCTCTATTGAGTTGCCCTTTGTCTACACTAATAGTGACTTTGGAATAAAGTCACAGATATTGACACCCAATTTTCCTTTTTGAACGGTAGAAGAATCTCCAATTCCGTGAATTCTAAGTCATACCAAATTCAAGCATATCTTTTTTTTCTTTTTTTGACAAAAATTCAAGCTTATCTTAAGATACTTAATTAACTCCCGAATGTGGTCTTTTTCAATGGGTTAGCCATTTTTCCACGGGGGTAAGGAATTCTTCTATCCATATCAATCTTTTCCTTTAAGATTTAGATAGCTTAAAAGTTTTTTGTCTAACTTTGTCAGGTCTTGATGATGTACAAAATGTCAATTGTCCACATATGTAGTGACTAGGCTGGGGGCACCTGAAAAATGAAAGGTGAAGAACCTAAAGAGAGCATTGGTGGAGTGTCGGCCAAAGACCCTCCAAAGATTAAGCCAGTGACTGAATGATTTTCAATAACTCAAAAGTATGAGAGTTATGAAATTTTACATACCTTAGAGAAGAGGGGGCTTAGTGCTTATATAATGATATAGAGCTAACCAAGATCTCATGAATGTAGGCTCTTTCCTTACGGGGAGAGTATGAAGATAATGACCCAAAATTTTTGTGCTTAACTTCTCATGTTTAGAGGATACGAATATGTAGAAGGATCTTTAGGTGTGATGTGCAAGTTCTTTTCATATGAAGATTCTTGAGTGGAGGACAGGCAAATGATGCAGAGCTAAGTATGGAGGATTTTCGGTTAAGGGAGATTTGTCAGCCACATGAAGTACTAGATGAGTAAACGTTTGACTGCTGCCATTGGCATCACCAGACGTGTAGGAGGCCTGATGCTCCATTGGGTGCCTGGCAATGCTATTGGGTCTGACGATGTCTTAGTCCTTGATGACACTAGGGTGTGAGACAAATTTTGAGATAGTGAAAATATTCCCTATCAGGTTTAAACTAATTAAGTTACTCATGAAAATGGACTTTTTTTTTTCACCCATTTCAAGTATATATAGCTAAACCTTTATCTTCAATAATCTTAGAATCACTTGATTATCAAACAATCAACTCATACATGTGCAAATTTTTCTCCTGTATTGATTGAATGAATTTAATAATTATTTTAATACATTTAACTTTTTGGAATGAGAATAAAGCAAAGATAAGATACGATATTAGATTTGCCGACAATTGTACGTACTTATGTAATAACCGGATGATATCCAAAGCAAGTGTGAACATGTCATCACAAACACTATGTTCTAGAATTAAAGAAAAGAATAATAAAGTTGGAAAGGGAGAGAGAGAGATGCATGCATATACATCACATTCAGAATATACATGTAATACATGTAAGTCTCTTAATAAAAGTTCTTGATATACAATCAAGACAAAAGTTATACATCCTTTCAAGTTTCAACTAGAAGTAGAGATACTAGTAGAAGTAGAGATACTTCTTACGATATTAATAAGGTCACATATATTAAGCAGCTTCATATATGTATTTTCTGTGAACTCTCACAACAAAGAAAGGCCAAGTAGCCTCGAAAAAGTATAAAATAGGGAAGACAAAAAAAAAAAAAAAAAAGTAAAAGAAAAGTGAAAGAAAAGATGGGATTACACTAACTTCCAGCAGTTCTTTCTTCTTATTAGTTAACGCTCAAGCAGCAGTGGGAGCAGGAATATAGGAAATGGTGGGCTCAGGCATGGAAGCCATAATGGAAGACTTTGAGAATGTCTCTTCCTCCGAAACTGGGTTTTCACCCTTAAAATCAAGGGATTCATCGTTATAAATATCCCACCATTTTTTCACCAACATCTTGATGTCCTCCCTGTCCATGTTAACTTCCTTGCCGGTGTACCTCCATGGTTTTGATCCCTATTTTACGTGGAATATAATGGAGAAGGTTAACAAAAAATATCAAATATCATTTATCTTATACATGCACAAGTTTGTATTTTTTTTAAATTTTATCTTATGCACAATCTTAGATTTTACAAATTATGAATGAAAAAGAGTACTTACAGCAGCACAATAGTGAGCCACCTTGACTTTCTCAACGTCTATGTTTTCAGGATGGCGCCATAACATAGCAAGAACAAGGTTGAATACCAGAGGTAGGGGCTTGTACACTTTTTCATAGAACATATTCAGGAAATCCTGTCATGTGTGTGCACAACAAGACTCTTAATAAGATTTCTTTACCAAATATTTAGAGCAGTAAATAATATACATAAGTACCATATCTAGCTAGCTTTTCACTTTTCCTTGATTCTTTTTCCAAATTGATAGTGATAGTAATGATTGTGATATTAATATCAAATAGTACAATTGAAGTCACTGCTTCTGTTATGATAATAAAATGCAACACATGATTCGCACCCCTATAGTGGCCATCATATTCTTCCTAGAGCATGAAAGCTACAAGGCGGTCCATGGTTGAGAACTATTTTCCTAACAACTTTTTTAAGACTTTTAACCTAATTTATTGTGATTGTTTTATAACAAAAATGATATTTATTTTTAATAAGCTTATGTAAAAGTAATATTACTCAAATCACGACTTACTAACTTAACAAAACTTTTCAAAAAATACACTTACTACCCTACCAAGCTATAAAAAAAAATCGATTGTTCAATGAGTTATATTAAAAATATCATAAATTTTACTACATATATAATAAGCTTAGCAAATCCATATATAACATGAAAAACCAACAAATTGGAAACCGATTAATGATTATAAATAAAAAAAGAAGAACTCACTTGCTCTGCGAAGGGTGTAACGGAAGTGGCATAGAGGACCTCAAGAAGCTTGTCAAAAGTCGAACGGCCAGGGTTAAAAACGAACATGCCAGCATTAAAGTACAAGGGAGGTGGAGAACCCATGTCAACAGGCCATGGCATCCTATCAGGGCACTGTTGGCAGTACCCAACTTTGAATTGCAGTGAATGGCTCCATGTCTTCTCGCAAAAACAGTCCATGGTGGCATAGAAGTAGCCGTCTGGTGTGTCAAACAGATGGTCTATGTTTTCAAACACTTGAATATCAGCATCCATATATATCATCTTCTTGTACTCCTCAAACTGCAAATTACACATCATACACAGATTTTTGTTATAATCAAATAGATATCTGTTAATGTGTATGTAGTCATATGGATGTGCAAACATGTATTGCATATGCATATGCAGTACATGAACGAACAGACAAGTCAGGCTCAGTGCCTTATGATAAGCCTAGCTACATTCAAATAGAATTTTAGTCATTGATATTTCTAAAAAAAAAAAAAAAGGATTGAATAAAAAAGGTAGGCTTCATATTAATCTAACGTATAGTCTAGATTTTATTCATTTATTTATTTTCAAGAGTAAAAGTAAAACTTCTTCAATTTATTTAGTATGAAAAAAAAAAAATGTATAGGAGAGCAATCAAAACCCATCATAACCCATGTATTTCGTAGTATCATCCTGACCATTCAAGAGTTTTGAATTCTTATCCTCTATTTTGAATGAGAAATTAAAGAAAGTCATAAAGCAATATTGTCTCTCAAAAAATCTCATACTACTATGTATACAATTACAAACAAATTAAAAAAAGTCATAAAGCAATATTGTCTCTCAAAAAATCTCATACTACTATACTAGCTAGCAACCAAAGGATGCATGACCATCATTCATTAACACTATTCATGTTAAAAGCATTTATGTAAGTAGTTTTAACATATAACTTACATTCCAAATACGAAGTTTGGAGTAGTTGATGACATAGTGAGCCATAGCAAATTGAACTTCATTCTCAGGGGGGTAAATAGGCTCGATCTCGCGGAGGATGCAACCTTGAGACCTCAAGATCTCACGATGCTCCTCAGGCACGTCAGGTAACATTGCAACAACCAAAGGGTATGCACTTTTGACTTTGCGCAAACCCTTAGCCAAACCAACAACCCCCTTGACATAGTCACCATTACCAGCCAAAAATGTTACGAAAGCCCCCTTAGAGTAGCCGTTGTTAAGAGCAGTAGAGACCTTGTTTGTGCCTTTGAACACATCTACAGGCACTTCAGGGGCCATTATGTGTGCTTTGTTGAGATTATGAGATTATTGGATGTGGGTTTGATCAGAAGTTTATAGAGAGAGGCTAGGAAGATTAGTGTTGAGGAGTTTTGGGAGAGTAAATTAACAATCCTAATGATGCCACCCTACCAACCTTTGTTCCTGAGTTCTGCAATGGTAGTCTTGGCCTCTTAAATAAGCATCAAATGAGGAGTAAATGCATGACAAATGAACATCAAATGAAACTCAAATGCAATTTCTATTGTCCTTTTGTTTTGTTTTTTTTTTTCTTTTTCTTTTTAATAACTTTTTTTAGGTCTACAGTTATATAATAAAATAAAATAAATGAATGAAAGATAAAATAAAACCATGAATATTGGGTGTTTTGTAAAGTGAGTAGGTAAAATAAATAAAATAACTTTTAATGAAATAAAATAATTAAAATTATCACTCTACCAATGTAAATGGATGTAAACTATACTATAGCTTGCTCTGTCCGTCCATGAAGTTTCTGAAAATTCAATAGAGAATAGCAATATGACCTTGAGTCGGTCCGACTTTTGATTTTTTTGGTTTGGAATTGAGGTGGTTGATTTGAAAAGTATATTACACTATTGGTGGAGTGATTGTTCCATGTTGTCGACACAGCTATAGTTTAATTGTTTGTCATTGTCATTATTGGTTGACATAATGATGGTAACAGATGATTTTTGGCGTACTTCTTCTTTTTTTTTTTTTTTGATAGGATATTTTGCCATACTCTAAATAAAGATAATGTCACACAGATGATTTTTTATTTTATTTTATTTTTTCGATAAAAAAAATGAAGATTGTTGTAGACTCTTCTAGTCTTCTCTTCTAAAGTAATTTTTTGGCAGGTTTGGCTTTCCTTTTAAAAAGAATCTCATTTTGTTTTAATGTGAGATTATTATATCACATATTAACTAAATAAAATGTAAAAATTAAAACTCACTATCACTTGTTATTGTATATTTAAAACAAAATAACATGTCTAGTTAAAAAAGTAG
This sequence comes from Quercus parvula, assembly GCA_030820535.1. Taxonomy (NCBI): domain Eukaryota; kingdom Viridiplantae; phylum Streptophyta; class Magnoliopsida; order Fagales; family Fagaceae; genus Quercus; species Quercus parvula. The sequence continues at coordinate 51,144,342 of JAUAME010000005.1, read as the reverse complement.
TAGATGTAAGTCAAACCTATTTTTTGTCAACTCTACTCTATTCTCTCTTCACAAACAAGTCATAAAAGTCTAAAATCGTTCAAACAGTGTGAATTTGAGATGTCTACTTGATTCAAACTAAAAATAAATAAATAAAAAAGGTTACATGATCTCTGGTTATAAGCTTAAAGGTCATGAATTGCCCAAGCTTCATACCTATTTTCTAATATTGCTTATAAAGTGGGGGTCAAACATCGAATTTCCTTTTCTTTTCTTTCTTTTTCTTTGCCCCACTAATTATTGCCTTTCACAAAATATTGGGGATTTGTTTCATTACCCATGACCTACGCTCAAGTGGCTTAATGTCTCAATGAGCTATGGGTTTGCTTTGACTAATATAATAATCATGATGAGAGCATCTAGAATGGGTTGGCTTGTTTGGGAATCTATCACGGAAAATTCTTAGGTACTCCTGGAGTACGGAGAAATGGTGCTCCATTCTCTCACATTCATGGTGGACCCCATCATGAATTTAATGAGCAGACCCCACCATGAATGTGAGAGGATGAAGCACCATTCTCTATACTCTGAGAGTATCTAAGAATTACTCATCTATCACCTAACAAAAATCCAATACAAAGGTGATTGGCTGATGGTGATAGTATTTGACATAATCGTCCAAACCCATCATAAAGCTGCCACGTGTATGGTAACACAGTTCTCACTTCTCATCCATACATGGAGTATTTGTAATTTGTAAGCCAAAAAGGTATTTGCCCTTTCTTTCTCTAACTCATACCAAATTCAAGCATATCTTTTTTTCTTTTTTTGACAAAAATTCAAGCTTATCTTAAGATACTTAATTAACTCCTGAATGTGTCTTTTTCAATGGGTTGAGCCATTTTTCCACGGGTTTAAGGAATTCCTCTATCCATATCAACCTTTTCCTTTAAGATTAAGATAGTTTAATAGTTTTTTTTGTCTAATTTTGACAGGTTTTGATGATGCACAAAATCGTCAGTGAGTCAATTGTTCACACATGTAGTGACTAGCTAGGCCAAGGCACCTGGAAAATGAAAAGTGAAGAGCCTAAAGAGAGCACTGGTGGGGAGTCGGCCAAAAACTCTCCAAAGGTTAAGCAAGTGATTGAAAGATCTCCAATAACTCAAAGTATGAGAGTTAGAAAATTCTACATACCTTGGAGAAGAGGGGGCGTAATGCTTATATAGTGATATAGAGTTAATCAAGATCTTGTGAATGTAGACTTTTTCCTTATGGGGTGGAGTTAATGATCTGAGATCCTTGTGCTTAACTTCCCATGTTTAGAGGATACGAATATGTAGAAGAATCTTTGGGCTTGATGTGCAAATTCTTTTCAAATGGAGATACTTGAGTGGAGGAGTACATGTAAATGGCGAGGAGCTAAGTATGGAGGATTGTCAGTTAAGGGAGATTTGTCAGCCACATAAAGTACTAGACAAGTAAATGTTTGATCACTGCTATTGGCATCACCAGACGCATAGGAGGCCTGATGCTCCCTTTGGTGCCTGGCGATGCTATTGGGTCTGACGATGTCTTAGTCCTTGACGACTTTAGGGTGTGAGACAAATTTTGAGATGGTGAAAATATTCTCTATTAGGTTAGGGAAAAAATTAATAATAAAAAAACGATATATAAAAATGTTAATTATAAATAAATGAGAAACCTATTAGGTTTAATACTAATTAAGTTACTCATGAAAATGTACTTTTTTTTCACCCATTTCAAGTGTATATAGCTAAACCTCTATCTTCAATAATCTTAGAATCACTTGATTATCAAACGATCAACTCATACATGTGCAAAATTTTCTTAATAATGATTGAACACATTTTACTCTCGTCTACTCTCCCTCTCTCCCCTCAATCCAAACAAATTCTTAAGCATAATGAATTTAATAATTATTTTAATACATTTAACTTTTGGAATGAGAATAAAACACAAATATGATGCAATATTAGATTTGCCGACAATTGTACTTATGTAATTACCAGATGATATCTAATAGGTCAAGAATGTATTGACCCCTTGTGATGAATTAACAAATTAATTAGTCAAGTTAATTAATTAATTCAATTAGCATGCAATATGCGTGGTAGCACAAAAAAATCACCAATTAACTAAATGCAATGGAAATTAAATTGACAAGGTGATTTGTTTACGAATGGGAAAACCTACATGGAAAAAACCCCATCGGGTGATTTTAAGGTCACCACTCCCAAGAATTCACTATTATCACAACAAACAGTTACAAGTGAAGGAATCCCAGTACTTTATACCAACCTACAGTTGAACCCTTACCCTAATACCCAATTGGACTTGTTCTGTAGTGACAATCTCTCCTTTTAATGCACGACTCCCAGTATGTGACTAACCAATAGATGTATGGATCTCAGTACGCGACTTAATCACCAACTTGAGAAAGATGTTGGCTGCAAAGTTCTTTAGTTCATTACACGATGAAGATCATGAAACTCCTTAGTCACAAAACCCTACGGTGTACAAACACAATAGTTTCTTCAATAGAAAGATGAATTAGGGCAAATTTTGTCTCCAGTCACAATTTGCATGAACAAAACTTTGCTTTACACTTGCGCAACCTTTTACAGCCCTTAAAATAATCATTATATATGTTTAAGATTGTGAGAAAAGAAAACCCAAACATATACACACAGATTGGATGAAAATCAGTTTTGAAAAACTAAATTTCATAAACCTCGACAGATAGGTTATCTATTGAGCTAGTTGTTGAGCATCGGGCTTCAGCAGTTTTTTAATCCTCGATAGATTCTAGCTGTCAAGTTTTAAAATCTAGCACTTCTTCACTTGTTTCTTAGACAGATTTGCATGGTTTTAACACTAGAACTTGAAACATTGTTCCTTGAAGTATTAAACACATCTTAGATCTACCAAATTATAAGTAAAATGCGTTTTGTCAAAAAATTTGTCAAAGGATTAGCCAATTATAAATTGACATATGTTCCTAACATCAAATCACATATGTCCTAACAAAATCCAAAGCAAGTGTCATCATGTCATTACAAACACTATGTTCTAGAATTAAAGAAAAGAACAATAAAGTTGGAAAGGGAGAGAGAGAGATGCATGCATATACATCACATTCAGAATATACATGTAATACATGAAAGTCTCTTAATAAAAGTTCTTGATATACAATCAAGACAAAAGTTATACATTCTTTCAAGTTTCAACTAGAAGTAGAGATACTTCTTATAATATTAATAAGGTCACATATATTAAGCAGCTTCATATATGTATTTTCTGTGAAAATACTAACTTCCAACAGTTCTCTCTTCTTATTAGTTAACACTCAAGCAGCAGTGGGAGCACGAATATAGGAAATGGTGGGCTCAGGCATGGAAGCCATAATGGAAGACTTTGAGCATGTCTCTTCCTCTGAAACTGGGTTTTCACCCTTAAAATCAAGGGATTCATCGTTATAAATATCCCACCATTTTTTCACAAACATCTTGATGTCCTCCCTGTCCATGTAAAGTTCCTTGCCAGTGTACCTCCATGGTTTTGATCCCTATTTTACGTGGAATATAATGGAGAAGGTTAACAAAAAATATCAAATATCATTTATCTTATACATGCACAAGTTTTTATTTTTTTTTAAATTTTATCTTATGCATGATCTTAAATTTCACAAATTATGAATGAGAAAGAGTACTTACAGTAGCACAATAGTGAGCCACCTTGACTTTCTCAATGTCCATGTTCTCAGGATGACGCCATAACATAGCCAGAATAAGATTGAATTCCAGAGGGAGGGGCTTGTACACTTTTTCGAAGAACATATTCAAGAAATCCTGTCATGTGTGTACACAACAAGACTTTCAATAATATTTCTTTACCCAATATTTGGAGCAGTAAATAATATACATAAGTACCATATCTAGCTAGCTTTTCACTTTTCCTTGATTCTTTTTCCAAATTGATAGTGATAGTAATGATGATTGTAATATTAATATCAAATAGCACAATTGAAGCCACTGCTACTGTTATGATAATAAAATGCATCTGCAAGCAAAAAAGAAAAAGAAAAAAAAATCATAATAAAATGCACCACAAGATTCACACCTCATAGTTGCCATCATATTCTTCCTAGAGCATTAAAGCTACAAGGAGATCCATGGTGAGAACTATTTTTATAACAAATTTTTAAAGACTATTAACCTAATTTATTGTGATTGTTGAATAACAAAAAATATGTTTGTGATAAATTTATGTAAAACTGATGTTACTTAAATCACAACTTACTACCTTAAGGAAACCTCAAAAAATACACTTAATACTTTAACAAGTTATGAAAAAATCGATTGTTAAATGAGTAATATTAAAGGTATAATAAATTTTACCACATATATAATAAGTTTAGAAAATCCATATATAACATGAAAAACCAACAAATTGGAAAACCAATTAATGATTATTACTATAAAAATAAGAACTTACTTGCTCTGCGAAGGGTGTAACCGGAGTGACACAGAGGGCCTCAAGAAACTTGTCAAAAGTTGAACGGCTAGGGTTAAAAACGAACATGCCAGCATTAAAGTACAAGGGAGGTGGAGAACCCATGTCAACAGGCCATGGCATCCTATCAGGGCACTGTTGGCAGTACCCAACTTTGAATTGCGGTGACTGGCTCCATAACTTCTCGCAAAAACAGTCCATGGTGGCATACAAGTAGCCGTCTGGTGTGTCAAACAGATGGTCTATGTTTTCAAACACTTGAATATCAGCATCCAAATATATCATCTTCTTGTACTCCTCAAACTGCAAATTATATCATATACAACTTTCGGTTATGATCAAATAGATATGTGTACATAGTCATATGAATGTGCAAAAATGTATTGTATATGAAATAGGGATTAGTGTTTTGAACCTCACTTTTTTTTAAAAAAAACTCAAAAACAAACAAGTCAGGCTCAGTGCCTTATGATAAGCCTAGCTACACTCAAATAAAATTTTTGTCATTGATATTTTATATAAAAAAAAAAAAGGATTGAATAAATAAGGTATGCTTCATAAATAACGTATAGTATAGATTTTATTCATTTATTTAGTTTCAAGAGTAAGAGTAATATTTCTTCAATTTATTTAGGATGAAAAAAAATGTATAGGAGCAATCAAAATCCGTTATAACACATGTATTTCGTAGTATCATCCTGACCATTCAAGAGTTTTGAATTCTTATCCTCTATTTTGAATGAGATCTCTATTACACACACTCAGGTTGCTAGAATATAAATAGGTCTTTGCTATATATACAAATACAAACAAATTAAAAAAGTCATAAAGTAATATTGTCTCTCAAAAAATCTCATACTACTATACTAGCTAGCAACCAAAGGATGCATGACCATCATTCATTAACACTATTCATGTTAAAAGCATTTATGTAAGTAGTTTTAACATATAACTTACATTCCAAATACGAAGTTTGGAGTAGTTGATGACAAAGTGAGCCATAGCAAATTGAACTTCATTCTCAGGTGGGTAAATAGGCTCAATCTCGCGGAGGATGCAACCTTGAGACCTCAAGATCTCACGATGCTCCTCAGGCACGTCAGGTAACATTGCAACCACTAAAGGGTATGCACTTTTGACTTTGCGCAAACCCTTAGCCAAACCAACAACCCCCTTGACATAGTCACCATTACCAGCCAAAAATGTTACGAAAGCCCCCTTAGAGTAGCCGTTGTTAAGGGCAGTAGAGACCTTGTTTGTGCCTTTGAACACATCTACAGGCACTTCAGGGGCCATTATGTGTGCTTTGTTGAGATTATGAGATTATTGGATGTGGGTTTGATTAAAAGTTTATAGAGAGAGGCTAGGAAGACTAGTGTTGAGGAGTTTTGGGAGAGTAAGTTAGCAACCCTAATGATGCCACCCTACTAACCTTTGTTCCTGAGTTCTGCAATGGTAGTCTTGGCTTCTTTTTAATAACTTTTTTTTAGGTCTATCGCGATATAATAAAATAAAAAATGAATGAACATAGTTTGTTGTTCAAACCACCATCCATCTAGAGCCTTATCAACAAGATAAACGACTGGGATTTGAAGTGAGGTCATAGTGGATTGAGGTTGACTGTCTTATAGCACGTTTTTTTATTTTTTTATTTTTTTTAAAACTTTTTTGCCAAATTCAGAATTACACCTTTTATATTTGGAGAATTTTCATTTTCATTTTAATTAAAAAAAAATTATTTTAGCTTTAAATTTTAAGACTTCTATCAAGTTGGTCTTTCCATTCGTTTTCATCTATAAAACTACAAGTCTAAAAAATGACATTGTATCACATATATGAAGAGTGGTGGTTTTATAGATGGAACTGGATAGAAATAGAATAACCAATTTGATAATAAAAAAATATTAAAATTTAAAGACTAAAATAATCACTACAAAACACGCAAGTTATAGCTGCGTTTGCAAAAACACGACTATAGGCAAGCTATAGCTGCGTTTTTAGAAAACGTGGCTTAAAGTATTGAACAATAGCCGCGTTTTAAATATGCATCTATAGAATATGTCTACAGCTGCATTTTTTAGTGTTATAGCCGCATTTTTTGGTTTGGAGCTATTGCTGCGTTTTAAACATGTGGCTATAGTACCTTTCTATTTAATTTAATTTAAATTTTCTTTTAATCTGAACTATGGTTGCGTTTGAAAAATGTGGCTCTACCTTCCCTATAGCCATGTTTTATAGATGCAGCTATAAACTTAGTCTGTATCCATGTTTATAAAACGTGACTTTAGTTTAGGAAGTGGTTGTGTTTCTTACACGTGGCTTCAGCTTTGCTTATAACCGCAGGTTAAAAATGCGACTTTAGGCTTTGTATAATTAGCATGCTTAAAAAATTTCCAGCCCTATCTCCCATCGCACATCAGTCTCCATCTCTCAAGCACTCACCCTCCATCTCTCCGATCTCAAGCCCTTACCCTCCATCTCCGATCTCAAGCCCTCACACCCCACAGGTAAAATTTAAACCTAGTTTTTCAGATCACTTCCTAACTTCCTCCAATTTTTCATTTCTTGCAGGCTTTCTCTTCTTCAACGCGTCCCTACACGCATGACTTCATCGGTCCAATTTTGAACTGTGTACAGACTCTCTCAAACATTTTGTTTGAGGATCTCAATTAGCGATTCAAGCTGCTCATCTTCTTTGATCGAAATCAAGTACGGAAGTGTGGGCATTGCTTCTGATTGTTGAACTTCACATTTTTTATTCTAAGGTTCTATTTGGTTTTGAAGTTGTTACGACTTTGATTCTAGGGCATTGCTTTTGATTGTTGAAGTGGGGGAGATGGAGTAGCAAGGTTGACTGACTTAGGAAAGGAAATAAGGTAATATTGCTATTTTACAACTTTGTTTTTAATTTTAATCCAAACAATGATTCTCCTCCTTTTGGTACTTGGATTAGATTGAAGTTTAGTCTTTAATTGTCTCAACTATACCTAGGGTTTACAGATTTTAGTATTTTTGTTTTAGTTGGAATTTTTGTGAAAAAGTTTAGTTTTTTTATGGCAATTAGATGCTAACTTTTTTTTTTTTAGGTTTTGAGTATTGGAAGTTAGTCATTAAGCTCTGTTTGGTTTAGTAGGCAAATTTATGATTTGGGAAAATATTTTTTGTGAGAGAAATGGAGAAATTTCATTTTTATTTTATTTTATTTTTTAACTTTAGTACATGGTATCCAAGTACATCCAAGCTTACTCTTTTATTTTTCAAATTTCTTAGTCTTGCTTGCAAATGAGGTCATAACACGTAATATTTATAGTTTTATGAAAATATTTCTTGGTAGAAAGAATTTTATATCTTTAACATGTAAAAATATATTACTTTTTGGGCAATGATATTAGTCTCTACTTCAGGAAATATTGTTTTAAAAAATATGGAGACAAGTGCTGCATTGAGGCTTCATTAATTGCTAAAAATATTTTAAGTTTTTATGGGAAAAAATTTTCCCCAGCCTCAATCTATTTTAAGGAGAATTTCAGCATATGGATACTTTTTTTTCCTGTCTATTTTTGGAAAATTTTAGTGAATTTTTTATAATTTTAATCTCTCTAACTCCAGCTTTTCCTATAACCGCCGAGCTCCTTTTCCTTATGCGGAGCTCCGATCCACTTCACCGAGCTACTTCCTCATCTTTCTTTGTGTCCATCACCATCACTGAGCTCCGATCCCTTCTATCTCTCTTTAACTGGTGAGCCTTTCTTTCTCTCTATAACTTTTATATATTTATATGTATGTATTGTATGTCGCATGCTTAGTAGTGATTGATTGATCTAAAGTTTTAATCCTTTTTTGAAAAATGTAATTTCGGTTTCTGGGTTTCTTTGTTTTCATTGCCCTTTATTCAATTTTTGCTTCTTTTAAAAAAAAATAGTTCTATTGATTTTGTATTGAGTATAACATGCAAGGTCAATTTTCATCTTCCAATTTCTTTTTCTCCCCCACCAGATGGAAGGAAAGTTCCAGTTTTAAATATTTTTATTTTGTTGTAATTGTTGATGTTTCTATAGGTGGCTCTATACCAATGTCTTGAAGGGGTGTCATAGCTATATTTTTATTTTTATTTATTTTTATGGGTGTTCCATTATTGGGTTGAATTTATAGATTGAATGGTTTTTTAAGAAAAAAATAGGTCAATGAACTTAGTATTGAGCCTAATCTGGTGGGATCAGGAATGCTTATAACATGTTTGACAAAGTACTGTTTGGGACAATAACTAGCTATTTGATTTTCCTTTTTTGTTGTTGTTGTTGTTGTTGCTGTTGTTTTGATGTTTCATAAAATTTAATATATATTGTAGGTTTCTTGTTGAATTAAAAAGCACTCATTTCATGGAATGAAACCAAAATGGTGTTTTTATAGCTAACCTAACCACCACCAATCGCAGTAGCAACAAAACAATTAAAGGTACTACATGAGTATGATTTGCAATAGGACTCTATAAGATAATTCAATATATTGCAATAAAACATGCAAGGCCAGTTTTTCATCTTCCAATTTCTTTTTTTTCCCCACCAAATGGAAGGAAAGTTCCAATTTTAAATATTTTTATTTTGTTGTAATTGTACCTGCCTATTCATGAAGATGTAGTTTATGTTGATAGTTGTCTTTTTATTTTTTATTTTTTATTTATTTATAAAGATACTATGCTTTGTGCTTACATATATGCAGTTATGTTTTTTGATTGCCATTATGTATCTATATTTGCAAATGCTATTTAGGTTCTTCTAATCATTGGTTGTTTAGCTCTAGTTTTTATGGTTGAGTAAAATTATATGCCTACGGCCCACCAATTTAGTAGGTCAGCACTATGGTTCCAAAAACACTTTAATATCACATTGGACATGAAGACTATATGACTTTTGACAATCATAACTTCTTGTTTATAGATAGGATTGCCAATTTCATGAGCATGCAGTTGCATTATATATTTTGCAGTAGTTACTTTGTTCCTAGCTAAGAAAGTGCCAAAAAATTATGAGAGTGGAGAGTTATTTCATTGCTCTCTAAATTCATCTAAACTTTATTTTCTTATCTTGTAGCCTCAATTGTCACCACAAGTAAAAGATATTCCAGAGCAATTTCAAGTTTGACTTTGAATTTGAGAGAATAAGTTTAGCCAAAGTAAAGAAGGAAAGCTAGAATTGGAGCAAGCATGTACTAAAAACTTTAAGACTACATAGTCAACAACTTCATTGGTAGGCTCATTTCCTATATAGGTTTTGCAAATTTCTTTCTATGCTATATTAGCTTGTGACATTTGCCTTCTATAAACACTTTACTTGATTGTTTAGTGAATCCGTTATTATTGTTACCATCAAGAGCTTATCATTCCTTTTTCTTTTTCTTTTCTTTTTTTATTATAAATAATTTACAATTTTTGTAATTCCTCTATCTAGGTACTCTCACAGTTACATCTAGCACTACTAGTTTGAGCTCTAGTGAAATTAACAATAGTGGTGCAATAGTGGTATTGTGAAAATCCCCTTCCAGTTGGGTATTGAGATGGGTAGTGAATGAAAGATAGAACCCTATTATATCTAGGTTTTGTTGGAAATGAAATAATGAATTGGCTACTCTTTTTCTTATTATTATTCATGCTTATTGTTGAATGTGAAATTTGGTGAAGTCATTGTCCCATTGAACAGCTCTGGTTTCTAGCTTGTGACCATTACTGATGATATGCGTGTGCTTAATCAATTGGAAATTTTAGATGTTGTTTGCTTTGTAAACTTTGAGTTCTGTAATGTCATATTGAATTTGAAATTTGCTGCCGCCTTCTTTAATAGGTAGTTCTTGAAATCGGATGATGATTTTGAGGTAAACACTGTGACGGAAACTTCATTGTAGGAGATTTTAGATTCAGAGACAACCTATTTTGGATATGTAAATTGCTTTTTTGTCCAACATATGAAGTTTTGAGTTTAATTGTGCAGCAACACTAAAAGCTGTCTAGGCATCATGAATGACTGAGATTTAGTCTTAAAAATGTGCATAAATATACTTATGCAACCATTGGAAGTAGATCTAAATTGAATAGTAAAAAAATGGAGATGCATTATCGCTACTTTATTATTTACCGATGGTTGAAAATTGTAGGGTATAGGGTACATTATTGGTGCATGTTCCATGAAACACTTTAATCCATGTCCATCTGAAATAGGATCTGTAGTCGTAAAAAGTACTAATTCTACATGTAAGATACTACGTACCTTAGTGGTGTTTGTTCCTTGGATCACTTTAATCAATATCTATCTGATAAAATGCAACATCTTTAGTGCAACTATAAATAGTACTCATTCTATGCATTTAACTTTTGAGAGACAATACAATCTAGGCTAATGAATTAGTATGGCCTAGACACGTGGGATAGAGAACTATCAATCAATTTTGTTGTGATAGATAAATATTCAACGAGTTACATCCACCCCTTTATTTTTACACTCTCTGTGGCATACAAATAGTTGCTTCATACATAATAGTATACATTAGGATTCTTTTACGTTTTGATATTCTATGCTGCGTGAGAGATGATTCAGTGTGCTACTAATTGATGTGGTATAAATTTTTTATAATATGTCTTCTTGTACATAGTCTGCCATGTGGAGGTTTGTAAAGGATAAGATTGTTGGAAACTAAGACATTTTGTTGTTGTTGAATTATCCTGCTTAAAGGCATTTGATATAGTAAAATCAACATGGAGGATTGAAGGGTGTGAAGGAGATTTTAGTATACATCTTTTGTTGAATGCTTAATGTTTAGGTATGTGCGAGAATGCACTTTAGCTTCTAGTTATGATAGGTAGGTAATAATTCATTTGTGTCCAAAATTTGTCTCTTTTATGTACTCTTTCTTTATTTATTAACTTTGTTTTTGTGGATAATTACAACTACCACCCCTATGGTGCAGAGGTACCCCACGGTTTGGTTTGTGGTACTTCACTCCCCTATGCTTAGATCCGTAAGTTAGTTTGGTTAACTTTAGTGAAATTTGGATGTGACAAGTGCTTACATCCCTTGTTTTTAAGGGCATTCTATGTGGCAAGTTCCAATTGGTTGTTTTGTGAAAAAATTTAGAACTTAAGATTAGTTTAAAAAAGGCAAGAAGATTTTCAGCTTATTAGTTTTATGTTCACAATATATTGAGTATAGCTTTGTAAAGGGGGCTCTGACCACATGCTCTTACATCTCATAATGCTTCTTTAGTCTTGAAGGACTTTGTTTATGAGTGAAGAGTGAAGTATATGCTTGCTAAATTGTTTAGGGAGATACATGGCTTAGGTATTCTATGGAATTTGTATTACTTTTGATGAGTTTGTTTCTGAGTGAAGTTATAAACTCTTCCTAGTTGGTTAGAATTATAAAAAAAGAAAAGACGAGTATGCTTATTTGTTTAGGAAGAAACATGAATTGGGTATTCTATGGAATTTGCATTGCTTTTGAGTTTGTGGTGCTTTTGATGAGTTTGTTTCCTAGTGAAGTTTGAGTCTTCTTAGGTGATTAGAATGATAAAAGAGAAAAGAAAAGAAATTGCTAAGTTGTTTAGGAACATATAAACGCACCCACTTTAATTGTAACATATTAAACAAATTTAGGCACCAATACTTGAGAGATGCAATGCTTCACTCCCATATATTCATCTTTAATTTGTTTGCTCCAAGCCACTATCATTTCTTAGAAAACTATTGAAAGTATAGAAGCTATATAAGATCACATTTGGTAGTGCTGAAAAGTTGTCTAACTTCACTAATCATAGCATTCAATTTTGGAAAAGTCAAGGTTTTCTTTATATGAAGTAACTTATGTTCTTCTTAGTTCTCTACTTGGTTCGAAATAGTTGACTGCTGCCTTTATATTTTTGCAATGCCATAATGGACATACATTGTGTTCTACCTGTAAAACAAAGGTACAAAACTGATGCCCCACTTGCAAACAAGAGCTTGGAGATGGGAAGACACCCCTAGAAGCATCCAGGATAGCCATAAGAAGGTTATGGACAGTCATGTGCATACCCGATGTTTGTAGTTGAGGTATCTCAAAATCATGTGTTGATGCTTGCTGCATCTTTTTGTGTCAAATGTACCCTAAACTTTCCTCCATTTTGTTGCTGTATTGAAATCCATATTCCTTAAAGATTGATAATTTCCCATATTCCTTAAAGATTGATTGAATCAACATTGTGACAGGTTTGAGAAAATTCTAGCTTGATATTTGAGAAAATTCTGGCTTGTTATTTGTTACATGCAACAAATAACAAGCTGGAATTTAGTGTGTGACAGGTTTTCTACAGTAGCGTTTGTAAAAATTATAGTAGTGTTTGTAAATGCATTTGCCATTTGGACTAGAAAAAAAAAAAGGGTTATAGCTGCGTTTTTAAAACGCGGCTAAAATATGTCTCTCACATAGAAACAAGTGACCTATAACCACGTTTGTAAATGCGGCTATAGATGTCCCCTATAGCCACATTTAAAAAATGTGGCTATTGCTGTCCCTTATAGTCGCGTTTGAAAAATGTGGCTATAGTATGTCCTATAGCCGCATTTGTAAAAGTGCGGCCATTAGTCCTGGCCTATAGTTACTGGTTTTAGGTCATGGTTGAAAACGCGGCTAAAAAAAAATGTGGCTATAGGTTGAATTGTCCTATAGCCACGTTTTTAGGAGCTACAGTTGCATTTAAAAAACGCGGCTATATGACGTTTTTTTTTTTTAGTGAATAATAATAATAATAATAGTAATAAAGTAAAATTTAAGGACACAAATAAAAGTTCACCCAATCTTAAATGGTGTAATTTACCCACTTGTGGTTTGATCGAAATTTAAGTTGCCTATATGTGGTTTAAAATTTGACATTTTACTTGCTTGAAGTTAGCTCAATTAGAATTTCGTAACCCACCATTGTTAAAAACAAGGCTAAATATGTAATTTTGCTTCACTTTTATATTTCTCTTCTCTAACAGCACAAAAAATCTAAAAATATAATACAAGATAAAAAAGAATCTAGTGGAACACTTGCATCATGTGATTTCAAACCAGAAGTAGGCAATTTAAATTTTGATCAAATGTCGGGTGGGTAAAATGTCAAATTTTAAACCACAAGTAGGCAACTTAAATTTCAGAAAAACCACATGTGGGTAAGTTGTAATTTGCCCTTATAGATTTGAGAATAAATTCAAAGAGGACTTGGTATAACACCTTCCTATTGACATCTAACCACGTCATCATTCTTCAAACATCAATATACTCTTGCCCATATACAAAAAAAATCTCTTAACATTTATACTTACTTTTTAAAAAGAAGTATAAAACAAAAAACATCTGAAAATCAATATTTGATTCAAAAGGAGAGAGTAGGAGAAATATCAACTACCCACTTAATTTTGAAGAGAAGGTCCGAGCGGTAGTCACATGTGAAATTCGGCAAACCCACTCTTCAAAATCAAGCTGGATCACTGAATTCTATAGTCTCTACTCATATTTCTCTCTCTCTCTCTCTCTCTCTCTCTCTCTCTCAATTGGGTTGTCCTTGGTTGTTTTTGTGTTATAAATATAAAATTTAAAAGGAATATTGTATGTAAATGAGAATTCTTTAATGTGTAAAGAGTGATGATGTGGCGTAAATGGAGGTTGTTCGTTATATTTTTATTGAATTTGTTCTCTATAGGTTTTATTCTAACCTTTATTTTTTACAACATGGGAAATGAAAAGGCATCATGCATGTATGTGGAACTCAATTTATTCGGAAGGAAACACTGGAAGGAAGGTAGCATCTAAAGTGAAAAATTGAAAATAGTCGGCTGTACGGAGATGCTGCCGAAATTCAGGGAGAATTATGCCAAAAGTTGAAAATGTTTTTCAAAGTAGAAGACATTTGTATATTGGCCATACATATATATGATCATCAGATATGTATGTAATTGTCATTGTCAGTACATTCCACGTATGTAATTATGAGATATTAGTTAATACCAATCAAATTGAAACAATTTAGGACCAGTCTTATTACTTGAAATTCTCTCTATCACCAAATTTTAAAAAGAATCAAAAATGATGTGTGGAGAAACATTTATAGGAGTTTGCATGGCTGAGAGGTGTTCACCATGTCGGTATCACATTAGTTTTGAATATTTTGTTTGTATTCTTTTATTTATGTAGTTAAGTTAATAATAGTAGCATTACTTTTATCGACATCATCTAACTTAATTTAATCCTTGTGCTAGAAAGTCTAAACATCTTATCTTGTAGATTAGTTGTCAGCCGCCTTTATCCCTTACACTGATATCTTCAAAAGAGGGGAAGATTATCATTTGATTATATATGTTAATATTAATTAAAATAATGATTTTATTGTTGTGAATTGTGATGAATAATGAAAAATAATTGTAGAAATTAACTAGGAAAATAAAGCTTCTTCTAAGATTATGATATGAACCCCTTACATATATGGTTAGAAGTATGTGTACATCTAGAACCTATTTTATCCTCCAATGAAGTGAATTTCCAAGAAAGCAGGTATATATACCTAAAAAGTGGCATAAATCTTCTTCAATGGAGTTGTTCTCTATCCCCAGGCAAAGTAAAATTAATCAAACATCAAAAGAAACTTCAAGTTCAAACCGTAACTAGAAGAATTTCTGTAGTTCAGTCTTTTCTTTTCTTTTCTTTTCGTTGTTTAGCTTTATTAATTTTAAATTTTCTCTTTATCTTTTGGGCTTTTACTGTGTACACTCCACAATATCCCTTTGGGTAGATTTTTTTGGGCTCCACTGATCTATTCATCCATATGGTAGACTTGCTCTCTCTCTCTCTCTCTCTCTCTCTCTCTCTAACTTTTGTAAAGGTTATAAACTATAAATAAACGTAAAGGTTATTATAAACAAACACCTTAAAAATCACAACACACAACAGTTGAGATATTAATTACCTTAAAAAATCTAATCCGTACGTGATCTGCGCAAGTTGCTTATTAGAATAATGAAAATTTTATTTTATTAATATTGTATCTACTAAATAATCATGGTGTCCCAATTTCAATAGCTCCCTTGCTTTCCTTGTTAAAGTTAATCCACGGAAGGCAATTACTATATGAGAGAAAAATCTACATTGGTTGTGTAGCATATTATTGTTGAAAAATATTAGTTGCTTCAAGCATAAACAACAATCTTATCTTATGATGGTATAACTTAATCTTATGATGTTATAACTTATACTATTTTAAAGCTAGCACTTGAGAATAGGAATAGGACACGTATCTGTGTTAGAGGATATTTCAGGATTAGTTTAACAATGCCTTCTATTATATACTTTAATTGAGGAAAATTCTTGAAGAAGTGAGTATCTATAGTGATTCCTTGGCATAGATATAATTTGATATATATATACTTTTTTTTTTAAATTATGAAAAGACTTGTAATTTTATTAAGACTAGTTGCTAACTCGTGCGATGCATGTGATAGTTAAACAAAATTTATACACATTCACTTTTATTGATACAATCATTTGAAAACAATTCTAACTAATACCCAAATGTAAGATACGCATTGACTTACTATTTAAAGTAGCCTTCTAAAAAACATGATTGGCTATACAAATCTCATTGTTGTCATGCAAACGATTTATAAAATATTAGTGCCAAAAATATGGGCTTATGCTGTCATTAGAATTTACACATATTGTGCAAATTTTTTCCTAGATTAATTGAATCAGATCATGACTGAAAACCCTAGAAACCAATATCATACTTTCTTTTTGGCTTTAAATAAACAAATAAGCAAATAAATTTTTTGACCAAATAGAAAAACTATAACCTTGATCCTCCAACCAACTGTCCCTCCCCCTATTTTGAAATTCACGTCTCTCTCTCTCTCTCTAGAGAGAGAGAGAGAGAGATTGCAAAATCTGTGGTTTTTATTTCTAGTCAGATTTATTTGTTTAGATTCACAAATTTGATCAATGTCAAGATTTCAAAATTTGGGAGGATTGGACAATAACTTTCGAATTTTGAAGACCTTTTATCTTAAAACATGCATCAATTGTGACAGTTTATTTCTACAACAGAGCATTGTGTTGCTGTTTGTGTCCACAAAACCAAATAATTGAAGTGTAATACTTAAAACTCAAATTATTATCAATAAACATAATGGTTCTAAAATACAAATATTTTTAAAAATCTGCAAGCCACATCTATCATTGAACATAGCAATAACGTAGTTACTGCATAGTTGAAGTGTACTTGCTAGCTTTCAAACACGAATCAAACAATACACAAATAGTGAGAGAGCTGATCTGATCTGTTCACTAGTTTCCATTGGCTAGTCAATGAAGGCTAGAGCGGTCCGAGGAAATCTAGTCTAGGAAATCCAAGGCATGGCAGTTTGGTGACAACACAATGGCTTTGTGATTGACCTTGAATTGCGACGGTGGCATGGAGGGAGTCTTGGGTGCGTCAAGGTTTAGGGAATGGCTTGGTTTTTGTTTTTGACTGTAATTGGCGATAGTAGCGTAAGAGGAGTAGCTTTTGAGAGGGGTAAGGTTGCTAGGGTTTTGAGGTGGGAAGAGAGGAGTTATAACATGAGTCTTTCTCTCTTCTTTTTTGAATCCTTACGTGAGTCTTTTTTGTATTTTAATTTTAATGTGAATCTCTTGAATATTTTAGTCAAAAGAGTTTTTAATTTTATTTATTGTGCTGATAAAATTGTGAGAACTTCAAAGGTTTCGGTTATATATATATATATATATATATATATGAAGATAAATTCAATACATCATGAGCCAAAACTGACTCAATAATAACTTTAACTTCAGCTTCCAGCAGTCCAAACGGGTAGTGGAGTTTCTTGCTTAACGCGGCTACAACTCTATCTACATGATCCTGAATTACTGCTCCCACACCTAAGGCTTGCTGTTGCTGAAAAACAGCCCATCAGTATTGACTTTGTACCAAGGAGGATTCCGATTGATCAACCTTTCGGATTGCTTAATTTGATATATATACTTACGTTGTAATTGGTGGCATTACAATGATTCATAATTATGACCAATTAACTTTGGTAAAAAGAAACATTTATCACAATTTAATTTAAAACATGTTTAAAAGAATAATTTTATATAAAAGAAAATAATTACCAGTAAAGCTGATATGATGTTGTGTAGCCGGTACAAGACAAGTTAGAGTCGATATAGCAAACTTTTAATATTAAAAAAATCCCAGATAAAGCAATTACTCGATTATCACGTGTGAACTTATTATTAAAGTTTTTGAAAAAAAAAAAAAAGAAAGAAGGTGGTGTAGCTAAATAAAGTTTCCTTCCTTAATGTTCTTAAAAAAAAAAAAAAGTTTCCTTCCTTAATGATTAGACATATGACTATAAGGGTGGTAAAATTTGACACGACTCACAAACCCGATACGACTAACCCGTTTATAAATAAGTCATGGGTTGAGGTTAAATGGGTTCAGGTTATATTCGGGTTGACACAGCTAACCCGTTTAATAAATGAGTCGTGTTCGTGTTCGTGTTTAACATGTGAACCCGTCTGACCCGTTTAGCTTATAAATTTATTAATTATTTTGATATTATTGCTTAATTAATGGTTGTTTTTATATGTTTATTACTATATTTATAGTTGTAATTGTATTTTAACTTTAGATATATGGGGATTGATAAAAAATTATATAGGTTAAGTATGATCTATTAATCAAATAGATTATTAAATGGGTCATTTGTATTGACATCTACATGACTTGTTAATTAAACAAGTTAAACGTGTCGGGTCGGTTTGACCTGTTTAATAAACAGGTTGTGTTTGGGTTGAGGATTCTTGATATGTTTATTAAACATGTCAAGTTTGGGTCAACTCATATAGCCAAATACTCATGACTCGACATGACACAAACCCGACTTGCGAACACGAATCGCCACCCCTATATAAATAGCAATATTAGGGTTTTTGTAAACTATATTAATCTTATAAATTTTAAATGCAGGATAAAAATAATTAAAATTTATTTAATATGTACTTATGTAGTTGATATGACACCAATCATAATCATTATTAATAATTTTATAGTAAAATTAGTACTATTTTAAGCATTTTCCAAAATATCAAAACTCAAGTAATGTTAAGGATATACATTTTTTTTTTAGAGCTTGTTAAAATAACAAGTTATGATTGGTGATTGACAACCGTTTCTATTAATTGCTTTTTATTATCAGATCAAGAAACTAATCGATTTTTAGTGTAAAACTCTTTTATTCAACCATCAGATACATTACTTGTTGAGCTAACTAGAACCCATAGTAACTAACTAATTGAATTCTTTAAGAAGAAAATGTTACCCCACATTATCTACGTAATAAAAAAAAATCACTTTTGGCTAACTATAATCTTCTCTATATAAATAAATTATATTATCAGATTTCCACAAGCTTTTGAAATGATAAACATTAGGGGGTGAATCAAATATAAATCTCAAAAAGAACAGGATAAATTAAAAAATTCACTAAGGATGATGATTATTTTCTCGTACTATACTAAATAATTGTTATTACTTATTCCTACTTCACTTTGTGGAATATTACTAATTTAACAGACTCGCATGGTGGACTACGTACAATGACCGACCAACTATGGTTGGTGGAATAGTACTGATGATTGCACGCTGCAAGCTAAGGCGTTTATTCACCAAAAGCACTAAGTGGGTGGCAATTTTCTCAAGTTGGCATTATTTAATTATTTATTTTGGTGGAGAATGTGTTAGACTAATGGCTCATATTCTGACATATGTGCAGCAAAACATGGTTGCCTTTGGAATTATACCCTATCGTCCATCCTAAAGATCAACATCAATCTTTGATCTTATTCAATTTGCCCCACTCTTGTCTTTCTCAAATGATTTTGTTCTTGTTCAATTGGCCAATAGAAATAATCAGAGTCGCCTCCAAGTTGGAGGCTCCAACTAAGACCAATATATGCTATCACCCTTTGGGATGTGACGTGTGGTGGGTGGGTAAGAGTCTTGGACTCACGGGCGGAGCCACATGTGAGGCCCAAAATTTTTGATTTTTTTTTTTTTTACTATATAGAAATATTTAATATTTTAATAATTAGCCCTTAAAAATGGACTTGGCCCCCCTAATTATTTAAGTTGGTCCAATAATGTTCTTAAAAAAAATTGTCCAATTTGTCTAGTAGTTATAGAGAACGTATTGTTTCTCAAATTCATTTTTTATGGTAAAATATGTTCTCGTATTTTTTAAAGTTTTGGATCATTTATGTCCTTAAACACTTTATTAATCCAATTGAAATTTTTTTACTCACAATGGTAGACAATTTGGTAGCTTATATTGAAAATGAAAATTGTAAAGATTTCACTATGGAAGATGGTGAAAGATTAATTTAATTCTATGAAACATTTAATTCTAAGGATTCATTATGAAAGATACTAATTTTGTGTGTGTGTGTATAGATATATGTGTTTGTGTATGTATATAAAAGTTTGTATAGACTAATAAATTAGCAACACAAATCGGCCCCCCCAAACAAAAATTTCTGGCTCCACCCCTGCTTGGACTGGCATCACATGATGCTTGTAGGTGTGCTGGTTCGAGTCATACGTTATACTGTGACGTGGATCGATAGCCTTAACGTACTTAAAGATGTCTCATGCCATATTGAATTCGAGTTAAACTAGGTAAGGTTGAGGACCACACATGTGAGAACATTTTTTTAGTTTATTAAAAAAAAAAAAGACCAATACTATCATTCTCCAATTTCAGGATGAACAAAGTTTAGCTACAAAATTGATTGTAGTTTTAGACTACAATCTTACTCAATAAAATAAATATTACTACAAATTTTAAAAATCTAACCATTGAATTATATGTTCTTTACGTCCTTAATACATATGTCAAATTTTGTGTAAATTAGATATTATTTACTATATGATCTATAAACTTATAATTTATGCATAATTTTAAATTACAAAAAGTTGCAATTTAAACAATTTACTGATGACATAATTATTGATCTTTAATTTTCTAGAAATTTTGCAAGCATGAAGTATATAAGAAGAAGATGTAATCCAGTGGTAGATTTGTTAAAATTCACATCCAATAAAAAGATATTGAGTAAGGTTGTAGTTTAAGGTTATAACCAATTTTGTAGCTAAATTTTGTCATTCTAGGATTACTGCTTATAATACGTACTCAGAATAATATATCATACTATAGGTTGAAAAGAAGTGCAAAAACCATCTTATAGCCTGAGCTTGAAGAGCGCCTCTGGCTTATGCATGAGCACCAAGGCTAGCACTTAGGCCTTAGCACCATATTTAAAAAGAATCTTATTATAGAAATCTGCAATTAGTTGCTGAGAATCCCAACCATAATAGGGGAACTACACTCTTCATTATAGGCCATTATGACCACAAAAACAAGAGATGTTAGGTCAACAAAAATTCACAACAATATCTCATTGTTCTTCTTCTTCTTCTTCCCTTTTTTTTTTTTTTTTTTTTTGAGAGAGAGAGAGAGAGTTTCAATTTATGACGTCCACTCCTGATGATAGCTCTTTATCATCAGATCAAAACACCAATCAGTTTTTGGTGTAGGCGGGGATTGAATAGTCAAGTTAGATGTTTATTTTAGATGATAATTAAAATGAGAGAAACATAAACACAACTGTAAATTATGTAATTCAAGTTAATGGATAGATATTGAATTTTTTTTCTTGATTTTCACTAAATTTACAATACATCTCTTTAACTTAAATGGATCTGTGTCACTCCAAAATCTTTCTATTTTTGGCAAGTTTTTATTTGTGTTGGAAGGGGGACTTTTTGAGCTAGGAAGAATGCAAAAATCATGATGTATTTTTTATTGCTATTTGCATAAACACTAACAGAGTTTGTTGTGAAATTAGGTTATTGAGGAAAGCATCGACGTCCGATGCAGCCTGATACGGGGTGTGGCAAGTGATGCCGCTGCCCACGCGTCGGTGCTGCGATGATTTTTTATTTTTTTTTGGTTTTCGGATACGTGTTGACTCTGTGCTGACTCAGGCTGATTCGCATCGACTCGGCCCGAATAGGGTCATATCGGCTAAAACTGTCAAAACAGGCTGATTTAAGCCAAAATAGACCAATTCAGGCCGTACCGGCACTGATACAAGCTGATTCAGGCCGAAATTCAATTTAAAAAAAAAAAAAAAAAAGGGTGCAAAACGCACCTTTGAACTTAAGCTTTAAACAAAAAACCCTAAACTCTCTCATTCATTCTTTTTCTCACTCTCGGCTCTCCGTCTCCCCTCTCTCATAGATTCACTCCCTAAGACACAATCTCACAGCCTCTGCCACTCACTGTCTCCATCTCTGGTCTATTCTTTGCATCTCTTGGTCTCAAATCTCCATGATCACTCGATTTCAACTCTCAAGCTCTCCAACCCAACTCTTAACTCAGGTATCAAGGCTTTCATTCTCAATTTCTCACCCTCCATTAGACTCTCACATGCTCTATTACTCATTGTGATTTGATTTTTTTAATTTTTTTATATAAGCTGTAATGTTGTGACTTGGGTTTGATTTTTTATTTAGTTATTATATATTTGTCAAATTATTTGTAGGTTAAATTGAATTATTGATTGAAAAATGGATGAAGGTACTAGCACAGAAACTTCACCTTTATTAGATGAAAAAGAAGTGCCAAAGGTTGAAGCTCCTCTTTGGCAGTATGTGACTAAATTGGAAAAACACTTGGTTCTACTTCTAAATCAGGAGGAAACACACAATTTAAGTGCAACTATTGTGGTGGAATGTTTTTGGGATCCTATTCTAGGGTTAAGGCTCTTTTATTAAAAATTAGTAATAAAGGTATTAGAGCATGCATTAAAGTGACACCAAGACATAGATTGGAAATGTAGAGAATGCATGATTAGGTTGAGAATGATAAGTTAGAGAGAGAACGCAGAAGTCAAATTCCCTTACCACCACCTCTCTCAGGCCGTGGGTCTATTCCCTCATTCTAGAGACAGGAAGGGAGTGGTAGTATAGATTCAGTTATAGATTCAGTTGATGGTAAGAGGAGGAAGGTGACTGCGAATTCTCCTTTGGAGAGAGCATTCCAAAATAATGTTAGACACGAATTGGATAGTAGAATTGCTAGGATGTTTTATATTGGTGGACTTTCATTTCACTTTGCAAGGAACCCAAATTATCGTAGTTCCTATGCATATGTTGCTAACCATAACATTCTGGGTTATGTTCCTCCTAGATACAATGCCTTAAGAACAACACTTTTGCAAAAAGAAAGAGCTAATGTTGAAAGACTTTTAAAACCAATTAAGGACTCTTGGCTTGCAAATGGTGTAAGTATAGTTTTTGATGGATGGTCAGATCCACAAAGGAGGCCTCTTATTAATATAATGGTTGCATCAGATGGGGGTCCACTGTTTATAAAGGAAATTGTTGGGTCAGGTGAGTTCAAAGACAAGCATTTTATTGTTGAGGTATTGAAGGATGCCATAAAAGAGATTGGACATGAAAAAGTTGTCCAAGTCATCATTGATAATGCTAGTGTGATGAAGTCTACTGGAGCTCTTATTGAAGGTGAGTATCCCAAAATATTTTGGACACCATGTGTTGTCCATACTCTCAATCTAGCTTTGAAGAATATTTGTGCTGCAAAAAACACTGAAAAGAATGAAGTTACATATGGAGAATGTAGTTGGATTACACGTATTGTTGATGATGCATCCTTCATACGTGTTTTTATCATGAACCATTCAATGAGATTGGCAATGTTTAATGAATTTTGTCCATTAAAACTGCTCCAAGTTGCTGATACTAGATTTGCTTCGATTGTTGTAATGCTGAAAAGGTTGAGGTTGATAAAATGATGCCTTCAAGCTATGGCTATTAGTGACCAATGGGCTTCTTATAGGGAGGATGATGTTGGAAAAACTCAAAAGGTGAAAGATATGATTCTAAGTGATCGTTGGTGGGATGTTGTTAATTATATCCTTGAATTCACAGCACCTATTTATGATATGCTACGAGCAGCTGACACAGATAGGCCTTGTCTTCATCTTGTGTATGAAATGTGGCATTCAATGATAGAGAAGGTGAAGGCAGTAATATATCAGCATGAAGGCTTGGAAGATGATGAGTATAGCTCATTTTTTAATGTGATGTATGATATACTCATTGATCGATGAACTTTGTACACTACTACATTGCTTGGCTTATTCCTTAAATCCTAAGTAAGTACTTTCATTTTCTATTTTTCTTAGTTCTCCCTTCTAGTAAAACACACGTTTCATCATCTATATATTTTTTTTCGTTGTTTTTATTTATTTATTTATTTATTTTTAATTTTTATCTTTAATTGACTCCATTGAATGGCTTTCAGAGAATCCAAAACGCATCGCTCCACATCAGGATCATGAAATTTCTATGGAAAGGAGCAAGTGTTTGGAGTGATACTTTGAAGATGAGAATGAATTAAGGGTGGTGAAAGTTGAGTTTACTACATTTTTAGGAGGGAGGTTTCCTTCACCAAATGTCTTGACAGATAGGTGGGCCTTACAACCTTTGGTTTGGTGGCAATACCATGGCTCCTCATTACCAACACTTCAAACGCTTGCCCTTAAACTTCTTGGACAACCTTGTTCATCCTCATAGGCTAAGAGGAATTGGAGCACATACAAATTCATTCATTCATTAAAAAGAAACAAAATGACTCCTGCACGTGTTGAGGATTTGGTATATGTGCATTCTAATCTTTAACTCTTGTTAAGGCACAATGAGGAGTATGTAGCAACAAAGATGTGGGATATTGCAGGAGACTCTTGAAATGACAGTGACATACATGGAGGAGCTGGAATTCTTAAGAATACTACCCTTACACTTGATAAGCCAGAGTTAGAGGCCATGATTATTGGGAATGCTAACACTAGTGTTACTACTAGTGAAAGTGAAGTTCGAAGTAAAGCTATTGATCTTGATGATGATGATGAGGGTTGTAATTAATTATCTTGTTGATTATCTTTTATTTTGTTTTAGTTTCAAACTTGTGGGTTGTATTCTAATTTCCAAACATCATGAAATGTTTTAGTTTCAAACTTGTGGGTTGTATTTAATTTATGAACATCATGTTTTAGTTATTATCTACTATTGCTCTTAAATTTGATATATGTTTATATTGTGAAAAAGTATGCTTAGCAATATATAGAAAATATAAATAAAAATATTTTTAATAATTTTTTAATCACCGCACCCTGCCACACCCACACCCTACTTTTTCAAAAATTGCCGAGTCTCACACCCGCACTCGCACTTGAATCCGGAAATGCACCTGTACTTCATATTCCCGAAAAATTCACTAAAGAGTTGGGGACACTGATGATAAAGTCAATTAGAGATTTTTTGGAATGAAATTGTAATTTTTTTAGTATAATTTTTTAAATACAAGATATAAATCTACTCTAATCTAATTTAAGCGTATATATATATATATATATATATGTGAAATTCCTTTTTAGAAACTTGACCATGACCCTTACCCCTCCCACCCTACAAATACTTATACTTGTGAAGTGACCATCACGCCAAGAGTGCGTGATGGCTTTTTTAGTATAATTAACTCCTCATAGTTGGTGTATTCTATACTCATGAAAGGCATTTCTCTCTCTTCCCAAGATTTGAGTCTTAAAACCTAAATTTTTTTTTGGTTGATTTAATGCTTGTCATTCCAATTTGGCGACATCTAGTAATGATTGGGCAACTGAACATTTTGACCTGCTTTAGAAGGGGGATGATCATCAGGGAGCATATATAACATCGAATTAAACACAATGAGAGGTTATTAATTAGGGCACAATAAATGCGAACACAACAACTATTCTACATTGCTGACGCTTCTTTCCAGGCAAAGAATTTGATGATATGATAAGACCGACGGGACAATCTCCCTTAATCTTGCCTTATCCAAACTAAGGCAACCCACCATTGTTGGTGACTCTGGCTAACCCAGCTGCTCTTCTTGCCATTGCCATTGATATATCAATCCATTGAATAATCAGCTGGTTCATCATCAATTGTCTTTTTCACTTTTAACGTACTGTAACACCATGGATAACATTTGCAAATTCCGTGCACCCGCCCAGCAGTGCAAATTGGACCCATATGGCCAAGAAGAAAATACATAGAAATAGAATAGACACTTTGGGCCAAGCATGCCACAAGAACAAGAAAAAAGAGAAAGAAAATGCTTTGATCTTTTTCTTAGATGCCTGTAAACTAGTGCACGTAATAAATTTACACAAAATTTTAGTACGTGTACTAGTAAAGAGTAATTACATCTTCCTTTAAAAAAATATAGGCTATTTATTTCAATAGGTTCAACTTCAATTTTGTAGATGGGGGATATATCCTCATATATAGAGTCATTTTCCAGGCACGTCTCAACATGCTCACCCTTCAGCTTAGGAAGGGATTGTTTATATTATTTTATTTAATAAGCAAGCCTCAACTCAAGTGTTGAGAAGGGTATTTGAAAGGACTACGTAGATGACATAGTAGTAAAATCAGAAAGGCGAGAAGAGCACGCCCAAGTGTTGAGAAGGGTATTTGAGATATGTAGAGCTTTCATAGACATGGCAAAACGGGCGGGTCGGGTCGGGTTCGGGTCGGGTAAATCGGGTCGCGGGTCAAAACGGGTCACGGGTCAAAGCGGGTCATTTTTAAACGGGTCAATCGGGTCGCGGGTTGAGTCGAGTCGAGTTGACCCGT
The DNA here is from genome assembly GCA_030820535.1 of Quercus parvula. Classification (NCBI taxonomy): domain Eukaryota; kingdom Viridiplantae; phylum Streptophyta; class Magnoliopsida; order Fagales; family Fagaceae; genus Quercus; species Quercus parvula. The sequence goes on along the minus strand of JAUAME010000005.1, from coordinate 51,117,999 downwards.
ATTTTTCAAAATTTTTTTTTTATTTTTTTATTTATTGAAGTAGATGCAATTTGTCAATTGTTTATGAGTTCCTTAACTATAATTAGATTCTCACTGGTGATATTGTTACCAATTACCACTAAGCACTTGACTTGATACCCAAATTTGGTGCAGCTCTTGTTCTAGCTTTCTAGAAACTAATCTTGGTATCGATCTATTTAAAGTAGGAAGAGAAAATGAAGGTGGAAAGCAAAGAATGACAACCTATAATGGAGTACATAACATATTAAATAAAGAAGAATAAGTAAATATTTTATAAAAATTATACCTTAATCTCAATCTACTCAACATTGGTAGACATGGCAAAACGGGTGGGTCGGGTCGGGTTCGGGTCGGGTCACGGGTCAAAACGGGTCATTTTTAAACGGGTCAATCGGGTTACGGGTCAAACGGGTTGCGGGTCAAACGGGTCGGGTCAAACGGGTCTGACCCGTTTTGCCATGTCTAAGCTTTCAAACTAAGGATGAATCCCCTCAAGTGTGCATTTGGGGTGTCCTCTAGGAAATTTCTGGGTTTCTTGGTTCATAGCAAAGGAATGGACGTGGACCCGGCCAGAGCTACAACCATAGCATATGCCTTGCAAAGACTACGCCAATATTTTCTAGCCTACGAGGTGTGGCTGATGATTAAGCCTCATGCAATCAAAACTTTGTTGCAACAACCAATTCTTTCTGGCAGAATATTCCAGTGGTTGCTACAATTGTCACAATACGACTTGAAAGTGGAAAAGCCTAAGGCAGTAAAGAGCCAAGCTATAGCAGACTTGTTGGCACAATTCTCGGGAGAAGAAGAATTTTCGCTAGATGATGACGTCCCAGGAGAAGTAGCCATGGCAGAAGAAGACAGAAAGTAGTGGGTGATGAAGTTTGATGGGTCTTCTACCACCCAATCTGGAGGCGTAGAGATAGTCCTATACCATGAAGAAGACAAGGCTGTGGCACTCTCATTCAAGTTAGAATTCCCCTGTTCAAACAATACGACAGAATATGAGTCCTATCTCACCGGACTAGCTACAGCCCTTGAAATGGGTGATCCGAACCTGGTGGTTTGCCAGACCAAGGAGAGCTTATCCTTGAAGGAACCCAGCCTAGCCCCGTACAGAACGATGGCCCAGAAGATGGAGGAAAAGTTTTCAACTTTTGAGATAGAACATGTTCCAAGAAATGAGAATTGGTATGCAGATACGTTGGTCGCATTAGGCTCGCAAATAGTTTTTGAAGGAGGCACCACCAGGATAGATGTCAGCAAGAGGAAGGAATCCATAGTTAACATGTTAAAAGAAAGGTTCCAAGAGGAATAATGTGAAGAGGATTGAAGGATTCCTATAAAGAAAGCTTTGATGAAGGAAGAAGATATAGTGCTAAAAGACTACGCCCTGGTAGGGGGAGAGTTGTATCGCATAATTCCAAATGGGATCTTGTCTAGATGCGTGGGGTAGAAGGAGGCCCAAAGAAAGTTAAAGGAAATGCATGATAAGACCTATGAAGAAGTCAATCTTTTCCGTAGACTTCAAATGGCAGGTTTCTATTTGCCAAGTATGGGTAAGGATGCAAATCAAGTCCAAATACAATGCGAGCCTTGCTAGCTTGCAGTAGACAGAGAGGAAAGTTACGTTGTATTCGTCAGTGAAGATTGGAGAAGTCCATTCATGCAGTACTTGACAGAAGGTATCCTGCCATAAAAGCACAGTGAAAGATGCAAGCTTAAGAGGCTGGCAACACGTTACTTTTTGCATAACGGAGTCATTTTCAAGAAAGGGTATGAGGGGGACCCATTATGATGTTAGGGTCCCAAGGAAGCAAGAGAGATGATAAAAGAAGTACACGCAGGAGAGTGTGGAGAACACCAGGGGAAGAAAAAGTTGTACAGATACCTACTACAAATTGGTTACTACTGGTCTACAATGAAGAAAGATACAACAAAATTTGTAAAAAAATGCCACAGATGCCAAGTACAAGCCAACCTGATTCACACTCATCCGTAGAACTTACACAACATGGTCATCCCATGGCCCTTCCACACTTAGGGGCTTGATTTGGTAGGGCTAGTTAACCCACCATCGCGTGGATACATATGGATCCTGGTGGCTATGGAATACTTCACCAAATGGGTAGAGGCAGTGCCACTCCATAAAGCCACTGAAGGAGAGGTAGCAAACTTCATTAAAGAGAACATAATTGTGAGGTTTGGGGTACCTCGTAGGATTATTTGTGACAATGGCACACCCTTTGTCAATAGTGATGTGAGGAAGATACTGGAATTCTACCAAGTTAAACACCATCATTCATCGCCCTATTACCTTCAAGGAAATGGGCAGGCAAAGGTGACAAACAAGACCCTTATAAAGATCATCAGCAAAATGAGCTAAGAATATACAGGAGAATGGGCAATGCACCTACTAGATGCTCTTTAGGCTTATAGAAATCTACCAAAGTCAGCCACTGGGTTTTCACCTTTCTCCTTGGTCTACGGGATAGAGGTAATGAGCCTGGCAGAAGTGATGACTCCATCTTTAAGAGTTATATAGATACGGGAGAAAGAAAAAGAAAAAGGAATCTTTATAGTAGAAAGATATGAAGACTTAAAATGGCTTGATGAAAAAAAAGGGAGGAGGCCTAAGAGCGCAGCCGTAGATATAGACAAAGGATGACTGAAGCCTATGGAAGAATGACTAAAGAGAAGGTGTTCGCAAAAAGACAACTCATGTTAAAGGCAACGGACCACATCAGGCGAGGTATGGCAGGACCATCTAAGTTTTCACCAAAATGGGAGGGACCCCTTGTAATAAGAAAGACACATGCAAGTGGGTATTACCATTTGGCCCAAATGGATGGCAGAGATCTGATGGATCCAATCAATGGCAAATGGCAAAAACATTATCACCCTTTTTGTTTAATGAGTTTTATGTTTCCTTTTCCTTCAAGTGACTATGTCACAAGACATGATTGTAATATGCTTTTATTAGTATGTGATGAAAAAGTATGAAGTATTATGAAAGCATACTATGTCATAGCAATAGCCAAAAGCAGTAACAAAGTGTAGCATCATAGTTACAAACCCAAACTATGGCAGTCATATCGGACTTGTCAAATAAGTGCTATAGGAAAACATAAAGTGTACTGGATAGGAAAATAAGGGAAGGAAAATAAAGGGAAACTACATCATCAACGAAGCCCAGAAATAAGAGGTTGGTCTCCAAAGCAGCTGGATCCACCAATACTAGAAAGAAGGCGCTCACGATGACCCTTCAAGTCCGCCACCTCTTTCCTCAAAACCTTGATGCGTGTATCAATGGCATCAACAGCAGGCTGAACCTTCTTCATGAAGAAGGTTCGGTCAATCTCACGAAGATGGTCCAAAATGAACTCCACAGCAAAGCCCACACTAACAAGCTCCTATACCACAGCATTCCATTGTAGGATCTCTTAGTAGAACAGTGTCAATTAAGTTATGCTCAATATCGTTCATCAAGCTCCCCAACAGCTTCAAAAAGTGCTCCCTAGCAAAACGGCCAAGGGGGAATCCTTGCATGAAGTCACCACAGCTGCTATAGACCGCCTCTAAATGAGAAGCACAATCCTTAGGAACTCTGAAGCCATGGAAGTCAACATATGGAGGCCCAGAACCCTAGAAGTTCACGAGATTGAGGTCATTAACCTTAAGCTGATCAAAGCGAGTGAAGATGGCTGCAGCCTCACCCACAGGGTTTGGAACTGTGGCAGAACTGCTGCCCACCTCAAACTAAGAAGGGGGAGTGAGAATCGAACCTGGTAAAGAGCATGAAACGTGGTATGAGAAACCATGGAGCAGGAAGAATGAACTCATAATGAAGAAACGAAAAAAAAAAAAAAAACCAGGATTCGCGAGAATAAGGGTTGTGGAGATAGCAGGAACTGGTGAAGGTGCTGTAGGAATGGCAAAAGTAGGTACCACAGGTATGGCAGAAGCAGGTGTTGCAGGTATGGTAGAAACGGGTGCTGCAGGTGTGGTAGGAGGAGTGGTTGTGGGCATCGCTATGTTTGCTGCAACTTCTGGCTCCTTAAAAGTCTCTGCAACCAGAAAAACAAATATACAAATTGAGGGGAGATTACATCAGAAGATTATATAGATATGCATATAAAATGAGAAAAAGGGGGAACTTAACAAAATAGGGGAGATTCATACCCATGAACTCGACCTTATGGTCACCACCCTCCTCTTCATTAGAATCAGAAATCCTTTTCTTCATGGTGGGTTCGTCATCGGAATCCTCAAGAACCTTATTAGATCCTTCAGAGGACAAGTCTACATCAAGCCCACGTGTAGCAGAGCTAGGGATGGAAGAAGGGGCAACCACCAAAGAGGAGCCATACTTCATGGCCAGAGATAGAGTCACGAAAGGATCACTGGTAGAGATAACGAGAGGTGTGGTAGGGGAGGCAACCTCAGTCTGAGCAGCAGCAAAAGGAATGGCTCCATCTTGGGGAGTAAGTGTCTCGGCAAGAATGGAAGTAGTTTCACTAACCCTCTCAATATGTGTACCTTCATCTCTAGGTACCAGCTTAGTGGAAAGGATAGGAGCCTCAGCAGGAACTCCCTGTGTAGCAGTAGGAGTGGCAGAAGCCATGGCCTCGAACATCACATCAGGCCCATTAAAGAAACCTTCCATGGGTGTGCCCATGGAGGCAAAAATATCCTTAGCCGTAGGGTGATATATAGAGATAGGCTCGAGCTTGGCCTAAGAAACATAGAAAAGAAAAGGGAAGAAAATGAGAAGGAGAGGAATGTGTAATCATGGATGATGCAAAAAGAAAAGGAAGAGTGGGAGGCATACCTTAGACTTAGGCTCATCAAGCAATATAGGATGGGTGGTAGACACATCTTCCTTGTGCTTAGACTGCGAAAGGAAAAAAAAAAAAAAAGACTAGAAAAAAAAAAGGAATAAGTTAACAAGTATATGAGATTAGGTGCAGGAAAGCCCTATACAAAAATAATGAAGAGAAAGTAAAATTAGAGATAACATACTCTCCTCTCAGTAGTGGTGGATGCAGGAGGGGGAGATGATTTCCTCTTGCTACCTCGGGTCCTGCTAGAAGGAGGAGCATTAGTAGATGGCCGTGGAGCAGTAGGCTTAGACTTGCTTGCAGTAGGGCGCTTGTTGGAACGGGTACGGGCAGAAGGCGGAGGAGAGCTCTCTAAAACTATATTACGCATGGGAAGACCACCCTTAAAAAGCACAATGTCTGAATAGGTCTCAGAAGAGTCATCCCCTTACTTGGTAGGCTTAGGCTTGGCGGACCGAGATGCAGAGCTTTTCTTCACAGGCACGGAGATGTTTGTCATCTTCACTATTTTCTCCCAACCTATGGGATAGTCACCGGCATGCCAGAACCACCCTCTCTTCTCCTCAAACCACTCAAATATAGTAGACCGACTTTGCTTCCTAGCGTATGCCAACACAGACTTAGTAAGTAGAAGCAGCCAAGGGTTGGTAGAAATAACTGCACCAAGTCCATTAGGAGGAATGAGAGAAAACCTGAGGCTGCCCAACAACTCCTTCTTAAATAAGGTCATCACGGACTGCCAGTATCCGTGCATGGTAGCAGTATAAATACCCTCTCTTTGTGAACTTGGAATAGTGATTACAGTAAAACGCCTACTCCTAAACTTAAAGGCAGTGTGCTGCAGGAATGGCCAAACAGAAGTAGGAACTCCATAAAGGAAGAAAGGTCATTGGGAATATCTTGATCCAGCCCAAACTGTTTCCTCACCCTGTCAGCAGAATAGTGCACGAACCTAACACCCTCATCAGTTAGATAAGGCAACCACCCAGCGTTAGTGGCTGCCAAGTAAATGATACCCCTCTCCTCAAAGCCAGTCAATGGGGTAGTGGTCTTTGTAGCATCAACAAAAGGACCCATCACAGAATCAACACATGTAAAACTCATACCTAAATTTCTATATGCTCTCTAAGAAAACCCAACTCCCTTATCGAAGAACTCAACGGCAGGATGCCCAATCGGCTTTAGACAAACCCAATGAAAAGCCAATGGAAAATCAAACTCAAACTGGCCACAAAAATTAGTGATAACTCTCGAACATGATTGGTATCTCTCATTGGCAAAGTGAACAGGTCTACACTTTGCTAAGTGCTTGGCACAGCCCTCATATAATAGGTGTTGAAAAATAGTACTATGAATAGAGGAAGTAACTATATGGCCAGAACCTGCCTGATCCTTATCACTCCGCAGGATATCCAATTGAACATATAGATGTCCCAAGAACATGGGTGCCAATGACAGACACACTCCAGCGGATATCTTAATGGCTAACAAAAAATACAAAGGCTTCACAACATAGTGGGGATGAAAGCCAAAGATAAACTTACAGAGCCAGAATGTGATAAAGGCCGCACGGCGAGCAACAATGGAGGCCTTAGAGAAAGAACTAACCCAATGTGACAACTTCGTGTTGCCACTCATCCCTTTCCTCAACGTGGCCTCCACGGCCTCTTCTTCTAAAGAAAGCTCCAAGGCGCCAGGGTCAACATCACCAAGAATGGGCAAAAGCAATTGGTTTGCCACATCTTCCAAAGTCACGGTGATCTCACCGTAGGAAAGAAAGAAAGTGTGAATGGTGGAACACCACCGGCAGACCAAATGGAGGAGATTGAACAAATCTTTGTAGTTAGATAAGTAGCATGACAAGACAATGGCCTTCAACACACTAGCCTACTATAGCGACTCCATAAAACCCGTGTCGGATAACCCTTTGTCCACCCATTCCTTCCAACCCAAAGTAGTACCCGATCCAAACTCGAAGAGAATGGGCATGACGAGTGAAGTACCTTGGCGGATAACAAGATCAGGAATCGAAGAAGCCAACGGAGCCCAAGATACATTTGTGTTGCGACTACAAAGGGCAAGCCACACACAACTCGGCAGCGGCGGCGTGTACTCACTGGGAACCTTTGGAAAATGGGCATGGGTATCATACCGTTGGTCTATAAGAGGAGCACATTCACTATTGGGATCGTGTCGTGCCTCCTCCTTATCGGAACGATCTGATGCAAAATAGGTGGTCTTTTCACCTATCTCTAGCGTGGCGGGATCATCGGAGGCAATCCCTTTCCCCTTACGACGGGAAGAACCTTGGCCTTTCACTGGCGTCATGAAGGAGTGGTTGATCGGAGTAGATGGGTAATGTTTGAGGGATAAGACATGGTGAAGGGAAATGGAGAAAGTGTTTGGAATATGAAGGGAATCTTTCTTAAGTACTAATATCATTAATGCTAACATGAAAGGATGCAATGGGTTAGCCATCGGATAAGGGGTGGAATTAATGAAGCGGAAGCTGTTTTTTAGAATAACTGCTAAACTGGGAAATTCGAAGAGACAACACTATTCACGACAAGAAAAAAAATTGGGGTCTACTGTTCGAAAAAGCCCGCGAAAGAAAAGAAGAAGGAAATACAGAAAGGACAAGAAAGTCTTTTTGTTCGCATGTGAATTGCAAGAGCACTTCATATGCTTAGGGGGCTAAATGTTGATGCTCGTTTTGGAAGCCCAGCAGTAGGAAGAAGCCTAGCAATATGGGCAGAGAAGAGATAGTGGATTGATAGAAGAACCATTTAGCCCGAATGGTAGGAATAATAGATCATAGGCCCATAAAGTAAATAAATGGGCCTTGAGGAAAGCAAATGGGCCTAAAGGAGCCTATAGAGAGAAGTAGTAAACCGATGGGCATTATGTGATGTAGAAAAATAAGAATGGGCTACAACAAGCTCGAAGTAATGAAGTAAGAAAGTTAAGGGTTGATGGAAAGCCTATGAGCCCCAAGGATGAAGGATAAGGTAATTTGGCTGGGAAAGCCCAAAAAGGTTAGTAAAAGCCCATGAGAATGCAGAATTAGAAAATGGGCCAAGGATGCCCAAAAAGGAAAGGAAGGGGACAAAGGAGCCCGCTAGCAATGTAATGGGTCAAGAAAGCCCGAAGTAGTATGAGTATAAATCAAATGACTATACTGGGTCATTATAGCCAATTGAGAGAAGAATATGTAGCAAGCCTAAAAGAGGCCCAGCAAGCTAGGGTCAAATGACACCACGACAGGAATAGTAGAGTAGCATGGTAGGAATGGTAGCAAAACCATGGAATAAACAAAGGAGTAGGCTGAAGAAAGAAAAGCCCATAATCAAATAAGGTCCGGCCTTTGAGAGAAGCAAGCCGTAAGGAAATGAGAAATCAAAAAGCAGTCCACTCTATAAGAGGTTAAGGATGAGCGGCAGAATGCGCAGATGAACCTCTAGACCACGGCAAATGCATGAGCAATGGACAAGCTTTGGACATATACAGAACTGGAGCATGCGCAACGCCCAAACACCACCAGCCTATACCCAGCTAATATAGGTGTGGTGGGTCATGGGTCAGAGGTAAGAGGGGGTATGGTCTGGCGGTGGGGAGAAGGGAAAACCTATTTTGGGGTTCCTGCTCAGATTCTTTTAGGGGTAATGTCAGACTGGGATGACTTACCACTCAAAAGAAGCAAGAATGAGTTGGAATTACTAGGTGCATGCCATGAGGGATAGAGAGAGAACACCTATGCTATGGTGGATAAGAATGCCACGGTGAGCAAGCAAACAAAATAATCTTCTTTGCATAGTGATGAGGAGTGGTGCAGTATATAAAGGACCCTTGCCGTGCACAGTATCAGCATCACGACAATAGTAACCTCTAGGAGAAAATCACAACATTACTACATGGGTAAGCATTGAGAAAGAAAGAAAAGAAGAGAGAAAGAATCAAAAATAACAAAAACAGAGAAGAAAGAGAGAATCAGGAAGAAAAAATAGAGAAGTGTAGAATGGTAGGCATGCATCAATAGGCTAATCCATTTTCTCCCTCTAAAAGCCTACCCTCTGTCAAGGATAAACGATTTTTTGGGCACGAGCCATTTAGGCCCATTCCCGCAAAGTGGATAATTTCTGTAGCAGAGGAGGTTATCCACATTAAGGGAGTGGTCCCCTCCTTGGCCTTAGTCCTGTAACACAATTGAACACGGCAGACTAACATTTTCCTTTTGATTTTGCTGTTTATCAAGATTATTTCCGTTCTCGCCTTTGTAATCTCACTTATAACGTGTCTCTTATAACGTTCTTTTTCCTACTTTGCTTAAGGATTCCTAATTTATTCTATTTAATGAGAAGCATATTGCCTTTATTGTCATATTGTATGTGTCTGCCATAACTCTCTTGTAATAGCTTAGCCTACCATGGGTATGTGACCAAAGTTTCAGCAAATGGGGCATAGCTTGTGCACAGGCCGGATCAAGGTGAATTGTAATTGGACCGGTCCTAACTCTCTTATTCAGAACACTTGGACCTCAGTTCAGCAGGAGGCAGTCCAGCCCAAAATCACAAAAGGCCCACCACAAAGTATATACTTATATAGATTCAGTATTAAATTATTTTTATTTATTAATAACTTCAATAGTCTATTTGTAAAAATATATAAATGATTTTAAACAAAAAATAATAATTTTTGTAAGTTCATATATGATAATTTATATACCTAATTAACTCAAATAATATCATCTCAACCATAATTTAATTATTAATCATTAGTGTACATTTGTATGGGGGTGGATCTTCTTTATAATATCTGCTTCATCAGAGGAAAAAATAACAAAATTACGTAACTTATGATAACTCTTGTGCTTAAACATGAAATTTAGCTTGTTGATGATTTCGAATTTTATTCTCATTTTAAATATATATATATATATATATATATATATATATATATATATATATATATATATATATATATAAATCTTAAGTTTTTACTTTTTATAGTTCACTCATTTCGGTTTTGTTACATCACAAACGGTTAATTGGTGGCAGCCGGAAACACTTATTGTTGAGTGGGTGCAATCTCATGAAATTTTAAACACAATATATATTTAAATTATTATAGAATTTGAAATGCATTTTATCATTACACCCATTAAAAAATATTTGGGTTCAATTATGAGTATTTATACTCAACCTGAACTTGACTCGCTCAGGTTGGGTGGAAGAAGACATGACCTATAGCCAACCGCCAACTATCACGGGTTGAGTTAGATCAGGCTCTAGTGGATGATCGGTCGGTTAGGTTGAAACCTATGAAGGAGCGACAATGAGTGGAGGAGAGTAGATCTTCACCAGATCTGAGCAAAGGAGAGCAAAATTTGGTTAGATCTAAACAAAGAAGAGTAATTAGTTGCCGAGCCTGAGTTACAAAGGGCCAAACTTGACAAGATTTTAGCCAAAACACTCAAATTTGAGCAGATTTGAAAAAAATGGTCAAATATGAGTGGGGGAAGGCCTAACATGGCCGAATCTGAGCAGAAGAGAGTGAAATGGTCACTGGATCTGGGTAGATCAGCCTTGTTTGAAGCCTTTTCCGTCGGGTTGGGTGGCTTGAGTTTTAAAGGAGGAAACACGCCATTTGACTCGCCGGAGTCAGTTTTTAAGAGTTGGGAATCACCACCAATTATCGGAGGGATTGAGTTAGGCCGCTGATGGTTAGTTCCAATTGATTTGGTTGGTTTCGTTGGGTGGCCGGATTGCTATCTGGAATAACCAAACACAATTTGAAATACATAAAAAGAATGTTTGAGCCTGTAGAGGTAGGCAAAATAATTAAGCCTTAAATGTTTAAATTGATTTGAAATTATTTGATTGTTTTACAAAAATATACATGTTTATGAAACGATTACATTAAATATTATAAGAGTTTAGGATTTATTTATTATTATTATTATTATTATTATTTTTGAGAAAGAGTTTAGGATTTAATTTAAAATTCTAATTTATTTCTGTGGGAACCTAAGATGTGTAGGCATGCTTTGCAACGTCTTAGGCATGCTTGGCAACGTCCTCGGCCGACCTCGGCATGTTTTTGTAAGGTCTTAGGAGTCCCACAACGAAGAGAAACCCCTCATTTGCTGCCTTATAAGCTGTGAAGCCAAGGGAGTAGTGTACCACTTTTATTGTGAGAACCTAAGATGTGTAGGCATGCTTGGTAACGTCCTTGGCCGACCTTGGCATGCTTTGCAAGGTCCTAGGCATGCTTGCAACGTCCTCGGCCAACCTCGGCAAGCTTTTGCAAGTTCCTAGGAGTCCCACATTGAAGAGAAACCCCCCCCCACTTGCTGCCTTATAAGCTGTGAAGCCAATGGAGTAGTGTACCATCAAGCTTGCATGCCTAGGACGTTGCAAAGCATGTCGAGGTCGTCCGAAAACATTGCAAAGCATGCCTAGGACGTTGCAAAGCATGCCTACACATCTTAGATTTCCACAATTTCAATGAAATTTATATTTATTATTGAGAAAATTTAATATTTAGTATTTGAATACTGAATTTCATAATTTAATATTATATTAATTTAATTTTTGACAAGTACAGTTAAATTCTTTATTTCTTAGTACAAAATTCATATTAGGTTATTAAGTTTCAAAATATAAATTTATATTCTTAAAAATTGTTGAAATTTATTTTATTTTTTAAAACAAATTATGGACACACTTCTTTAGATAGAAGGAAAAAATACACAACCAAACACCAAATTGTGCATCTATTGTGTATTTGCTTATCGAAATTAACCTTGGTTTTAGCATATCAAGTTGTCAAATCTAATTGTAAAAAGGATTTTTTTTTTTAACAGTAAATATTGTAAAGAATTAGCTATATAACCGAATGGGTAATTCTGGGATGAATGAATTCTTTTGCAATAACATATATTGAGTGATGCTTTTGATAGCATTTAGAATTAGGTAATCATGCAATGATAGCAAAACTCATTCGAGGACAATTATAATGATTCACTGTATACAATTGAAATTACCTTTAAAAAAAATAATAATATCAAATTAGTGTGTGTATGTATATATATTAATTTTGTTAGAATTTGCACAAATTATATATAAATAATAAAAATAAAAATAAAATCTTAACTCCTTTGAGTCAATATTTCCTCTCATTAAATCCTCAAATTCTCTCATATTTTTATTTAGATGTAAAACATGTGGTATTTTAAAATTAAATACATGCCAGGTGTCGCATATCTAGACCTAATTAAAGGTAAGCATAGATCTAATGGAATTGCCAAAACCAACCAACAAAATCAAATCCATTCGATTTGACACATAGTATGGATCGAATGTAGGCTTAGGCTTCCGATGATTATTCAAGCCAAATTGACTGCTACCTCAACACTTTCTTTCTCTGTCACTGATGGCCCATTATTTCTATTAAGCGACCATTTGATGTTCAAATTTACAAATCTAATGGCATGTTCTCTAAATTTGCAAGTCTAACCCTAGTTCAGTTAAATATTTCCATGAATTTCTCGTCAACTAGAATTCGTTGGTTGTTGGAGTTTGCCAATAGTAGTCTTGTACCTCAATTATCTCAATTATCATCACTAGCTTTAACACCACCGCTGTCTCTACCACCAATGCACCTAAGTAGTTAAGTACTTATCTCAATTATATATTAATGATGTTTCATTCAAGACACAAAAAAAAAAAAAAAAAAAAAAAAAATGATATTTTTTCTTCTTAATCTAATGATCTATCCCTTTCTTAAAAAAAAATAAAAAGTCATTTGGTCATTAATCTATGAAACCTGTACCAATAAGTAGTTAAGTACCAGTCATGCAACTGGTTTTTCTCAAATAAAAAAACAATTTATTTTCAAAACTTTTGCCAATTCTCAAATCTATATATACATATATAGAGAGAGATCAGAGGACACAAATCTATATCAATAATTAACAACTAAGTTATTGTTGAAATTATATTAAGCATATATAACGATTTTCTTGTATGAACTTGAAAATAAAAATTAGATTTACCAATCTTATATTATTAAAAATTGTATATAATTTTTTATTTAAAAATTGATTATTTATATTATCAATTTCAATAATAATTTAACATCGTATAAACATATTTACAACCTTACCCAATCTAATATCTTTTATACACACACAAAATCTACTTTCAAGACTATATAATTTTTTTTTGTCAAGAGCCTTTTAGCTCAACTAACACATCCTAATGTTTTCAATTGAGACACAAATCTCCTTTTCCATTGTAAATATCAAATTATATATATATATATATATAATTAAACATATAGTTATATATATACTTAAATTGAGGCTCATATGTTTATAAGCCTGTTCACAAATGTAATATCATGTTTGAACTAGACTTTTTTAGTAAATAAACAAATATAAATAAGTCTTTTTCCAAACTAAGCTCAAATTGTTTATAAAAAGATCTATTCTTTTAGAGCCATATTTATTAGAATTATCAAATATTTATAATATTGGAGTTGTTTTAAAGAACACATTGTAAGAATGAGGCAATTAGAAGGGAAGACAAGATTTTGAATGTCAAATTGGGGGGAAAGAAATCAATGCCTTTTTGTTTTTGTTTTTCTTATATTTTATTTTGTTTTTCCTTTTCAATTTTTAAGCTTTGACTCAAAGCAAAAAAAAATTTCATTGTGGAAAAGCCAATACTACCTATGACAATTATGATAAGACATACATCATTGCAAGGATCTTTACCATTACTGCAAGGATATTTACCATCATTGTTCATTATATTTTGGCAAAGTTCGTTTGAAGATAACAGCATTTTCCTGGATCCCTACACTCATATATATTTTTGAAATAAGGACTATAGTTACAAATTAATCATAAGGATGAATAAATAAAATATTATTGTGTATGGTGTTGCATATAGTAAAATAACTTCTTTTTTTTATAATTCAATATTTACAATGGGAAAGGGGGAATTTGAACCTTAAATGTCTTGAAAACACCAAGAAATGCTAATTAGTTGAGTTACAAGGCTCTTATCAAATCTGTTGTGACGTATTTGAATACTCCTAAATCCTAAGTCTTAATAGTATTGTAAGCTATTTATTGGCACATGCTCGGGGTGTTAGTTATTCAGTATTTTTTGCTCTTAATTTAAGTTTCTTTGTCATCCAAAAAAATTGTACTAACAATATTCATCCAAAGTAGACAATAATAACAATAACAATAACAATAACAATTGTTTACGTTTAAATTAAATAAATAAATAAGAAAGACCGCAATTGATTAATTCACCTTGGAAGCCTTGCGGGAAAAGAAATCAATTCCTTTTTGCAATTTTTCTTTCTTATATTTAATGTAGTTTTTCCTTTTCAATTTCTAAGCTTAGAATAATAGTGATTGACTCAAAACACACGAAATTTTTTCATTATGTAAAAGCCAATACTACCTATGACAATTATGATAAGACTAAACTCATGGCAAGAAACTTTACCATTATTATGCATTCAATGGGGGTGGAATCATGTATAATTTCCTGGCATATTTTTGCAAAAACATTGGCAATTCAAGATTGTTTTTCTACCAGTTTTTTCCGATCAAGTAAGTATCGAATATCATGGTAATTAAAAAGGTGATTATTGTCGTGCCATACTCGTATTCTTTAGCAATTCCGGCATTTCTCCATTGCTTCTTTCTTTGGTACATAATATACTGTACTCCTACAGATTGAGACACTAATATGGGGATTAGTCCGCCAATCAAAGCCCTTTTGAATAATTTGCTTTTGACAGTGAAATTCCATACTTTTTTTTTAATGGTTCTGACGATAATTTTTTCTTGATCATTAATGAGTTTTTGAGTTTCTCATACTCTTCCTCTACTTCCTTAACTAGGATCACCCTTTTTATGATTCCTTGTTTAGCACCTGAATCTTTGCCCTTCAAGAAAAGATTATAAAATAAAAATAATCAAGCTATTCAATATAAGTTTGTAGTCTTCAAATATATATATATAAATATATATATATATATATATATATATATATATATATATATATATATATATATATATATATAAGTTTGCACAATTATCTACCACTATCGATTGTCACATAACTTTTTATATAAATTCTTATTACTATTTATGAAATAAGGACTACAATTACAAATTCATCATAAGGATATATATAAATAAATTATTGTTGTATGTCATTGCATATAGTAAAATAATTTTTTTATAATTCAATAGTAAAAAATTTATCATAAGTATAAATAAATAAACTATTTTTGTAAGTATGGCATTGCTGCATTGTATATGGTAAAATAAATTTTATTTATTTATTTATAATTTAATTGTTACAACCGGAGAGGGGGGATTTAAACCTTGGATATCTTAGAAAGACCATGAAATGCTAACCAGTTGAACTACAAGACTCTAAGTGAATCTTTTGTGATGCATTTGGATACACTTACCTCCTAAATCCTAAGTCTTAATAGTATTGTAAGCTAGTTACTGGCACATGCTTACGATGTTAGCTATTCCCTATTTTTTGCTCTTAGTTTAAGTTTCCTTGACATCAAAAAATAATTGTACTGACAATATTCATCCAGAAAATAGTAGGCAACAATAACAATAAAAATTACAATTGTTTACATTTAAATTAAATAAATTAATAAATAAATAAGACCACAATTGATTAATTTACCTTGGAAGCCTTGGTGGAGGTGGGGGTTTATCATTTTCATATATTCTTCCTTACATAAGCATTGATATCCGCAGACAAACTAAAATACCAATCATCAATTGACGGGTCAATGTGAAGATTTATGGTTGACATATTGAGCAAAGATGGATCCATTAAGAATGTATAAATTCATGAAACAGTACTGTGCGAATCATCACTTTTATTGTTTAAGCCCTCAAGAGTAATATTTAACGTTTTGAGGTTCTTGAGAGAGTCTGAGTTTGGTATTCAAAAGTTGAGCAAGAGTCATCATCCGAATTGCTCTCATTGTAGCTGCTGCACAAGGAGAAACAACTCACTGCCAAATTTGTTGTTAAAGTCATTTATGAATGCCAAGGTATCACCACTGAGAGCTATAAACTTGTTTCAGGAATTGTAGACAAAAATGTTTTCATAAAGGAATGGTAGTTGTTGAGATTTATGCCCTAAAATTCAATTTATTGGCATGTCATAAATAATTAAATTGTTTAATTATATGAGACTATCTATAAATGAACTAATGGGACATTATCTTAATCCATGAGATGCATAGTATGTGATTTATGTGATTTAGTCATAGAAGATATAAGTCACAAGTTCTTTGTAAACTCAAAATTTTAGTTCGTAGTTAGTGATGAAATTTGGCATTTTATCTGCGAAGACTATAACATATCAACTAAGATGATTTGTCTTGATCGTGGAAGTGGAGACTTCTAGTTGATATGTTGATATGTTTTAAGAGTTAAGACATATTGAACTGGACCGCTGTAAGATTCATTATTCTCCTAACGACTGTCAAATGAATAATAATCTCACGACTTCTATTTACATCAACTTTAAGTCTTGAGAGAATAATGAACTTGATCATGAGGTGTAGGTTGCTTTGATATATCAGGAGTAAGATCTAAAGTCACGATCAAAACCTCGGTGTGTTGGGCAACCGCATTTAATTTTGATGGAACATATATTCTCAATATGGAATTTATAATCTCTTAACGGAAATATAAAATATTCCCTTAAGATAAGTTTAATGGGTTTGGTTATTTAGAGTGTTAGGCACTACAACAAAATGTATTTTTAGTGACGAAAAAATTCGTCACTAAAAGTCCAGTTTTTCGTCACTAAGGACCTTTAGTGACGAAATTGGACTTTTAGTGACGAAACTCATTTCGTCACTATAGCCCCGTCACTAAAAGTCCTGGTGATGAAAAATTCCATCACTAAAAGTCCGATTTGATTTTTTTTTAAAAAACTTTTAGTGACGAAAAATTTCGTCACTAAAACTATGTTCGGGTACATATAGTGACGAAAAAATTCATCACTAAAACTATTTTAAAAAAAATCCAAGCACATATAGTGATGAAAATTTTCGTCACTAAAACCATTTCTTACAAAATTTTGCTATATTTAGTGATGAAATTGTCGTCACTAAAACAATTTTTTGTTGCTATATTTGTGACGAAAAAATTCGTCACTAAAACTTAATTTCTGTTTTTATTTTTTTCATGGCTTTGATATTAACTTGTAATCTGTCATTACATTATTAAAATCTTACATTTGAATAACACATTTATTTCAACAACACATTTATAAAAAAATATCCATACATTTCACAAGTAAAAAAGATCCATACATTTATTTCAATAACTCTACCTAAACCCTATTTTAGAACTAATGGAAGATGTCCTCATATGCCTTCAAGTAATGCCAAAAGTAAATCACCTAAAAGCCACCAATAAGAAATCTGCACAAATATAAAAACAATACTTCGTTAAAAACGTAAAGTAAAAACATTAACTATGTTATAAAATCATCATTCCTAATGTATAAGTTGTAGAAAGCAAATAAAGTACTTACCAAAAAGTATTTTAACTTGAAGTTGAACCACCCCCATAAGTAAGAGCATCATCATAACCCTTCCTCCTCAAAAAGTTAAGAATATTCTTTTGGATCTCATCTTGCTTAGTTCGTGCCTCTTGGTCTTTAGCTCGCTCCTCTTGATCTCTAGCTTTTGCCTCTTTGAGCTCAATTATCTCATTTTCTAACCATTGGATATACTCCACTGATGAATTAGAGGAGGCGGTGGTTACTAGAGAAGAGGAAGGTCTCATGCCAAGTCCTTTTACAATACCGGACTTCTTCTTAAACACCAAGTTTGAGATCTCCTCTTGTGTAAGGAGAATTGCATTAGGATCTTGACAATGATCCGCTTGCACTTTGAGAATATTTTCCTATCATTTGAAAGAAAGAAAGAAAGAAACAATCACAACATTAATACTACATATGTTATACCTTTACAAACATGATAGGGATGGAATGATACACATACGTATGTCACTTCATCCTCAGGGTGTATCCACATATTTGTATTTGGATTGAAATGAACATCTTTGAAGATTTTTGCCAATTCAGGAACTTGACCATCATTATTATTTGTCTGATTAATTAACATTCAAGTGTTAGATAGATATACTTAATTATTCACAACATGCAATATACTGAGGTTTAAGAAAATGAAAAAATACGCACTTCCTCATCAACCCTAACAGCAAGTGCCTTTGTCCCGCATCTATGTTTTCCTTTAGTTTTATTCCTATTTTCAGAGTTCTTTCTTGATTTTTTCTAATAAACAATATTTAAGATATTTATTAGATCATGAATAAAACAGTATACATTGACTTCATCTAAATATTAATTTAATCTGTTGACAACATAATATAGTAAACATTGATTAAATATTAATATACGCATAAATAATTTACCAGCCAATCCTCATTGGTCCATCTCCCATCAATGAGTTCAGTCCACTGCTTAAGTGTGGCATTCATTTGCGGGTGGCTTCTTGCATAGTCAGCACCATGAGATTGTTTAAGTTTTTTATAAGCCTTATGCAACTTGTAGGAGTTGGAACTCAATAATCTTCCACATTTTGTATTTAATGTTTTCGTTACTAAGTTAGAATCTCCTTCTAGCTCAAACTGATCCTGTAAAATGAAGTGTATATGTATTATAAAAATATTATTATATGAATTAGATGAGTTAGACATTATCAATGTAAATTTACCGCAATATTTTGAAGCACTACATCTCTAGTAGCAACATCAACATTTTTCCAATTTTTCACATTGTAACTGGGCAAAATACTTCGCACTTGTACGCCAACGTGATTAACAAGCTTGCACGCATTCTTTCCAACAGGAGCATCATACTCTACAGGTATACGTACTGGCAGCTTACCACTTTTTTCAACAAGTGCCCGTACTGCTATACTACGTGTTGCTCCACGGGTAGTTCTGCTAGCAGATCCTATTATACATTATAGCTAAGTTAAGTGAAGTATAATCTCAATAGTAAAAACATAGTGCAGTTGTAATTAAGTATGTTCTATGTAATTACCAGTCGTGCTAGTTAATGCGTCGGTAGTTTGCGCTTCCGTACTAGAAGAACTTTGAGCAGGAGGATTTGCTTCAGGAGGTGTTTTCGTAGATTGGACCGTAGATCGGACCACTGGGATAGATGCCTCACCTCGCGAGCATGTAAGTCGTCCTGGTGCCATCTGTAAGTAACAAACATACATATAATAGAACAAAGTCATTACAAGTAATGGAACAATAAAGTTATTATCATCTATTATATCCTATGAAACATCTATTATACCTGATGGATTACAAAATTAGATGACTCATCATCATTGTCATCGTCACCAATAAGTGGTAAATAATCATCATCTACCACAACATTAGCTCTACTTCTTTTCCCTTTTGCACAATTGGACTGAGCAGAATCCTTTAGAGAAGTTGAGATGTGCTTCAATCCCAAAACATCAATTATCTCTTGGTTTTGCTTCATTCTATCCAATTTTGTCATCTCATACCTCGGTATATTACGAGTGTATTTGGCCTTTTTAGGCTTTTTTTGAAACTATGTATTGACATGAAAGATAAGTACAATTGCTACTAACTTAACATCAAGCAATTCACAAATGCAAAATTTGAACACAATTGCTACTAACTTAACACAACAAATGACCACGCCAATATCCATATCAAGTTCAAGATAAGTACAAAATATTTTAATAACAATTACTACTAACGTTACATATCATAGTATACATCATTATCCATATCAAGCAATTCACAAGTACTAAATTTGAACGGTTGAAAAGTTCTTCAGTTCATCTACACGATGAAGATCAAGAAGCTCCTTAGTTACAAAACCCTATAGCGTACAAACGGTACAACTTCTTCAAGAGAAAGATGAACGAGGGCAAATTGTCTCTGGTCACAATATGCATGAATAAAACCTTTGCATCATCTGAGACGGCCTTTAAAATAATTCTTATATATGTCTAGGGTTATGAGAAAAGAAAGCCTAAACACAACTTGGATATGTATGAAAAACAGTTCTGAAAAACTGATTTTCATAATTCTCAATAGATACAGCTGTCGAGCTTCACATTTTAAATCTCGATAGATACATCTGTTAAGCTATCTGTCAAGCTTTAAAGAACATCACTTCTTCACTTGATTCTTGGACAGATTTGCATGGTTTCAATACTTGGACTTGAACTCTTGTTCCTTGGAGTATTAAACACATCCTAGATCTACCCAATTACAAGTAAAGTGCATTTTGTCAAAGGATTAGCCAATTCTAAATGACATATGTTATTAACATGTTCCACGTATGTCCTAACAATAATTAAATTCAAGATTGCTCAAGAGAAACATTAAAGTAGACAAAAACTTCATGAGTCATTCGCTTCACTCTCGCTTGAGTGAAATCATACAAAATTTGATTATGTGGGCAATCCAAACACCAATATTCACCTCTCGAGCAATCTTGAACTTAACTTGAGCAAATTTGCATTTCTTCGAATTCTTTTGATAGCATTTTAACAAACTTTCTTACTCAAAACGTAGCTAAAATATATTATAAACAATTATTTTTTTCGCATGGAATTTACGAACCTAAACCCTAAGTAGGAAATGAAGAGAGAGAGACAAGTTGTTCTCCTGCCTAGTTTATAGTCTCACATCAAATAGTTAATGCCTTGAAGGATCACATATATTACAAGTTTCAACAATATAAAAAATATTTATGAGTAGGTCTTTACCAAATGGAGCTCTAATTTTTAAGTTTGATCTCATTTTCTATTAAGCAGATTTCTTTTTTTTTCTTCGGCAACAGGGATGACATAATTCCAAAGCTCAAATTTGATTCTCAACTTAAATAAAACAAAACGAATCCTAAAGTTTTTATACTTCAATCATTTCGGTTTTGTTACATCACAAAGGAGTCGGTGGCAGAGACACATATTGTTGACTGTTGAGTGGGTGGAGTCTCAAATCTTGACCACAATATAGGGTATATTTAAAATTTTAGAGAATTTAAAATTCTTTTTATCATTACACCCATTATAATAGTTTAGGATTTTCCTCTTATAATTTATTTAATTTAATTTAAAATTCTAATTTATATAAATGAATTGATATTGATTATTTAGGAATTTCAAAAATTAGTATTTGAATAATGAATCTCATAATTTAATATTATACTTTAATTTAAGTTTTCATTCCACAGCGAAACTACTTAATTTAAGTTTTGACAAGTCAAATTTAATTCTTTATTAGTTAGTACAAACTTCATATTAGGTTATTAAGTTCCAAAATATAGATTTATATTCTTAAAAACAATTTGGCATTTATTTTAATTTTTTGATAAAGTATGGATACTTTTCTCTAAATAAAAAATAAATAAATAACAACCAAACACCAATATTGTGCATCTATTAGTACATTTGCGTATAAAATTAGCCTTGATTTTAGCATATCAACTTTAATTGTAAAAAATCAACTGCATTAACAAGAGCAAACTAAGCAACTAACCCAATCTGAGTCTCTCTGCTGTTAGGTGAGTGAGCTCTCTCTCTTTCCCAACGGTGGTAGAAGTGTTTTGTCTCTTCTAGGAAGGAGAGTTTTGTTCTCTAAGGCAACAAATTTGTCATTAGAGCTTGTGGGTTTTTCTTTTGAGGGTTTAGGGAAACACTAAGTAGGCTGTCTTCTCTCAAAACGGTATCATGGAGGATTTGGCTGCAAAGTGGAGCACTTTCTCCTTGTCTCAGAGGGAGACAACAGGTTTTGTTCTTCAACGCGACCAACGATCGGGGGAATTTCTTTTAGCAGCACATTTCTTAACCCCTCGATTTTTGAATATGGAAGTAATGGTGAGGACTTTCAAACAACTTTGGAGATCTACCAATGGTTTCAAAATTCGAAACCATAAGGAGCAGAGAGTTTTATTTGTTTTTGACAATCTGGGTGATGTGGATAGAATTTTGCAGAGTCAACCATGGAGCTTTGACAAGCACTTAGTCATGCGCCAAAGATACAATTCTAATGTTCCTGTTCGTGACTTGATTTTCAAAACGACCCTATTCTGGGTCCAAGTTCACGATATTCTTGTTCATTACATGAATAGACGAGTGGCTGAAGATATTTGTGAAGTAGTTGGTGTTGGTGCAATCACAATAATAATGGAAATAACACAACGAGAAACTGAATAATACTTCTGAATATTATTAGTATAAAGAAAGGAATTACACAACACAATTTGGACTGAGACGCGGCACTCGCTCTCTTTAAGGAGATTCAAGCCCTTGGTTGGCTAAACTTTGTAACCGGTGCAGACCTTCTCTGACTTGTGTCCCCCAGGATACAACAGCCCAACAAGTGTTGTATGGCTAGAACAACCTCTGCACAAAGTGTTCAAGCCCAAAGCTCCACCAGAAAGAACACCCTTCCTTGCCAAGAATCTCTCTATTTTTTCTTTGTGTGTATTGTATGTTGCAGTAACTTGAATTGGGTCTGAATGAGTCTATTTATAGGCTCAATGGGCCTCACGAAATTATTACCCAGTTTATTTTTGATTTAATTAGGTCCATTATTCTGATGTAGTGGGTGTTACAAGATTAATTGTTGGAATGAATACGCCCAAACGGAAAGTCCATTAAGTGGGTTAATGGCTCTTTATTTTTCCATAATAAAAATGGAGTATTAATCCGGGCCATTTACTCACCAACGGATATGGTAATTTCTCTGAATGGGCTGTCATTTCCAATTTTGATACCTCCACTCTTCACCTCCCCCTTGCGCACGTATCTAGCCCAATATCTGAGACAATACATTTTAGCCCATTAATCACCACAATTAAAAAGAATAAAATAGTCTATCTCCTTTTCAATGTGGGATTAACCATTTTCACTAACTCTTCATCTTCCATATTCATTCCCATATATTTATATTTATGTTATAACATTTATTCATTTTAATCATTTAATATTAAAATGCTCCAACAATCCCCCACTCATTTTAATATTAAAATTTTTAGTTAAAGAGAGATTACCAGGCAAAGACGGGTCACTATGCATCATGAAGGTGTGCTCTGCATTGAACCTTCACTTAGTAAAACAGCGATCTTAAATCCAGAGTCGTAGTGGTCTCCGACTTGAACTATGACTGCTTTAGGGAAATTAAGCGTCACTGCTTACACATAATAACCTAGGTGTTGACATGAGCTTTTATAGCTAGCACTTTACGGCCGTGTGCTGATCCCAGTTTCATGAGTGTATTTGAGACTAAGTCCAAATCTCATAGGGAGCGGCCCCACCCCCACACTCACATAGGTGAAATTTTGTCAAGGGTGCTCTTGTAATTCTGACACCCCACTCATACGAGTTACAAATTTCATTAAGAATTTTTTTTTTAACTCATCCTCTCTACATTACAGGATAAATGCACTTACATCATAGGGATGAACAATTAAAAAATTATTTACAAAATAAATAATTAAAAACAAATAAATTGTGCATTTCTTACGACCATCGTATGATTCGTTTTTCCCATTGAACCCAATTCTCAGGATCTCTGGTCCTTAGGTTGGGTATCCTCATACATGGCTCATGATTCTATGGACTTTAGTCCCATCCCCCTCGATGTATTCCAAACTCTATCTTTTGCCAAGGCCTTGGTAAATGGATCTGCAAGATTATCATTAGATTTAATATAATCCACAGTTATGATGCCACCACTCAAATAAGATCGCACGGTACTGTGCTTTCTTCTTATAGGTCTGGATTTACCGTTGTAGTAACGGTTTTTAACTCTACCAATTGTGGCAGTGCTATCACAATGAATTAATATAGGTGGAATTGGCTTTTCCCAAAGTGGAATTTCATATAACAAATCTCTAAGCCAATTTGCTTCTTCACTAGTTGAAGCTAATGCTATTAATTCAGCTTCCATTGTTGAATTAGCAATTATTGTTTGCTTTTTAGATTTTCAACAAATAGCACCACTACCTAAGGTAAAAATATAACCAGTGGTAGAGAGAGAATCACCTGACAAAGTATTCCAATCAGCATCACTAAAACCTTTAATCACAGCAGGGTACTTTTTATAAAATAAGCCATAGTTTTTGGTACCAATTAAATATCTCATGACTCGCTCAATAGCTAGCAAATGATCTTTACCAGGCTTGCTAGTAAATCTGCTAAGCACTCCTACTGCATATGCAATGTCAGGCCTAGTACAATCAGTAGCATAACGCAAACTACCAATGATACTAGCATAATCCTTTTGATTAAAAATCTCATCATCATTATTCACAGGAAATAAATGAACACTAGAATCAAAAGGAGTAGCTACACTTTTGTGATCATGAAAATTATATTTTCTCAATATTTTCTCAACATAATGTGATTGATCAAGATATATTCCATCACATGCTTTTGTAATTTTCATGCCCAAAATAAAATTAGCCTCACCAAGATCTTTCATATCAAAATGGCTTTTAAGCATATTTTTTGTCTCATTTATAACATGCATATTTGAGCCAAAAATCAACATATCATCCACATAGAGGCTAATAATAACATGTAAATTATTCCATGATTTAGAATAAATACATTTATCACATTCATTTGATTTATAACCATTCTCAATCATGCAGGAATCAAACTTTTCATGACACTGCTTAGGTGCTTGTTTTAAGCCATATAGGGATTTAATTAACTTACATACCTTGCTTTCTTGTCCAGGCTCTACAAAGCCTTCGGGTTGATCCATATAAATCTCTTCCTCTAGGTCCCCATTTAGAAAAGCAGTTTTTACATCCATTTGATAAATTTTCAAATCAAAAATTGCAGCAATAGCAATTAACAATCTAATAGATGTAATTCTTGTTACCGGAGAAAAAGTATCAAAGAAATCAAGATCAGCTTTTTGTTTAAAGCCTTTTGCAACAAGTCTAGCTTTAAACTTATCTATTGATCCATCCGGTTTCAACTTTTTTCTAAGGACCCATTTACAACCTATGGTCTTACAACCCGGTGGAAGATCTACTAATTTCCAAGTTCTATTAGAAATTAGAGATTCCATCTCATCATTTACAGCCTCTTTCCAAAAAATAGCATTAGGTGATGATAAAGCCTCTTTTAAATTTTGGGGATTTTCCTCAATGTTAAAAACATAATAATCAGGACCAAAATCCTTTTCAACTCTAACTCTTTTACTCCTTCTAGGTTCCATTTCAAAATTTTCTTTATTTTGAAAATGTGAAGTAGAAGAACTAGGTTGTGACAAAATATTTTCTTCACCCCTACTATTTTTCAATTTAAAAGGAAATTTTTCTTCATGAAAAATTGCATCACCAGATTCAAAAATTATTTTGTTTTCAAGATCAAAAAATCTATAGGCTGCACTATTAATCGCATAACCAAGAAAAGCACAGGTAGTAGCTCTTATACCTAATTTAGGCATTTTAGGGTCAGTAAGCCTTACATAAGCAAGACAACCCCATACTCTCAAATATCCCAAATTTGGCGTATGTCCTTTCCACATCTCAAAAGGTGTGGTGTGTGACTTTTTATGTGGCACCCTATTCAAAACATGACATGCAGTTAAAATAGCTTCACCCCAAAAGTGTAAAGGTGCACCAGATTCAATTAACATGGCATTCGTTAACTCAATTAAAGTTCTATTTTTTCTTTCAGCCACACCATTAGAAGCAGGTGAATATGGTGCAGTAGTTTCATGGATAATTCCCAAAGACTGAACAAATGAGTTGAATGCACTTGATTCATACTCACGGCCTCTATCACTTCTTATTCTTTTTATTTTTCTACCGAATTGATTTTCAACTTCTTTTAAAAAATCTTGAAATTTTTCAAAAGCATCACTTTTATTTTTCAACAAATAAACAGTTGTATATTTTGAGAAATCATCAATAAAAGTGATAACATATCTATTTCCTCCACGAGTTAAAATTCCCTCAAATTCACATAAATCGAAGTGAATTAACTCAAGCAATTCGGTATTTCTTACAACATTTTTATGAGGCCTTTTTGTAATCTTAACTTGACTACAAGTTTCACATTTTTCAAAATTTTTTGACAGTCTTGGAATTAATCCTAAACTACTCATGATTCCCACATATCTACTATTTATATGACATAAACGAGCATGCCAAAAATTAATAGAAGAAAGCATATAAACTGAACTGGTAGATGCTTTATTATTCTCAACATTCAATTTAAACATTCCATCACAAGCATAACCCTTGCCCACAAATAACCCCTTTTTAGTGATTACATAATTATCAGATTCCATAGTTTGCTTGAAGCTAGCCTTGTTAAGCAAAAAACTTGACATCAAATTCTTCCTCATGGACAGAGTGTAAAGTACATCTTTCAATGTTAGCACACATCCAGAAGTGAATTTCAATTCAACCTCACCACTCCCAAGAACCTTGGTTTTGCTAGAGTCACCAAGCATAACAGTTTTTTCTTCTTCAAAAGGAGTGTACAATTTGAACCAATTTTTGTCATAACAGACGTGCCTATTAGCACCAGAATCTGCCCACCACCCTTCAACATATTGCACCATATTGATGTCTGTAATCATAGCCACTAAAGGCTCTTCGGTTACGTTAGCCTGCAAGACAGATTCACGTTTCCGAAATTTGCAAAATCGAGCAATATGCCCACTCTTGCCACAGACAAAACAGGATCTATTAAATTGATCTTGTGAAGGGGGTCCTTGTTTCTTATTGTAATTTTTATTTGGGTTTCCCCTTCCTTGAGGTCTATTATTATTTTTAAAGGCTCTTTTTTTAGGCTTCAATTGAACATTTCTAGGAAAATGATTTTTGGGCATATTATTATTGGATGAAATAAGGTTTACCTTTGTGGTGGAATTACCATTGCTCTCTTGTGTCATGAGTGCATCTTGTCCTCTAGCCTCCTCCTCCACACGGATGCGTTTGATCAAAGTCTCCAAGGATGTCTCCTTTTGTTTGTGTCGCAAAGTCTTTTGGAACTCCCTCCAAGATTGTGGTAGTTTATCAATTATGCCAGATACCACCAAATTGTCTCCAATCTTTATGCCTTCGGATCTCAATTCTGCTACAATCATTTGGAAGTCTTGTGCTTGATCCACCACCGATTTTCCATCCACCATTTGGTAACGGAAAAATCTGCTAGCAGCATACTTCTTTGCACCAGCCTCCTCGATATCATACTTGTTTTGTAAAGCTTTCCAAATTTTCTTAGCAGAATTGTAAGTTGTATCATAATAATCATAGAAATGATCCGCAAGACAATTCAAAAGATAAGAACAACAATTATATTCATCTTTTGTATACTTATCTAATTTTTCTTGATGGAGACTATATTCTTCCTCACTCATCTCATCGGTAGGAACTTTTGATGGATTCTTGTCAGTGAGGATGTAGGAGACTTTGAGAAGACTCAAGTAGAAGAGGACCTTTGCTTTCCACCTCTTGAAGTGGGCTCCCTTAAAGCGAAAGGGCTTGTTGAGATCTCCAACTGGCTCATTTGGTTTCTCTTGTGTAGGCTCCATGATTGAATCTCCTTAAAATTGTTGGTGCAATCACAATAATAATGGAAATAACACAACGAGAAACTGAATAATACTTCTGAATATTATTAGTATAAAGAAAGGAATTACACAACACAATTTGGACTGAGACGCGGCACTCGCTCTCTTTAAGGAGATTCAAGCCCTTGGTTGGCTAAACTTTGTAACCGGTGCAGACCTTCTCTGAAACACCTTTTTGAACACCTTTTTGAATCCTCCAATCCGACCTTGGGTCTCAATTCAATGGTGAAGGTGGTAACTAATGATATGAATGCTCAACTGTCACAAGAGTTCATGGCGTGGGAGGTAGAAGTTGCATTGAAACATATGGCTCCGTTAAAAGCCCCTGGTCCTGACAGTATGCCCCCTCTTTTCTACCAAAATTATTGAAATCTTGTTGGTAATAATGTCACTAAAACCATATTCTCATACCTAAATTCAGCCACAATCCCTCATCCCCTAAACCATACTTTCATAACCTTAATACCAAAAATAATAAATCCTATGGCTATCACTGATTACCGCCCCATTAGCCTTTGTAATGTCCTTTATAAAATCTTTTCAAAGGTCCTTGCTAATAGGTTAAAAAAAATCCTACCATCAATCATAACAAAACACCAAAGTGCCTTTACAAAAAACCGTTTGATCTCAGATAACATTCTTGTGGCTTTTGAAACATTGCATAGCATGAGTAATCATAATTCCAAAAAATCTGGTTACATGGCATTGAAATTAGACATGAGCAAGGCGTATGATAAGGTGGAGTGGTGTTTTTTGGAGGATGTGATGAGAAAATTGGGGTTTAATGAAAGGTGGATAGGCCTTATGATGGAATGTGTAAAAACAATCTCATATTCGGTGTTAGTGAATGGTGAATCGAAGGGATTGATTAAACCAACAAGGGGAATTCGCCAAGGCGATCCTCTATCCCCCTTCCTATTTTTGTTGTGTACAGAAGGCCTTAATAATTTAATAGTGAAGGCAGAAAGTGAGGGTTCCATACATGGATTTGCTTTGAGTAGACGAAGTCCAAAACTAATGCATCTGCTTTTTGCGGATGATAGCTTATTGTTTTGCAGGTCTAATATAAATGAATGTCAAAAGGTGCTTGATCTTCTTGCCTCTTATGAAAGCATGTCCAAACAGCAAATTAATAGAGGCAAAACATCAATCTTCTTTAGCAAATCCACCACTCTAGACATGAGGAATGAAATCAAAGAAGCTTTGGGGGTTCCGGAAATTAGGCAGTATGAGAAGTACTTGGGGTTGCCATCATTTGTAGGGAAGAGTAAAAGGGCAAGTTTTGATTACATTAAGGAGAGGGTTTGGAGGAAGCTTCAAGGATGGGAAGAAAGTCTACTATCATAAGTGGGGCGAGAGGTTTTGATTAAGGCCGTGGTCCAAGCTATCCCAACATATTCCATATGTTGTTTCAAACTCCCACTAGGTCTTTGTAATGAAATTGAAAAACTTATTCGTGACTTTTGGTGGGGACAAAGGGGAGATCATAGGAAAATACATTGGGTAAAGTGGGAAAAAATGTGTGAGCCAAAATCTGAAGGTGGCATGGGATTCAAGGAGTTGTCTTTATTTAACGATGCTCTTTTGGCCAAATAGACATGGAGGTTGCTGCATAACACAAATTCCTTGTTTTACAAAGTGTTTAAGTCCAAGTTCTTTTCAAAGTGTTTTGAAAGGTAGGGAGGTTATAAGGCGAGGAGCGAAGTGGAGAGTGGGCAATGGAGAATCTGTTAAGCTTTGGGGGGATAAATGGCTGCCTTTTTTGCAAAGCCCAAGCCTCCAATGCCCCCTCACAGCTAAACTACAAAATGCCAAGGTGAGTTTTCTAATTAATCCCTCAACTCGCCAATGGAATACTCAGCTGCTGCCTACTCTCTTTAGCCAGATGAAGTCAAACCAGATTACAAAAATCCCTCTAACCTGCACCATCTCTGAGGACTCTATCTTTTGGCCATATGTGCAGTCCGGTTAATACACCACAAAGTCCGGTTATTACTTCCTCAAGATAGAAGCTCAATTGGTGAACTTGCAGTCCCCTTCCCAAGCTGAACTGATGAAACAACTTTGGAAGAGAATATGGAGCTTATCAGTGCCGTGTAAGGTTAGAAATTTTCTTTGGAGGGCCTGTAAAAACACTATTCCAACTTTGAATAATCTGAAGCACCGTTGCGTGGTGGAAGATTCAAAGTGTTCTCTCTGTGCCCAACACGATGAGGATGTTATCCATGCCTTATGGTCTTGCCTGGCCTTTGCACAGGTGTGGAACAAAGACCCTCAATGGAGTTTTAGAGGTCAAAACGTCTTCCTAGTTTTTAGCCATTTGATCAGCCATGTTTTTGAGTCGAGATGTAGTGCCGAGCTGTTTGCTATGCAGATTTGGACTATTTGGTTCCGAAGAAACAAAGTCGGATTAACTCCACCAAGTTTCCCCTTAAATCTGATAGCGCAGAGAGCTTATGAGGCGTTAGTAGAATACCGAGCTGCACAACCACGCCATTCTTTGGCAGCACCGACAACCAGACAGCGGGCAAGATGGATTCCTCCTCCTCCAAACTAGCATAAGGCTAACTTTGATGCAACAATCTTTTATGAGGTTGGCAGGGCTAGTCTTGGAGTGATAATTCGTGACAGCCAAGGTCTTGCAATGGCTGCTCTAACTTAGAATGTTTAGTTGGCTAGCTCGGTGGTGGAGATGGAAGCATTGGCAGCCACACGGGCAGTGGAACTTGCTGCAGAAATTGGTCTTGATAGAGTTATTTTTGAAGGTGACTCCAGCATTGTCATTAGAGGCTTAACAGATCAGGTTCCAAGCTTTGCTCCATTCAGCTTTCTCATAAAAGAGGCAATTGACTTGGCTAATCAGCTTACTAATGTAAAATTCCAGCATGTTGGCCGGGAAGGAAATAGCATAGCTCATAACCTTGCTAGGCATGCACGACATGTCACAGGTTTTTCTATTTTGATGGAGGATGTTCCGTCCTTTTGTTTTGAAATGTATCAGGCAGATTTGCCTTCAGCTTAATAAAATCACAGTGCTGTTTCTCAAAAAATAATAATAATAATAATAAATGTAAAAAATGATTTTTTTTTTTTTTTCCTTTTTACAGTAAATATTGTAAAGAATTAGGCGTATAACCGAATGGAAAATGCTTGGATGAATTGTTTGCAATATATATTGAAAGATGCTTTTGATAGCATTTCGAATTAGGTAATCATGCAATGATTTCAGAATACCAAAATGATTCATTGATTTAAATAGTAACTTTTTTATTAAATAATATCAAAATAAATTTTTTTTTTTATTTAGTTACAACTTACACAAATTGAAGAAAAATTTTAACTCCCCCGAGTCATGATTCAAAAGTAGGAAACTGTATGGGATAAAATCTCCACTCCTATTAAATCCTCCAATTTTCTCTAATTTTTATCTCTGATTTTTATCTAGATGTAAGACAAGATTTTAAAATTAAATAAATGTTACCTGTTGCTCATCTAAGCCTAAAGGTAAAGCATAGATCCAATGAACTCGTCGAAACTGACCAACCAATCGAACCCATTCGATTTTGACACATAGTTTGGTCAGCAGTTGGTTTTGTGCACCGAAACCCAATCCTTATGGATCGAATGTAAGCCTAGGAATCTCACAATCGTTAAGCCAAACTGATCCCCACCCCAACCCTTCTCTCTGTCACTAATAGCCTTTGAGGCAACCATGTGATGTTCAAATTTGCAAATCTAGTCTCTAAATTTGAAACTCAATCCTAGATATTTTTGTTATTATGTCTTCAATTAGAATTAGTTGGAGTTTGCCAACTATTTGTAGCTTAATTATTCCTTGTTGTTTTCTTTAAAGACGTCTAAGGTTAAAATTTTTCCATCCCAATTATTGAAAATTTTATATATATATATATATATATATATATATATATATATAAAATAAAAGTTCGCATGCGTATGTGATAAAGTGAGAATTGAAAATGTTAAGATGAGAGTAATAAAGTGAAAGTGAGTTTGAAATGATGAGAGAGAGAGAGAGAGAGAGCAATGGATAATACATGCTGTGAGTTATGACGGTAAGCCGAGTTGTTGAGAAAAGCTGAGTTATTGCAAGTCTGCAACTGCAAGTCATGGCCATAATATCTCTTGTGGTATTTTTTTATTTTTTTAATAACAATGAAATTAAGGATTAATATTATGAAATGGGTTGAATGAGTTACGAATATGAATGATTATGAGTTTTTATTTCTTTTTGTTTTTAATTGGTTTTTTGTTGAATATTTTATTCATTTGTTGTTGTTTGGCCTAATCTTGTCGTTATTTGAGCTAATTTTTATTGTTATTGTGGGGCCAAAGGATCTAGGGACTCCGGCCCATTTCATATCAAGCCCAAGCCCCATGCTTAGGAGGAAGAAATGCCCGAGGACGAACAAAGAGAATCCAGACTGCCAGGATATACTGCCGAAGACGACCCTATCTTCGGCAGACCAAAATCATGGAAGGGGAAAACGCCACATCGCTAGAGGCAGTCCCCTCAAGCATCCCAAAGGAAGTTCTGAGCCCAATGGGCCAGCCATAAGAGCATGGTAGAAAGAGAAATTCTAGGAGAGGCTGTCACTTCCGCATTAAATGCCCACAGCTAACAGTCTAGCCGCATTAATGAAGAAATGACCCCTGAATAGTACCACATTATCTGCTGCAACTCACGGCAAGTTGAGGAAGGCGGCGGATGGGACAGGCACTCCAGTAGCGACCTGTATGATCAACAAATGGATGGCCAAGATCAATGAGAATGAGATATATAACGAAAAATGCCCTCCTAGAGCGGGGAAGAAAAAGAAAAAGGAGAAAGAAGGAAGATGGTTGCAATTCCTACCACCCTTGAAAGCTTTCGCCGCTAAGCACCAAAGAACCGAGAAGAAGAAGAATCAGTCCTCGGACAAAACCCAAGGATAAACTTTTACCCTTCCTCCATACGTTCGATCATCCCATCTCCTTATGATCATGTCCGGCTGTTGGAGCTCTCACTAAAGCCCAGTTCTTGAGCCTATTTTCTCTACCAAATTTATTGTATCGGGCCCATTTGGTTTGGGCTTATTTGCCTAACAGTAAATAACCTCCCAAAAGTGGACCCTATAATTGGCACCGTCTGTGAGAAAGTTGCTCGTGTGATGATGAGTGCAACGGCTTGTTAAGGCAGGATCAAGTCCCCTAGGGGAGGTTATAGTGGCCAGTCTACTGTACCACAAAGGGAGAACTGCCAAGTGGTTTACAGCTCAATGGGCCTCCAACACCATGTGCGTGGCCCTCGCCCCCACCAGGGGTCAGACCCCTGTGAATCTAGTGGCCGGCCCCGTTAGGCCCCGATTGAGGAAAGTGGTGGCCGCGCGAAGCACTTCAAGGGGGTTCCGCGGTGGGACTAGTTCTGGAAGATAAGTATTGGTGTCTTCTGACCCACTGGAGCAGTTGAATGGGGCTTTAGCAATGACGAGTCCTCGGATGGCAGAACCAAGGTCTTGCATGGTCCTCAGACTCAAGCCTATGGGAAAACTAATAACTTTTGACAAGTATCTAAGTGTTAAACAGAACCAAGGTCTTGCATGGTCCTTGGACTCAAGCCTATGGGAAAACTAATAACTCTTGACAAGTATCTAAGTGTTAGATAGAACCAAGGTCTTGCATGGTCCTCGGACTCAAGCCTATGGGAAAACTAATAACTCTTGACAAGTATCTAAGTGTTAGATAGAACCAAGGTCTTGCATGGTCCTCGGACTCAAACCTATGGGAAAACTAATAACTTGTGACAACTATTTAGGTGTTAGACAGAATCAAGGTCTATTCCTGCTAAGCATTAAGTAAAGCCTTGGCTATGCCTGGGTCCTCGGACCAGACGACTGGGAGAAATAGACGCTCTGGCATCCCTATGAGTGTCGGACAGAACCATGGCACACCATGGCCTCCTTGGATTGTTTGTTTTAAAACTAGCATTTTCTAACGGTCGCACGGTTTGCAACATGAAGCGCATTGTTGTATGCTCGGCTGTTCCTACATAGTTAAACTATTTAAAGAGGGCAACTGGGTTCCATCGCCGACCGTGTTAGAGTCACGATGCTGACATCTCGCTGCCGACGGTGGCAACAACACTAGATTTTAGGAGAGGTAGAGGCAATGCAAAAAAAAAAAAAAAAAAAAGATTTCACCAAGCAAGCAAAGAAAATTTCACCAAGTAAAAGTCACAAGTCCCTTTTTATTAAATAAAATAATGGAAACATCAACTACAAAACAGCCGAGGAAGACTTGTTTTACATCAACTACAAAACAGTCGAGGAAGGCTCGTTTTACAACTAACTATAGAACAGCCGAGGCAGGCTTGCTGCAAAGCTAGCTAATAAAAGGAAGAAGGATGGTGGTGATGGTGGATTCAGAGTCTCACTCCAGCAGCCACCAAGTCCGTGTGCTTGGCGCAGGCGGTGATGAGGAAAAAGAGGCGGGAGCACCTGAATTGGTTTCCACTTGCTAAGGCTGCCCTAAAGCGAACTCTGATCTAGAATCTAATATTAGTACTCCTAAGAAGTCGCCCTCCAGGGGTCTCGCCAACTGCCTGCAATGGCGGAGACGGCCCCCTCTGATATCTCAATTGCTCCCCTCAACTTTGCTTCACTTTCTTCCCCTTCCTTTTTAGCCAACTCCTGCACATTCTTGGTTGGCGTTTGGAGGATAATCAAGGACCTGGCACGATCTGCACTAGCTACAGTTCCTGGTCGAAGGATGAGAATACTCTTTCTTGTCCAGTTGAAGAATAGGAAGATCTTTAGCCTCCACTTTCTTTGCCTCAATTGCAACGGCCATGATTCAGGCGACATTTTTAGTTAAGTAAAAAAAAAAAAAAAAACTTGGAACTCCTGCAGGATTCCAAGGCTAGTAGATGTGGAAAATTGTCCTCCCAAGACGCCTTATATAGAAGACGAGATCTGGGAGAGTTCATCGCGCACAAAGCTCAAAGAGGGAATTTCAAACGAAATAAATTTTTCCCAATTCCCAAGGGAATCCTCAACCGCCAAATCCGCACCGCTTCATAAAGGCGCCATTGAATACACATTATGTATACCGAAGCGATCCGCGTCATCCCATAAAAGTATTAATGACAGTGCATCTCGTACGCCGAAACGCCAGGAGCGTGCCTTGGGCAGGCAAAGAGGCCCTAGCGCCCATAGGGGAACAAGACTCAACTGACCATGATATAGGCTCGAGAACATCAAAATTCTCCTCCCCATCCGAGGAGCCGGGCAGTAGGATTTTAAGGGGCTATTGTGGGGCCAAAGGATCTAGGGACTCCAACCTATTTCATATCAAGCCCAAGACCCATGTCGAGGAGGAAGAAATGCCCGAGGACGAATAAAGGGAATCTAGATTGCCAAGATATACTGTTGAGGAAGACCCTGTCCTCGGTAGACCAAAATCACGGAAAAGGAAAACACCACGTCGCTAGAGGCAGTCCCCTCGAGCATCCCAAAGAAAGTTCCGAGCCTAATGGGCCAGCCATAGGAGCATGGTAGAAAGAGCAATTCTATGAAAGGCTATCACCTTCGCATTAAATGCCCGTAGCTGACAATTTGGCCACATTAATGAAGAAATGACCCCTGAATAGTACCACCTTATTTGCTGCAACTCACAGCAAGTTGAGAAAGGTGGCGGATGGGACAGGCACTCCAGTAGCGACTTGTATGATCAACAAATGGACGGCCAAGATCAATGAGAAGGAGATATATAACGGAAAATGTCCTCCTAGAGCGGGAAAGGAAAAGAAAAAGGAGAAAGAAGGAAGACGGTTGCAGTTCCTACCACCCCTGAAAGCTTTTGCCGCTAAGCACCAAAGAACCGAGAAGAAGAAGAATCAGTCTTCGGACAAAGCTCGAGGATAAAATTTTACCCTTCCTCCATACGTTCGATCATCCCATCTCCTTATGATCATGTCCGGCTGTTGGAGTTCTCACTAAAGCCCAGTTCTTGAGCCCATTTTCTCTACCAAATTTATTGTATCGGGCCCGTTGGGTTTGGGCT
Organism: Quercus parvula; assembly: GCA_030820535.1. Lineage (NCBI taxonomy): Eukaryota > Viridiplantae > Streptophyta > Magnoliopsida > Fagales > Fagaceae > Quercus > Quercus parvula. The sequence goes on along the minus strand of JAUAME010000005.1, from coordinate 51,082,371 downwards.
CATTTGCCTAACAGTAAAGAACCTTCCAAAAGTGGACCCTACAGTTATTATTTGAGCTTTTTTATTTGTTTGTTTAAGGAGTTAAGGATTATACTTGGGGTCAAGATTTAAAAACAAAATAAAATAAAATAAAATTCATGAACCCAAATTCTTGGAATTATTAAGCTAAATTACCATCACTGCCTTTAACGCCACTGTCTTTACCATCAATGCACCTACATCGACCAAAAAAAAATAATAATGATTTTTCATTCAAGCCAAACGACCAAAAAGAAAAAAAAAAAGTTTCTAAAGTTTTTTTTTTTTTTTGGGTTCACACAATGTTTCCTCAAGGCTTTCAACCAGAAACCAATTACTGTTCGTGCCGAGTGGACCCACGAAGGGGTAAAGCGCTGGCCCGGGAAATTATTTTCAAAGTGCAAGTAGCAGAACTCAAATTAGGGAGCACACCCAGTCGAGCCCAGTACAAGCACCTTGAGACCGAGAGTCCAACCAACTCGGCTAACCCCCTAGGTTGTTTCTAAATTTATTTACTAATGGCAACCAACACATAGAATAACAAGTATTTTTTCGACAAATATTTTGCATTAATGATATTTTTTACTAGTACAAATCTATCTTAAATAATTTTTCCTGCATATGCTAAGAACCTAACTGTAAAGTCATTCTTTAGAAGTTTCATTTGCAACTCTATTGACTAGAATTTTTCCATTGCCGAGTTTATTAAGGTTAAGATCTAATAAAATTCGCTCCTAGAGCCATGGAGGAGGCACAAGCCACCCAATTTTAAGTCATTCTTTAGTCATTTCATACTCAATACAGGTTGTAGTCTGACTTTTAAAATTTAAAAAACAAAAACAAAAAAACAAAAAAAGTTCTACTCTCTTTGCAGGGAGCAATCTCTTTGCCTTGAAACTAATATTAATTTCTACTCAAGCAAAAACATCGTTTTGGTAACTGTTAATTTGGTCTTTACATTTTAGTCACAGTCAATTTAATTCCTATTATTTTCAACTAGAAGTCAATTTGGTCATTTCCGTCAATTTATAGCTTTTCTTGCACTTTCTCGGCAACCAAACACAAATCAAATTTATCATTCTCCAACTCCAATAGATGTATATATCAACTTAGCAACAAAAAATACCCAAAATGTAAAGATCAAATTGAGTGCAAGTTAAAAATAACAAAAACCAAATTGACCGCTACCAAAATGTAGGGATCAAATTGTTAGTAACCCCAAAATATAGAGACTAAAATAGTATGTTTGCCTTCTACTTAATCTGATGACCTATCCCATTCTAAAAATTACAAAAAATAAATAAATATACTCATTTGATCATTAATCTATAAGACTTGAAGCTTTAAGTTTCTTTTTTCTTTTTTTCTTTTTCCTTTTGGGTAAACCACGACGCAAACATATTAACTAAGAATAAGTCTCTTACAAAAGTGCACGGGGTTAGGACATATATGAATCATGTTAGGAACGTATGTCAATATAGAATTGGCTAATCCTTTGACAAAACGCACTTTACTTGTAATTTGGTAGATCTATGATGTGTTTAATGCTTCAAGGAACAAGGTTTCAAGTTCAAGTGTTAAAACCACACAAGTCTATCCAAGAATCAAGTGAAGAAGTGCTGGATTTTAAATCTCAACAGCTAGTATCTATCGAGGTTTAAAAGGCTGTTTAAACCCGATGCTTGACAGCTGCTCGATAGATAGGGTATCTATCGAGACTTAAGAATATTAGTTTTTCAGATCTGATTTCACTCCAATCCATGTATAGATGTTTGGGCTTTCTTTTCTCACAACCCTAAACATATATAAGGATTGTTTTAAAGGCCGTCACAGCTGATGCACATCAATGCAAAAGTTTTTCACAAGCATAGTATGTACCAAGAACATATGCCCTAGTTCATCTTTCTCTTGAAGAAGCTGCTGTGTTTGCACACCTTAGAGTTTTGTAACCAAGGAGCTTCATGATCTTTATCGTGTGATGAATTGAAGAACTTTACAGCCAACATCCTTCTCAAGTTGGTGTGTAAGCTACGTACTCGGATCCGCACATCAAATTGATTAGTCACGTACTGGGAGCCATGCATTGAAAGGTGAGATTGACAATACAGAACAAGTCCAATTAGATATTGGGGTAAGGGTTCAACTATAGGTTGGTATAAGGTACTAGGATTCATTTACTTGTAACTGCTTGTTGTGATAATAGTGGATTCTCGGGAGTGGTGACCTTAAAATCACCCAGTGGGGTTTTTGCCGTGTAGGTTTTCCCCATTCATAAACAAATCACCGTGTCAATTTATTTTCTACTGCATTTTAACTTGGTTGGTGATTTGTTTGTGCTACCACGCATATTGCATGTTAATTGAATTAATTAATTAACTTGGCTAATTAATTGGTTAATTCATCACAAGGGGTCAATACATTCTTGGCCTATCACACAGTTTTATAAAAAACCAGTAGGTTCTCTACCATTGGCAGTGAGCTATCAAAACACATATAGTTAGTAGATTGGTTGGTTCCTAGCTTAGCAAGTGCATCAACGCACTGATTTGCCTCCTTGAAAATATGTTGAATTTGTGGAAGCTCCTCAATAGGGTCCTACAATCATTGAGCACAAGCTTTAAGTTTAAGTCATGCAAGTGGTTTTTCTTTATTAAAAAAAAAAAAAAAATTTATTGTTAATATTTTTACCAATTCACAAATTTATATTAATATTAATAACTAAATTATTATTCAAATTATGTTAATTGGATATAATTATTACTTGTATGAACTTAAAAATGAAAATTACATTTACCAATCTTATATTGTAGAATATTATATATAATTTTTATTTAAAAATTGATCATTTATAGTATTGTTAGTAAATTATTCAAATAATAATTTGATATCTTATAAACATATTTATAAACTTACACCTAATGTAACTTTAAAGAATTTTACACCACTTAATAACTTTTTATTTGGATAAAGAATTTGAAAATCCAACTGTTTGATTATATTTTCTCTATATTCTTAGTATGCATGCCGAATTTCATGTTAATCAGACATTATTTACTATTTGATCAATAAATCCTTCCATGCATAATTTTAAGAGAAATGCTATGTTCACAATCTTTTCACAACAAATTTTAAGCGGTAGGTTGTAACTGGTTGTTATTGTTAAAGAAAAAAAGTAATCTCAATTGTAGGTTCAAATTTGAACTAATAATAACTAACTACCTATGATATTGTGAAAATGTTGTGGACGTAGCACTTCTTTAATTTTAAACGACGAAAAGTTACATGTCAAATATTTGATCAATGACCTAGTTATTGATCTTTGATTATGTTAAAATTTTGCAAGTAAGGAGAATATACGAAGATAATGTAATCCAATTATGGATTTGTCACAATTCGCATCCAATAAAGATATATTATGTAGTGTAATATTGTTTAAAATTACAATAGATGTAACATGAACTTATACATTTTTACCAAGAGCCTTGTAAATCAAATGACACATCTTGGTGTTTTTAATTGACACAACAAAGATTCAAATCCTCATTTCCTCATTGTAACTAAAAACTAAATAAAAAATATTTTTTTTTAAACATATATACATATAAACATTAGTATTATATATACTTAATTTAAAGCTCATGTTTACAAGACTGATCACAAACATAATATCATGTTTAGGCTTGAATGTTTAAGTAAATGAACAAGTATTTTTTTTCAAAATAAGCACAACTTATTATAAAAATATTGGTTTCTTTAGAACCATATTTTCTAGACTTATTGCGAATATTTTATAATATTGTTGTTGTTTTAATTAAAACGTTGTATGAATCCAGGCGACTAAAAGGGAAGATGAGGCTTTGAATGTCAAATTAGGGGGAAAGAAATTTGGTCAATTTCTTTTATTTCTTTCTCTTATATTTATTTTTTTTCCCCATTTTAATTTTTAAGCTTTGAGTAATATTCATTGAATAGAGACATATGAAATTGTTTCATCATTGAAACACTAATACAACCTATGACAACCAAGATATTTTATCAATATTAATAACATGCAAACTTTGCCATCACCGTGCATACCATGCCATAGAATCCTGAATTATATAGCATACATTTACGGGTTCCCTAGGAACCATTAGTTCCTGTAACATGATCTATAGCAAAATAATATCAGTTAAGTTTATCTATATGCCAGTATATATTTATATATATGAAATAAGGACTACAGTTTTTTTTTTTTTTTTTTTGAAAGTAAATAAGGACTACAGTTACAATATCATAATTAGGGAAAATAAATAAACTATTGTCATAAGTATGGTGCAGCATTTAGTAAAAATATCTTTAGTAAATCTTTTGTGATTTATTTGTATCCGCCTAACTCCTAATAGTATTGTAAGCTAGTTATTGGCATATATGGTTTGGACGTTAAGTTTTTTTGTTTTTTTATTTAAATTATGGTTAGAGATTCCTAAGTTCACCTCACACACCCCTGCCCACCCTAGGTCTCAAACTATAGACCATGCTCACCCCTAGGTTCTTAGAACCTACGGAGATGCCATAAGACCATTAAGGATATTGGCCTTAAGATGTTAGTAATTCAATACTATTTTTTACTTAATTCTGTCTTAATTTAAGTTTATCTATCATCAAAAAAAATAATAAAACTAACAATATTCATCCCAAGATAGTAGATAGCAATAAAATAACAACAACAATTATTTATGTTTAACAAAAAAATAACTGCAATTAATTGATTAAATTACTTTGACAACCTTGGGGGAGGTAGTGTCTTCATATAGAAAAATTTTATGTCCACAACATTGATAGGCCAAAAAAGTATTGACCCCTTGTGATGAATTAATTGATTAATTAGTCAAGTTTATTAATTAATCAAATTAACATGCAAAGCACGTGGTAGCACAAACAAATCACCAATTAAACTAAATATGCAATGGAAAATAAATTGACACGGTGATTTGTTTACAAATGAGGAAAACCTACACAGCAAAAACCCCACCAGATGATTTTAAGGTCACCACTCCCGAGAATCCACTATTATCAAAACAAGCAGTTACAAGTAAAAGAATCCTAGTAGCTTATACCAACCTACAATTGAACCCTTACTCCAATACCCAATTAGACTTGTTCTGTAGTGACAATCGCTCCTTTCAATGCACGACTCCCAGAACGTGACTAACCAATAGATGCGCAGATCCCAATACGCGACTTGATCACCAACTTGAGAAGGATGTTGGCTGCAAAGTTCTTCTGTTCATCACACGATGAAGATCATGAAGTTGCTTGGTCATAAAACCCTATGGTGTACAAACACAACAACTTCTTCAAGAGAAAGATGAACTAGGGAAAACTAGGCTTTCGGTCACACTTTTCTTCACACTTGTGGAATTGTGCTCTTATGCAACTTCATCACCTTTTACGGCCCTTAAAATAATCCTTATATATGCTTAGGGTTGTGAGAAAAGAAAACTCAAACATAAAAATGAAAATCAGCTTGAAAAACTGAACTTCATAAACCTCGATAGATAGCCATCTATCGAGCTAGCTGTTAAGCCACTGGCTTCAGCAGCTTTTAAACTTCAATAGATGCTAGTTGTCGAGTTATCTGTCAAGTTTTAAAATCTGGCATTTCATTACTTGATTCTTTGACAGACTTGTATGGCTTTAACACTGGAACTTGAAATCTTGTTTCTTGAAGTATTAAATACATCCTAGATCTACTCAATTACAAGTACGTTTTGTCAAAAGATTAGCCAATTATATAAAATGTTGACATATGTTCCTAACATTGAATCACATATATCCTAACAAACATTTTTACAACAAATCTTAAGTGATAGGTTGTCATTGATTGTTATGGGTGGGCAAACAAGTAATTTATGTTGTGGATTCAAATTAAAACCAATAACAACTTACCACCTATGATTTGTTATGAAAACATTGTGGACATAGCACTTCTCTTTCATATGTCTTTCCTTACATAAGCAACGATATCTCTGGGCATTGTCGGGAAGGAGAACAAAGTTCCAATGTCGCCATAGGCATATCTTGACAAGCCTTCACTTGCTTCACACTTTTTTTTCCCACCACCCATTCAAGCACCACAAACTAACTAGAGTATTGATTATCAACTAATGGGTCAATGTGGAGGTATATTTTGGCATAATGCACATGTTGAACAAGTTTGGATCCATTAAGAATGCAAAAATTCCTGAAACATCCTTAGCAAATCATTACTTTTATTGGTTAAGTCCTCAACAATCAAACGTAACTTTTTGAGGTGCTTAAAAGTATAGGTTAAGTAGCATTCAATACCTAAGCAAAAGCCATCATCTGAAACCTAAGCAAGAGCCATCATCCGAATTTCTTTCATTAATTTGAATTTTAAGGTAAATCACACAATAAATCCCAATTAATTAATTACCCATTTGATTAAATGTGACAGTTTTTAGACCCCTTAAAACCACAAATGGATTAACCTAGGTAATTAGCCAAGTTGTTACTTAGTCAAATTATTCAAATCTAAGTTAACACAACCAAACAATCATATCATGTAAAGTAGTGGAAATATAAAAGACACAAGATATGATCACCCAGGAAACCAAACTAGTAAAAATCTGGGGAGGATTTAACCTAGCTATCCTTAAGGTAAACTTGAATCCATTATCTTGAAATAATCGAAGTTCATACAATAAGACTTACAAGCCCTCACACTCGACTTCTTATTACTACCCATTAGTAGAACTTATTGACATGACCACGTGCAAACGCCGAATCCACGAGCTCCTTCTTTCTTGGATTCACCACCAGATACAAGCATATCCGCTTGTGTTTCTTTAGGCTTCAATGGCAGCAACCGAATTGATCATCAAAGTATAGAAAATTTCTTCTCCTTGAAAACCCTAAGTTTATGTGAAGGAAAACTCCTCAAAGATCTCACAAGAGATTCACATAAACCGCAATATAAGCAACACTAAAACATGGCTAGGGTTTTCCTTTTATATCTAGAGCAAATTAGAAAACCCAAAATGTTTTAATTAAAATAGGGCTGAGTTGGAATTCTGCAAAAAAAACGTTCAGACCCAAATTTCGATTGATCGAGCCTAAGCTTCGATCGATCGAAATAGGCTGAATTGTTTTTTTAATTCCTGCAACAACTTATTCCAACTTTACATCAACAAATTAACTTTTAGCAAGTCTAAACACGACTAAATACATTGTTTTGATCATGGTTTGCCAACAATACAAATTAGAGTTCTAAATACATAAAAACCTACGTCTTTAGAACCTAACAAAATGCATGGATATACACAACAAACCACAATAAATCCCACAAGCATACTCATTAAAACATGAGGACATGTTTACAGAGAGAACCCATAAAGGGTAAAAAACTATAGGACCTATAGCACCAACCAATCCACTACTATGAATACTTGTGATACATTACACTTTCAAAACCCTCCAAGCTAAGCAATGGAGATGTATTTGATCTCCCCACTCCTGCTATCTATTTTATTTTTATTTTTTTGGGGAAGAAAAGGCAATCGCAAGGTCAATTGTTTCTCCTTACTAGCTTCTTGTTATGCAAGTTGAGCCATCATCCGCAAGACCAGGCTTCCTTTGTCACAAAGTTTCAATAAAGTGTTAGGATTAGTGCCCTTAAATCCTATTGTAAAATGTTATGTATGTTATTATGTATGACATTATGTATAACTTAATGTTGTGATTAATAAAGTTTCTTTATTATTATCTAAAATAATGGTAACATGAATATTCAGACATTATCTTATAGTCCATGAGATGCATAATATGTTATTTATGTGATTTAGTCACAGAAGATATAGATCACAAGTTCTTTGTAAACTCATAATTTTGGTTCGTAGTTGGTGATGAAATTGGGCATTTCATCTGCGAAGACTATAACATATCAACTAAGATTATTTGTCTTGATCATCGAAGTGAAGACTTCTAGTTGATATGTTTTAAGAGTTAAGACATATTGAACTGGACCACTGTGAGATTTATTATTCCCCTAATGACTGTCAAATGAATAATAAATCTCACGACTTCTATTTGCATGAACTCTTAATGCTGAGAGAATAATGGACCTAATCATGAGATGTAGGTTGCTTAGGTTGCTGAGAGAATAATGGACCTAATCATGAGGTGTAGGTTGCTTTGATATATCAGGAGTGAGATCTAAAGTAACGGTCAAAATCTCAGTATGTTGGGCAATCACATTTAGTGTTAATAGAACATATATTCTCAAGATGGAATTCATAGTCTCTTAACGGAGATATAAAATATTCATTTGAGATAAATTTAATAGATTTAGTTATTCAGAGAGTTAGGCCTAACCACTTTAGTAAAAAATTATTGAAGTATATATTTATGAAATTGGATTTCATAAATATATGATGAATAACTTAAAGGATTAAACCGGGTACTCAAGGATTAAAATGCAGTAATCTTCAAAGTGGCAGTCTACATTCATGACTTTGAATTATTACGAATATTTTATGAAAGGGTTGCATATATAATAAAGTCTTGAGATATAATTTATAAATAAGGCCTAGAGTGCAATTATATTTATATAGTGGTATTAAATATAATTAATAGTAACTTTGGACTTGTCAAGAGTTGACAGAAAAGCCCAATGCCCATTGGAGCTAGTGTCTTATTGGTCCCTTTTGGTCCCACTTCAAGCCACACACTAAAGCTTAATTGGAAAGGTCTAATAGGCCAGTTTAATTAGATAATCAGTTAGTTATAAAGGGAGAAACATACAGAATTTTATTTAAGAGAGACATCATTGTGAAATGGTGTGTATGTGTGTGTGAAGCCACTTGATTATTCTCCCTTGGAAATTGATTAAGAGACCACACTTCTTGGGCATAAAGTGGAATTGGAGTGAAGATTAAAAGTGTTCCCAAGAAATTCTAATCTTTTGTTTTGAATTTTACTACACCAAGGTACGCTATCTTGTTCTTAAATTCTGAAATTTACATAGCACATGTTATCAATCATGAATGAAATAGATCCATATTTGTCGCTTCCGCTGTATGTTTTGTATGAGATACAAAACCAGATTTTCCAACAATTGGTATCAAAGCCAGGTCTTTATATCATAATTGTATAGCATGTGATTGGATTTTAGAATAAAAGAAAAACGGTTTCTTGGTGGCCCACAGTTGTTTTCGGTTATATAGATTGAAGTTCTATAGACTTCTAGATGAAGTTGTTAGATAACCGTTCATGATGATAACCATTGTATTGCATTGGTTTGTTCGAAGTGGTCTATAACTATTAAGTAATGGTGCCGTGTCTTAATAGTGATTGCCAAGGATATATAGTTTTTGAAATTCTGTAACTGCCATGTGCGTGAACCAAGTTATTGCCCCGCTTGGACTTTGTATTGCACCTCTTGTTGCTAGTGATGTTGTGGCTATGCACGGCCATAGAAACAGCACCAGGAATTATAGGAACAGAATTGTTGGCTAAATTGTTATGGGCTTCTTTCCACCATCATATTTTCTTTTATTATAAAATATAATTGCTTCTTCTTGAAAATTGTAGTCTGTTTAGTAAACGTTGGTGTTTTGACAACCACGCTACCATCACTATCACCTTAGGTCTTGTTAGAATTATGGTCACATTATTACTAAACTTATAATTTTCTAATAACCTAAATATTTGAGACAATAAGTAATTTTATCATCATATAAATTTAAATTATGTTTGCATTTTCTCATTTAAAAAGTTGGAATCCTATATGTTGAACTCCACGTATTAGGAATAGTTTGAACTTGCACATAAGGAGGTGTGTTAAAATTATAATTTCGTTATTAAATACATTAATTTTTAATAATTTTAACTTTTAGAATTATCAGTAATTTATCGCATCTCTCCACTATCACCACATATAGATAATACGATACATTAAAAACTAGTAATTATTTATATTTTAAATTGAGATTAAATTCTATAAGGATATGATGTAAAATCAATGTTTTACCTCTCCAATCCCAACATGTCACATCATCTTATCACATATTTAAAAATAAGTACAATTACACCCAATCAATTCTAATACTCATATATAAATCCAACCAATTAGGAGTTTATTGAAATGTTATTAGGTGTAGTAGGATGTATTGAATTTTAAGAAAAATGTCAATGTGCAATCTCTTATTGGATGGTGTAAAACATGGGTTTTACACCCCATTCTTACTGAATTCGGACTCTTTTAAATTATATATTTCATCCAAGAGTATAATTAAATTTAAGATTGCTCAAGGGAAACATTAAAGTAGACATAAACTTATGAATCATTCTCTCCACTCTTGCTTGAGTGCAATGGTACAAAATTTGATTACCTGTGCAATCCAAACACAAGTATTCACCCCTCAAGCAATCTTGAGCTTAACTTGAGCCAACTTACAATTCTTCAAATTCTTTTGGTAGTACATTGACGAACTTTCTTACTCAAAACCCTAGCTCTAACATATTGAAAACCAATTGATTTTTTCACATGGAATTTACAAACCTAAAACCTAAGTAGGAATTAAAGTGAGAGAAAGTTGTTCTCCTGCCTAGTTTCTAAGTAGAAACTTTCTCTCAATTTGTTCTAACATGCTGATTTTTTGGTACAATCTATCCTTTATCTTGATGTTGACAAAAAAGTTTGCTCTTATTAAGTGTCTGATCCACCTCTGGCCAAACGTTGGAGATGGAGATTGTGGTAGCGAAAGACAAAAAGTACAAGGGGGTCATTTAAGGTTGGAGGCCCTGCTCTTTTAGGAGCTAAATCGTTATTTCAAGAGTGGTTCAGTGTTAATTGGCAAAGAACGATGAGAACAAAATTGAAATTGTAAGATGTGTGTCTGAAACCCAAAAGAGTGGCTGAGCCGCTCATTCTAGAGAAAGTTTCGAAACTAAGATATATAAATGTCAGACATTCTTCTTGGAACCTAGGCCTCCCAATAAAAAATCCAACCTTTTTTTTTGTACTACTGGACATGGTTTATTCTTTGCAACTTGTTTCATAAACAAAAGTAGACTCCTCCTGAAGTTTAGTGGGGTGATCTCAACTCTCATTAGCTGTGGAATCATCCGGGACCATGCGCATTATTCCTTGAATACTATAGGGCTGCAAGATTTGCCAGTTGGCCCGTGGGGACGGGTGAACAAGTCTATTACAGTATTTAAACTTAACTATTTACGTTCCAAAATTTTCATTTTACTCCTTATGTTTGGATCCCTTTTTATGTTAACCATGTTATGTTATTTCCATTAATAATTTGGCTATTAAATGTCTTTCATATTTAACTATTTCAAAATTTTAACTATTTCACAAAATACCGACTCTTAAATTCTGTTGAAGGTAGCATATAGAAATTTCATTGTTGCAACCTTGTAGGCATAAAAATATATTATAGAGGGTCATATTAAATATGAATTACCAAAATAAAAAATATTAAAAAAATAAAAAAATAAAAATCCCAAACTTTAACAGCAGAAGATGTACTTTAATCACCAAACTCTCACAATTAACTTAAGATTTGGGGAGTGAAAACATTTATTTCATCCCGTGAGGAAGATGATCATTTCCAACTCAACAATTAACAAAAATGTGAAATTCGGTGTGTTCCTAAACTTGGAAAATACTAAACCTACTACAAAAAGCTTACAAACAATTCGATAAGAATATGATTTGTGTCACCTCAATTTGTGATTGGTGATACATGTCAGTAGCTTGTAAGGTTTAGGCAATAAGGTTTGTAGTATATCTATCATCACTTATCTAGACTTGCTGCCTCCAAAGTTTAGCAAAGATAAAGGTTCTCCGAAAGGCACGGTCCTTTAAAGCTATTTTTTAGTAATTACTATATGGAATAAAAAAAAGCGTGCAGCTTCGGGATGGAGATATCGAATAAAAAAAAGTAAACAAATGAGAGAAAAGAAAGAAGACAGACAAGCTAAAGTGGCCACATCACCAGTTTGAATTAGTTAGCCGACCAACCAATCCAATGACTCTTCCATTTTACGTATTGAATCTCTTGATGTGATATGCTCATTGAACACGTACCTGATATCATTGGAAGCATGGAAAGTGGAAACATCACCTTAGTATGTATGGGACAGCTTACTGTTATATTTTCTTGATCCAAGCAGAGCTAATAGTAATATACTTCCTTGCAGCGTGTAACACTTTCAATGGTAGCATCCAAGCAAGTTGGGTAAAACGTGCAAATGAATGAATCATGATGACAACCGAAGTCATTAACAGCAATTTCAGCTACTGAACATGCCTAATCAAGGGAGCTGGAAAAAGAGAACCATCGGCTTCCCAGGAAAACAGTCAGGAGCACCGACCATAGCAATTATCGCCCACAATAGGACATGCACTCGCACTGACCTAGTCATGAGAACATAGACCAGTTACCACTCTCTTGCTTTCAAATGTTAGAATGAGTTCCTTGGTCTCATAATCCACAAAAGACTGCCCTGGTTATTCCAGGGAAAAAAGGAAAAATAGTCTATTGCAGAATCTACTCACTAACACAAAAAACACTCTCAACCTCAAGAATCAACATAATAGGTATAAAACCAATTAAAAAGTTGAAACAAATTGGTTCTGATTACAGCTAGGAGAATTGCATACAACCAAGACCAAAAGCTCAAGTATATATATCGCACGACATTTTTCTATTACAATATAGCCACAAAGTTCCTAATAAAAAGAGAAATTCCCGCAATTTAAAAAGGCATAACCACAATCCAACTGTCTTTAAAAAGAACTAGATAATATTCACCCCTGCATCCAGAATTGCCAGTGCACAAAACAACTCCCCAGGAGCTTTATGCCTACAATTAAAGAAAACAAGAAAAAGAAGAACCAACCATCAAAAAGAGAAGTGCATTATAATTCTGTACAATAATGCACAACTAAAAGAATATATTTCTCCCAAAAAAGAAAGAGGAGAAAACAGGAAGCAAAAAGATAGAGAAAATGATGGCTAAAATAAATTCCGAACATAGTAAATTTGACAATCAGTGTCAAAACTTACCTTGTTTGCAATGTTGCTAGAGAGCCAATCCAAACCCTCGTAAAGCCCCTCTCCTGAGGTTGCACAGGTGCTCTGGATGTACCTGGAAAGACCAAGAATCATATTAGAACCACTTTGGACAAAAGATATTGTTATGAATTACAGCATTGCAACATGAACATAAAGCATACCAGTGACGTTGCCGGAGAGAGTGGAGGCCAAGCTTATCAGTAATCTCCGCAGCATTCATTGCGTTGGGAAGATCTTGTTTGTTAGCAAATACAAGCAACACTGCATCTCGCAGTTCGTCCTAAAACCATATAGCATTAGATTTTAGGATGGTCTTTCATATACAAAAAACTGAAGCTGAATTTTTAATAAAATAATAGACTTTTCAAGAATCTAATTTCAATGGGAAAAGAAACTTTATCAAAACAAGAGACATATATCTTTGACAATGAAATTCATCCCTCCAAGTAATTTTTGCTCAGTAACAGCACAAACAGTTTGTGCAAAGTCATTAATCTGGAACCTGCTCTATATCAAATACCACACAAGACTCTTAACTACATCCAATATATTGGACCTTATGAATGAAAATTTCCAGGTACATTCAACTTCTGCCATGTGAATAGGGTTATTAATGATGCACCTACTACTATAGCATATACCACCAAATTACAGAGCTAAACTAATGCTTTAGCTATTAATTATTTTTGGCAGAAAATTCACTACACAGAAATGGCAAACTGATAAATGCATCAATGACTATTCAATATTAGCTGATAAATGCATTTTCATTATTTTCAAACAATCCTTAATTTACAAAAAATCTAAATAGAACACAATAAATTATAAAGTTAACATCAGAAAAAAATTATTGATAATCAATGTTACTCGAAAGTCAAAGCACAATTATTCCAAATGAATCTATACTACAATAAATAATATTGTGGGCAATATAAAAAACGTAACAAATTGTTACTTTACATAAAATATAGGTCATATAGGCTGGAAAATTAATAAAATTCGTGATGTATCACATAATCAGATAGTAAATAATAATTTAAAAAATCAACATTAAAGAGTCTATATCATTACTAGCATGTTTATGATATATTATCATGCCATTGTATTTACTATGAAGATATTCACTCCAAATTCTATCCACTAATTAAAAATCCTTTTTTTATAGGTATGACTATCTTCAACCCAGTTTATAACAACATTTTAACTCCCATCTGAAATACCTCATTCAACATCCTATGCAATTCATCCCTCGCCTCAACAACTCGGTCTCTGTCATTGCTGTCCACCACAAATATAAGACCCTGTGTGTTCTGAAAGTAGTGCCTCCACAAGGGACGGATCTGTAAAACAAAAAAAAACAAAAAAAAAAATCATGATCAATCCGTTATAAGGTAACTTTTTTAGGGAAAAAAAAGGTGATCTCATCCAAAAGAATCAAACTTCAGGCCTTAAAAGCAAGCGAGGAACCAAAATACAACGGTATTTATGGGCATAAAAATCCTTTCAGTAGTCAAGGATGAGACTGAAAGAAGGATCTCAACTCCATACCTTGTCCTGACCCCCGACATCCCAGACAGTAAAGCTGATGTTCTTGTATTCCACAGTCTCCACATTGAAACCTGTAAATGAAGCATATTTGCTAAATAACACTAATCCACCATAAATTTAATCAAGACTATATCATAAAATTTTTCAAATTTTTTTATAAGTATCATAAATCCTGTCCACTTAATTGAAGCATAAAAAGGAAAGAATAAGAAAACAATCAGAAGAGCATCACCATATAAAACTGGTCGCTTTATACATTCTCTTTTAAGTGATTTAAGTGAACCATAAAATTTTATCTTCATCAATTCTTTATATATGCTTAAATACATTTAAGTGATTTAAGCATATTTCATGATTGTTTCCAATCTACTGAAGAGTACTAGAATACTGAGAATTTTCATATACTAATGTATTTATGTGCCCCTACAACAAAAGAAAATCAAACAACAAACTTAAAAAGATGTCTCAGGCCTGTTGAACAAGCTGTGTACTTCCATGTGCAACAAACACAACTCCTAAGCTACAAAATATTTAACCACAGAAGTCAATTAGAGCATCAAGTGCACAAGCCTCTTAGAACTTAGGCATAAAGTGCAAGCACGCACCTAACTAAAGTAAAGAGGTCAGGCCTTGGTACAATGGCAAGTCTCTTCCACCAAAAGGGATAAATCCCAAGTTGGGAGTCCAAAAATTAGCCTCTCAAAAACGACAAGAGTAAGGTTGCCTACCAATCACCTCTCCCAAACCCCGCAAAAGTAAGAGTTTTATGCACTAGTTACAACCTTTTATAATGAATAATAGCCTCTAGTAGAAAGATTCATGACATAATGGGGAAAAATGAAGTTAACACTTTTGCCCATTAGCTCAAATAGAAAGTGCAATTGCACAAATTTTGTAGGTTCAATTTTCTTAGATTTTTTTACATAGGAAATTTGAAAATAATTATCAATGGACAATACAATAGTAATTTAGTCATATAAAGTTTCGAGCATAACATTTTAAATAATTCTCATGATTTATAGAAAACAAAATTATGATAGTTATTATCAAAATGAGGTATGTCAATGAAAATAAATCCAAAAGGCAAAGTTCAAAATGCACAAGAATAATAACTTATCCTTGTTTGTGTCTTTTGATAAGCAAACAAAAAATTATTTTTGTAATATAGAACCTTAAGAATAGTATTTGTATAATAAATCAATGATCAATGTCATTTCCTTCAAAACCGAGTGGTTGATTTCAAAGATTCATATATATTATATAGCAAAAACAAAAAAAAATAAAATAAAAAGCACCCAAAAAGCATGCCCAAGGTGCATTTCGCTAAATGGGCTTCATTTTGGCCAAGCAAAGGGCTTAGTTACACCTTGGGGTTTTGAGATTTAATCTTTAAGCGTGCCTAAACAACCAAAATACTTCAAAAAAAAAAAAAAAAAAAAAGGCACACCATACAATTACTTCATCTAATTTCTACAACATTAAATGGGCCTTCCTAAAGTGGTGAGAACCGCAACATCAAACAACAGAATATTGAAGAAAAACTACCTGAACTAGAAATGAAAGAAGTAAATGTAAAGAGCATTATCATCACACTTAAAATCATGCAACACATTTGAGTATATCACGGTACGCTAGAATCTCTCAACATAGGAAGTTTCACAAACATATATCAATTGTTAACAAAAACTACAAATGAGCACTGGAAAGCGAATCGATTGAGGAACTCACCAATGGTGGGAATGGTTGTGACGATCTCGCCAAGCTTGAGCTTGTAGAGAATGGTGGTCTTACCAGCAGCATCGAGACCGACCATCAGAATTCGCATTTCTTTCTTGGCAAAAAGCCGGCTGAACAGTTTCGTGAATGTCAGCCCCATTTCTGGTCCTGGCTATGGATCCCTACACATTTTTTACACTCAGATTTAACATATCGCAATATCAATAATCATCATCAGTCACAATTCGGATTCGATAAACTTTCCTCATGCAAATCTAAGCTGATAAATCTCATAATAAACATATATTTTTAACTGGATAGCACAGATCCGAGAGTAAAAGTAGTATCATCACCATACAGACACATCAAGCACCATTAGCGAAATCAGATTCCATTTTCGAAGAAAAATTACATGCATGCAGAACTAAAATACAACAGATCCGAATGAATTTCACAACAAAACCTTCAGATCACAACAAAAAAACCTTCAAATCGAACCCTAGAAATGAAGCGGAAATCCATAACAAAACCGAAATGAAAAAATTCACAGGAAAAAATTCCAAATCACAGAAGAAGAGATCGTATCGAAATCGAACGAAATTCAGAAAAACTTTTTTCAGAGGAAAATGAATCAAAAAGCAAGCAAGCATTCACGATTATTCGAAGAAAGAGAGAAAGAAAAACGAGGCTTTTGGAATTTTACCTTCGTAGAGAGAGAGAGAGCTTCGCAGAGGGATCTAGTGAGAGAAAACGCTTAGATAGAAAATGAGCTTTACAGGAATGCGTGAAATGGGGTGTGGTGAAGATCGTCAACTAAAGGTTTGGGCTTTTTATAAATCGAAAAACCAGGGGCTCTTCTGCTTTATTTGCTGCAAATTTATTATTATTATTATTAATTTTTTGGTGAAATGACGCAAATGGCCTTGTGGATCGTGCGTGGATATGGGGGTTACGTTGTCTGTCCAATGGGTGACAGCCACGACACTGAAAAAGGGAATGCCAAAGAGGACCGAGGACCGAAGAGAGTTCTCCTGATTTGGAAAGTTGACTGACGATAATGCCCTTAATTTTTGCCGGCTTTTAGAGCATTCCTACTAAGGATGGTAAAAGTGATATATGTTAAATTTTACAACCAACATACAAAAAAGGCCACTCCATCAAAGATTTCAAATGGAAAAATTTTTTACACACAGCAACAGTGAGCTTGTATCAATACATGCAGAGGCGGAACTACCCTTGGACTAGGGGCAATGGCCCCCCTAAATTTTTTTTAAAAATATTATTATATATGTGTATTAATTTTAGCAATTTTTTTTTATAAAATTATATTTTATTTCTCTTTAATAATCTCATTGATTCTTTTAAGAGTAATGCTATATTCACAAACTTTTTTATAACATTTTTATAAATCTTTTTGGTAACAAATTTTTATTAGTTCGCATATAGACACACCATTTACATCTTTTTTTACTTGTCAGTAATCACTTATTACTTAAGTAATTTATAATAATAAAAAACTTGCAGCTCTAGTATTTTCCTCATTTTAGTAACCATAAAAAAAATATATAAATCTAAAATCTAAAACAAAATATACAAGCAAAAAAAAAAAAAAAAAAAAACTCAACAACAAAAATTACCACTAAAACTAAAAACAAAATCAAGCTCAATTAACTAATTTTATCCAAAATAAATAACCCTACCCTCTAAAAAAATTCTAAACAAAAATATTGTGTTCTTATCTACAAAAATATATATATAAATAAAAATATTATCTTAGCAACTAAGTAGCAGAATTAGAAGTTAAAATTACTTCACATAGCCAACAGTAAAACCACCCCCCCATAACTCAAAGTTCTGGCTCCGTCCCTAAATACAAGCTCACTATAGCTAGATTGTAAAAAAAAAAAAAAAAAATCATTTTATATTCACCTACGACTCTTTTTAAAATTTCTGTCTCTTTTTTCTCTCTCTCACTTCTCTCTTCTCTGTTCTCTCTTCCGTGGTTCATCATCTTTACTCATCGCCGATCTTTGCTCGTCGTCATCAATCTCTACCTCTTTGTCGCTGATCTATCTCCGATTCACCTCCATCGCAAACATCGCCCACTCTACCTCTTTGTCGCCAATCTGTCTTCGATTCAGAGATCTATGATTATCACTCTCTCACGCCAATCTATGATTATCTCTCCCTCACACTGATCTGTCTTCAATTCACTAATCTATGATTATCTCTCTCTCACACCTTAGGTTCCAATTTGGGCATATTTTGGTGGGTTTGTGATTTGGTTCTGGATGGGTATGATTTGTGGTGGGCCGGTGGTGGTGGGTATTTGTTTGATGGTTTTTTGTGGTGGACCGGTGGTGGTTGATGGTGGCTAGGTATGAGTTTTATGGTTTGGTTTTGGGTTTGGGTTTGTGATTTGATTTTGGGTTTGTTTTTGTTTGTGATTTTGGTGGTTGGGGGTTGAGGTTATGGGCAATGGTGGCTGTGGCAGTGGGTGTGGGCAATGGGTTTGAGAGAAGACATACACGGAGGATAGAGGAAGAGAGATGAAGAGATAGATTGAGAATAAAAACAATTAAAAAATAATAAAGAAATAATATTTTAATGAAGTGGTAAAAAATATAAAATTTTTGATGTTGGGTGTATTGTAAAGTAATATGTTAAAATAGATAAAGTAAGATTTTGAGATGGTAAATGCTAAATTTTTTAGAAGTTTTGATGGGATTCCTCTTATTTAGTGTCCATTTGGAAACAACTTATTTAGTTAAAAATTGAAAACTTTTTGTTGAAATTCTGAAAATACTGTAAATAAAGCTAAAAGGTAGTTGAAATAATAAACTAAATAGTAAAAAAATCTGGCTTTTTAAGCCAATACCAAACGCAACCTTAATAGAAAAATATTAATAGACGCCGCTTTGTTAGTAGACCATTTTAGAAACATTTTATAGAAAAAAATATATATACATTTTGACAACTTTCTCTATTTTTGATAAAAATTATGTCAAATCTTTCTTAAAATATTTTGTTAATAATTGCGTGGCCCTAATTAATACAGTAAAGGGAGAGAATGTGAGTTGCTTGATGGATTTAATTGGTTAATGCGACGTCAATTTACCGGAGGAGTCATTGTGTTTGCGACCGGGAAAAAGGAGGAGAATTGTTTATAAGAAAGTCGTTTTTTTAGTTCCAATTCAAAGTCAATTTTTGAAAGCCACAAATTTAAATAAGAAAGAGAAATGGGAGAGAAGCTCAGATGGCTTTTTTTTTTTAATATAATTCTAGAAGCTCAGGTTAAGTAATTAGAGAGAGGAAAAATGTTAGATGGTGTGGCCTACTTAAGAAAATAAGAATCATATGCAATCACTGTTACACTTTTGAAAAAAAAAAACATACATGATACATGCCATTTTTTTGGGGGGAGGGGGGGGGGGGCAAATTACAGAGAGATTTAGGGTAGTGAGATCCGCTCCAAAACTTAAGGGCCCGTTTGGATGGAGGGTGAAGGAGAGAAAGTGGAGGGGAGTAGAGTAGAGTTGGCTGAAAATATGCTAATTTTAAGTCAAATTTACTCTACTCCCCTCCCTCTTTCTCAATCCAAACAAACTAAAAGAGATAGTAGTCTCTCCCTTAAGATTTGGAGAAAATCAATACATTGGTCCTATTAATAACAGTAACAAAATATTCTAAAATTTGAAAAGATTTCATTGACCAAACCTTAACTATGATTGTTGGTTAGTGAAAGCTTTTTAGGTAAAATATTGTCCTTCCTTGTTACCAAACTTTCAAAAAAAAAAACACTTCAAATAGAAACTCCAAAACATATCCGCAAATCTAGCTGTCTAGCTATACCATACACACTTTACCAACTTTCAAATTTTAGAATATTCCATTACTGTTACTAATGGAATGATCAATATGTTGTTTTCGTTGGAATTTCAAAGAAGAAAAGTATCATTTTTGAATTCCAAAAAAAAAAAAAAAAAAGCATCATTTTTCCAAACCCGTCAAGGGAGGTTTTTACAATTAACTACTTTTTAAGATAAAACACACTATTTTTTATCCTATCCATGGAAGTAAAAGGAAGGCATAAACAAACCCAAATTGAACCAAAGATGACTTCATCCTTGATACACATACAATCAACATAGGATTCATGTTACTTATTTAGCTTAGCCAAATCACTTCAAACTCAATCCAACTCAAACATACTTAGAACAACCGATCAAGAATTTAGCTCGAGTAAACCTAAGATTGGTCAACTTAAATGTGTGAGTAAAAAACATGTACCTAAGAATCTCGCTTATAGTTACACTTATTACCTTAAAATTACCTCAAAAACAAGAACCCTAAATAAAAATCACTCATAAATTGCTATCAAGTATCATTATAAACCAAGCTCTAGGTCATTATCAAGGTATGCATTGATTATCAAAAAGTTATCAACTTTCTTTCCCAAAAAGAGAGTTTATATTGACTTTAACATTAGAGAGTATGTGATCAATACAACATTGATAATTTGATAACTTTCCAACTTTTTTTTTTTTTTTACAAGTATCCATTACCGATGTCAACTATACTATTAATTGATCCATCAACCCCTCTCCTTTAGGCACAATATCATGCAATACTAATTGGATCTACTGCTTTAAACCACTAGAATCCATGCAATAGATTAGAAACAAAATTTCTTCACTTTTTTATTTTTCAATACAACCTCCAAGTGTTGCAACTCTACCTCTCTCTCCTATCCGCCCAAAGATAAATCATTTTGGAACTTGGCCCTCAATAATAATGGTTAGTTCATAGTCAAAACAACTTATTCGGCCGATCTCAATTAATATGTTATCTATAGTCAACTCCAAAATTATGGATTTAAGATTTTGTTGTTATCATTGTTGTCATCCACAAGACCAATCTTGGAAAATGACTAAGAAATTTCTCTAGAAGGTACAGATATGAACACTCAAAAATGTTTATGCTGAAAATTTGCATGGAAGGTTTTGTTTTTCAAGACTACCCTTGCATCTTGTTTCCCAAATAAGCCTTGCTATAGGTATCAAAAAATTCACCCCCTTTACCATTTAGTTCACTTGTATCCTACCATAATACACACAGCAATGGGGATTCAAAAAAAAAAATTTGGTGAATTTTATGTGCCATAGACTTTTTATTCCCAAATATCAACAAAAAGTAGTCATTTTATGCGACATGCCCGAGAAAAGCACCCTCCACCTCTTCACATAATGTCCCCTCGTTGGCTTAACTCCCATTGCCCATCCACCATTACTACCTTCCATTTTTGAATGCTCAATATTATACTACATACACAATAAAATGTTATAACATTTTCATAATAATTGAGATGTTAATCCACCATAAGTATAAATAAAGTTATAAAATATTATATCTAAACCCACAACTAAAAATAAGGGCATTGAGAAAATATTGTGACATTTTGTTGTGTACCTAGACTTTCTATATAATACTATGTCTCTTCCAAACACAAGCTATTCTTAAAACTTCCCTTTATGTAGACCCAAAACATTTACTCTTTGTTGTCGTCCTTGGTGACCAACTGTGGTTTCACGATAACATAGTAAAAGGTGTATCAACTTCCCCTCAACATGTCCTTGCCAATTGGATGAGAGTATATACTTTCCACAAACAATCATTAAGAGTTTACTTTTTCTTTTCTCGACCGCTCTTTCGCCACTCCAATATGGTCTCTTCCTTCAGGCTGGCACATAATATATTCTAACATTGCTGTAAGAAAACAAAGTGTTTTCCTTGCTGTTGTTTGGTGTAATCACAGAGGATACAACTCATACTTGGGTTGATTTATTTGTCTATAATGACTCTCTAGGCTGAAGCTAGAGCTGCACTACTTGCTGCCAAATGTGTTTCAGACACGGCTAGATCATATTATTTTTTAGAGCTGTTTTGCTTTTAGGGTATATTTAGATACCACTTATTTGCTGAAAATTAAAAACTTATTACTGAAAACATTGTAGCAAAATAATTTTTAAAAGTGTAAATAGTGCCATGAAACCCAAAAATGCATTAATATACATATTTTTGTATTTTTGGGTAGGTCATAAACAGTACCATGATAAATGACATTAACTCTTTTGACAATCTTTAAATTTTATTCTTCCTCTCGTGTATTTAGTTACGTGCTAATGCCTCACCTATTTTTTGGGCCCCATTTGTAATAGATTTGGCCCCTCCCCATCTCCAATCTCCCAGACCCACTTCTTTTGGCAGGGAGAGTTTGATCTCATAATCATCTTTTATTTATCTCAAAAGTTATTACCAAAAAAGAAAAAAGAAAAAAAAAGACGGTGTATCACTAAACATTTATTATTGACGCAATAGTAAAGATGATGGGATGAATTCAAATTAGATGTGTAACTTTTATTTACACGTGTTACAGAGTTTCTATACATTTCAATAAAGTTATATCATACAAATTTAGATTCAAACCTAAATAAGATAAAAAGAAAAATAAAAGAATTTAGATATACTGTGATATTTAGATCCAAACCTAAATCAGATAAAAAGAACAATTAAAGAATTTATATATACTGATAATCAACTTCACTGCCCTTTTTTTTTGGGGGGGGGGGGGGGGGGGGTGTGTTTTTCTCCCATCCTTCAGGATGACATTCAAGTCTGCATCTTCAAAAGGTCCATTTCAACCTTAAAATTGCGGCTACTAATCTGAAACTTAAAAGAGAAGGGAAAGCAAAAGAAGCGATTTCAGAAATTCAATTCGTCACTTCACATATTACCAAATTACTTCCCTCAAATTTTCACATAGGACCAAAGATTCAGTAAAAAATCTAGTAAAAGAGTCCAACTAGAGGGAATTTGGAAAACCCTAAACATGTGCATGCCGTAGATGCGTACAAAAAGAGGTCAGGAGAATATAAACCCATACCAAACTGGTTGGTTGTGATGCAGATATAGTATGTGAAAAAGGTTTGAGATGGTCCTTATACCAAACAATATGACAACTATGGTTCATCCAAATAGAGAGTCAAATATATTGCTTCAAATTCACTAACAAAGAAATAAATTACCATAATTCCTATATGGTTGTTAAAGATGATTGCTATCATATTCTCTATCCTTCTTGTCTGTCTTTTTTAAGATCCATCCAGAGTATCAGCTGGAGAGCTGTCATATTCAACCGGTATAAATAAAAAAATAAAACTAAAAACTGACAAGATTTGGTTATAAGTTCAACTCAGCTGAAGCTTGTATTTTCAGCAAAACATACAAATTAACTCTAACTTAATTCATTAGTTATGCCAGAAAAACACAGGTTCATTTCCAGTAAACCTGTTTGGAAGAATATGCAAAAAGTGCAAACTGAAACTTAAAGACACTAGAAATCACCTGGCTATTTACAAATGCATTTACAATACCCAAATTGTTTCGGGGATCAGCGCCAGTACTGAGCCCACCGATGAATGGTCTCAACCATTTGAGGAAACAATGCACTAACACTCTCATTGATAAGATCCTGGAAAAAATGTATGCAGGCTTCATCATCCAAGTCTAAGCGGAACTTCTCCTGAAGCTGTATGACATCAACATTCCCAGTTAAAACACAAAACACAAACAAATGTTTACTATAATTAAAATGAGATTACAAACATAAAGAAACTCACCTTAAGGATTCCCTTCTCAGGGTCAGAGGCTATGTCAGGAATGTTGGAACCCGCCATGAGATGAAACAGATTTAAAATTAGGTTACTAGATTTCCGAAGAATGTTGTAAGCCTCACAACAATAGGACTTGAACCTTGTATAATATTGACTGCAGGAGGAAAAAGCAATCAACAATTTGCTCTCTTGTAAACTGATTTTGCAGCACCAAACTAAGGGCCTTTGAGGTCACAAGTTTAATGCAACTTCATCTGGCAAAGACGACATAAACAAAAACACCAAAGAGTTAAAAACTATTTACCTTTCAGCTCCACCCATAGCCTCAACCATTTCTTTGCAAAGCTTCATTGGCGGTGGAAACGGCTTGGGGTCACGGCCAAGAATGAAACCAAAATCAACATGGAATAGACGCCCATCATCTCTGAGGAGAAGGTTATCTAGGTGCCTATGGAACAAAAAAACTAATGTCTTAAAATAAAAAATAGTGCTTCGAATTGCCATATTCCAATCGGTCCTAAGAACTGGAAATGCCAACATGCTTTCCTGGTGAATCCACCATTTCACAGAGCAGACAATAACAGATACAGAAAATTGTCAATAAAAGGGACTGACTGCATTCTATTCTAAATCGGGGATGAAAAACTCCACACTCAATTTAAATGTTGCAGCATAAAACATGTCCAATGACCTTATGTATTCTACAAGCAATATCAACTGAACACTAGGAGTGGTTTGATCAAATAAGGGATCAGAACACTCTTATAAACATGAAACGAAAGCAAACCAAACTCTCATAGTTCAAGCCCAGCTCCAACTACTTCTTTGTAAGTGAGGTGAGGTACTTATTTCGGTTTGAATAGGGGGTAGACTTTTTTGGTTGAAATAGCCACGACTTTGGTCGTAGTCAGTTTAAACACATAAACCCAGTCCACTTGCAACCATGTTGATAAAAATTACTAAGTTTCATGACTTGCATCAGCACTAAGAAATACATGTAGCAACAGAACTTGAGACAGAAAATGGTTATATGTTTCTAATGATGAAGCATTTTTCACCTTTTAAAAAGAAATGGGATGAATTTTATATAGGGAAAAATATAAAGCCATTAAATTTTATAGCTAATCCAAGTACCAAGCTGCACATGTAGATGGTTACAATGAAACCAACTGTAAACAATAGTTACCTGTCTCCAATGCCCAGTATATAAGTGATAACAGAGTAGCCAGCACAGCTTTTTATAAATGTTTCAAGACAGGTAGCTGTAATGCCAAATGGTCCATGCTCATCCGGATGAAACTTCTGGAGATAACTTATAATGCTACGATGCTCCGACAGAATCTGGATACCCAAAAAAAAAAAAAAAAAAAAAACATATCTTACTAACCCACTGCAAAATTTTACATGATACGAGTATAACATATGGTCAAATACACATGCAAGCATATCTCAAGAATAAATCACATAAGGGTATGGATCTAGGTTATCTATAAGATCAGCTACAAAAAAATATAACACTGTGTAACTAAAAAAGACCAAAGAATGTTATTGCTAATCAACAAGGTAATGTTTGTGATAAATGTTCCAAAGTCACAATTTTATTTTTTGCAATCTTCAGATTCCATCTAATTTCCTCTGTGAAAATAATTGAAAATTATTAAAGCATGTGCATGTGCTTGGATAAAATTATGCCAAGAAATCAACTGCCTGGTCCACCAAAATTACAGCCACTTGTGTAATTTTTAAGCAAGTAGTAGGACTGGTCTCATCATAAGCACCTAGGCACCAACAGCCTCTCATAAAAAAGTCAACGTTTCTGGAGTCAACATCATCCAAGTACGCTCAACACTAATAATTTAAAATCCCATTCAGGTTGCATTCATAAAAGTAGATACTCTGAAACATTTGTCTGTTCTAGCAGGTTATGTGCCAGTTACACAAAATCCCATATCAAGAATATGTATTTTAATATTATACAATGTCGGTGTAATTGCAACCTTGGTTCATCTTTATAAAAATTATATGATCAATCATAAATTTTCTTCATAAATGTAAGCATGCGTATTTGATTATATAATCTAATAGTTTTTTTTCAAGACACAAATGATATCAGAGTTGATCATCATGCTCCAGGGTTTGCAGCATGTAATACTGCAATCCAAATGCCCTAGATCTTGCCTCTGATTAATGAACATGATTACAAAATACTTGATCATGTGACTAATATAAATAATTTAAAACTTCAAAATCATGAATGACATCTATTTTCTGTTAAATGTCAGCAATTTTTGTGAGAAATTGCATCTTTTACCCATATAATGTAACTATAATTGACTAAAATAACCACAATTAAATAAAAATACTCATATCTCTCTTGAAGATGTTTTCCTTCCAATATCACATATATACTTATAAAAAATCACAAATATTTAGTGGCAATATTTGTGAAATTCACAACATTTCCAAGAGACCAAAAAGGACAATCAACATTGATAGAATCTACCATGCCATATTCCTATTATTTAATATTTAATGATCATCATCAAAATATTAAGATAAGAATGATGCCTTGAAAGTGAAATTTATAGAATACAAAGTAAATGGTATTGTACACAGTACTCAGATCAATGAAGCAACTTCAAAGGACATACACCTGTGCCAAAGAACGGGATGGTATGAATTCCAACATGCCTTCATCTTGTCCAGTTGCTAGAACCTTATACGGAGTTAAGTGCAGATCAAGATTTTCCAATTTAAGCAATCGATCCATGAGTGATACCATTTGAATAACCTACAGGAACCGCATATCCATATAACCTCAGTCACGTTATCACATGCACATCTGTGTGTCAAAGAAAGAGAGGGAATGTTAAATAGCTACCAGTTGGTCTTGACGAATATCATCTCCCTTCTTAAATATGATTTTGCAACTTCCACCATTTGCTGTTCGGAAAGTCAGGCGCAAGGGATGCAATGCACTTTTGAATATTGATGACTCGGATGGCACAATCCCAGTAATAAGGACATTTGGAGCCATTGGTGATCGAATCGGCTGAAAATGTGGCAAGCTAACAGAATTTAATATAACTGATAAAATTTGAGCAGCTTCCAAGAACTAACCAGATACAATAGGTCAAGTTGATTAAGCCCCAATTGTTTGATAGATGAATTGAACAACAGGCAAAAAGATTGTTAAATTGAATAATACCTCTTCAAAATAGGTAAGTTCACTGAGAAGACCAGAAAGCAGCTGTCTAAGCTTTTCGATCTTCTTCTGAGTATTACCGCGTACATTTCTTACATCTCTCATAATTGAACACAACTGAGCAGTCAATTCTGTCTGACGTACCAAACTTTGCCACAATTTAAATCCATCTTCATCTCCATTTACACCAGCTGCCAACTGTTATAAAGTGGACATAATTATAAGACTGTAGAGATGCTAAATTATACATTTCCAAAACCACAAAGACATTCATTCATACCATCAAGCTTACATTGGGATGATACAATTTTCACAGACAGTTACATTTGATAGAGAATAATGTTCCACACGGCAATTGTCATGCATGACAATTAAAATATTTTCATAGAATGAGTATTTATATCTTCTATCCTTTTATATTCCTATGCTAGAAGCAGCAGATGTAGCTAAAGGAAGATAGTTTAATGTTTTAGATTATTATAAGTTCTGAATACCCAAAGAAAGATTTGTTTGCACTTTATCAACTGGATACAGATAAGGGCATACGTTACATATCCTGATAATAAAAACAAAAACCAATATGATACTTATCCTGATCAGAATAGACATAACACTCAAAAAATGAAAGTTTATGATCCCAAACCTTCATCATATTCTCTTCCAGAATTTCATGGGTAAAATAGAAACGTTTGGCATAGGCTGGATCATGAAGCTCCACAGCAACATACCAGCGAAGAAAGCTAGCAAACTCGATATTGCGTAATGCTGTCAAAGTTCATGGGAACTCTCAGATGCCACAACAATTTAACTGCAATGTGTAGCACTTAAACATGTATACACACACACACACACACACACACACACATGAGCACACACAATATATGTGAACATTAGTGTGTACCACCTTGCACAAGGAAATGAGAAAGGCAAGATTTTATCACAAACGCACATGCACATGCATTGCACAAGGAAATGATAAAGGAGAGATGCTATCACACACACATAAAATGTGTACAACATAGTGCATACCACGTTGCACAAGGAAATGAGAAAGGCGAGATTTATCAGAGCGCTCAAACCGCAGAGCCTGAACCAATTGAAGTAAATAACACTGGAGCTCTTCATCATCAGCTCTTTCAAGAATGCTAACAGCATATGCACGTACCTGTTAAGAGGTACTACAATTAGGCATTATCATTAAGAAATAAAATGTGTGAGATGTTACACCCTCCATTCCAAATTGTTAGTCCTCTATTTTATTTTGGGATGCAAAAATGAAGTCCTATAAATTTCCTACTTATGGTTTACTTTATTTAAATGTTCAATACCCATATGGGACAGAGGGAGTCCTACATACATCAACCATGAATTATTACATCTATTTTTCTCTCTTAAATTGTAAGATTTCTTAGAAAGACATTATTGTAATAACTCTTAGTATTAACATTGATTGGCTCAGTCCAACTTACTGCAACCACATCAGAGGCCTGACTAGAGTAGGGTGAAATATTAATAAATCAGGATATCCTATCTGTGAAAATAAGGAAAAACCCTGTCTTGATCTTCTTTTCAGCTATTATGTGGGTGTCAAATAAATAATTCACATTAACTTTTACAATGGCTCTACTGAGTCCAACATGCTTCCAATAAGAAAGCACAGAGCTATTATTTTTCTTTGATAACTACCTACTACAACTTGTCTGAAGGTGGAATATCAAAGAAAATACGTTAGTACCTACTATAACTGATCAGAAAAATGGCTGGCAGGGTGACATCAATCAAAATTGACACCTTTAATCCATTAATTGAAGCACAAATGAAATTAGTAACCATATGTAAGCGCATGTATGTGTATGTAGCCATTCATAGAGAGAGTGAGAAAGGAGATAGAAGCTCAAAAACAGACACGTACCTCTTCACTTTCAAAAACAGGAGATAGAAGCTCAAGCGCATCACTGACATCAATCATTACCCACTTACCCATCAATTCTAATGCCTGTTTTGCTTCCTGCACATACATTGACACAACAATCTTTTAGAATGATCTAGATCTTTGAGTACTTTGAACTTTGGTGATACTGCATTTCTGCTGTTTTCTGCAGCTGGTAGTCTATTTTAATTAATCAGAATAAAAATTTCTCATTAAAAAAAAGTCATCTAAACCTGTTCCTTAAAGAAAATACAAGCATGAGAGAGAGAGAGATGCAATTTTATTGGTAAAAGATGGCATACAAAAATAAAAGTATAAACTGCATAATTTATATTAAAATTAAACTATAAAGTAATCTACAATAAAGTGTTATAATATGTGAAAGACGGTCAAATGACGGATAACTGAGGCATACCATCAAAAGTGCAGTACCTGAGACTTGAAATTTATCCCATCTCCATTGGGGGATTATACATGGTATGGGTAGGGGGAGCTTCCCCCGTTTTTGCATCATTGTGACTAGAATGGCAAATGAAAGAAGCAATATAATGAAACTACTGGAAGACTAGCACACTGGATCTCTGCCCCTAAACCTAGTACACCAGGTTCCAAGTTCCATTTTGCGTCCATATCCTCAAGGTAATAATTTTGAACACAAGATTTCTAACTCAAGGGCATGAGGGAGCATATGCTATAGCACAAACTCCTTGTGCAAACTAACAAAGGCAGTGACATCACCTGAAAATTAAGGTGCAGTGAATGAACTACTTTTTTGTTCAAAAACAAGTCAGGACAAGTCCCTGCTTCATAGTTCAATTTTCTGGAACTACATTTATTTTTTATGCTAATATGTCAAGAAAGAAAGAAACGTCTTAATTTTCATCTGATAATGAGTTTTTTATTTTATTTTTTTAATAAATATCTGAATGAGTATTTCTATCAGTGAATCACTTAAGGATACAGTCAAATCCTGAGCTTCTATATGTTTATATGTTTGAGGATATGAACATTCTTGAAATAACTTGTCCCGAGAATAGAAAGGAATAAAATTCCCGCTTATGAGGCCTTTCAAACCGATCTTCCCCCAAAGAACACAGTTCAAAACCCACTTATAATTGCTAAATCAGTAGGGTATCAATCAACAATATAGCTAGAAGCTCTACGGCATTACAAGTCTCTTGCCTAAGGGGTAGGCTAGAGTCAATCCTATTTACTTTAGCAGTTCTCCTTTCCAGGTAAAGCTTTAAAGCACCCATCCACTATCAGCAAGGTTTCAAAGGTGCATGGTGACTTCAAGTGATGACGATATTGAAAATGGTCTCAAGTTATGACAACTTGTCAAGCACCATATTCAGACTGCTTCAAGTTAGTCATATAGTCATGTTTTAAAAATTGGATTTTCCCTTCCTGATTTGTTTGATCATTGTAGTTTGGGTTCTTGATAGTACATTTCCAGTGTACATGGGTCTGTTTTATTCTTAATAAAATTTTCAATACTTGCCAAAAAAAAAAAAAAAAAAAGGATGCCATTACAAAATCTCACAAATGTCTATAATATGGACTGTTAATTAAAACAAGCATTTATGTCATTCAAATAATGATCTAAGTTTTCCACATTTGGAGGAATAAAAGCTAAAGACATAACAGCTTTTTCCATCTTATGCCATTACATGTAATTTGTAATTCTCTTAGAGGAAGCCTTACGCACATGAGCATTCACATCAAAAAATATATAGAAGATAAGTTAAATCAGAAGAAGAGTGTGAAAAGCAGATGCTGAAACAATCTTGATAAAAGTCAGAGAATAAATGATACAATAAAGAAATAAGAGGATATAGATTAACAACTCTATCAATATCTAGTTCAAATTCTGACCACCACCACCTACCTTTCTACCCCTCTTGATTAGTGAGGGGACGCTTAAATATACAGATGGGCCAATAATATAATAAAAGATATACACAATAAAAGATGTGATGGAAAAACAAGTAATGAACGAAAGTAAGTCTTTAAAGCTTCAGTAATACAGTCCATAAATAATTGGGAAAAAAAAAGGGGGGGCTGACCTGAACATCACTCCATTCAACACATCGGAGAAACTTTGTGAGAGCCCTTTTCTCAGACATCAATGAAAAACGGAATTTCCAAAGTAGCTGCCTCTCATCTCCACTCAAAGTCCTTGTTGGTGGGTACTTTAGTATTCTTTGTATTGACCTTCAACAAGTATGCAAAAATGATATATATAAAATAAAATAAGAATTTCAATGAACAAAACGATGGTAAAAAATGAAAAGAAAAAAGTAAATCTAGCTCTAGCTATCATTTGAATTTATCCAAATGTAATAATGTGCTTTAAATGCATAACTCCAGCAAGATCCAAAATCATTAATTTTGAAAATTTTAAGTATTCTTTCACACAGGATTTGGCTTTTTGAGTCCCATGTATTACATTTTAAATACATTTCTTTTTCCTTTCAATTTGATACCTTTAGTTAAAAAAACCTTATTTAAAAAAAATAAATAAACATACTTTTACATAAATGCTTAATGTATTCCTAGTAGGCATGACACTTGGTTGTTTTCAGGTGATTTAAGAGCTATTTGTTCAGGACTGTATTGCTCCACACATTAATATTTTTAGATTAAGGAAGATGATTTGAAGGTCTAAGTGCTAATTGCAGACTTTGAGCCTGAAGTCAAACAAGAATATTAGTTCAGACCCTTCTTCAAGATAAAGAGGTCAGACCTATCAAAAACTGGCCAACCAGGAACAGCTTTCCAAATTGTTCACAATAGGAAATTAGTGTTAAAAAACAAATTAAATGCAATACCAAAACCATTGATAACTTTAGGAAAGTACTTAAACATATAGAAAAATTTATGTTTAAACTTTTCTATAAGACACTAAAGTCAGAGGCAAAGTAAAACCTGTTTAGCTTGGGCATAGTAGGGCCAAAGTTTGCCAGTTCTAGCATAGTCACATGACAGTTAAGGGGTCAAACATGATTTTCCTAAGCAAGGCTCAATTATCCAACCTAGTCAACCAAGCTTTATCCACCAACCCACCTTAAATACATATCCACAAACAAACAACTTATTAGATAGTCCCCTCATATTTTATAAAGTATGATGAAGATGTTTACAGTTCTGATTACCTAGGGCTTCCTATAACACAAATATTATCACAAACAAATTCCTACTACACAAAACCATCATTTGCTTTTAAGTTCCTAGATTCAACCACAATCAAATATATTAAATTATTAATGTTGCAGCAGCCAAACTGCTTTCTATCAAGAAGCGAGTCGAGTGTCTCAACATATATGCCTTTACATGATTCCTTTTCTTTTTTCTTTTTTTGAAAGTAATAAGTTTCATTAAAAAAATGAATCCAAAAAAAATAAACCAATAATGTCTAAGGAGGGTATTGAGAAAAATAAAACAAAAGTAACCAATAATTTGAGTTTAACCCAATTGAATCTTGATGTAAGAATTTCAAGCATACTTATAAATAAATTTTTGATAAGTAAGCTTACTTATAAATAAATAATAAATTCAAGCTTACTTTCTCTCATTAGAGCTTGGTTTAAGATCCCTGTCAATAATACCACGGGTTAAACTCCTAGCGAGCTTTAGTTGCTTGTGCTCAGAGGGATTTATCTTTCCCACTTCTGGGTCCCAGACAATAACAATTTCATTTGTTGACGTTAGAGGAGATGGTAATAAGAAATTTGCTCCTGATTCCTACGTTTCCAACAAAAAAAGATTCCTTCAGATTAAGAATAAAAGTGAAAATAAAGTTGATACCATGTATAAATCTTGGATCAATAATTTAACCAAAAAAAAATAAAGAAAATCTTGGATCAATAGAAGAATAGAAGATAAGAGTCAATCCACACTATAAATCTGAAATAAATTCAATTACATGGCATTTCAACAAAAAACCACAACCAAAATCCAAGTCGTTTTAAGATGTGATAAAATTTAAGATCAAGTTCACAGGTGCCTAATCTAAATGCAGGCATAATTAAAAACCTGTGGGTTTTTTGAGAGCTCCAGAGGGTTGAGGCAAGATGATCTATTGTCTCCTTTGTTGTTTTTTTTTTTGGTTATGGAAGCCCTTGGAAGAATGTTGGATAAAGCTATCAATGAAGGTTGCATGTCAAGGTCACATGTCAGGCTTTAGTGTGGGTAATTTAGGGGGAAGATCCTTGGCAGTGTCTCATCTACTCTTTGCAGATGACACTAATTTTTTGTGATGCTGATCTAGATCAGATTTTGATTCTCCATATGATCCTTATTTCGTTTGAGGCAATTTCCGGTCTAAAGATAAATTTGGGCAAGTCAAAATTGGTTCCTGTTGGAGTGGTGCAAAATATTGACTTATAGTTGAATGTCCTTGGCTGCAAGCAAGGTACTCTTCCAATGAAATATTTGCCTATTT
This sequence comes from Quercus parvula, assembly GCA_030820535.1. Taxonomy (NCBI): domain Eukaryota; kingdom Viridiplantae; phylum Streptophyta; class Magnoliopsida; order Fagales; family Fagaceae; genus Quercus; species Quercus parvula. The sequence goes on along the minus strand of JAUAME010000005.1, from coordinate 51,048,740 downwards.
GGGTCTTCATTTGGGTGCTAAATTCAAGGATAATCAATATGGAACCCGATTCTGGAGAAGATGGAAATGAGATTAGTGGGATGGAAACATTTGTACCTATCCAAGGGAGGTAGAGTCACTTTAATCAAAAGCACTCTATCTAATTTACCCACATATTTTCTATCTGTATTTCCTATACCTGCTGCTATGGCTAACAGAATTGAGAAACTTCAACGGAATTTCTTATGGAGTGACAATGGTGACAAACCCAAATTTCATTTGGATTAATGGGCAAATATCCCATTTCTTTGGGTGGCTTGGGGATAAGAAAGGTAAGACTTTTTAATGAAGCTTTGCTTGGGAAGTGGCTATGGAGATTTGGGATTGAGAAGGATGTCCTTTGAAGGCAAGTGATAGAGGTGAAATATGAATGTGTATGGGACAGCTGGTGTACCAGATCTGTTAATGGTCCATACGGTGTTGGTTTGTGGAAATTTATTTTTTTGGTAAGTGACATAAAGATTTTATTAAAAAAAAATAACACAGCCCAGTACATAGGAAATGTACTAAACGGGCAAAAACATCAAGATACCAAGTTACAAAGATCAAGAAAAACAAGAAGGGAAAGACAAGAAAAAGATGGTAAAACTAAACACCATTCAAGAAGAGTAAAAAAGACAAAAGACTTAAACTCAAGAATGGACCATTCGCATCCCTCAAAGCTTCTAGCATTCCGTTCCCACCATATACACCACATCAAACAGTGCGGCACAATCCTCCATATATCTATATTGTGATGTCGCTTGAAATTGCATGACCAAGAATCCAACAAATCCACTACCCTTTGCAACATCACCCAACAATACCAAACAAGCAAAAGACCATACTCCACATCTCATATGCTATAGGACAGTGAAGGAGGAGATGATCTATAGATTCCCAGCACCTTTTTCACATATAACACCACTCCAATACAACAATATGCCTTTTCCAAAGATTATTAGTAGTTAAAATCTTGCCTAAAGAAGCAGTCCAAGAGAAAAAAGCTATCCAATGAGGAACCTTCAATTGCCACACCATTTTCCACGGGAAAGATACAACAATAGAAGAGGAGAGAGAATGATAATACCCATGGCCTTCTTTTTGACTCTATATTCTGTATGATACTGGTGATGGGTCTAGGGTGAAGTTTTGACAAGACCGTTGATGTGGTGAGACATCTCTTGCAATCAGCTATCTTGAATTGTTTAGATTTTGCTAAGATAAGGAGGCTAGTGTGGCTACACTTATAAAGTCCACTAATGGAGTCCTCTTTTGGGATGTAAGTTTCTTTAGGGGTGTGCATGCTCGGGAATTAGAGGCTACGTCAAAATTCATGGATACCATATATGGTTCTTCAGTAAGGGGGTTTAGTGAGGAAAAGATGTGTTGGAAACCTGATAGATATAAGGGGTTCATGGTTAATGATTATTATAGTATTTTAGTGGGCTCTAATGACTACTGTTTTCCTTAGAAAAGTATTTGGAAACAGAAGATTCCTTCTCGTGTAGTATTCGTTGTTTGGACTACTGCTTTAGGGAAATGTTTGACGATTGACAATTTACGAAAAAGGAAGGTTTGGATATTGGATTGGTGCTACATGTGCAAGTGTAATGGTGAATCGGTTGACCATCTCTTTCTTCATTGTTCGGTTGCTATGGATCTGTGGTCTATGGTTTTGGGTTTATTTGGAGTAAGCTAGGTTATGCTGCAATCTGTTGTGGGGCTACTAGCTTGTTGGCAAGGCAGGTTTGTCCATCATCGAAATGGTCATATATGGTAAATTGTTCCCCATTGTTTAATGAGGTCTCTTTGGAGGGAGAGAAATAGCAGGTGTTTTGAAAATGATGAGAGATGCATACCAAAACTCAAGTTATTTTTTTTAGGAACCTTATTGGATTGGTTGGTTGCTATGTGGAACCAATCATTCTCTTCTTTTCTTGATTTCCTTGATTCTTGTAATTTTTGTACTTGAATTGTTGACCACTTGTACACTCCCTGTGTACTAGGGTGTTCCTTTTTTTATATCAATAAAACTTATTACTTATAAAAAATAAATATAAAATGATTCTATCCCAAAAAACATAAACTACTTGATAGAAGTAAACTCATAAAAAATACTAAGGATGCAAAGATACTCATGAGTCTCATGACACATGCACAGACAGTACTGTGTCGAAAGCAATTAAATAAATTATCAGGCAACAAATATATTTGTGAATTGCTGACGGGCACTACCTGAAAAACAACCCGATGTTCAAAGCTGCAGAAATCAACAATCAGGTACAGATGAGAACCTCCATTTTTAGAGCTTTCACGCTCTTTGATTCTCTCCTTAGCTTTAATTGTGAGGCGGTCCAGCCAATCAACACGTTGAATCTGTCCCCTCTCGTACTTATTCTCAAGCTTTTCCAAGCGCTCCAACTCTCCACGCTCATGCCGCGGGACCTATACGAAAACAAACCACACTATAGAGAAAAAGATCTAACGATTTCATAAAACTAGCATGGCAAAGAGCTTGAAATGTGATATCCAAATAAAGTGATAAGAAAACCTTTCCAGGAGTAGCTGTAGGAAAGGACCCATCTGCTTCTTTTCCTCGCCAAAGCCTAAGCTTTTGCTTCCCTGTTTTGAGTTGTTTCTTGCTGTTAAAGAGAAGAATTGTTGCTCCACCAATTAATCCCTCATCTTTCTCACACGAAACATCCCAAACCTATATTCCCAGTAAGATTTAGGATAAAAGCTCAGCTATTAGGATCTCAATAGTGGGGGAAAAAAGGAAATTGATATGTATTATGAACTAATACAATAACCAAGATATATAACTGACTACACTATGATGGAAATGTAGAGCAACAAAAGGGTGAGCACTGAGTAGGACCACAGAAGATGTGGACCAAAAATTAATAGTCATGCATCTACAACATTTACTTTTACTGCTAAAAATAAAACCTCTTGTTTACACTCTAGTGATTGCTAACAATGCAACTAAACATTCAAGGTACAGTAGAAGGCAGCCACTAAACTGAACCATGCCTTTGCCCGAATTCTTTAGGATAGCTAAATGAGTCTGAAAGGAGCATGTTGATAAGTTCACCTGACTTTATACAATGATGAATTGGAGATAACTTAAGCAGGTTATTGCCAACTTACCGTTAAAGCAAGTTGTGAGTGAACAGTTAAGTCTCGATATTTTGTGCTCAATGTTATGAGTTCATTCCAACAAGATGGAGGTCCGGTTGATTCCAACCTGGCACCAAAAATTAAATTCAATAGATATAAGACAGTAATAGGATTGATATTTTAAAAAAAAAGAAAAATGCAATAAAATTCAATTGATATGTCAGAAGTAGCATGATTTCAACCCGTAAGATCTTGCATTTTACCAATGCCTAACAGCCTAAATAAAATTTAGGGGAAAAAATTACGAAATTAAAAGTCGATAAAACAGGAAATTAAATTACAGGTACAGCCAAACTCATGTTGAGGGGTGAAAGGGGAAGAAAAACGAGAAATTTAAATAATATATATATATATATATATATATATATATATTTATAGAATATGCACATTCATGTGCTTGCTTGTATACGTGGATGCCATTCTTCCCATATGACCAGCTGAGACAGACCTCGCCACAAAATTGAAACCTCTTTTTTATTCCTGAGAATGAAAAGCACAAAAAGAATTCATGTAAAACCTTGTTCTTGTAGGAAGGCCAAATGGAGCACCATCAATGTACAACGTGCACTCAACATATAGCTCTGCCCTCCTCTCCTCTGTAGCAGACTCAGTTTCTGCAGGAGAAGATAATAGCACACAGTTTAGCATAAAGTTGTACGGTTTAAAAATGCATTACCATATTGTGTATTGCTCACATCACTGATCTATAGCATTTTCAACAGATTATCAAGCAAAACTACAGATGATAATCAGTCAGTAATATCATTCCAATTCAAATTCGAACTAGCTTGCAAAAACAGCGGATTGCAGAAAAGACTTGCAAATATTTCTTTATTAGTAATTACACATGCACCCGGTGGGTCTTGAACCCACGACCTCGCTAGAGCTTATTGACACTAATGATTTGCAAATTTGGGTACTTAAAAAAATATTTAAATTCATGTCAATAATTTAGTAGAATATGCATACTGCTCCATTTTAGTAAAAAGTAATTCACTGACCTATTTATACACTTAGTTTTTAGTATTTCTTAACTTAAATTTTGCTATTATGATACAATAAAAAATAAAAATAAAAAAATTATAGTTGATTACATTTTTCAAAGAAGTAATTAACATTCGGTCATTTATTGAAATCTAAATTGGGGGCACTTGGCACAAAATTAAAGTGGATTAGCTTAGTACTTTATTGAGCTTCTACTCTAATTCGTTAGTATAAATATAGATAAAGCACATAGAAATAAATAAATTATTCAAAGCACATAAATAAATAACAATAAAATTCAATTAGCCCCAATACACTGAAAATTTTCTGGGTAACCAAACGGAACGTAAGAGATGTAATTATTGAAGAAGAAAAGGTACCTGAATTGGTTGACTTGATTGGGGGCAAAATACCTTCCAATTTCTCAATGGACAAGGTTAGTGGGAGATTTATGTCGCAGGACAAGAAGAACCGGAACTCGTTCCCGCTCATATTTGCTAGCTTGCTACCTCTTCCTCTTCTTGCTTTGATTCGTTATATTTGGTTTTTGATTTAAGGTATTTGAGTTTGAATTGGTTTTATTTTGGGCATTTGGGTTTAAATTGGTTTGTGGGGTATCTACTATCAAGAGATGTCTTGTTAACGAATAGAACCGAAGTACTTACGTTACTTCTTTTTTTATGTATATATTTTTGGTAATTAAGGAGATGGGCCCTGGGCGGGGAGAGGGCCTGAAAGTCTGATGTTTAGCGGACCATCCCAACAGCCCAATGAGCACCGTTATGGGCTACGATGTTAAATAATATATATTTGTTTACAAAACTAAAATCCCGACAAGGGAGAAGTGAGAACCGTCATATAAGCTATCGTCTACTCTTACTGTGATGGTCACTTTATAAATTTAATAGGAATGAAATTTATGAGTTTGACTAGAAACTATTTCTTCTTTTCGTCTGACTTTCCTTTAGTACTTCACAAATTTGTAAGTCCAAAAATACTTTACTATTTGCTCTAATTCCAAGGAGACCACACATGTATGGTTTTAAAATTATACACTTCAAAAGCAAAAGGTGATCTCCACAACTATTTTCACAATTATGAGAAATGTTATGTTTATAACATTTTCATAATATTTTCACAACAAATTTTAAGTAGTAGGTTATTATGGATGGATAAAAAAGTAATTTAAGTTGTGAATTCAAATTATAACTAATAACAACTTACTATATATGATTTATTGTAAAAATATTGTGGACGTATTACTCTTCATAAATTATAATTGATAAGTTGATATTAATTCTAATTTAAATTCATAATTTAAATTAATTTTTTGCTCATTAGTAATTACCAATAATAACCTATCACTTAGTATTTATTATGAAAATATTGTAAAAATATTGTAAACATAGCATTTCCTTTTTTTTAATATTAAAATGGCAATAATATTTTGTTGAATGATAAATATACTATATTATATAGCATATGTAGTGAGGTAAACATTGGGCCTTATTATAAAATACTGGGCCCATTTCAAGCAATGGCCTAAATGCAAGAAACAAAAACAACATGGACCGGCCTGTTCTAGCAATAGATACAGAACCTCGGACTATTAATCAGGCCCAATCACCTTCCTAGCCTCCTTTCAAGGTAGTGTTCGAACTACCGAGGTAAGTCCTAGCCTAGTTCAAAGGTAGTGTTCGAACTACCAAGGTATGTCCTAGCCTAGTTTCGAGGTAGTGTATGAACTACCGAAGTAAGTCCTAGCCTAGTTTAGAAGTAGTGTTCGAACTACCAAGGTAAGTCCCAGCCTAGTTTCAAGGTAGTGTCTGAACTACTAAGGTACTAAGTACCAAAGAAGATCAACTTCACCAAGGAAGTTGTTCGAGATTTCCAAATACTTCTACAACAACCCCTACATTAAATGAAGGTCACCTACTTGCCATCGCTGCATTTAATGTAGAGGGACAGGCCTGAATAGTAAAAAAGACCCTAGAAGTCTCCATCCATGATGAATAACCAAAAAAGGAGAGCCCGATAAGATCAGAAGTTATCCGGGTGGACGTTTGAATAGTAAAAAGAAGCCCTAGAAAGCTTGTTCATGATGAAAAACCAAAAAAGAAGAGCCCGATAAGACCAGAAGTTATCTAGGTGGATGAGGACAAAATATAAAAAAGAAGGAAATGACTCATATAAAGGAAGAGAGAGAAAAAGGAGAGAGACACATAAAATACTAGGTGTGTAACATTAAGAGTGAAAATTGTAACAAAAAGAGGAGGATATAAATAAGAGTTTTTCTTCTTTTTTTTTACATACTTGTGTGAGGATGAGATAAATTCTGAATTCTTGTTCAAACTTCCCATTGCGGATTGTTATAAGCCCATAATCTAAATTAATTGTGTTCTTAGCCAAGTTATTAAGCTCAATTTAATTTCTTGCCTCCACAACATATAAATATGATATATTATTATAAAGTTGACAAAAATATACAATTGGTTATTCACATATTTGTTTTTATACCTTCAATGATCATAGCATTTTCTTATAATTATATTTTAAATTATTGTATATAGAAAAATCCTATGTACACAACATTTTAAAAATATTTTCACAATAAATTTTAGGAGGTGGATTATTATTTGTTGTTATTGGTGGGTAAAAAAGTAATTTCAGTAGTGCTTTCAAATTAAAACAAGTAACAACTTGCCACCTAAACTTTATTGTGAAACTGTAATGAAAATATTGTGAATATAGTAACACTTTTCATTGTACATAATATAAATATAAACTTGGACCTCCCAAATACAAATTTCTGACTCCGCCACTAGCAGAGGTCGAGATTCAAATGTCCAGGAAGGAGTTTCACACATAATTATGTCAATCGCTCTTCAACTATATTATGTCAGAATAGTTAAAGAGCAACTGATACAATTATGTGACATTCTTCCTCATTTTGGTTACCTTTGGCAACAATTAACACAAAAGCAAAAAAAAATTATATCTTTGTAACTTCACAAAAACTAATCTTAATCATTTAGATTTTTTAACTCATTATATATATGTGTGTGTGTGTGTGTGTGTATTATATATGGAACTAACATTGTAGTGATTTGAAATGTGATATTCTTGTTCAAATTTAGTTGCTTTTGCAACAATCAAAACAAAGGAAAATAAATAAATTTAATAACACACAATCAATGATGTAAAAGAATTAATTGAAGGATATTTGTATTTTTATTTTATTAAAACGATATTTGCATTCTTAAGTAGGCATAAAACATGCCTACATGTATCAGTCATTATATCATGTAAACACATATAATATGATCAAATCACTAACCACTCTTATTGTCTTTCTATCTTGTCTATAAAATAAAACACTAAAGATTACAAATTTTAGTAAAAAAAAATTATTGAAATATTGGAGGAAACTAATAACAAATTAGTGATATTAGTGTTAGCACGATTTTAAAATGCACCACATATCAAGAACTCAATTATTTATAATAAAAATTAAAGAGCAAAATCCATTATTTTATCATTTTTATTTTTTTTCATTTGCTCTCAACTTACGTGTTTTGTAAGAGTTTGATTTCCACGAGAAGAGTTTGAGTTAACTAAAAAAATCAAAAGAGTTTGATTTGCACGTGTTGAAGCTGAAATGGTAGTTCAATGACAAATGGTGAAGAAGCAGAATGACAACAGTAACAAAGAGTTTTAAGTGTAAAATGGCAAAGAAGTAAAAGAAAGAAAAGGGTTAAACGCACCGTTTGAATTAGTGGAGAGTTGGTTACTTATTTTACCAAGTGTCATCGTATCATTGGTGGACAGTTTTGAGAGTTAGTTATTGAATTTAGGCGCCAAGTTTTAATCTCTGTTTTTCATGTATATAAGCAATTGTAAGCAATTATATAAGCAATTATCTTGTAACAAATTTAGTAACAGTTTCTTGATTAGTAAATGCAAGTTTTCTTTCTCTCTCAAACCTCTCTCTGAGTTCTCAGTGATTTTCTGTTTTTACATGGTATCAAAGCAAATTTTCCTTCACTTTCCTTCCAACCAAACAAAGCTTTCTTTCTAAATTAGATTTTTTCTTAGCTTTCATGGCTTCAGATTCATCGAGTGTACCTTCATCTTCAACTGTACCACCTACAAGTGTAGTTATGGCAGATGAATCTACCAATAATCCTTTCTTTTTACCAGCAAATGAGAATCCTGATTTAATTCTCACATCTCAACCTCTCACTAGTCCTAAGAATTACATGAGTTGGGCAAAATCTGTGTTTTTGGCTTTGAGTGCTAGAAACAAGTTTAGATTCTTGAAAGGTTCAATTCCAAAGCCAGATCCAACCTCAACTTTGATCAATTCTTGGAGTAGATGCAACACTACAATCCTCTCATGGCTGACCAATTCACTTAGTCCTGATCTCAAGGCAAGTGTGATGTACATCAATTCTGCAAAAGACTTGTGGATTGATTTTAAAGATAGGCTATCTCAGGAGAACACACCAAGATTGTTTGAGCTTCAAAAGGAGATTTCACACTTGGTTCAAGGTTCACTCTTGGTGAGTTCCTATTTTACCAAATTCAACACTTTGTGGGATGAATTTGTTAATTATCAACCTTTCACAGTTTGCACTTGTGCTTGTGTTTGTGGTTCTAAGTCATCTCAGTTAGATGCACATCATAAAGAACATGTATTTTGTTTCTTAATGGGCTTGAATGATAGCTATGGAAACCTCATTGGGCAAATCTTGCTCATTGAGCCTTTTCCTTCTCTTAGCAAAGTGTGTTCTTTGATTTTGCAAGAAGAGAAAAGGAGAATAGGAAATACTGTTAATATGGTTCAACAATTGGATGTTGTGGCAATGTATGTGAATAACAATAGATCTTTTCAAGGAAATCAAGTTCATAACAAAGGTCATGGGAAAGGAAAGAAGGAAAAACCTATTTGTACTTACTATGGTTTTACTAGGCATATAATAGATAAGTGCTATAAACTCCATGGCTACCCTCCTAGATACAAGCCTAAAGGGGGTAATAAGCCAATGACTAATCAAGTTTTAGGCAATTTTGGGTTTGATGCTAATTCCACTGTTCAGTCCAGTGGATTGCCCAATTTTGGAGTCCAATCTGACAGTATATTTCAGAATTTGGTGAATACTCCTCTTGATTTTCAATCTAGTTTTCAGAATGCTATTGCAAGTACACCTTTTGGTGTTGCACAAGGTGCATCTGGTAGTTCTTTTGGTGGTACTTTTCTACCGCAGAGTCCTCAATCTTTTCAGGCTCAATGCCCCATCTCTCAGGCTCAATGTGGGCAATTACTCACATTTCTGAAAGGGTATGTAGGTGCAAGTTCAGGCATTGGCACTCAGACTAGTCAAGTTGCATTTGTCATGGCTCCTAATACCATTTCTACCCCGCTATAGACATTTGCACCTGTCGCAGTTCAATCATCCTTGCCGTCTACTTCCAATTCAGCTTCTTGTTCTTCTAATTTCTCATTTAATCCTTTTTGGATTTCACCTCATTTTTCTCATTTAGTTTTTTCTACTCAAGTAGTAGATAGGACTGCTTATAAATCTAATTCTTGGATTATAGATACTGGAGCCACTGATCAAATGGTTCATTCAGTGACTCAACTTATCTCTATTACTTCAATTGTCAATACTTGTGTCTATTTACCAAATGGGGAACAAGCCTTAGTCATACATGTGGGCGTTGTGCATATTTCTTTAACTCTTGTTTTGACTAATGTTTTGTGTGTTTCATCTTTTGGTTTTAACTTAATTTCAGTCAGTAAACTTACCAAAAATCTGTTTTGTTGTCTTGTTTTTCTTGGTTATTGCTACTTTATTCAGGACCTTGCTCAATGGAGCATGGTTGATCAGGGTAGAGAAAGCAATGGCTTGTATCTGTTGGACTCTTCCAGTTAGCAAAGCTCTTCTGCTCTTACTGCTGCTACCAATCCTCTTTCAAGCATAGATTTATGGCATACTAGATTAGGCCATCTTTCATTTTCTAAACTTCAATTGTTGAAAAATGTTGTAAACATTGATGTTTCTAATAAAGCTTCATGTTGTGATGTTTGTCATTTCTCCAAACAGAAAATGCTTCCTTTTTCCATTAGTAATCATGCATCTTTTGCCCCTTTTGAATTGATTCATTGTGACCTTTGGGGTCCTTTTGCTACTTGCATTGTTGAAGGTTACAAATACTTTTTTACCATTGTGGATGATTTTTCAAGATGCACTTGGGTTTATCTTCTCAAACTTAAATCAGATACTCAGGTTTTACTTCCAAGTTTTGCTAAAATGGTTAGAACTCAATTTAATAGCAACATTAAGACCATTAGAGGTGATAATGGTACATAATTTTACCTTCAAGACTTCTTTCACTCCTATGGTATCTTGCACCAATTATCTTGTGTTGATACTCCTCAACAAAGTGCCATTGTTGAGAGGAAGCATCAACATATACTTAATGTTGCCAGAGAATTGAGATTTCAATCTAAGGTTCCCTTGTGTTTTTGGGGTGACTGCATTCTCATTGCAGTCCACTTGATAAATAGGGTTCCTTCCAAATCTCTAGGTAACAAAAGCCCTTATGAAATTTTTTTTCATACTCCACCATCTTATACACATCTTAGGAGTTTTGGTTGTTTGTGTTTTATCTCCACCTCACCTAATCATAGGCACAAATTTGCACCTAAGGCCAGGAAGTGTGTGTTTTTGGGCTATCCACATGGCATTAAAGGCTACAAAGTATTAGATCTTGATTCCAATTCTATTTTCATATCTAGGGACATTGTTTTCTATGAAGCTATTTTTCCTTATGCATCTACTTCTCATCCTTCCATTTCTTACTTAGATGACTTTGTTTTTCCTCACGCAACTTCAGATGTTCCTTGTACCACTAACTTTGGTTCTCCTTTACTTTCTTCCACTACTCATGATCATTCTAATTCCAATGACACTTCTATACCGGTATCATTAGATGCTCCTAATTATGCTGTTTCTATCCCAGCTCCTACCCCATTAGATGATCCTAATGCTAATACTTCCATACCAAACCCTATATTAGATTCTGATTCTGCTATAATTCCTACTGATCAACCTATACAACCCCAATTAAGAAGATCCACTAGACCTCACATTCCTCCATCTTACTAGTTAGATTATTCTTGTAAATTTGTTAGTGCTAAACCACAATTTGGTCTGCCATATACCATTTCAGATGTTTTGAGTTATTCTCACTTGGGTCCTTCTTTTAAGTCCTTTGTTCAGTAGTCTGTGCTACTCCTTCAAAGCTTGCCTCCTTTCATCAGGCTATTCAATATCCTGAATGGAGAGCTGCTATGGACAAAGAGATTGAGGCATTGGAGGTGAATAACACATGGACTTTAGCTCATTTGCCACTTGGTAAGACTGCCATAGGCTGCAAGTGGGTTTACATGATCAAGTATTTTCCTGATGGATCAATTGAGAGGTATAAAGCTCGTTTAGTTGCTAAGGGATTCACTCAGAAGCATGGTTTAGATTATTCTGAGATTTTTCCCCCGGTTGCTAAATCTATTTTTGTCAGGATTGTTCTTTCTTTGACTACTGTGAAAGGGTGGTATTTGCATCAAATGGATGTCAATAATGCATTCTTGCATTGGTAACTTGGTTGAGGATGTATATATGTCCTTACCAGTCATTATATCATGTGAACACATATAATATGATCAAATTACTAACCACTCTTATTGTCTTTCTATCTTGTCTATAAAATAAAACAGTAAAGATTACAAATTTTAGTAAAAAAAATTATTGATATATTGGAGGAAACTAATAACAAATTAGTGATATTTCTGTTAGTATGATTTTAAAAAGCACCACATATCATGCATGAACTCAATTAGTTCTAATAAAACTTAAAGAGTAAAATCCGTTATTTTATCATTTTTATTTTTTTCATTTGTTCTCAACTTACGTGTTTTGTAAGAGTTTGATTTCCACAAGAAGAGTCTGAGTTAACTAAAAAAATCCAAAGAGTTTGATTTGCACGAGAAGAGTCTACGTTAATAAAAAAAAAAAAATCAAAATCTATTAATAGAATATCCATTAAAACCATGGGATATATTACAAGAGATATTCTAAGTATGTAAATAGAAGGAAAACAACAATGAGAAAAATGGAAGCAATTATAGCCAATGTGGCTATAAAAGTTAGCAGGCAATTACACTGACTTGATAAACAAATATTCAAGGTACCTGGAACCAGCATGGCCATCATCAACTGCATTAAGAGCTGCTTTGAGCACCCGAATTGTAGTTGGGCTGTTTCTTAGAATCCCTTGACACCATTTAATCGTCTCTTGTTCTAATAATGAAATGGCTATATGATTTGCTTTGTGTAAGCTCTGCATCCCAGATGTATTATAAAACAAAATCCATGAGGATATCCGTGTTCATGGACTCGTAGTTCATGAGAAAGGGCATCTTACGGATGCTGTACCTCAACATCAGGTTTTCTTATACTGGAAGTGAACTACAACAATGTTTATAAGTCCCATTTTATATACTTCAGAAGCTGTGTAGAACCTTGCCAAAAACCACATCTCCCGTGTTCTTTTAGGGCCAATCTATTTAACAAAATTTGGTTTGCAAATTTATAAAAATTTAAAATATAAAAATAACTCACTTAATTAAATCCACCGCACATCCAATAGACCTCTGTGACCAAGCAATGATAAAAGAGAGCAATGTGATAAGTAACATACAAATATTAGGTGTCTTCACCTTTAATGTCTTACCAAACGAGACATAATGGAACTTCCATAACCAGCATCAAAGCTTCCAACCTGCCCTATGAGCAGAATTATAAGTAAATCAATGACAACATAAGGAGCAAAGCATTAGAACAATAGTTGTTGTTGTTGTTTTTTTTTTTTTTTTTTTTAATATAAGATAGAAATTTTACTCTAACATAATCTAAGTGTATATATGTGTGAACCTCCATCTAGGAGACTTGAACCTCGGCCCTTGCCTCCACACTCCACAAGCACTTATACTTGTGGAGTGACCATTGCACCAAGAGCGTGCGGTGCTAACAATAATTATTTACTAACATTAAGTGACATTTGGTGTTTTAAAAAGGAAAAAAAAAAAAAAAAACTTGTGAGTTTTGAAGTCCTAGTATTCCATCCTTTAAAAATTGTTAAAAATTAAACAGCTGAGTGGTGCTAAATAAGATATCTCTTGTGAACCATGACTAAATAGATCTAGCACACCAATCAACAATTCAGATTTTCAACAAATCCCTATGTTCAAAATTCAGCACTGTTATCGTGAAACCAATAGATGTGCTGATGCTCTCACTTGACGGGGGCTCTTTTGACACAAGATTTTGTTGTTCTTATGGAACCTCTTGATATTTCCTTTTTGCTTAGTCTAGATGCTGCTAGTACCCTGTATGATCAAAACATTAGCTCGATTTCTGTCTTCTTTTTAGCTTTTGAATGAGATCCCTCTTTTACCAAAAAAAAAAAACTACCTTAGGACCAATTTGACCAAAGATAGCATTATCTGCTCCAATGGTTAAATCACAGACCATGTGTAACACATGTCCTCCTCTAACAGCATAACCTGCCACCTGATTTTACTTTTTAGGATAGGTGTGAATTGTGAACAAAGTAATTGATAGGTAGCAAGTCTGATAGTAAGGAACTGTTAACCTCATAATAAGTAACACTGAAGTGCACTAATATATATATATATATATATATATATCATAAAGTACACAGCTCAGTTACATCAGGAGTCCATGAGATTGACAGCACTAAGACTAGATGCAAAGTGGAATGAAGCAGTGTATACCATTGCTATTACTAGCTTTGGAAGACGACGAATCTGTACCTTGTAATGATTAAACCAAAAATTAGAAGACTGGCCATGAAGCATTTGATTTATTTTTTTTAAATCAGCGCTTAAGGGTTACAGTTGGAATCAATATTTAGAGGTAATCATGAAGATTCATGCTCAACCAGGTTTTGGTTAGGGGATCAAGGCCTCAAGGGACTTATGCAAGCACTGGATAGAGTCAAGAGGATAAATTGTGTTAGGATAAACCATATACCTGTAAATCTAAAACATTAAGACGACCAAAATTTTCATAATCAGCATAACCAGCCTTGGTTCTCAACACCTGGTCACAAACACTATAAAATGCCTTGGTTTCCTACAACATTAAATCATTAACAACAGCAAATCAATACAGGTTCCATGGACATACAGAATATCAATATAATTTATACATTAGTGGCACCAACATCCAACATATTCATATTTTCAATCCTGCTTAGAAGGCAAAAGGACTATTTATTTTCCTTGATAGATAGGAAACACAAATACGTCAATAGTTTTCAAATTGGGCATGCAGGTGAGTAGTCTTTCTCATGCCCAAAACTTGCAGACATATCTTCATTCATTTCATCTTGAAGAACAGCCCCCTTTCCTCAAAACACAGACTAATGAGGAAAAAACAATCAAGGTTGTATCATGTTTGCTTAAAAATTGAATTAATTTTGCAGAACAAGAAGAGACTTGATCACTATCAGATTTTGTGCTATAACAACTATCATCCCACACAAAACATAGCTGATACAAATTAAATAGGCAAGCAGGGTCGGTACACAATCACAAGGACTTATATTTGAGACTACTTTGCATTCACTAGAGACAACAAGAAGGTAGACATGACAATAATAGTACTCAATAATTTCATAGTAAAGCTGGACAAAGCCGAAAATAATAGTACTGACTAAAGACAACCAGTGGGTGCTACTATTGAGTTTGATCAAAATAAACAACTCAACAAACTCATCTATCTCTTTTTCTATACTCCAAAAGCATTACATGAAGGGCCAGCACAGCATCCTTTAGCAATGCATGAGATCACGATGGTCATTGTGTTGCCAAAATTATAGGCACTATACATACCCATGTCACAAGGGCTAGAAATTGAAGTAAAACTGTAAAAGAATTTTATGTTATTATATAACCACTTAATAGAATTAACAATAATGGAACTCACTAACAAACAGACACTAGAATTGACAAATACTAAACAGTCAGGTGAGACAAACATATATAAACGAATGGCCACAAAACTTAGGTACAATTTCTTTTGAGTGTTGTACCTTAGTTTCCTTTGAGTGTATGTAGATGTTGCAATCTAGACTAGCACGTAAAAAATACTTTGATGTGCAAAGTAAGTTAGATTAAATGCGCGACTAAGCTCCTTAATTGTCAGTGGCCGGAATGCATTTTGTCTCTCTGCCTTATTACTAGTTATCTGCTACAAAGCACTGTGAGACACTTACATATTTAAGAATTCAGTTCCATAAAAAATGCTAGATAATGTCAGTGAAGTGAAACTCATTGCCAGACTCATCATCACAAGCAAGTGGGAACTTCACCATGGATCCTATGGTAGTTGTCGTTCATGGAGGTGTTACATAATTCAATATTTGAACCAAGTAATTGGAGGCAAATGATCGAGCAGAATGAAATGGTTGGTCACACAAGCCACTCTTCTTCTCGTTGTGAGTGCTTCTCTGCAGTGTGTGCCATTGAAGGAGATAGAATTAATTGCACTGGTTTTTTAGACCTTTTTTTTTTTTTTTTTGGAAAATGAGAGTTACTGTTGGGGTTGATCTTGATGGCTCTTGTTGCAGAGAAGATGTTGGTTTAGATTTCTAATGATGGGCATCATCGAATAAGATAAGGTGCATTGTTGGAAATGGCATCAGCTTTCATCAATTTTATCTAAAGAAAAAAAAAAGTTCAAATATTTATTAAAACTGGTGAAACCAATCAGATTCTAAAAAATAAAAAACTGTTTCATGCATTTAGAAGACGCAAAACATTTTCAGTCACTTTCAACAAAAACCTCTAAAATTGATAGAAATGTACCTAAATTTTAAAATGACCATCATACCATTGAAACCACAAAAATACCCTTGAAAACCTCTTAATTGTCTAAAACACCTTAGAAACTTTTATTGTGAGAAAAATATTACTAAAAATTCTAAAATAACTAAAATACACTGAAAACCTCTAAATTTTCTTAAAACATTTAAAATAACAAAAATATATTTAAAACCTATAAAAGGATGAAAATACCCTTAAATTATTTAAAATGATAGAATTCTCCTAAAAACCTCTAATATAATATGTTTAAAATAGCTCTAAAATCACAAGGAAAAAAAAAAAAACAAGAAGGAAACACCCTAAACCATCAAAATGATGAAAACACCTTCTAAAACTTCCAAAATGATCATGGTATGCCTCTAAACTTTACAAGGCACACAAAAACAGTTGGAAGTGTCATTTTTTAAGTTTTAAGTGTTTGTAATTATGAGAGAGAACCAAATTTTTTATTTAAACTTGTGATTTTTCATACATGCCAAATGCTAAAAATATTTTTTACAACAAAAACATCACATCAAAAACAAATTGTTTTCCTTGACAAAATACATTTTATACTTGAGACATTGTTACATGAGATGAAAATTAGGTGTAATTACCGGGAAAAAAAAAGCACTCTATCTATTTTATATAACCATTTTATCTATAATTAATAAAAATTTTACCAACTAAGCTAAATCGAGCCCAAAAAAAAAAAAAAAAAAACCCTTTAAAAACAAAACACTAAACAGTACATGCAGCGTCAAAATGGAAAATTTGAGGCCAAAATTGTACAACCCGAATCCAGAAATTGACATCTGTACTACGGGTCGTCGGTGGAGGCCTGATTTCACCGCCCATGAATTGAAGGCTCAATTCTCAAAGTCCTCAAACGGTGCCGCATCTTAGTGAAGCCAAGTAGATCAAATATTATTCGAGTTCGACCTCACTGGCTTCTGAGTTCTGACTCTGAGAGTAGCGAAGAAGTCAAAAAAACGGTGGAAAAATGTCACATCACCTTGTTCTCAACCCAGCTATTCGGTACTTCTCGATTTCAATTATTCCGAATTCTTTTACTTTTAATACCATCTATCTAAATTCTAAAGAGAAGCTTTGATATATGCATGTATGAATTCGTTTTTTAATTTTTTTCATTAATTAATTAATTAAATTATGATAATAAATGCACTCATTTCGTTTTGGTTCTCATGTTTGATCTTGTCTGTTTATTATTACTTAATTTGTCGTGAGTTAAAGTTAGCTCAATTGATAAAGTCTCCGATAATAAAAGTTAATTTGTTTTTTGGCTTCCTGATAAAGGATGTCATAATTTCAAATATTATTGTGCGTGTGTGTATAACGTATTTTTTGGACTCGGTTATGGATCCTTAACTGACTATACAAGATCAGTCATATGTATTTTTTTCTGCCATTTTATTTTATTTGAGATCATAATCACCTTAATTGACACATTCTTTTTTACTACTACTAATGTTATTTTAAGTATTTCTCTACTTTTTTGTTCCCTTGACTTGAATCAACTTACATTTTCTCTACTATCTTGTGTGTATAATATATTTTTTGGGCTCGGTTATACATCCTTAACCGACTATTCATGATGAGTCACATGTATTTTTACTGTCATTCTCTTCTATTTGAGATCATAATCACCTTAATTTGCTCGTTCTTTTTTACTACTACTACTAATGTTATTTTGGGTATTTCTCTACTTTTTTGTTCCCTTGGCTTGAATCAACTTACCGTTCCTCATTGGTATGTTAATCTCTCTCCTTTGCATGTTACCAAACTCTCATAAGCGGCTCTCTCTCATCTTTTCATCCATAGGGACCACCCTATTAACAATTAAGCGATTAAATTCATCATTTCCAATCTGCTTGCGCTTTTGGGATAAGTACAGTTTATTGTGGTAGTATCATAATAGATGGTCTTGAGTTCATGATTGAATTCACCATTTCCCATTGATTCATGAAAGTTGTGATATTACATGTTACTTAACCATGGGTATTGTTTCACAAATGCATGTAACTTTGTTTGCTCTATTTTGATGGTGATATACTTGAATCTGGATATGTATAGAGGATATTCTTTTATTGCAAATTTGAATAGAGAAATTTGTATAGTATCTCATACTTTGGAAATCTATTATAACAAACAAGCTTGACTTATACACTATTATGGGACTCCAGCTAAAAGCAATGTCTGTATACTCTCTCACAATCTGAATCTATATAACCATGCTAGAGAAGAAGTCGTGTAAACTAGCACTGTCATGATATACATGATTTACCTAAATAGCTAATGGTGCGAAAGGGGTCTGGAACTCATGCCGACCACACAAGTAACTACACCGTGAAATAATAAATCTTTTTGAGCTCAACAGAGATCATGATCGGATTGAATCCGGTTGCTTGATGGCTTGCCTATCTGTAAACAACCAATTGGCGGCATGGTGGGAGTCCTCAACTCTCCAAAAGTCTGCCAGCAGAAGGGATCATACATGTGGTATTTCTCTTGCATTGGTTTTAGCTGTATGGCAGTTAGTGATACATCCACACATGGTAGACTGTCGCTACAAGCAAAGTGTACGGGCTTAACTGTGTATGTCCCTCTTATCCTTTCATAATTGATGCCTGATAGAGCTACGGCTGATGTTTGGTTGCTGCATTTGCTTTTGTCACAATAGTATTGGTCAATCACAATTGGGAATTCAACTTCAGAAACTTGAATGTTTGAGAACAGTACCCCCTGCACAGAGCCTGATCCTCCCTGCAAATTTAACATTTGAAATCATGAGTCAGAGATAAAGTTGGTTTATGTATAGCATGTGTAGCAAGTAACAACTTAGAGATTATATTTGGCATTAGGAAAAATGTGTGTTCATCACTCAGATGGTGTTCTTGAAAGGTCCCCATATTTTGATTGGAATCATTTTAAATTATGGTGAATATCATTGTGTTCTTGAAAGGTCCCATGTTTTGATTTGTTTGGTAAGCATGGTTTAGATATTTGGATTATGGTGTTGGCTTGTTTGGAAGGAGCGGAATAGATGCACTTTTGAAGATATGGAGAGCTCATTGGATCAATTGAAAACTTTGTTTGCCCGTACTCTTTTAATTGGTCCTGGGTTTGGGGTTTCACACACTGTTCTTCTATTTTAGAGTTTTCAAGTTTCTCTTAGAATTTTCTTTTGAGACTGCTGTACTTTTTGATCCTTTGTGTTCATATTCATGAACATAAAGTATATTTGATTTTCAATAAAGCTCATTACTTATGAAAAAAAAATCGAATATCAAAGTTTTCATAGTGGTCAAAATCTTGGAAACTATATGTTGAACTGGGTCAAAGTTATGAAACGTGAAGGTTCTAAAATTCACTTGTAGTCAATAAAAATTGTTGAAACTCAAAACCTTCATGCTAACTTAAATTTTCAATGTTTTTTGATTTTATAAAAGTTGGATCTGCCTCTTTAAGCAGATCTTGATTTGTTACTTCTAACTTGAGTATTCCAATCATATAGAATGACAGATGGTATCCATACCTGCCATGTCTTGATCCTGACACCGTTCATTGTGTTGTGCATAATGACATCTCGGACAGTAATGTTTGAGACGCAGGCTTTGGTGTTATCCTTTCCTAGACTTCCAATGCTGATTCCATGCCCTGGACCACAGTTGACATTGTGTATGTATACATTTGAGCATCCAGTTTGTATAGAAACACAGTCATCTCCTGCACGTCATTCAGGCATTTTATAAGTTATAGTCAGCTTATATACATGACTTAGTTATGTTCATTATCCTTGTCATATCTGACATCACATTTTATTTTACATTTAGTGCCTATTCCATGTCCTGCCCATTGTCCACTTTTTTATGTATAATATTTGGGCTTTTAATTTGATGTGGATGCTGTCATTTCATGCTCAAAGGATTTGCTATGAAGAGCTAAATTTAGCTTATACTGGATGTATTGACCTTTTTTAGGTTCATTCTATGTTTTCTAGGTTGGCCCTGTTTTTAACTATAAATAAACAAAGGGAAGAAGGAATGGAAGCCAGAAGTTCTACTTGCTGATAAAAGACAAGAAAAGTTGAGAAAAATACAACAAAAAAGTTTTCTTTTATCTGTAGGGTTCAAGACCTAATCCTACACTGGATGGTCCAGTAATGGTTCAGGGCATGACACGTGTCATATAATAGGTGGCTGTAATGCTTGAAATGTGAGAGGAGCCATGTCCTAAGCTATAAGTGGTCAGAGATTGTTGCCCTTAGCAATAAGGCTATGACAAGATAAGATTGTGCCATGTTTGCTCATGATCCTATCTCACGGATGTCACCAAAAAATTTTTTGTCTGTAATTTCTATATTGGCATCAAATTATTTATCCTCAAATCTTTGATTCTGCAGGTCATATTCTTCACCCTACCTCAGCATGTGGTCTACAACATTCACTAAACAATTATTAAATGACTTAATTATTCATGTAGAAGCAATTAATTACCGCAAGCGAGATTGCAGCTGTGAATTAGAACGTCTTTTGAGCTCTGTAGGTGGATTCCATCCGTGTTGGGACTGTCACCGGGAGATGAGACACTTATATCATGGACCAGCACTCCCGTGCAGTAGTCAAACTTGAGGTGGCACTGTGGACTACTTTGAATTGTTATGCCTGTGACTGTCGCATTAAAACTCCCATAAAACCTCAGTGCCTGTGCAATAAAAATGCATCATTTTAAAGGATTGTATGGTCATGGAATATGCTTGGAATTTAGAAGTTTTGAAATGGTTCTCACAGTTGGCTTGATGCTTGGCATTGTCCTCCCAAGGTTGCTTCTTACCTACCACACAGTTGTATGATATGCATAAATGATTAGCTTCTGATAATTGAGACAATAATTGCAGGGAAATATACAAAGTGAGGGAGATTGTTACCGGCATTGGTGGATTCTCTTCAACACTGCTGTTTAATGGGACAAGAAGTTTTATTTCATCATCTATAGGATCATCAAATGGGGCGTCTTGCCACCAGACTGAGCCTCTTCCATCAATGATACCTTTTCCCTGAACCGTAATTCCTCTCAGCTTTGAGAACTCAAGCCATTGTAAGAGACCTTTGCCCCAAGCATTGGAGTTTGTTGGAGCAATGATCGTCCCATCTAGCTGAGAAAAATATACTCTCTTCAGTCTTTAATTTCAATTGTCAGTCGTTGTTTATGCATTACTGGATGGTAATGGTAATGGTAATGGAGGACAAGATCAATTATCAATCACAGCTACTACTTGGGATGATCATAGGTGAAAGGTGAAAGCAGTGTTATAGTAGTTAGTTGGCTGGATGATATATTTGTGTCTATGCAATTGACTATTTTCATGCAAGATAAAAATAATCATTCAGAATTTTACAAGGATGAAACTCTTTTTGAATTTTACTGGTGGAAATTGTTTTGACAAGACATAAAGATAAGATTTCAGTTTCATCCTTGCTCTATGTCCTGTCATCCTGTGTAGTGTGTGTATAGGATTTACACAAGTATCTACCATTGTACCTTACAAATTTGTAGCACAAACTGCCAGTGGAAAGGGTTTGTGTTACCCATTGTAAGTCCACATCATGTTCAGTTTTGGACACAAACCTCACCGCATTAAAAATTGTCTCTTGTTCTACAAGAAGTTAGAAGATGTGGTACTATTATAGATTTTAACATTTGTACGCTGGAGTGGCCCTGAGGGGTCCAAATGGAGGGGGGGGGGGGGGGGGACCCTAAACACTCCTTTATGCCAGTTTAGTAATGGAGATATCAATACTTGAGGGGATGTAGGCATGTAATAATTATCTTATATATTGAATAAGGTACAGTTTGTGTCCAGTGGAAGTTTCCACTAGACACGTTGGATTGCGGACACGTGTCTACTCTTGGACATGTGTCTGAATCCTGACGTGTCCAATGGAAATTTCCACTGGACACAAGCCCTTCTCTATTGAATATATGCATCTTTCATTTTGTTGCATGTGAATCTTATAATTGTGTTAGACTTATAAATTGTGAAAAAATTGATACATATATTCGATACTTAAAGTATTATCTAGTCTCATAAAATGTGAAAAGAATGATGTATATATTTAGATACTTAAAATACAATCTAGAAGACAAGAGATAGGACACCATAGACGTCCCTTTCAATGCATGAGAGGCCTTAGACATGGGATAAGAGACCCTTCATGCTCATACCCCCCAAGTATTTGAATTCAGAATGGTAACCCAATAAAATTACTCCTCTATGGTAGAGAAATTTTATATTGTGTTTTGCTATTTACCTGAAACACTATGTTTGCTTGACAGTACGGACCAGAGAATGAGATGGGTCCCACGAGAAATTCATATTCTGCTGGAACGATAAGCATTGATGCCTCTATTTTACACGCAGCAGCCCATGCAGCTTGGAATGCCTGCGATGCACCATAACAATTTTTTTTTATGTGTTAGTTGTATAACAGTATTAACAATAACTGATTTTCTAAATTATACGGTTGGTGTTCGTGTGTGCAGAACAGTATACAATAGTTGTTGGATTCGTGAGTTCGCGACCCAACCCAACTGTCATAACGGGAATCAATTTTTTTTCCTTTGTGGGCCCCACATCAACATGCTTTAGTTTGTTCTCGTGTCTTTTACCTTTCTGTATCTTTAATTCTTTTGGTTTATTGTTTAACCATATACTGTGACCTGTACACTTTTTCCATCGGAAATAGTTACAACACACTTATCTATACCGCCCTTATTTGTTTAGAAATTGTTTACTACGTACTTGTTAGTGTATATTTCGTATACACTAATTATTTTATATGTTAAATATCAATGTATTTCGAAAATATAGATAACGTGTGTGACATTATGGTTTATTTATATTATCCTTAATTGTTTGGACATTGATTAGTGATTACTACATATTTGTTAGTGTGCATTCTGTACACACTAGCTATTTGTTAAATATAGACAATACGTGTGAAATTATGAACATTATATGTATAGAAGGTACACTAATGAGTGAGAAAATATCTTCCCTATTTGGTTTTACAAACTCATATGAAAATTCAATTTGCTGTTGTGCCCCAAATGATCCTTAAAATCACCAAAGCAACTTGCATTGCACCTTAGATGTAAAAGCTAGAATGAATTGCCCATTTTCTATATTTTTTTGTTCAATGGTAATTCTGTCATTCCCCTGAATTTTCTTGAAAAATTGAAAAATTTGTAATTATTTGAAAAAAAAAAAAAAGAATTGCGAATATTTGCATGTAAACCATATATATTACAAAGCAAAATTAGACATATTTTTTTTAGCATTTGATGAGAATTGGGAATCACCTTCGTGTCATCTGTTCTTCCATCACCTTTGGCACCAAAATCTAGCACGTTAAAGGTGGTAGAATGACCGGCAGGCGGGTTTGATGGGAACTCTTCTTTTGGTTTAGGAGTTGGAAGCGGCGGAGCTTTTCGTTTAGGAGTTGGAAGCGGCGGAGCTTTTCGTTTAGGAGTTGGAAGCGGTGAAGCTTTGTGAGGAGGAGATTTTGGTTTTGATCCTCCACTATGGTGGTTATTACTGCTTCCTCGGCTCTTTCCTTTCTTCTTATACAAAGAAGCCGAAGTACCACTGCTATGCCTCCAATGCTTGCCTCTTCTAGCATTGCAAGTTTCAAAATTTGATGACCAAAGTAGAAAAGCAATGAAAAGCATGAATGTGAGGCTTCTTAAGCTCAAACCTCTCATCATGTTTAACACAAATGCGTGTGTTTGTGTGTGTTTGTGTGTGAGAGAGAGAGAGAGAGAGAGGGAGAGAGAGAGATTCTTGAGATAGCCAAAATGAGTGATGGTTGTGTTTAAATAGGAAGAGAACTCCAAAGCTGAACAGTACTGTGCAGACATAAGCAAAGATAAAGTTTTGATATTGGTATAGGCATTTACGTTTCATTCTTTAGTTCCTTCATTTTTTTTTTTCTTTTCTCGTTTATTAATTATCTTGTTATCTTTTATGTGAATTTTGGTTGGAATTTGTTTTAGCTCAACAACAGGGTCCCATTTAGCCACATGTCGATATGTGATTGCATGTGATTCATCCATTTAATTTGTTTGCCCCAACACGTCGTTAATCAATCAATTATCAATATATGCCAAGCTTTGTGTTTTATATTTTTGTTTTTTCCAATGATAAAGTAACTCACACACATACTAGATAGCAGTACTAGCAGGATCATGAACTTCCGGTCTCACTCTCACACGAAAACTAAGGATTGGATGGAATGCCAGTTCATAAATAACAATGAAAGCGAAATGTACCTATCGTGGTATGAGAGTTTTCATTTTCTTTCCAGCTCAAAGCTTGATACAACAATCTTGATTAAGAAGAAAGTTCATCATAATAAACTAAAATTTGAAGGAAAAAACCTTTCATTTCATTATGAAAATAATGTGGCTCACCAATTGTGGATTAGCAAATGCTTATTAATTAGCCTATTCAACTTTTTTTTATTGTTCTAAATTTCTATTTAAGAAATTATGTAAATAAGTGAAGTGCACACTATTTCTTCTAAACCATACATCGATGAAGTTTTTTTTGCCCCTAAGTTTTATGTTTCCCAAATTTTCTTTGGCATTACTCATATGATATACATATTTAATGTTATTTATATAATAATTTAGCATTGGATGTAAAAGCCAAAAAGAGGCACGTGAGTGCGTCTAATGTAATGAGGTGTCAAGGGCCGGCACTGATTATAACAGCTCTACACGGTCACATGCACCCTTCACGGGCTAAGACTTTTTGTACTTTGTCTTCTTAACCCCGCACCCATATGGCTAAGAAAAAAACTTGAGGCTTCTTTGTTATCACAAATGTGAAGCTTTTGTTTCTCATCCCCTATTCCCTTTTGTTCAAGCAAAAAAATTCCTATTTCCCAATGATGGAAGAGAGAGAAAGAGAAAGAATGTAAAAAAAAGAAAGAAAGAAACTGAAACAAACTGCCTTCGAGAAAATACTGTCCGTTTGGTACATGTGTTTAAAAACTGAAAATTGTTATTTGAAAACATTTGTGGAAATACGTGTAGGTGAAAAAGTGTATGAAAATGTGTGAAATATTGTTTAAAAACTGAAAATGGTTGTTTGAAAACACAAACCAAACACCCCATGTGACTATCTAAATTTTGATGTTTTTTTTTTTTTTGAAAAGTGATACTGTCTACAATATTTTCATTACATTTTCACAATAAATCATAAATGATAAATTGTTATTGATTCTAATTTGAAAAACTCGAACAATCAATAACAACTCGCTACTTAAGTTTTGTTGTGGATATAATATTTTTCATTACATTTTCACAACAAATCATAAATGATAAGTTGTTATTAGTTTTAATTTAAAAAAATCCAAATAATGAATAACAACTCGGGCACTTAAGTTTTGTTGGAAAAACGTTACAAATATATTGTAACATTTTTTTTCCCCATTTTTTTCCCAATACATGAAAGGGAAAAATAGTATACAGCTCGAAACTGCCTATGGTACTTGAAGGAAACCTTCATGCGCCCATAGTTTTGCTATATGATGTATTATTCATTCAATAATAGTAACCAAAAATAAGATACAAGTGGTATGGTATATATGTCCAATCAATAATAATTTAATTCAAAAACTTTTTTTTTTAAAGAAATAGTCCTTTATGTTTTCAGATCACATGTTTAATATACCAGTTTGCAGAGTACAACTCTGATGAAGAGATAACGATTAAAAAGGACAAACAAGAAAGATTGTGATTTGTTCTAGCAGGATTTAAAAGTTGGTGTACTTTTATAACATCAATTATGTAAAGTACGGAAAAACTGTGGAATCAGGCTATCAGCTTTTGAAGATTGGGATTTGAGTGAATTGAACGAATACCCCTGAAATCTTTGTTCATCAAAAAGGACCACTTAAAGTGTTTCTTTAACCTACCAGGCTATACCACAGTCACATGAAAGTGCAGTCGGTGAGTTGGAATTCTAAATTAATCTGAAGCTAAAGCTGAGATTTCTTACAGCTCAGAACTCAGAAGCAGTGATTATGTTGCTACATTATACTGTGAGAGAGAACATAATCACATATATAATTAACTCAAAATTTTGTCTTCAACTCATAATTTTAGTTGTTTTTCATACGGAAAAAACAATTGATTATCGATTTTTCATGAATGATCATATAGACATTTGTGAGATGAGATGGAGATTTTGGTTGTTTACTATGAAGTGTTGCAATAAGAGCACTAGAATCCGGGGATGTAAAAAAAAAAAAAAAAATCTCTATTCTATACCCTCAAACACCACTTTATTTATTTTACCATTTTATTTTACAGTTCACTCAAAATCACAGTTTCTATTTTTACATGCAACTCATTAAAATAATATAAATCATTCTATCAAATAATAATATAAATATAAAGTTAGCGAGAAAAAGTGTGAGAGAGAAAAAAAATTGAATAAAATATATTATTTTAGTTTACAAACTCATAAATAGTAAGTTCTACGTATAAGAACTTACTATTTACAGGTTGTAAAAAATATTTAAGTATACATTCTTAGATGGAGCTCTTTTTTAGACGTCCAGTGGCTATTTTAGCAAATTGGGGGTTTTTACACCTAAAATACTAATGCTCTAAGGATTTAAGAAGGTTAGTCAAATATTAAAGTGTAAATGCAATATTTCTTTTCTCGTTTATTTGAGAATGATATGAAACTTTAACCAAAAAGAAAGAATAATATGACATAGGTACCCTCTGAAATTAGAAGAAAAGGATGGGAATGCGCAGTTGGAATATATTATGCAAACATCATCATTTCTGTTAGTTACTTTTTGTTCACTCAGAGTTTCTGGAAAAATCACCAGGCCCTGTTTTCTGTGTGGAAATACACCTCATTTTTCATCGCCCACCAAGGTTTCTTTTTTAAGTTTCAATCTTTGACCTCTCTGCCACCAGTCACTTTCTCTCAATATAACATCAAACATGATCTCTCTCTCTGTGCTTGTGCTTCGACAAGAATCCCCATGTTTTGATTTGTGGGAATTCCAAAGGGATTGAACCCCAAAAAAAGAAAAAGAAAAAGAAAAAGAAAAAAACCCTTCTTGTTGAATATTGTTGATGATGTTATTTTTATTTTTATTTTTATTTGTAGTTGTATTTATTTTATACATTATTATTTTTTGTAGTTGTATAGTAGTAGTTTTAGTAGTAATTGTACATGTGATCTGTAAATATATATAAGAAACAACATAAATAAATATAAAAAATGGGAAGTTTTGAGGCTAGACAATCTTTGCTGCTTGCTCAGCAATATACCAGACTTCTTACGTACTATATTATTAATCTTATTATTATTATTATTCTATAGGGTCAGAAATTTTTTATGCATTGCCAGCATTGTCTATGATGATGATTTGTTGTCGTTAAATAAGACTATTTTTCACATATGTGACTTTTTTTCCTTTTCTAATTTTGGTTGGTATATACATTATTGTAGGTTGCGGTTTTCGGACCGGTCCAGTAGCGGAAGGGATTTAGGCCCAGCGAACCTATTACAATGAATTTGTAGAGAGTGGGTCCAAAAGTTGGGCTCTGATGGGGCGGCGGCTTGTTTGGGAATGGACGATGATCAAACAAGAGCTAAGAACACAGAATCAGACGGCCCTACGTCCCAGGGAGAAAGGACTCCTCATCCGAGGATGTGAATTCCCAGCTCTTCTCGTCTCCCAGGAGCCTTTCCCCCTCTTCTTTCTCTCTCCTCTTTTTTCTCCTCTTTTTTGGGAGATCTCTGCTGTTATATATCATTTTCTTTCGTTCATCCTCCTCTTACACTTGTTAGTCATCTATGCCCATACTTGAGTGCATGTCCCATCGGCCACCTTTTCTGGCGCTCTGTGAGTTGCTGTGGCCCCTATCGCATTGTCCAGGGTTCACATTCACATCAATGGGGTCAGGGTGTTAGCTGTGGGTATTTAATACGGAGGTGACAGCTTCTCCTAAGGTTGCTTTTCTACCATACTCCCATGGCTAATCCATTGGGTTTGGAATCTCCTTTGGGATCCTCTAGGGGACTGCCTCGGGCGAAGTGGCGCCTTCCCCTTCTGTGATCTTGGTCTGCCAAGGACAGGGTCGTCCTCGGCAGTATATTCTAACAGTCTAGATTCCCTTCATTCGTCCTCGGACACTTCTTCCTCCTTGACGTGAGCCTTAGGCTTGATATGGAATGGGACGAAGTCTCTAGATCCCCTTGGCCCCACAGTTATAATAACTATATTAATCTACAATAAATTAAAAAAAAATTAAAGTGCTTCAAATGAACTTAAAAAGGAAATATGATATTCTTAAAGTGAAATTTTTATACCCTATTTGAATTTAATTATTCTGCATTAGTACTTTTGAATATATATAATTATAGATCTCTTCTATTTCTCCTACACCATGGGACAGCTCATGTGTGTTTTAATTCTTAAACTCAGTCACTTTTTTAATTCACATTAAAAAAATAAAATTAATACCAATTTGCCTTGAGTTGCATCACTTTTATTTTATGTTATTTATTTATTTGATCTCTTGTGACAACAATGAGTGAATTATATGATATAAGACAATTGGAAAGATAGGGCTTTCGAGTACGACCTTCTTAGCCGTCCTTTTGTGTTTATATGCTCGTGAACTTTGGGTCCTCTCGTGAACTCCATGCATATATATGATTAGGGTTTCTTAGTGCTCCATTATTAATTAGGGAAAATGTTTCAGTAACCAACCAAGGCATGAAAAAGTTCGAGCTTTTAGTTGTACTACTAGATTGGGAAAAAATATATATTGCTCAGAATATTATAATGTGACATTGATCTATACTGGCAAACAATAAAGAAAACGATGAAAAATTGACAATTGCGTTTAGTCACATCTGAGACCCAGTTGCACGAAAATTCCATAACACTTTTTACACCTCCTTTTCTTCTATGAAAATATTATTAAGATCTAAAACTATGAATTGGTCGGACTGTTGTCATATTCAGTGTCATTATGTATCTATTGCACCAATATCTAAAACTTTATATTATAGCGATGTGTGAGGAATTATTAATCAAGTTTGTAACTATATTGAGACAAATAATCAATTAAAGAGGCACTTTTCAAGCACCTAAAAGGCTAAAAGTAATGCAGGGCGGCTTATAAAATGTGAGGATTCTTGAATTCTAAGTTTAAGTTTTGTTGCTAACAACCAACAATTTGTCATGATTGTAGCAGCATATTGCCAAGAAGTGACAATATTGTCAATATATAAGCACCATGTTAAACTAGTTACAATAAGCGTTGTCGAATACTCTTTATTTACATCCTACCTGAATTAATACTGAATATGCATCTCATGGGTAGTAAAAGCATATTTTGTTATATTGATCAAATAAATAAATTATATTGTTCGTACCTGAAGTTTAATATATGTTTGATTTTGATTCCTTTAATTAAAAAAAAAAATTCCAATTTAGTTCTGATTAAAAAAAAAATAAAAAGGAACAATTTGGTCTCTTGATCTATTATTTTGTTTACATGTACTAATGATATACCAAGTACCAACTTGCCTGGGCCAAGACATCTCTTTTTTTCTTTTTTTAACGGGAATCCCATTTTTTTTTTTTTAATTATGAATCAAATTCAACAAAGTCCAACCACATATTTCTTCTCCCAACAAGAAAAAGTCCAACCTTAAAGGATCAAAATGGAACTAACTTTTTTTTTTTTTTTTTAAATAATGGGAATCCCATTTTTTAATTATGAATCAAATTCAACCAAGTCCAACCTTAAAGGATCAAAATCGAACCAACCTCATAATTAATTGATCAAATTTGATTCAACCCATAGATAGATTGACGAAATTGTTTCATTTTAAATTTTCAAAGATCAAATCCAGGGTTTTAAAATTTAAAGCACTAAAATCACATTTACTCCAAATTTGAGAGATAAAAAATAAAATGACCTCTTTTTAGAGAAAAAAAAAATTTACTTCACCCTAATAAAAACCACCAAGACTCATATTTTGACATTGCTTACACTTTCTTTTAATCCTTGATAGTTTGTGGTTGAGAGGTGACCGTGAAGGCACGCTCATCAAAATGTCATCCACCAATCATATCATATGGGCCACAACATTTCCTTCTCAATATTTTAGGAATATATATATATCCATGCTGAAAAAAGGAACAACAAAAACAAAAGAACATGACCGTACAAGAAATGCAACTTTTGATGAACTTTTAGTCCTAGCTAGAAATGGCTAAAACTTAAACACACACTCCCATATATTCAAATTAACCTTTTGGAAAAGTGGTCACGGATCATTCTAGAATTTGAAGCTATAGGAAACATACTGATAATTTTTTAAAAGCACAAAAATCGGTGCAATAAATTTGATCTGAATTCTGAAGCTTCTCTCTATGGTGGGTTTCTCATCAGTGTTGTTGTTTTTTATTTATTTATTTATTTTATTATTATTTTTTAATATATAGTTGTGGACCTTGTTGTTGTGAATGAAGCATGTGAATATGTGAAGGGTTTCAGTTGGAAGACCGTTTTTGCTTGTATTTTATATGAATAATCTGATCAATTGGATTCCTAAATTTAGAAAGACAAAAGTGTATTTGTCCCCACAAGTTTTGTTTGTATTACAAAAGCCTCAATTCATGGCCAACAAAAAGCCATCCAAGCTATATCACGGATCACCTTGAGAGCCCTAATATATTTCAGAGACTTTTTCTGTTTCTTCCTCTTCCACTTAAAACTTGGCCTATTTTTTAATCTATACTTCTTGACCAACAGTAGTGATCACCACCACATGACCCATATTCTGTCTCACTTAAAAAAAAATTCTTTGTCTAAGTCACATTTTTCTTTTTTCTTTTCTGAATATAACATTTTATTTATAAAAAAATGAAAAATATTGTCATCATATCACCAAATTATCTCTATAAATTATTGTATGTAATTTGTCTATATAATGTATACAAAGGAAAATAAATAGTTAACCTAATATATATATATATATATATATATATATATATATATGAGATAATTATAATATGCTGCTAATCCCATGACTTGAACTTTTTCTACTTTAAATCTCTAAATACTTTGTGTATGGAAAGATACCAATATTTAAGCTACAAGATCCCTTGACAGTTAACCTAATACGTAGCAGTTAGTAGTTAGTACCAAATCATCTTCATTTTCATCTACCTCATGAAAATTGAAATGAGGCGATTGTGACAATAGGAATAAACCCCAGGCATGCATAGCAAGACACAAAATCAAGCCGAAACATTATGAGCTAAAAAATTTACTTCTCTATAAGAAAGTGACAAAAAGTCCATAATATTTTATTTTTTAAGAAACAAAAGAGTTCAAGCTAGGATTGACATGACCAGAAATTTAATTATAAAAAAATTTCATCCCTTTTCTTTTCTTTCTCTGTAGCCAAACATTACCTGTAATCTAAGGCACATGCAAATCCACATTCATACAATTAGACTTTTTTTTGGTTAAGTCACAATGACAACCGCAATTTCGTTTATGATTAGGGCTCACTGTGTATACACATGCACCATTAAATTTTGGAAGTTGTAATTTTCCTTATTGATGAGATCTGGGGTCCTTTGAAGTACCATCTGTACGAATCCACCGTAGAGATTTGGCCAAATAAAGATGAGAGCTGAGATAAGAAAATAATTAAAGCTTATTGCAATTCTTAATTAATCATATATTTGTTTGTCTAGTAAGCTTGTGTTTCTTTTTTCTTCTTCTTTTTCCAAAATGATAAAAGATCCAAACCACAGAAGGAATTATGTAATCTAATCAATGTTAAAAAAAAGTTTTGGCTCCAACCTATATTCCAACTGAGGTGTGAGGTCCAATAATATCATTTGACTGTTTGTCGGATATAATTTCTATCAAATGATAGAAGAATTACATTCACAAGTACAATGCATTGAATTCAGGATCTCTTTCAAGCTTTGAAATTAAGGTAAAGATGGAAGGCAAGGTGTTTGAAATTTATAATTAGAGTTCAATCGGTAGGTTTTGATCAGGGTTTTAGGCATGGTAGAGTCAAGAATTTGTCCTTAAGTAGGAGGGCAAATATAAATAGTTATTTTCTCCTAAATTATCGTGGAAATCATCATCAAGATGAATTACCCTTACGCACTTACGCCGTCAACGAACTTGTGCTAATGCTAGGACTTGTCACAAGCAAATTAGGAAATGAAAGATACAATTAACTCCAATAATATAATTGAAATCCCCCCCCCCCCCCCCCCCAACCACCAAAAAAAAAAAAATCAATTATATATAATTTAGTTAGTAATTATTAGCATATATTAAGGGATAAATAATTGTAATCGTATTATTTACTTTTTTTTTCTTTTTTATATAACTTGATAATTGAGGGAGAGAGAATTTAAACCATAAATGTTTCATTTGAAAACATAAAAATGTGCCAACTAGTTGAGTTATAAGTCTATTGGTATTTCTATAACGTCCTATTAGCGTGAAAATTGACATGCCAATTAAGAACATGAGGCATATGTAATCTAATGGTAAGATTTTCAAAATATGAATTCAATAACGAGTTATTGGATAGTATAATATTGATTAGAATTACATCATACGCAATTTGAACTCAATCTATATAGGAAAAGAATAAGTTATTTAAATACTAATCGGTGAACAAACTCGAGCTTGTTTGACAAGAATATGAACTAAGTAAGTTTGAACATATTATCTAATTTGGAAATAAGCTCGGGCTTAGTTCTTGTTCAAAATAAATTCTAGTTTGGGTTCATTGTAAAAAGAAATTCTATTACTTTATAGCAAATAAACGAAGCCCTTAGGAGTTTACTATTATGGGTGTAGGCATTAGGGCTTAACTTTGAAAGGCAGAGATGGACGGCAAGGTGTTTGATATTTATAATGAGAGTTCAATCAGTAAGTTTTGATTAGGGTTTTAGGCACGGTAGAGTCAAGAATTTGTCCTTAGGTAGGAGGGCAATTATAAATAATCCATTTTGTAGTAAATTATCGTGGAATTCGTCAACAAGATGGATCATCGATCACCCTTATGCGATCAACGAACTTGTACTAATCCTAGGACTTGTTGCAAGCAAATTAGGAGATGAAATATATAATCAACTCAAATAATATAATTTCAAATCCCCCCCCCCCCCAAAAAAAATTCAATTACAATTTAGTTAGCAATTAATTTTTAGCATATATTTTTTAAGGGATAAAAAATTTTAATCGTAGTATTTACTTTTTATTTATTTATAATAATTTGATAATTAACAGAGGAAAAATTTGAACCTTAAATTTCTTATTTGAAAATATCAAGAGATGTCAACTAATTGAGTTACAAGTCTCTTAACATTTGTAATGTTTGCTATATATATATATATATATGAAAAAAGAATAAATTAATCAAATACTAATTGGTGAACAAACTCCAGCTTATTTGACAAGAAAATGAACCCAACAAACTTGAACATGTACTAATCTAATTTGAAAATGAGCTTGGGCGTAGTTCTTTGTTTGAAATAAATTTTAGTGTGGGTTCATTGTAAAGTTCCATTACTTCATAGCAAATACGCAAGGGTTTACATTTGTGGGTATAGGCATTAGGCTAGCCTTAATTTCTTGCTTCTATTTTTTACTTTTTACTTTTTTTTCTCTTTCAATTATTCAATCACCCAACAACTTTAATAATTATGAACTTTTATTATTCGACTCGGCTAATTTACGGCCTAATTTTAGGCAAAACTCTTACCAAATTTATACAGTGGAATCAGCATATGGACCCCCAAATGGGATGGTTCGGCTTGGTCAGTGGAGTCAGCACCGGCATTTTCTTGCACCCTCAATAATATTTGTGTCAGATTCTCAATAATAAGCATAAAAAACACACACACACACACGTATTTTCTTCAACATATATTTTGATAAAAGCAATTTCAAGTGCGTTGCAAATTTTTCCTACATGCACAATGAACACATGAAGTATATGTACACGAATAGACAATGCATGCACACTTCTCAATTATGTTAGGTAACCTGGTTACTTTGGCAATGTGATCTTCACTGCCACACCAACTCAATTATATTAGGTGTCAGCCTCTCGTGACTGCTCGCACATAAACTTTGGAATAACAAAAAGCTTTTTAATAATTATTATTTTTGTTGTTGCATATTCTAGTGCTTATGTTGTTTAATAAATATTTTATTTTCTGGGTACTTTGTTAGTACCCAGTTAGGCCAACTTGTCTGAAAAAGAGCCTTGAGTTTGTCTGGTGCCTTACATTATAAAGGATATAGACCTAAATTATAAGGGACAGTCCCAAATAAAATGATAGAAATTCAATTTTAAGACAACCACTAGACTAAGATAACAAATTTAAATGGTTATTCTGTCTTGGCCTCTTGGCAATCTCGACTACAAAATTTTGTTCTTGTCTTTCTCAATACTTCCAATCCAATTTCATCTATATGGTAAAGACTAAAGATGGTGATCAAATCCCATTTGAATATCAAACTTTATCCTTGAACATATCTTCAATTCTTTAAATCTAATTGAAGGAAACAATTGCTTGTCTCGTTACATTTTAGAAGTAATCAATGACATCATTAGAAATAGTCTGTATTTATTACTTCCTTTTTGGCTGATTATGCTAAAGTTTGATTTATGCAATAAAACAAAACAAAAGAAATCAATGGTGTTTAATATAAATTTGATCTTCTGGACCACCCTGTCTTTCTTACACGAACTTATTTGCAAACTTTACTCATTTGTCACTTTGCAATGATAAGGACTCCAACATAGACATTGTTAATGTGTTAGTTGTTCTTCATAAATCATAACTTATAGCTTATATGTCATCCAAAAAAAAAAACTTGTAGCTTATATGTTTATCATATCATAAATGTTTTTTTTTTTGTTTTTGTTTTTGTTTGCTCCAAACGAAGCTTAATAGGGTAGAAATTGTTACACATGGTCTCAATAATCTGGCAATCTATCCCTTATCTTGTACTGGGTACTCGAATATCTCAGTGGTCCCATTTGTCCAAATTTGCTGCCAATATATCATCTGATTGTCCTCATTCATATTTAGTACTAATTTAGCAACACAGCTTTATTGTCTGGTAATTGTTTGAACCTAGCTTTGAAAACATAGGATAGAAGATGGAGCCGGGATAGACCAGTGTCAGCTCTAGGTCTAGGCCACTTGGGCCAGGGGCTAAGGTCCCTCAGAGTATCTCCAATAGATTCTCTAAAATCATCTTTGAAGATTGAACCTACAAAAATTAACTCCAACAACCTCTAAAAAATGTAAAAAAATAGAATAGGTTAGCTACCTAATTTACTCTCTACACATGGAGAGTTATTGTTTTTGTCCAAATGAATTTTTATTATTAAAATATTCAGCCTTCTCTCTCCACTAATTAAAATATTCAACGTCTCTCTCTCTCTCATTAAGAATAAAAGAATAAAATTCTATCATTTCGGTCAAAAAATAGAAAAGAATAAAAGAATAAAAAAGACTAAAGAAAGAATGAAAAAGTAATATTTAAATATGATAAAGAATGAATAGAGAATCTATTACAAAATGTATTTAAAAAAGTAATTAGTTTAAACTGTTTGCTCTCCAAATAATATGAAAATTTGGCTAAATTGTTAGAGATGCTCTACCTCAAAAATTTATAAAAGGGTTAAGGCCTCCTATTGGAGGAAAAATTGTTTAAAAAGTAAGTTTTAGGATCATATATATATATATATATATAACCCTAAAGTGGGTTTTGCATTAATTCTTTCTTCCACCTTCAAGAAGGCCCAAAAATATTTGGCCAACAACAATTCAACCCAATTAAAATCCCATGATTTCACCAAAAGAAAATGATTAATTAGTGTATTGATTAAGTGGATTAGCTTAGTTAAATCATTATTTAAATATTAAAAAAATTCACTTAAAATTATTACCTTAAATCTGAAACTGTATTGAACCAACCTAGGCACATTTTGTTGTGATAATGATAATGATAATGTGAATGCTGATGACTATGCTGATCTTCATAGTTATAACTCATAACAATACTACTATCATTTGAGAGAATTTTGTTATGGTTGGACATTGAATTGTTAAAATGACCCTCATAAAAATTGGATACAGTCGTTTCATTGATTTAAAAGTATCATTAGGATTAAAAGGTTATTTTAATTAACTTAATTGGTGTCACATATCCACCACAAGTCCACCACAAATTACTAGCGATTGCAAATGGTTTTATTAAAGGTTATACCGAGACAGTTTATAAGATGATCCATTGAAACAAAAAATTCCCAAAAAGAGATGCTTAAATTAAATCTAATAATTTCTATAATAATTTCAATCTGTTAATCTATAGAGTTAAATATTGGCTCTCTTTATCCCAAAAATATATAATAACAAACAAAAAAAAGGTTTGCTCCAACAATACTTTCGAAACTTTTGAAAATTTAAGGTTATAACTTACAATGCATTCAACATTTTAAGTTTGGGATCGCTTTTTAAATACTTTCTCGACTTTCAGAACTTATAATTTACAGCATTGACTATTAAAATGAATAAATGACGTCAATGTGACCCTTCGATAAATTACTAAATTTCAAAAATTCTTTTCTCAAAAAAAAAAAAAAAAAATTCACAACTCAAATCAGAAAATTAAAAAGATATATAGCCTGAGTCAAGGCCATTGCCATTGGCTAATTAGGATGTGATGATGTTTCCCTACTAAATAGCCTTGGAGAAAGATCAAATTATAATCTGTTAGGCCATTTGGGTTAAGGTAGAGAGCTGGGCCAAGATTGGGTTTCGGATTTGTTTCTCGATTTGATTCGGTGGACTGGTGACAGCTTAAGCCTGGATCAAATGGGCCAAGTTTTCACCACTATCCTTTTTTGGGCCTGAGTATACAAAATCTTGTAGGCTATGTTCTCCTTTTGGGTCAGCACTCAGCACCAGCCCCTAAGTTATGCCTCGGATGGAGACCAGCAGCTGTATTTTTTTCCCATAATGGGCTTTTTCTTTCTGGTTTTTTTGCTTTGGGCCAAACTATACTACTGGTAACCTAACTTAAATTGATAATTCCTAAATTTTAAAGTGATTGCTTCCAATCCGAAGGGACCAAATTAAAAAGTTGATGCATTATTAATTTTATTTTTTTAGAAGTTGTTAGGAAATAAAAGCGATCAACAAAAATAGCCTTGGACTAAATTTTAGAGACTAAAAATTTATATTTGCCATTTTTCTTTTTCATTTATTGTTTTGGGAGATGGTAGACTATTGCAGTATTGCAAATAATATTTTCCATTTTGTTGAACTTATTTAGCTTATCTACAATTTTTGTAGTTTTATCATTATTTTTAGGTATAACTGTACTTTTGTCTAGCTTTTTTTTCAAGCCCAATAAACTAATGAAAATAAGTTCTCCCAAACGAGCACATTACAAAGATGACAAATAATAAACGACAAAATACCATGTATTACCACCAAAATGTAAAACACCATATATGAATTAATATTCATAAAATTGATACATTTTCTTTTCCAGTATTAACTTCATTATACAATCTCTTTCTATTTTCTCTGAATTAGTTTTACTCCAGTATTTGTATATAACTATATGATATAAAATTTTAAATTTACCTTAAAATTTGCTTAGGCACCTCAAACTTCCTCCAAGAAATCTATAGTGGTGCACTCTAATAGCCATTTATCCAGTTTAGTATATACTATAATTGTTACTTAAATATCTAGAGAGAGCCAAGTTAGAGTTCAGTGTGAACAATTTTCTCTCTGCTAGGTTCTGTAACTTCAGCCTTTTCTTCCTTATTGATAATGATATATTCTTTGTCATCTGAAGATAGGCATTCAGCTGAAGGATGCACAATTCCATAGCCAAAGCCTGTGGCAGAGTTGCAGTAGGTTTCTACTGTACCATCCTTCATCTCTAAGTCCACATTGCTGAGGACGATTTTGCTACATGGAACTGTGTCACTGCAGGCAAATTTCATGGCCTTCGCGCTCCTTGTAGTTCCACTAACGTTCTTGTAAAAGATCTGGCTTATGTTCACAGCTGATGTCTGACAAAACAAGCATATATATATATATATACAAGAAATCAAAATTGTTGGGATTTTGATTAAATGAATTAGTTGATTACATAACAAGAAATCAAATGGTAGATGTTTTATAAGTGAAGAGAGGGAATTTGGAGATTGTTACCAGGTTATGACACGCACTTGGAGAATCACAGTAGAACTGATCAATAATGATGGGGTTTTCTACATCCTGCATCCTTACATTTTGGTAACGTACACCACGAACATAACCAGAACCTCCCTATAGCAGAACACCAGAGTGAAAGGTATTTATGTTATTCTCATCCCATGGGCATTTAGATATAAGCTAAACTTTTACCATGATAAAATTTATAAAATGGCCATAGATTCATATAAACTCTAAATGCAATTTTGCTAGAAATTGTTCTATGAACATGTAGCAGTGTCTAGAGCTCTAAAATATCATGTTCTAAGTTTGATACCTAAAACACCGCTTAAAATTTTGTTTGAAGCAACATTTCACTTAGATGAGTGTGGAAGTCTCTACTGGTATACTGAAAACCCATTTGATTTTTTCCTTAAGGGTCCGTTTGTTTGGGGGGATTAAATCTAGCTTTATTGGTATTTTCATCCAATTACCAATAATGGATGTTAAATGATTAACCAGCATGATGTAGAGCATTACCTGCCAAGTCTTAATCCTGAGGCCGTTGGTAGTCTCCTTGAGGAATGCTGTATCCAAGACAACCTTTGTGACTATACCGGTGGAGTTGTCCTTCCCAAGGCTTCCAATGCTAAATAGAAGAATTTTGCACCAATGTAAGTAACAGGCTACAAAAGTTCAGTTACAGTTCTGTATACCAAAGTGTGAACACAATCTTCCATTTTTGCAAGGTCCTTTTGAGATAATGGGACTGCAAAACCATAATTGGGTAATGTCAAATCAAGACGGTACCTGATTCCATGTCCTGGTCCACAATAGATTGTCTTCATCTTGATAGCAGAGCTGGCATTGACAATTGAGACGCAATCATCCCCTGGATATTGCACCACAATCGCTCTTTAGTTTCATCTCGATTCTAGTTCTTACTACAAAAAGATGTGACAAGGAAAGATATGGAATTTTAACAAAGGGAAAAAAATAGGATAAAGTAAGAACCTGTTCCAATTTTGCAGTTTTCCAGAACAACATTAGTTGATTCAGTGATATGGATTCCATCAGTGTTAGGACTGTCTCCAGGAGCTGAGACTTGTACTCCCGAAACACGCACAGAATCAGACCGGGCAATAATGAAATGCATCTGTTGGGCATTCTGGATAGTGAGGCTTTTTACCATTATAGCTGAACTTGAATCTATAGTCAGTGCCTGCAATAAATCCTCGGGAGTTAAAATTCTATTTGGTGATCTAGTCTAATAATATGGTCAGCATAAAATCTTTTCTGGAAATATGGTTGTAACTTGTAACTAAGAGACAGATACTTACTGTTGGTGCCCCTTTGCAAGGCTGTAATGAAAAGAAAAAAAAGGAGTCAATCAGATTTGTTGAATCAAAATACTTGGCATTAAGAGAAAGTTAAGTGTAAGTTCTCAAATATTACGTTTGACTTGTTCTTTTTACAAGATGCTGCCCACCATTTGCTACCTGAGCCATCAATAACTCCACCCCCTTGGAAAAGGACTCCATTCAATTTAGAAAAATCAAGCCATGTTCTTGGGGACTTTGGGTCCCAGTTTTTCGGCTCATCTGGTGCTATTATTGTTCCCTCAATCTGTACGCCAAGTCAACCATTATATGATAATGATGACAGAAACTATTAATAATTGTTATAGTTTTTTCAATGACAAGAACAATGATGTATAAAGACTTTATTTACAGAAATATGAATAACCATAAAGGAATATTGATACTTCAGAATTTATGTGATGGAGTAAAGACATTACCTGGATAACTAATTTGTCTGAGCATGGCCCGTTGAATTTTGTTGCATTAACTAGATAACGCCCTCCTAAAGGCACCAAAAAAACTGATTGTGGTGTTTTGCAGGCAATGGCCCATGCTTCTACAAAAGCCTGATGGTAAAAACATTAGAGAAGAAGCAAGGCACACCATAACAGCAATAATAAAAGGTTGAACATGTTGAAGTTGGTGAGACAAGACATTAACTCTCACATCCATCTTTAATTATAATCAATCGTTAATCACCATATTATAATTTGCACCAATCATATGATAAGAATGGTATCATAGCAGCTCTTGCCAACTAGTCTAAGCTTGAAATTTAAATATAGGCTTATACAAATATTCCTAAAGAAACACATATTCACCTGGGTATCATCAGAAACTCCATCTCCAACTGCGCCGAAGCTATCCACATTCACAAGAACCTTGCTACCGCGTTCACTTGTCCATGACGGGATTGGTGAAGTTTCCCCCTCATATTCTTCCTCTATACCCAAGTTTTCTAGTTCTTCAAGCATGTCAATGTTGTCAAATACCATGTTTCCTGCAACTCCATGAGCCACTAACAGCAAACCAAGAAAAGAAAGCAAGAATAATTTATCCATGTTTTTGCCTGTTCTGGCTGTTTTGTAAGATTGATTGATTGATTTGTATAATTTCAATGAATACATTGGCTTATTATTTATATATGTGCAGATTAGTTTAGAAAATGATGGATTTTGTGGGCTATATGGCTTGGCTTGAAAGTAGATGAAGATGTTGCATTCTTTACATGCCGACTCTTAAAGTACAAGATAATTTTCTATTTTTCTAGTTCTTTGCTTTACTCTACAACCAATACTCAAAATTCACCAGTCATAGTGTGTATGGACTCTCTCTCTATCTCTCCATGAGAGATTAATTAAATAATTCTGGAAAGGCAATTACATTTTCTGGAAACCTCAAACTATTGCAATTAAGAAATTGATGTAGACGTACAATGTGTAGTATAGCCATATTTTAATGAACCCCCAGCCCCACTTTTTTTCACACCCACGCACTACACACCAAAAAAAGAAAGAAGAAAGAAGGACGAAAAGGTCAAGAAGTTAGTTAGACCGAACAGGGCAATCCAAAGTACAAATTGTCCGTTCGGACATGCACGCTTAAACCTTTAAGCAAAAGAAACTCTTCTGTAATAATTCCCTATACAAGATCCAGACTAGATAAACATTTCTAGATTGATGGGAATATAGCCCCCAAGTTACCATCAACCGCCACAGTCCTCCACTTTGAGGCTCTGTAGTAGGTGCCAAATTTGATCTCTTGGTTCCATCATTAGAGGATTCTAATATTATCAGCAACTTTTTATCTCAATTAAACTGTGGCCAATCTTCCTTGTCACCTTCCTTGCATAAGCACTCTCTCTAATTTGCATTGACGTTTTAAATTCTCCAGTTTCAGAATAGAAATTTGAAGCTTGCAAACAAACTGCAGGATCCTCCGGTTCAAGCTCCATCAAGATTTTTGCTACTTTCCTTCCCACTATCTCATTACCATGGACCCTACAACTTTGTAACAATGAACTCCACATTACACTATCACCCTTTCCTAGTGCCCGTTGCAGCAACTCTTGAGCTTCATCAAGCAAACCTGCGCGGCCTAACATATCTACCATACATGAAAAATGCTGCCTTTCAGGGCAGATCCCATGTAATGATTTCATTGAATCAAACAGTGATCTTCCTTCTTCGACCAACCCTGAATGGCTGCACCCTGTTAATGCACACAAGAATGTCACTTTATCTGGTTTCAGACCCTTTTTGACCATTGCTTGAAACATTTCAAGACCTTCTCTTCCCATTCCATTCCGGGCATACCCATTAATGATAGATGTGAAACAAATCACATTCGGTGAAGGAATTTTGTCAAAAACCAGACGAGAAAGTTCAACATGACCACATCTTGAATATGCATTGATTAGGGAACATGCAACTGCAGTATCAGATTCAAAACCTGATTTTATTGCACAACAGTGTAGCAATCTGCAGCTAGCCAAGCTTATCAAAGGAGACACTGATAACGCCTTTAGTGTCATGGAGAAAGTGACTTCATCAAGTCCTACTCCTTCATCAACCATTAAACCAAACATCTCAACCACATCTTCAGTGATGCCACAGTGCAACAATGAGGTCATTAAGGAGTTACAACACTCCAATGTTCTCTCCAGAACACTTTCATATACGGCTACTGAACTCTCAATGTCACCACATTTCCCATACATATCTATCAAAGCAGATTGGATATGCATGCTTCCATGATCAAAGCCTAATTTTAGAACATAAGAGTGAATCTGCTTACCAAATTGAATATTATTGGACCCACTAGACCAATTCAAGAAGCCTACAAATGATCGAATCGAAGGCCTCTTCCCCCAAAACTGCATAATTGAAAATAATTTGAGAGCATAAAACAATAAACCATTATCTGCATAGACTGCAACAATTGAATTCCATGAAATCACATCCTCCACTGGAATACTATCAAATGATTTTTTTGCATCAACTAAACTTCTACAAGCAGAATAAAAATCTACCAAAGCATTAGCTACGAATATATTTGATTCTACCCATCCAACCTTAACAGTGAGGCAATGCAGCTGCTTTCCTTCGTCTAAAAGTTTCTGGTTACTGCA
The DNA here is from genome assembly GCA_030820535.1 of Quercus parvula. NCBI lineage: Eukaryota > Viridiplantae > Streptophyta > Magnoliopsida > Fagales > Fagaceae > Quercus > Quercus parvula. Next base: position 51,005,756 of record JAUAME010000005.1, on the reverse strand, counting down.
TCCACGAAATAAATAACAAAAGGTAAGACCATTTGGCTCCACACCATCCAATCCCATTTTAGAGAACAACTCTAATAACTTATCAGATCGACCCGGACCACCAGGTTCACAATACCCACGTAATACCAAATTCCATACAGCCAAATTTCGCTCCGGCAACTCATTGAACAACTTGAAAGCTACATCATCATGCCCCATATGCATATAAAGGTCAACAAGCGAACTTCCAACAAACAAATTCAAGCTAAATCCAAGTGTAATCACCCTGCAGTGAACTTGAATTCCTTCTCCATAAAACCCTGCATCACTACAAAAACCCAAAACAGAGGAAAATGTGGACGGGCTTTCTCTTATTCCTTCTTGAACCATTTCAGCATAGAGGTAAAGAGCCTGTTTTGGAAACCCACATCTAGCATTACCAGAAATCAGCAAATTATAGGTAACAACATCACAAAGTGGCATTTCATCAAACACCTTGAGGGCAGAGTTTAACTGCCCAGATTTGATTAGGCTATCAATTATTCGGTTTTTGGAGTAAACACCCTCATGAGCATTGCTTTCACAGTATGAGTCCAACACCAGAGAAGGGGTTGATGACAGTACTGGTATGTGATATTTAGGTGTAGAGGTTGCTATGCTTCGTACAAAGGATAGGAGTTTAGTGCTTTGCATGGCCCATGAGACCATTTTACGTAAAATGGGAATATCCGGACAAAATATATACTGGTAGAGAAGAATTATGGGAACACGAATATCATCCTTACAGAACAATGAGACTTTAATCACCTAAAACCCTCAAAATGATGTTTGAGCCAATAGATTTCGATGGGTACCGTGAATTAATTATTAACTTTGGACCCAATGAACAGGATATCCTAAGTAATGTTTTTAACAAGTCAAAACTCGAAACAGCTCACAAAACGACCTTTCGGCTTTTGCTCACAAAAAAAAAAAAAAAAAAAAAAAAAGGCCCTTTCGGCTTTTGTATTGTTCAACCCAAACTAGCACATGAAGCAGAGTAAACTTTCTGACATATATGGGAACTTGCAGCATCCTACAACGCCTATATAAATACCCATTTTTGCTTACTTTCACATTAATTTTAACCACATTGCTAACCCACATCGCTAGCATTTACATGCATAATTACAAGACACATTATTATGCAAAATTTTGGGTAAAATGTCAAGATAGAATTCCAACTAAATAACCCAATTCCCAACCACTCTCTTCTAACCCTATAATAAGGGAGTTGATGTATGAAAACCTGTTTCAATCTTCAATTGACAAATTATCTAAGGATAATACATACACGTTAGTACATAACACAATAAAATTAAAGAGAAAAAAAAAATGACAGACTCTGAGAAATTGGGCAGCAGTTTCTTGACATAACATACACCTGAATTTTACATATTGATGACTTGCTCTGAATAGGAAGGACCACAAATGAACAAACAGCAGACCACAAAGTTCATACAGGTAGATGTTTTACAACTAGATTGGTATTGACACAAATGATTCACATGCACCAAAAGATGGCAAACAAACAATAAATGTTCAAATAAGCACTCATATCAATAACATGTAGATGCAATAGCTTCCAAAAGGGAGGCTACAAAATGCATCTGGGTTTCCTCATCGATTCTTGAAAATAGAGGCACATGGACAAATAAAGATTTGTGACCCTTCTGTTCCGCAAAACGGAGAGAATGATAATATACATAATTGCACACAAAACGGCCGGCATCATCTGAAACTGTCACATCAAAGTCCTTCTTCTTCAAGAACTTCAGGATTTCCTCAATGCAGCAAGAAGTCTTCAACAACCAAATGATGAAAAGTTAAAACACAAACACAGGAAAAAAAAAATGGAGAGACAGAGCAGAGGCATGACAAACAAAAAGTTGAATGTTTTCAATACTCATCACAATTTTATGGTAATTATAATTATTAGTGTCTAGTTTGCAACTGAAATGATATAGCCAGTTTGACAGTGAAACTTCCTGTAGGAATTGGCAGTGCCCCCTGCTTAGTTCAATTAGCCTAGTACTTATCAAATAGGTCAATTAATCTTTTGCAAATCTACAAACTCAACCATCATAGCCACAACTCTCCAATTCCCATGGGTTGCAAACTGACAGTCTTAAACTACATATGGTCCACCTGCTGAGAAAATAAGATAAATATTGAAAATTCTATTCTCTCCAACATTTGGTTTGTTATTGATAATGAGAAAAGGAGAAAGTTTGAGAAAAATGTCACATTCTCCTCTCAGACCCACCAAAACTTTCTCAATAATTGGTAAGATTTAGAAAGCTACTGCAGGGGACGATGAAAAGAAGAGCCTCAAAAAAGGGCATCCCATTGACCCCTTTACGACAGGTTTATGGAAGAAAAGATGCTAGAATTTCCTCTCTCTCTCTCTCTCTCACATGGAATCACTCAGAGAAACCAGCGTGTGTTATGCCTCGATGAAGGTGAGAGTCAAAATCATCTGTTCTTAGCTAGCAACTTCACATAGAGGAAATGGAAATGCCTTTCTGATGATTGCAAGATGCCTTGGAGTTATAGGGATTACAATGGTTGGATTTATTAAATGGTGCTGCATCAGAAAATTAATCCTTCCGTAAAATGGTACATATTGAAGCTATTACTGAAGCTCCTGGCTGATTATGTTATAGCATCAGAGCTCCTGGCAGATTACTGAAGCTATTTTTACTATTGCATAAATTGCACATATTGTATATGTTCTCTTTTATTTCCATTAGGTATCTTTTAGTTTTTGCTTAGGATTATTTTATCTTGTATTAGTCCTCTAGTCAACTAGGGGTCCCTTTAGGGTGCTTTTGTTGTTTTTCTAGGGTATGCCCTCTCCACTTCTTCAATATAACCAAAAAAGAAGAAGGGGGGGGAGGGTTTGGTTTCCCCTTTAAAAATATATATATATATATATATATCATGTAGAATGTGCACAAATCAAGTGTAGCAAAAAGTGTGTTTACTTAAATTACAATTTACATTCCATATAGTCTATGTTAAACCTGTTCAATTTAAGCCTTTTCAGTTTCATTAGATAACTTAAAAGCTTTGGATCTCCATGGGTGTTAAATTGAAACCAAAACAGATTGTGTAGCTGTGAAATGATCCTCATGTTTTATATGCAAGTATGACTGCTATCAATTTAGCGGGGAAAACAAAGGGGAGAGAGAGAGAGAGAGTATGACAGTGCTTTCTCACTATCTACACTTTAAAAAGCTTTTCTAGGATCTCCATGAGAGTTGCAAATTGAAACCAAAACAGATGGTGTAGCTGTGAATGACCCTCGCATTTATGTGCCAGTATGGTAGTACTATCTCATTCTGAATTTTAGTTAACTCAACTAATAAAATATCTTGTCATTGAATAAGGAATTTAGGGTTCAATCCCCACCTACACCAAAAATCAATCGATGTCTTGGCCTTATGATAAAGAGCAATCATCATGAAGCAGGTGTTGTAAGTTGAAATTCTATCTAATCTATCCAAAAACAAATGGCAGTACTATCAAGACTCTCCATTATGATAAGTATCATAGTGCCCTAAGTCCTTTCTAATTTATCCTGACTGCTTAACTTTATAGAGCTTAAGGAATCTATGTTGCCTATCTAACAGTTAACACCTGAGATATAATATCAATCCTAGGACTAAATAGTTATGAACAGTTAGCTCTCTCTCTCTCTCTCTCTCTTTTTTAATTGCTTTTCATCAAAAGGGATCAAGTTAAGACACTCATTTACAATAAAATTTAAACATAACATTTATGCATTTGAGTATAACCCTATAAAATATGGTCTAGAATTTCCATCTCCAACGCTTTTTTCTTTTCTTCTCTTTCCCTTTTTTTTTTTTTTGGGAGGGGTTGGGGGAAGAGGATGAAACTGAAACCTAATGCAATGAATTGAAACATATCATAGATTTACTGCTACTTATGGAAAATAATTTCCCAATAACTCTTCATAATGTTCAATATTCAGCAAACTTTTTTTCTCAAGCTAAGTGAAGATGCCAAGGATCGAACTGCGGAGATATACCCATCACAAGGGTGGACGTGCGGATAGGCCAAAGGAAAATCGGCAACGTTTAGAATAAACATAATTTTAACATTTAATTTCCTCTCCCCAGTATGTAAAGCAGTGAACCAATACTGTGCCAATGTTGTTACTAAGAAAAACTCATTCTATATTAATTCTATCTATCAAACGATGAATGCCAAGATACATATCTAAATCAGAACATAAAGTACCTCTCTTGCTCGAGTAGTTCCTCCGTCTTCAGATACTATAGGGACTTGCTGCAGAAAAGTACAACAAAAAACATAACAAAGAGGATAAAGAGACAAATAAATAAATTGCTACAATGGCATCAATGAAACAGCTCTGAAACAAAGAACCATGTGCACCTGAGGTTGCCATCCTAGCTCATCTGGACAACGAAAAGTGGCTTCATTTACTGCCTGCTGCTCAATGGCAAATTTTGGAGCCCCACTATTCACCCCCAAGTGTAGCTGAAGAAGCAATGAAGATAAAATGTCTTTTAAATAGCAAAGCTCAATCCAGGAAACATTGAAGATTGTACTAACATAGGCTTCTGCTTAATCAGAATCCTTTTTAACTTATCTTTGCAAACTGTTCACAGTATCATAAAATGCCCTATTAATTATGGTTGAAAATTTTGTGTCTCCATAGGAAAGCAATATAAAGTGGCAATGATTTAGGGTGAGGGCAAAAGAAAAGTTACACAGATATCAATGTGATCATTATTTTCAACCATGTGAGACTGCAAATGCAATGGAGTGGCTAGGTCCAAGTATCAAATGTTAAAAATGCTGCATTCAACTTTGAGATGGTTCAGCAGATAAACAATAAACAAATAAACAAACAAAAAGCCAAGGATATGTGGTAATGACAGGTAAAACTTTGCTCCTTCCTTCAGCACCAGTGTCCTAAGTATGCTAGACTTCGGATACCCCATATAAATGAACAATTAAGGGGGTACATTATGGTTGTTTTAAACTAATAAATGCCTATTTTTTTTATTAAAACCACTTCTTAATACCAACTCTTATACCATATTAGTTCATTTAAATAGGGAAAAGGTTTAGCTCCAAATTGGTTGGAACTATCTTCCTTCAATCCACTATGTGTCAATTGAAGAGACCATCCCATGTATAGTTTTAGTCACATGGCTTTTTCAATGAAAAATGTAACTTGATTAAATAATACACATGAATATTCTTATAAATTGCCACATAGTGGGTTGGAGGAGATAGCTCCAAATGAGTTTGGAGCTGAACTTTGTCCTTTGGATAGAAGTATTTGAAGGGAATGATTTAGGTTTCAGTTTTTCTGTTTAAACAACTTAAATAAAGTATCAAAAGACAATTTATTTCTCTTGATAAAATTTGTGAATTGGAATTATGTGTTATTAATATGTGGATGTGGATTTAAATGATTAGGTGTGAGATGTTAGTTCCAAATCCATAACATCTCAAGTACATTTGTTCGAGCAAAATCATCATATGTTGTTAAATTTCATATCAATTAATTTACAATAGCAATTTGTCTTTGATCTCTTGATTTTAAATCCTCAAATCCAAAAGCAACCTATGGCAATTGAACATAGTAAATATGAAGTAATCAAATAACTCAAAAACAATTAGAGACCAAGGGCACTGTATGGTGATGATAAAAGTTAACAATTCTAAAGTTTTTGGAGATACCTTTCCATGATACATTTCAGTTTAAAAACTTGGATCAATGATAATTCTTATCTATTAATTCTTTTCACGCATTTTGCAAGTCTATATCTATGCAGAATTTTCAGGTCAGCCTAACAACTAATCCATTGCTGAGGCATCCTAAGACCTCTTTGGAAAATTTTGTTTTTTAACCAATAAGTCCCACTACCCTTATTCGGTATTACTGAAGTAGTGAATCCAACTTGTGGGCCCTGAAAGCTGTTCTTGAATGATCAATTAACCTTGGAAATCAATGTACAAAAGAAATTAATTTATTCCAGATAAATTTCCAAAATTACAACTGACTTATAAAATCATATGGAGCTGCATAAGAAAAAAGTAACAACTAACCCATATGATTTGCTCGTGGCTTGAAATATCTGTTTTTGAGATGCATGATTCCAAGGTCTGGTAAAGCAGGGGCAATGCACCATCTCCAGCAGTCTCAAGTATGGTGCAACTCCCAAGAGTAGCACCAGGTGGCAACCCTCTCTTTTCAACGAAATCCTTCAGCTTGCTAACAATTGTTTCTGTAGGATTTTCAGCAACCCCTTGGAACTTCTTAAATCCAGTTACATGAATGGTGACTGCCTTGGGTCCTTCAGATCCCATATCCACGTTTCGGACACGAATACAGTTCCCTATTTTTATCAGCACTGTTACAAAAGCCTGTGTGTGCACCAACCCCTGTAAAAGCCAACCCAGATCATGATCACTTTTAGAGAAAAATATGCAAAAACAATGCACTATCACTGGATTTCTGATAATATGCAGAAGCAAAATTTGCATCAATAAACCTCCAGACATATAAATTAAAACATTATCCCTCTACTATGAGATTAATAGATAGAATAAATGCCCAATACCCAAAGTTGGTTCTACCAAGCAGGATCTTTGAAAAGATAAACTCCCAATCACCAAAGACATTTGCATGAAGCAACCATTCTCAAGACTCAAACCCACATCGCTTGCTCAAGACGGTTCCTATTGCACCAGACAATGAAAGCATAGACCCAATGATAAACACACCCGCGGGGGGGGGGGGGGGGGGGGGGAGATTGTATAAGGGATAGAATAGACATTTAATGATAAACAATGAAGCCATTGAATCATACATTATTTCACATTTCCTGCTAATAATATACTCCTTAATAGCATTGACAGGTTCTACACTTCTAGTTCATCATACATACGAAAACTTGTCAGATAGTAAATCATGTAAGCCAGTACAAACGCATATAAATGGAACATCTACTCCAATTCTGTTAAAGCTTATATGTATAATTTTGAGATTCAAACCCCTTGAACATTCATCCATTAGTGAATCCAAGCTTGCAAATTCACACATAGTTTTTACATTTAAAAAAGAAAAAGGAAAAAGATATCATCTACTTGAAGAGTTCTGAACATACTACTTCTACTTGGATTATGAGAAACCAAAACATAGGCAGCCTACGATGACTGTTAGTATAATAGCTAATTGGTTGAATTCATGTTTTCGAGATAAATGATTATTTAACATGGTATTAAAGTAGGTGGTCCTGACTTCGAACCCGTCTACATGGGGGGAGTTTCGACCCACACGTGATGGACGCGATAATTAACTTTTGGGACAAGTGATAGTTTTATCGCGAGATCAACTATGAAAATCTAGTCATTAGTATCAACTACTGAGTTTTTAAAGGCTCAATTTGACTGAAAAAATAACATTTCATTTTCCTTCACGAAAAGGAACATATGCGCGCGCACGCATAAAGAGAGATACCTCGTACAAAGATAAAATTCATTAATTCTTTAAATAAACAGATTTAAATTTAGGATTTAAAATTCTAAAAACCACAAAAGAAAGAAAGAAAGAAAGGAAAAAAGAAGAAGAAGAAGATTAATATTAATTCAGCAATAAAAGGAAGTGAAAGGCTATGATTGTAAATAAGAAAGGGGAAGATTGAGAAATACGGTACCCTTAGACCTTGCTCGCGGTGGTTTCAGGTGAAGGAGAACACAACAGAAACAGCCCAGCTTTATTGGGTATTAATGGCCATTTTTTTGGCCTACATATTTATATTTAATTATGGCTGAGCGTTTAGTAAAATGCCATTGGGAGGTCCGTATATTGCGAAAGTGCCACTGCATTCTCATCGTCGTCTTCTTCTTGTCGATTAGCACAAACAAAGGAGTCACCCCCGCGAAGCCGACACGTCATCAGTCTTGCTTTATTGGTGACGTGGCAGAATTTCATTGGATGGAAACATCTTGGTATTTGTCTCTTTTTCTTTTTGTTTTTTCCGCATATATTATTTTGCTGGCGGTTGTACTATAAATAAATCAAGTCAAACCGAGTACAAATGTAAGATTATTCATTTAATTTTAAAACAAATATTTAGATTTTTGAGAAACAAAAAAAATATTTAAATTATATATTCAAAATTGATTATTATTTTTTTTTTTATTAAAGATCCAAATCTATAACCATTTCATATAATATGTGCTAATAAACTAAATTATAGTTGACATCATATTATTTGAATTAATTAGATGTGCGTTTGGATGTAGATTAAAATTATAAATTATTTCACTATTCAGCTTATTTTTTCTACTATTCATAAGCCTCGTTGCCTTTTTTGACACTATTTATGAGCCTCATTATACTATTTCAACTAACTTTTACCTTTATCTACAGTACTTTCAGTAATAAGTTTTCATTTTCAGCAAAATAAACAATATTTAAACAGACTCTACGTAAATGATTTTTGTATACAAATTTATAAAATTAGATTTATCAAACTAGTATTGTTAAAATTATGTATAATTTTTACAATGAAATGGACTATTTATGTTATTAATAAATTACATATAATGATTTTAACTTATTCACAAATTTAAACAATCCAATCACAAGACCATATAAGTATATTTTAGACATATGTACATATAAATATTATATATTACTTAAATCGAGTCTTATATTTACAAGCTTGTTCCCAAACATATTAATATAATTAAGCTTAAGTTGTTAATAATTGAGCCTAAACATGAGCTTGAGCTTAGCTTGTTTATTCAAAATGACGAACATAAACATTTTCTCAAAACAAACTCAATTTATTTAAATTGCTAGATTTATTTACAGCCTTATTTGATAATAGGAAAAAAGTTGTAACCTTTTTTCTCCCTCTTGGCATGGCTAAGTACCTCATCTTTTAGAAATGTTAGAAAACAAAATTTACACAATATCTTAATAATTTTTTAAAAAATTACAGGAAAGTTTTCCTAGCACCATAAAAAGTACGCTTAGTATCATGTTTTAAATTTAATAATAATTAGCATGTCCAATTAGTTTCATTACACGAACACATCTCTCTGTGTTTTTTTCCCCCATTTTTGCAGGTTGCCATTAATGAAAATTACAACTATATGAATGAGTGCCCAGCCACCACTAAGCTTCAAGCAAGTTTTTTCTTTTTCTTTTTTACATAGATGCACTTAATTTGTCTTTCAAATTTATATGTGATTTATTATTAAAATAAAGTTTAGTTACAAAGTTAGTTGTAACTTAAAACTATGACCTCATTCAATATCTTTTTATTAAATGTGAATTTTGACAAATCTACCATTAGATTACATTTTCTTCTTATAACCTTCATACTTGTAAAATTTCGAGAAAATAAAAAACCAATAGCTATGTCATCAATCAATTATTTAAATTGCAAGTTTTTGTAGTCTAAAATTATACATAAAAAATAAGTTTTTGGGTCATATAGTGAATAACATCCGATTGAAATAAAATTTTACATATGTGCTAAAAGTGTAAAAAATACGCAATTCAACTATTATATTTTTCAAAATATATGGCAATGATAATTTTTTAAAAAGGAAGTTGTAGTTTTAAACTACAACTAAGTTTGTAATCAAACTTTGTCCTTATTATTATGCTAGATGTGATATTGCATAAAAAGATATACTTTATTGTTTTGCTAGGTTATTTACCAAATAAATCCATCTCAATCCACCACATTATTACTTAGCCAAAGACATTATTTAACCTGATTTTTAAAGAACAAAAAAAAAGTTGTTACCAATTGCAGTTTCTTTTTATTTTATTTATTTATTTATTTATTTACCTTGGAAGTGTACCCTACAAAAAAAATTGGCAAACTAATAATGTTTAATCCTCCTTGATATATACTATAAGCTTGTTTGCTCACACCTAAGTGCAAGAAATCATAGCAATATAATTCTCAGAGTACCAAAGTTGAACCACAAGGAATCGAGTAAATTTAAAGACAATGTAATTAAATAGCAATTTTGGTGAAGAAGAAAAGTATTTTTGCTTGGTGACTGTTAACAATAAAATAATGACTAATTTAAATCAGTAATATAAATATCAAGACATCGGGGTGTTTTCTCATATCGATATGAAATTCTTTGTAATCTAAAAAATAATTATATTTCATAATTGAAGGTTCTTAGATAATGAAAATTCTATGATTTAGTTAAACTAAGACAATCCAAAAATGTATGGTAACTTAGATTAACAATGCGATTAAAATAGCTTTCAAAAAAAACTCATTCACTTTAAAACTTGATTTCTAATTGAAAATATGAGAAATTCATCTAAGCAATAAGAAAAATGATTGAACTTATTGAAAGCATGGAAGAAATACATTAACGAAAATCTCATTGAACAATCAACTACTTTTCCATCTTGAACCTTAGGAAAAATCACAATGAATATTCATATCGTATAAAAGAAACATAACCCCTAACCTTAATTGAGGGCTTAAGATGCCAAGAGAGAATAAGAAAATACAAGTTTTGTGTCTCCAAAATTCCTTTCACGTGGCCCACATTCAAAACCCTAACATAAAAGAAAACAAAGAAATTAAATAAACTCTTGACTATTTAATTTCTATCCAAATTTTTAATAACCACTTGTGGGTTAATTTTTCCCAAATAGATATATAATAAATAAATATATTTTAAGGCCCAAATTTATAGTGTATATGATATGATATATATTTTAGGCGAAAATACAATGTTGGTCCCTAAAGTTTGTCTATTGTGCATTTTTTGTCACTTAAGTTTCGAGTGAGTGTTATTAGTTCCTGAAGTTCAATAAAAATGAGCATTGTTGGTCCCTCTATTAACTTCCATTAAATTCTTGCTTATATGTCTAACGGAACAATGACATGACACTTATTTTTCTTCCATGTAGCAACTTATTTTGTTTAAAGAAAAAATAAAACAAAAACAAGACCAAAATTACGCTCATAAATTGAACCCGTTCCAATTTGCATCCTAATTATTCACTGTTCTCTAGAAGCTTGGTAACGTCTCGATGCATTGTTTTATCTAAATCTCTCTTATGTTCCTTAGAAAATGTATCCATGTCATCAATGGTTTTACCATTCATCAATTTCAAACCATGTTATTCAAAAAATTCACAATCCCTTGGTTTGATCTAGTAGCATACAATGGAAACTCTTAATTAATAACTAAGAGTTTTGAAATCAATCTAATAGAGAAAAACCAATTGGCAGTTCTATAGCCCTTGTTGAAAAATGAATACCAATTGAATACCAAATGGAATTTACGACTTGGAAGTGAAAAATAGTAAGGCAAATACCAAATAAATTCAAAGAACGCACATCCACTGAGACCTTTGTGGACATGACTGCATGTTGCTGCTTCGGTGTGTGTTCCATCTCAATCGAGTATGATTTCATTTTGAGAAAGTAGTCAACTACCTAGGTCTTCCGGATTTGGGTTATATTGGGGAAAGGAAACGAGTTTGGATTCTAATCATATGTGTGATTTTTTAATAAAAAATAGGTTGCCACAGGGAAGCAAGTTTGGATTTTAATCATATATGTGATTTTTTAATAGAAAATAGGTTGCCACAGGGAAAAAAATAAGTGTCATGTAAATGCTCCATTAGACACAAGCAAGAATTTAATGGAAGTTAATAAATAGACCAATGACACTCATTTTTTAAATTTCAAGGACTAATAGCACCCAATAGAAACTTAAGGGACCAAAAGTGCACAATAGGTAAACTTTAGGAATCTACATTGTATTTTTGCCTGTATTTTAAGATAGTTCTTTACTTATTAATAATTAATATGCATGTGTGTTTTCATTCTTCTTCTTCTTCTTTTTTTTTATTTTTTATTTTTTTTATTTTTTTTATTTTTTTTAAATTGAATTTATTTCATATTAGTTTTTTTCCCCCTCAAAATTTTGATGGAATAGTAGATCCAAAGCACACGTACATTTCTATTAGTCTTTTTTTAGTGGTGTCAAATGATTTATAATGATTTGACCATAAAGGTGGCAATTCGCATTAACAGATCAAGCTAATGTCATGAAGATACAACCTACCAACTTCCACTTTCTAGAGCTTTGGCCTGGATCCATCTTTATTGCCTAGAGCTTTGGTTGGTGGAAATGACTAGTTGACAACATACAGTAAAAGGGAAAATGGAGAATTAAATCTTGGATGTCATAGACATAGTAGGAGGTGCTAACTAGTTGAGTTACAAGGCTCTTAGCTAAATAATTGTATTTTGGATTATGACTAAGATTAGGCTCAATTAATTTGAACATATGACAATATAGTATTGAGTTGGAGAACTACTAGATAATGTTGATATGGTCCTCTTTGTACAAAGAATGACTACCCGTAATGGACAACTTCTTAGCTGATTAACCTTGACAAAACATGATGTCATGATGTACAATACAAAAAAAGAATTTTAAATAATTAGTTTTGTATTATACATGTCATTTGAAAATGTTAGATTCTCGTTTTAATAAATTTGAATTAATTTATAGTTTATATTATTTTCTCATTATCTAGTTGTATGAAGATATTGAAAAAGTGGCTTGATAATGCTCATGAAACACATTGCTTTTAAGTTTAGGAATATCTTCACTTCATTCTCTTTCAAATGGGTTAAAAACGAATTTCAATGTTGTCTCTCAAATTATCTTTTAAGTTTGTAGTAAGTCTTCCCTCCCTTTAAATTGTATGAGACGCATTATTATACCTATAAGATTCTTATGAATAACCCAAATATTGGAATTTTACAATACTGAAAATTCTAGTAGATTCATAATTAAACCAAATATATAAATAATTACATTTCTCATACATCACATTCTAAGGAATTTGGATGTCAAAGGTAACGTAAATTCCCTAAACCAAACAGTACCTAAAGTTGTATAGAAATAAATGAACCAAACATCATAATTCTACATTCTAGTAATGTCGTTGTAATGTTTACTATATTATGGTGAACCAAACACCCCTTAGGGCTGTCTATTGAATATAGACTTCTTGCCTAGTACGTATTACATTGGTGTAAAGCAATTCTTATTGATTCATCAAAAAAAGAAAAAAAATCATTTTCTATAGCTTCCAATTCAATTCAATAGAGGGATATTTCTTAAACTTTGTTTTTTTCTTTCTTATAAAATATCCATCCATCAATTCAATTCTTGCAACCTCTCCCTCTAATGTTTGTGTAAGTGTTTATTATTATTATTATTGTTAAAAATACTGAAATATGTAGTATTGTATTTCATAATGAAAGAATATACATGAGTGTCTTTATATAGGAGGCATATGCGTGCAGTACAAGTAAGAGTGTAGTACAAGAATGTGTGCTATACAAGTAATCTAGCTGGACCTAAAGCTCACAACATTATACATGTTAACAGCCCCCCTCAAACTCAAGGTTGATGTGAGACTAGCTTGAGGTTGTCAACCAAATCATGAAGGCGTCCTTTATGATGTGACTTGGTGAAGATATTTGCAAGTTGATATTTGGAGGAGACTAAAAAGAGCTTGAGAGCACCATGGACAAAATGATAACGGATGACAATCAATCTCGATGTGTTTAGTCCGTACATGGAAGACATTATTGTGAGCAATATGAATGACACTCTAGTTGTCACAATAAATAGGAGTAGTAAAGGATGTGGACACACCTAAATCCTTAAGAAGTCATCGTAGTCAAAGAAGCTCAAATGTGGTATTAGCAAGGGCACGATATTCTGTTTTAGTATTGGAGTGGGCCACAAAGGTTTGTTTCTTATTTCGCCAAGAAATTAAAGAAGAACCAAGGAGAAAGCAATAACCCGTAGTGGACTTGCGATCAATGGGAACTTTTACCCAATCAGCATCAGAGAATGCATGGAGTACAAGTGGAGACTGAGCTGAGTAGAAAAGGCCATGAAAGAGAGTGCCCTTCAAGTATCAAAGAATACGCAGAACAGCAGCATAGTGAGTTGATCGTGGAGTAGACAGATACTGGCTCACCTGATGAACAGCATAAGAAATTTCTGGACGAGTAACTGTGAGATAAACTAGGCTGCCAACCAATTGTTTGTAAAGAGAGGGATTAGACAATGGTCCCCCCCCTCCTCGAGGGTGTCAGATGCACATTAAGTTCAACTGGAGTGTTAATAGTCTTGCTGTCAGTGAGTCCAGCTCGAGAAAAAAGGTTAGAAGCATACTTGGCTTAAGTAATATAAAGACCATCTATGGAATGAGTGATTTCAAGACCTAAGAAATAGTTGAGATGTCCAAAATCTTTCATCTTAAACTACTGACTGAGAAAATCATTGAGTTCTTGAATGCCACTAAGGTCATCACTAGTTATGATCATATCATCCACATATAGGAGAAGCAAAATGGTGCCTTAATCAGTGCGATGGAGAAATAAGGCAGAATCATAAGGACTGGTAGAATAACCTAAGTGAAAGATGGCGGAGCTGAACTTGGCAAACCAAGCTCATGGAACTTGTTTAAGGCCATAAAGTGCAGGTCAAAGGTGACAAACTTTATTTGATTCAACAGAAAGACCAGGAGGAGGTTGTATATAGACTTTTTCACTTAGATCCCAATTAAGGAAAGTATTTTTAACATCCATTTGAAAAATATCCCATTTACTAGCAGCTGCAACAGCTAAGAAGGCACAAACAGATGAGATATGAGCAACTGGAGCAAATGTCTCTTCATAATCAATCACATACTCCTGTGTAAAATTTTTTGCAACAAGACGAGCCTTGTAGCGCTTAATAGACCCATCAGAGTGAGTCTTGATCTTATAGATCCGCTTACAACCAATCACAGACTATCTAGGAGGGAAAGTAACTAGATCCCAAGTATTGTTTTTGGTTAATGCATCAAGTTCCTCTTTTATTGGAATCTGCCATAAAGGGTTAGTGGAGGCCTCACGATAGGTGTGAGGCTCATGGAGTGTAGCAAGGGTAGTGTAATAATGATAGTCAAGTAAATGTATAAGAATTGATCTTACTCGGGTTGAGTGGCGAGGTGGAATGTCTTGTGGAGGATCTTCAAGCGGAATAGGAGTAGGGGATCCAGGCTCAAGGTGGGGTAACTCGTTATCAACCTATTCATCGTCAACCTGCCTAGGAGTAGCATAAAAAATATTTGGAGGTTGGATAGAGAAGTCCAAATGAGGATTCAGAGTATTTGTAGAAGGAACATGAGACTCATCTGGAAAGATTTCTAAAACAGAGGAGGTAGTCAGGGAAGAACGAAAGTGAGAGAGTTTAACAAACAAGCGGTGTTCCCAAAAGACAACATTACGAGAAACACGAAGATGATGAGAGACAAGATCATAACACCGATACTCTTTTTGAGTTTCGTCATAACCAAGGAAACAACAAAGTCTAGATCAAGGCTCAATTTTGTTGTGCTCATGAGTTTGAAGAAGAACGAAACAAGCAGATCCAAAAGAGTGAAGGTGGTGATAGTCAGGGGGTGACCCAAAAAGGCGCTTATGCGGAGTTTGATTATGGATGACAACGCTTGGAATGCAATTAATAACATAAACAGAATGAAGAGTAGCTTCACCCCAAAATGGGGCAGGAACTTTGGTAGAAAGAAGAAGAGCACGAACAATGTCAAGAATATGACCAAATTTTCTTTCGGCTTAACCATTTTGCTGAGAGGTACTTGGACAAGTTAGATGATGTATAGTGCCATAGGAATGTAACAGAGCTTGAAAAGCATATTGAGTATATTCAAGAGCATTATCAGATCAAAAATTTTGATATGTTTGGAGAATTGTGTTTCAACCATTTTTGCAAAGTTACTGTATATTAGTAAAATTTCAAAATGAGATTTCATAAGAAAGATCCAACTATAACGAGAATAATCATCAATAAAAACAACAAAATATTGAGATCAACCAATATTAGCAATAGGAGAAGATCCCCAAACATCAGAATGAATTAACTTAAAATTACTATTAGAGATAGATTCACTGTTATTGAAAGGCAAAGCTGGTTGTTTTCCTATCTAGCATGAAGTACAATCAAAATTGTCTTTGGATACAGAACCTAACAGACCCTTAGAAGCTAACTGTTGTACCCGAAAAGATGATGCAATGCTAAAGTGCGAGAGAAGATAAGGAAGAAACCGCAGTAGCTGCAGCAGCAACAAAAACATGAGCAACAGGTGGAAGATGAAGATTGTCCACAGGAAACATATGCCCAACTCTAGGACCTGTCCCAAGCTTTTGCCCTGTCCTCGAATCCTACATAGTACACTTACAATAGTTAAAAAAAAAAAAAAAAAGTGATATCCTAGTTCAGCTAATTGTCCCACAGAGCACAAATTATAGGATAGGTCAAATACATGGAAGACCCCAAGAACAAAGAGGTTGGAGGTCAAAACAAAACCTAAACTATTTCCATGCATGGTGGAACCATCAGCTATATGAATATTAAGAGGATGTGGTGTAAGGTCAAGTTTGGAGAATAAGGACGAGTGAGGTGTCATGTGATTGCAATAGGCAGAATTAAAAAACCAAGTTTGAGACTTACTGGGTAGAATAGAGAAAGCAGTGAAAAGAGATGCATCACCAGTCATACGAATAGCCTGAGCCATGATATCCTTTAGTTCAATGAGGGAGAGGTTGATAATGGATCTAGAAGACTGTGACTCAGCTGAAATGGAAGGCATCGGCAGAGTAGGCTCAGTATTAGCAATAGCAGCAGTAGATTTGTTGCGACGGTAACAAGTCTCAATGGTGTGACCAAGACGCTTGCAATAGTTGTAGAACTTTTTGTTGGTCTGCTTGCAACGATTGCTAGAGCCAGAGGAATCACCTGATTGCTGAGGCAACTCTGTGGGTGGAGTAGAAGGAGTAATAGCTAAAACATTAACCTTATTTTGGGCTTGAAGGGTTGCAAGATGAGCTTCTTCTCTAACCAACTCGTTTACAGCAGTATCAAGAGAAGGAGAAGGATTACGATTAAGAAGCTGACCTCAGATGGGCTCAAAGTCCTTGTGAAGTGACATTAGAAATTCATAGAGACGAAATTCATCTCTAATGGTAGCATATTGCTGAGTATCCTTTGAGCATGCCCAAGTTGGATAAAAAAGGTTAATTTGGTCCCAAATGAAGCAAAGCTGATCATAGTAGTCATTGATGGATTGCCCTGGTTCTTGTCTGAGTTGATGCAATTCAACCACTAATTGATATTTCATGGATCTGTGAGTAGTGGAGTACCTTTTGGCCAACATATCTCATGCTGATTTTGCATCATCAAAGTTGTCAACAGATTGGAGATGGAGGGAATGGAAGTGTTCCGAATCCATGTGAGAATCATGTGGTTGTGACTATCCCATTCAATCATGCAATTGAGGAATGTAGCATCTTTTTCACTTGCCCCTTTGACAAGAATAATGATTGCACCAGTACAATATTGCCAGAGCATGCGACCTTTAAGAAAACTGCACATAGCTTGAGATCAAGATAAGTAATTCTTATTCCCCTCCAATATAGTATTGATGGAGCAAGAAAGAAAAATATCATTTTTATCCATTTATAAATACAATATGCAAAAACAAACTACAAAAATGAAATCTACGCGAAAAACTAGGCAATGAGAACCTAGACTGCAAAAGTTAACCCGTAGAGAAAAGTCAACGACCTGGTCAAAGTCAACGTGGTCAACGGTCAATGGAGATGACGTGGCACTAATGTCAGCAGATGACTGGATGCTGACGTAAGCTAGGGTTGACGTGGCACTGATGATGTCAGCCTGGAGCTAATGACGGCGCGTAGGGCATGTGAGCTTTGACGCAAAAAATTTGGGCGGCACATGCGGTCTTCGATGGCTGCGAGGCTTCCACCAACGTGTAGATCGGTGCAAGATGATCTCAGTGATACCTACAGAAACGTAATCGGAGCAACATTCACAGCGGTGATGACATGTGCAGTGGTCTGTGCGATGTAGGACTCCTCAACAATAGCAGCTGCAGGTCCGGAACCCAAAGACAACAGCTAGAAGACGTCAGAGGTTCAACGGAAAAAGGCTGTGGCAACTGTTGTGATGGCGAAAGCGATGTTGAGAATAGAGTAACACTAATAAAGATAAGACTGCTAAGAAAAGATCAGAGTGGTGGCTTTGATACCATGTTAGAAATACTGAAATCTGTAGTATTGTATTCCATAATGAAAGAATATACATGAGTGCCTTTATATAGGAGGCATATGTGTGTAGTACAAGTAAATATGTGTGCAGTACAAGTAAAAGTGTAGTACAAGAATGTATGCTATACTAGTAATCTAGCTGGGCCTAAAGCCCACAACATTATACACATAAATAATAATAATTATTATTATTACAATAATTTTAGTAACAAATATCGAGCACAAATGATTGGAAGGATATCATGTTTAACCTTATGGAGTTCAATATGTGAACTATCGTGCTGGCCAAAGAAGGTTAAGGAATAGTACTATTTATGGCTGTTTGTCATTTCGATTGGCAGGAAGGCTACGAATTAGAAGGCGACAGGCCAAACTTCAATGCAATAAAGCTAATCACAAAATCATTGGGCTTTTGATCCTACTTATACCGTATGCAGCATCTCGGCATCTCATCCTTGAACTTTATTGCAATGTGTTCAAGTTAAAGCTTAATGACGAAGTTGGATTGTTGCCCTTGAGGCACTCCATTGCTTGTATCCAATGGATCACATTATTTGGGTGTATTGCTCAACAACCAACCTCTCCTAAAGGCATTATGCAAAGTGGCATGGTGTTGCATATGTCTGTAATGACCTGTACACACATTGGTGAAGGAGAGGAGGCTTACTTAGGGGTGTCAATGTTCGACCCAACCCGTGAACACGACACAAACCCGACACGGGTTTTTGAGGGTTAAGGTTGGGCCTTAACAAGTTTGGGTCATAAACGGGTCAACTCGAAAGCGACACGATAAGAAATGGGTCATAAGCAGGTCAACCTGCGTGACCCGCAATAGACACGTTTGACATGCCAATTTATTTGTGTCAACTCGAAATGACCCATTTAACACAATCTATTTAACTCGTATAACAAATAAATATTCATTTTATTTTAAATTTGTCAAATACTTTTTATATCCAACCTATATTTTAAACTTAAAAAGAAAAGTAAGTAATTATATAAACTTACAAGAGATATGATTGGAAATTGAAACTTTACAAACCCTAGATCCCTAAACCCTGCAAATCCTAAATCTCTAAACCTTCTTATATTTTTGTAAAGAACTTATTTCTAGATAGATATTATATATTTGTTGAACTATATTATTTTGAATGTGGCTTTTGGGATGTAAAATAAATTTATTTCTAGATAGAAGTTATATTTAATATTAAGCAAGTTAAAATGGGTTGAGTCACATTCGTGTCAACCCAACACAACCCGTTTACTAAGCGTGTCAAGTGGGTTGGGTCAGGTCAACCCACCTTATTAACAAATCGAGTTAGGGTTAAAGGATCATGACACGATTATTAAATGGATTGGGTTCAGGTGGAGGTTGTACCATAAATAACTCAAGTCAAACCGAGTACAAATGTAAGATTATTCATTTAATTTTAAAACAAATATTTAGATTTTTGAGAAACAAAACAAATATTTTGATTATATATTCAAAATTGATTATTATTATTTTTTTAAAGATCAAAATCTATAACCATTTCATATAATATGTGCTAATAAACTAAATTATAGTTGACATTATATTATTTGAGTTAATTAGGTGTGTGTTTGGATGTGGATTAAAATTATAAATTATTTCACTATTCAGTTTCTTTTTGCTACTATTCATAAGTTTTACTGTACTTTTTAGCACTATTCATGAGCTCCACTATACTATTTTAACTCATTTTTACTTTTATTTACAGTACTTTCAGCAATAAGTTTTCAGTTTTAACAAAATAAACGATATTCAAACAGACCTTAGGTAAATGATTTTTGTTTATAAATTTATAAAATTAGATTTATCAAACTTGTAACGTTAACATTATGTATAATTTTTACAATGAAATGGACTATTTATTTTATTAATAAATTACATATAATAATTTTAACTTGATGGGGTAGCAAGAAATTAGTTCATCTCTAATTCGTCCATAGGGATCGTCCATGTCCAAGAGAGCAAACAGGATCAAGAACCACCCGAGGAGACTAAAAGATGTTCTTGGATGAAAATATGGTTCATGAGCAACAAAGTCTCCCATGGACGATAAAGAGGTCGTCCATGGTCGTTGTCCATGAACGGACGATAATGAGGTCGTCCATGGGCGCAGTCCATGGACGATGATCAAAAATCCATGGATGACCGAACCATCCATACAATGGACGGACGAACATGCAACACTTGGGAAACTTTGACATTTTGAATGGTTAATAAAACCATGATTATCGCCCTAGATTCCTCGAGTAGTTAATTTCCCTTAGCGGTTGCAACTTCTATAGCTGTTGAGGAAGTTATGTCCGGACTCATTGGCTTCCGTGAATCTTGGGGAAGTTACTGGGCAAATAACCACCCCAAGGTTTCTATATAAAGGACCGATCTGAACAAAACAAAGGTAAGTACATTTTTCTGACACTTGACTCCCAAAAAAGTTAGAACTTCATTCTTGTGAAACTAACTTAGCCATCGGATGGTGTTTGGCTAATCCACTCCAGTCCCCTTTTTGATTGCGTGTTCATTTTGTAGGCCTTCCTCAATCATTAGTAGTCCACCGAAGCCGGAGTGTTCAACCTACTGATTCTGTGTAGCATCAATTGGCGCCGTCTGTGGGAAGACAGTACGCTTACAATTTGTCTTTCTACAACAAAGGGTTGAATGGTTCGAACTAGGTCAAGGGCTACCAGCCTAGGCCACCAAGAGAGTAGGGATGCTTCAAGCAATCCCCAATGTGACCGTCAGTCAATCCCAATGATGCCACAATCCTCTGTTCAGCACATGCATTCTATGGCAGCCGCTATGGCGGAGATAACCCGACAGAATCAAGAATTGACCAGGGAGATTAATTTGAAGAAGCAACGCTATGAGGGGTACGCTGAAGGTTAAGCCCAAAATCAGGAAGATAGGGAAAATACTGAACCAGGAAGCCAATTGAGGGGTACCACATCCAGAAGGGTGCCTTAATTGGAGAAGGAAATGGATTAGATAAGAAAAGTTATAGCAGAGATGAGGGAAAACATGAGAAGGACGAACCTAGTAGAGGATCTAGTCCACTGAACGGATTCCCCTTTCACATCCATCAATGGACACCCCTTGCCTCCAAAGTTCAAAATGCCTTCATTGGATTCATATGATGGAACTCGTGACCCATTTAATCATATTGCAACTTTCAAGACTACTATGCACCTTCAAGGAGTCCCAGATGAGATTATGTGTAGAGCCTTCCCTACCACTCTTAAAGGGCTAACACGGGTGTGGTTTAGTAAGATATCCCCGAACACAGTAAGTTCTTTTGAAGAGTTAAGTTATTTGTCAATAATTTCATTGGAGGGCAAAGGCACAAACGTTCTTCATCCAGCCTGTTAACCGTAGAGCAACGGGAGAATGAAAGCCTGCGCTCCTTCATTACTCGGTTTAAGAGGGAAGCCTTGACTGTGGACGAGGTGGATAACAAGTTACTCTTGGCGGCCTTCCATAACAGGGTTAATTCTGATCTATTCATCCATAAGCTTTATGAGAAGGAGCCTCAATCTATGGCTGAACTTGTCCATTCGGCCCAAAACTTTATGAATACAGAAGACGCAATTATAGCTAAGAAGAGAAAGAGAGCTGAAAGGATGGAAGCCAACCCTGTGTGACATCCTGAACAAGGTCCTCGTACAAAGAAGGGACGAACAGAAGATAAGAAAGATCGAGATAATAGGAAGACGGGCCCCCCAGCAAGAAATCAGAATTATACACCCTTAAATGCCCCACTCAATCAGGTGCTCATGCAGATCAAGGACAATCCTTCCTTGAATTGGCTAGAGAAGAAGAAAGGAGATCCTAATAAGCGTAATAAGAATAAATATTGTCGCTTCCATAGGGATCATGGGCATGACATGGACGAATGTTATGTCTTGAAACAGTAGATTGAGAATCTCATCAGACAAGGAAAGTTAAGGCATTTTGTTGGAAGGGATCATAAAGATGAGAAGTTGAAGGACAAGTTTGAGGAATCGTCACGGCCCCCGTTAGGAGAGATAAAGGTCATCATTAGAGGGACTACGGCATGACAAACTGCTAAATCAAATAAGACGTATCTCAAAGTGGTACAAAATGTCCAACTCTCTGGACGATCCCAAAAGACGAGAGGAATTAACGAGCCAACTATTTCATTCACCGACGAGGAAGTTGAAAGAATCTATCATCCATATGACGATGCAATTGTCATTACCTTACTTATCGCAGATTACACAACTAGAAGGGTGTTGGTGGATAATGGAAGCTCAGCAGATATATTGTACTATCCAGCCTTCCAACAAATAAGGCTTGCACAAAACTTACTTCATCCAGCGTGCTCGCCGTTGATAAGATTTGGAGGAATGAAGGTGCAGCCTGTAGGCATCGTTACGCTACCTGTAGTGGTGGGATCATACTCACAGCAGATGACCAAGTCAGTCAATTTCCTCGTGGTGGATTGTTCGTCCTCGTACAATGCTATTATTGGAAGGCCAACTCTAAACAGTTGGAAGGCAGTAACATCTACCTACCATCTATAAGTCAAATTCCCTACGGAGTATGGGATAGGACAAGCACAAGGAGATCAATTGGCGCCAAGAGAATGTTACTTAACCATGATGGCTTTAGACGAGCAGATGCAGACAATGAGTATAGAAGAAAGAAGGTTTGTTGCTGAACCCACTGAGGTACTGGAAGACATACCTTTGGAAGAAGGTAATCCCGGGAAATTTACTAGAATTGGAACAAGTATGAAAGAGAAGACGAAGCAAGACCTCATCCAGTTCTTAAGAAAGAACATTGATGTTTTTGCGTGGAGTCATAAAGATATGCCAGGGATCGATCCAAGTGTTATCACTCACCTTTTGAATGTGCACCTGTCTTCCAAGCTAGTTCATCAAAAGAAGAGGATTTTTGCTCATAAGAGAGACAATGCTATCAAGGAAAAGGTCCAAAAGTTAACCACAACGCAATTTATTCGGGAAGTCTATTATCCGGACTGGTTAGCTAATGTGGTGATGGTTAAGAAGGTAAATGGCAAGTGGAGAATGTGTGTAGACTTCATCGATTTGACCAAGCCTGCCCAAAGGATAGTTATCCTTTGCCACGCATTAATCAACTGGTAGACTCGACAGCAGGTCATCAGTTACTGAGCTTCATGGACGCCTTCTCAGGATATAATCAAATAAAGATGGACGAGGCAGATCAAGAGAAAACATCCTTCATTACTAGTTAAGGGTTATTCTGTTATAAAGTGATGCCCTTCAGTTTGAAGAATGCAGGGGCAACTTATCAGATGTTAGTTAATCACATGTTCCGTCCACAGATCGGACGGAATTTAAAGGTGTATGTTGATGACATGCTGGTCAAAGGTCTGGACGAGGAGAGGCACCTGGACGACCTACAGGAAACCTTTGATACTCTTAGACGACATCAAATGAAGCTAAACCCAAACAAATGTGCATTCGGAGTTTCGTCAGGGAAATTTCTAGGGTTTATGGTTTCACAAAGGGGAATTGAAGCAAATCCAGATAAAATCCAAGCCATATTAGACATGGAACCTCCAAAGAACATCAAGGAAGTCCAGTCTTTAACAGGACGAATTGCAGCACTAAACAGGTTTGTTTATAAAGCTACAGATAAATCCTTACCCTTCTTTAAAATTCTCAGGAAGGCATTCGAATGGACGGACCAATGCTAAGAGGCCTTCTAAGATCTTAAGGTCTACCTTACCATAGCTCTGCTACTAAGTCCATCCATACCAGGTGAGGAGTTATACTTATACTTGGCAGTATCCCCGCATGCGGTAAGTTCAGCATTGATCAGGGAAGAAGGGAAGGTGCAAAAGCTTGTATATTATACAAGCTGGGCACTAAGGGGAGCAGAATGACGATATCCGCTGATGGAGAAATTGGCTTTTGCATTAATAACGGCTTCCAAGAAGTTAAGGCATTACTTCCAAGCTCATGCAATTGTTGTTATGATCGATCATCCACTCAAGAAGTCGATGAATAAGTTGGAAGCCACAGGACGATTGATCCTATAGGTTATCGAGCTTAGTGAGTTCGATATCAGGTATCAACCGAGAAATGCAATAAAAGCTCAAGCCCTAGCAGATTTCATTGCAAAATTCACTCCAGGCAATGGTGACTTAGACGAGATGGAAGGTAATAAAACATGGGTCGTCCATGTGGATGGATCGTCTACGTTGCATGCAAATGGAATCAGGGTTGTTTTGAAGTCCCTTGAAGCGGATACGCTGAAGCGTAAGGTTCGTTTGCACTACCAAACAACCAACAATGAAGCTGAATATGAAGCCCTCTTTAAAGGGCTAGAATTGGCTAAGTCCTTAGAGGCGGAGTCAGTACTCATCTAAAGAGATTCTCAGTTGGTTATAGGTCAAGTGAATAGAACGTATGAGGCCAAGGAAGAACGGATGAAGAAGTATCTTAATAAGGTGAGACGTCTTATCAAGAAATTCAGTAAACCTCACTTCGTCCAAGTTCCAAGGGAAGAGAATATAGAAGCAAACACTTTAGCAAAAGAAGCATCAGTGAGTGAATTGACGGACGAGTTCGATGAAGCCCAGTATATGCCGAGTATAGATCTTCCGGAAGTGCAACAGATAGGGGGCGAAGAAAATTGGATGACCTCAATAGTTGGCTACCTAAAAGAGGGAAAGCTTCTACGAGGAAGAGATGAAGCCCATAAACTAAGGACCAAATCAACCAGGTATATCCTAATGGACGAGGTGTTATACAAGAGAGGTTTTTCCCAGCCTTACTTGAGGTGCTTAGCCCCAGATGAAGCAAATTATGTATTGAGAGAAGTTCATGAAGAAGCATGTGGCAACCACTCTGGAGCTTGATCACTCATCCACAAAGTCATCCGTGCAAGTTATTATTGGCCAATCATTCAAGCTGATGCTAAAGCGTATGTCAAAGTATGTGATCAATGTCAACGATTCAGTAACGTCCCTAGACAGCCATCAGAGTACCTTACCTCAATGATGGCCCCATGGCCTTTTGCATAATGGGGGTTGGATATTTTGGGTCCCTTTCTGATTGGGACCAGACAGATGAAGTTTTTGGCGGTAAGGATCGATTACTTCACCAAGTGGGTGGAAGATGAACCCTTGGCGAAAATTACACAACAAAATGTTAAGAACTTCATTTGGAAAAGCATTGTGTGTAGATTTGGGGTACCAAGGGTGCTTGTGTCTGACAATGGACGACAGTTTGATAACACACCTTTCAGGGATTTTTGTGAACAGCTTGGAATCAATAATCATTACTCCTCACCTTCCCACCCATAGGCCAACGGACAAGCAGAAGTAGTAAACCGATCCTTACTGAAAATCATCAAGACTCGGCTTGAGGGGGCAAAAGAGGTATGGCCAGACGAGCTACTTGGTGTTCTATGAGCTTACAGGACAACTGTGAGGACCCCCACAGGGGAAACTCCCTTCAAACTAGCCTATGGAAGTGAAGCAGTCATACCAGGACGAGAAGAATGAAGAACAACTCCGTTTTAACCTTGTTCTTATTGACGAGGTAAGGATGAATGCAGAACAAAGAACAGTAAGATACAAAAGCCTCATGGCTAGGTAATATGATGCGATGGTGAAGCCCAGGCGCTTCAATGTTGGGGATCTCGTCCTAAAGAGAGTTACCTTGGCGACAAGAAACCCGGCCTATGGGAAACTGGGGCTAAATTGGGAAGGACCTTATAGGGTTATCAACTGCAAGAGGCAAGGATCCTATTATTTGGAACCTTTGGATGGACGAAGGCTAGAACACCCTTGGAATGTTGAGCACCTAAGGAAATACTACCAGTAAATGCTAACTCTAGACAAAGGTGGCCACGGAGGAGATACCTGGACAAGTGAAATTTAGCATTCTCATGTGTGCTAGTTTATTACTATATGTTTTAAGTGTTTTAATAATCCCCTAGAAAGTACATTTGTGTTTTCACTTTTGTGTTTTCACTTTTGTGCTATTCATGGACGAGTTTGTGTGTTTTTATTTCCTAAAGGCACTAGCTCTCGAGCATGTGCCATGCCTATGGATGAATGTTTGCATAAGTTTGGATTTTCAGATATATATATATATATATATATATATATGATGTATTTTCAAGTATGTACATAATTGTATAGGAATCCTTCATTTTTGTAATTCATCCAGAATGATCCATAAGAGGCAAACAAGCATGGATGAATAAAACCCTTGGACGCAAGGATGTATCGTCCATGAGTTTTCCTTAAAAGGAAAAATAAACGAATAATAGACCTAAGGTACATATGTCTAAATCTTAAGTCGAGATGTAACCTAAGGAATATTCGTCCAAGCCATGGACAAATAAAGATTGTGTAAAACACAAATCCATCGTCCAAGCCAAGGACGAATAAAGATTGTGTAAAACACAAATCCATCGTCCAATCCATGGACGAATAAAGATTGTGTAAAACACAAATCCATCGTCCAAGACATGGACAAATAAAGATTGTGTAAAAAACAAATCCATCATCCAAGACATGGACGGATAAAGATTGTGTAAAACACAAACCTATAAACGAATCTAACTAGCACAACAATCCAGTGCATGGACGAAAAATTACTGGGAACAATTTTGCGAAGGGCACGAACATGATCATCCCCAAATTCGAATAACGGATAAAAGCTAAGCCAAAAGGAACGTCACTCATAGACGAGCCCCACACTCAAGACGGGGTAAAATGATTTCCTAAGTGAACGAACCACACACCCACAGAATTGATATGGACATTATAAATAAAGTTCATACACAAAGCTTCAAACATGTTCAAACACAATGGAAGATGTAAATGGAAAACATTCATTCATTCATAAAACTTGAAGAAGGGTGGACGATCAACGTACCAAAAACCCTTAGAGTTATAAAAAGAAAATAATAATAACAATAATAATGAACTGATTGTATGTATGGCTCGTCCATAAACTTGGACGAGGTAATTGTACTTGGATAAACTTGAATATAATGCAAGAAATAGAGCCCAAAACAACGGGCGTTTCCAACAAAGATAAATTATAAAGTTACTTGGGTAAACCACTGGGGGCATTGCCCCGCGACTTGGAGCTGTCCTGAGTTACTTCGTTATTGGCATCATCCAGTATGTTGACGTCCTCAGAGCTCGTCTGCGGCAAGGAGCTTTCAACAGCAAGGGGAAGCTTGAAAGAGTCAAAATCCAAGTCAGGATATGTTTCCTTAGCATCAGCACGAAAAGTCTTCATAGCCAACTACATGATAGCTGTCTAGAGCTTTCTTGTGCTCATCAGACTTCTTAAAGGTTGCTATAGCTTCTCCACGTGCTTTCTCTAAGGACGAGACAAACTCAGAAATTTACCCTTCGAGATAGATGATGTGAGTATCCTTCTCTATATTGTCAGCTTTAAGTTCTTCCACCTCGTTTTTCAGCTTCGTCTCACTTCCTTGCAGACAATTAAAATATTCAGTCAACCTAAGCACCTCCCCCTTTTTTAACAAAATTTCGTTGTTCAGCTCCTTAGCCTTGTCCTTAGCCGTCTTAGCCTCTGTAGCAAGCTCCTTAGCCTGGCAGGTTGCTGTGTAAAATTTTGACATAGCCTGCACATGGATGAATGGAAGTTCAACGTATTAAAAAAAAAAAAAAATTGAAAAAACACATAAGGACGAGCGAAACACTACCTTAAAGAGGTCACGGATGCCAGAGCGTTCAAATTCTTTCACTGACATGTTGTAGCATTCATTGACTTAATGATCAGTGACGATTCCTTGGAACGTCCTCCATGCGTAATTCTCGTCCAGCACCAGATTAGAAGGACGGTCAGAGGGCTTAAACGGACTAGGCTTGTGAGAATTTTTGGCTAGAGGGGGAGGAAGATCAGTCTGGACGGGATGGACTGTTTGGATGGGCTCTACATGAATTGGAGGATCGCCCAGGTTTACCGTCGGGGGTGTGAACTTAGGAACCTTAGGAATCGAAGTCTTAACAGGCTTTTGCTTCTTGGCACCTCGACGACTTGGAAGGTTTTCCAGATCCACAGCACTGGATATCGACTTGGATTTCCTTTTCCCTTTTTGGACGGAAGTTACTTGGACCACTGGAGGTGCAGCAACGTCTTCGTCCCCACTGGTTATGGCTTTTTCTTTATTTTCCCTCATTGTAATTATCCCTGCGACGAGGAAAACCAATTTTAAAAAAAAAAAGAAAAAAAAAAGAAAGGAGAGAAAAGAAGTGAAGTGGTGTGGACGATACTTACTTCGACGAGTAGTTTCCTCATGACTAAGATTTTCAGCAGTAGGTAATGGACCAAGCCCCCAAGCTGCTAGATGACTGAGAGTAACAAGATCGTGGAAAGTTCTCCCAGGGAAGGTACGAACTTCGTCAATCCGGTCCAAATAAACTTTGTCCAAACGTGGACGAACAACAACTGCATCACAAAAGGAAAGGGTTAAACGAAAGAAAGATAGAAAACATGTAAGGAAACATAAAATAAAATGGGAAGGAAACATACCCACAGGACAAAGATGACCTAGAAGGCTGGTAAAAGGTGGGAAGAAGGGATTACCTACATCAGCTGGGTCCCTAGCCCAATTTCTAGAAATAATAAAATATTCTTTTTTCCAAAGTCTGTCAGACAAGCTACGACCCTTTATTAAACTGTAATTAAAGCCTCTGGACGAGAACTAGTAAAAACCAGCGGACTTCTTTATCTTCGAAGGCTTATAACAGTAAAGGAACTCGTCCACTGTAATTGGACGGTTCCTTTCCAACGCCTCATGCCATAGCACTTGCATGGCAACTATCGTCCTCCAACTATTGGGATTGAGCTGGTTAGGTCCAATGCCCAATTTATGGAGGAGGTCTCTGCAAAAGGAATTTAAAGGAAATCTAAGGCCAGTTAAAAGATAGGAAGCATATACCCCTAAACTAGAGGAAGGAGAACAACACCATTCTCCAGCCTTGGGTAGACGAGGGTTAAACTCCCTAGGAATTTGATATCTATCTACAAGAGTTTTTAACTTAGCAGCATCTAAGCTGGATGCTACCTCTGGGGCACAGCTATAAATGACGTCTTCCTCATCCTCATCCTTGTCTTGAAGAAGGCTAGGTGACTGTTTGGACGAGCTAGCCCCAGATCCAGAAGCCATCCTACATTGTAGTTCCTAAAATTCCTCCAAAGGAGTACCAGGTACCCCAAACGAATAATGTTCGTCGGAGGAATCATCGTAGGACGTGCTACCTTCACTACTCTCACTCCCAGAATAATCGTCCTAGTACTCGTCTATCTCCTTCTCTAAACTACTAGACAAAGACATGGTTGAAATGAAGAAAGATTAAGATGAAAGCCTAAAAAGAGAGAGGAAGTACCTAATAGAACTAGGAGGAGAGCTAGATGGAGCTTTTGGACAAGTTGGCAGAAAGGGAATTGAGAGAAGAAGTAAGGGGCAACGAAAGGAATGCACTATTTATAGGCCCCAGAAACAAGGTCAGTGAAACGACGCGCACCACTCAAAGGATGATGCGTGGCAGTTACTTCGGGAAACGAGATCGACGCAATAGGCCCACGAACAACTTTGTGACACGTGGCTCACAGAGACAAACCCACATAAATGAGCTTTAAATTACGCCAATATCCTGGATAACCCTTTGAACAAAGGGGCAACTGATGGGGTAGCAAGAAATTAGTTCATCTCCAATTTGTCCATAAGGATCGTACATGTCCAAGAGAGCAAACAGGATCAGGAACCACCCGAGGAGACTAAGAGATGTTCTTGGATGAGAATATGGTTCATGAAGAACGAAGTCTCCCATGGACGATAAAGAGGTCGTCCATGGTCGTTGTCCATGAACGGACGATAATGAGGTCGTCCATGGGCGCAGTCCATGGACGATGATAAAAAATCCATGGATGACCGAAACATCCATACAATGGACGGACGAACGTGCAACACTTGGGAAACTTTGACATTTTGAACGGTTAATAAACCCATGATTATCGCCCTAGATTCCTCGAGTAGTTAATTTCCCTTAGCGGTTGCAACTTCTATAGCCATTAAGGAAGTTATGTCCGGACTCATTAGCTTCCATGAATCTTGGAGAAGTTATTGGGCAAATAACCACCCCAAGGTCTCTATATAAAGGACCGGTCTGAACAAAACAAAGGTAAGTTCATTTTTCTGACACTTGACTCCCAAAGAAGTTAGAACTTCATTCTTGTGAAACTAACTTAGCCATCGGAGGGTGTTTGGCCGGCCCACTCCGGTCCCCTTTTTGATTGCGTGTTCATTTTGTAGGCCTTCCTCAACCACTAGTAGTCCACTGAAGCCGAAGCGTTCAACCTATTGACTCTGTGTAGCATCATAACTTATTCACAAATTTAAACAATCCAATCACAAGACCATCTAAGTATATTTTAGACGTATGTACATATAAATATTATATATTACTTAAATCGAGTCTTATATTTACAAGCTTGTTTACAAACACATTAATATAATTAAGTTTAAATTCACTAATAATTGAGCCTAAACATGAGCTTGAGCTTAGCTTGTTTATTCAAAATGATGAACATAAACATTTTCTCAAAACAAACTCAAGTTACTTAAATTGCTTTATTTATTTACAGCCTTATTTGATAATAGGAAAAAAGTTGTAACCTTTTTTCTCCCTCTTTGGCATGGCTAAGTACCTCATCTTTTAGAAATGTTAGAAAAAAAAATTTACACAATCTCTTAATAATTTTTAAAAAAATTACAGGAAAGTTTACCTAGCACCATAAAAAGTACGCTTAGTATCATGTTTTAAATTTAATAATAATTAGCATGTCCAATTAGTTTCATTGCACGAACACATCTATACGTGTTTTTTTCCCCCCATTTTTGCAGGTTGCCATTAATGAAAATTACAACTATATGAATGAGTGCCCCGCCACCACTAAGCTTCAAGCAAGTTTTTTCTTTTTCTTTTTTACATAGATGCACTTAATTTGTCTTTCAAATTTATATTTGATTTATTATTAATTTATTAGAACAAAGTTTAGTTATAAAGTTGGTTGTAACTTAAAACTAAACCTCATTTATTATCTTTTTATTGGATGTGAATTTTGACAAATTCACCATTAAATTACATTTTGTTCTTATAACCTTCATGCTTGTAAAATTTTGAGAAAATAAAAATCCAATAGCTATGTCATCAATTAATTATTTAAATTGCAAGTTTTTGTAGTCTAAAATTATACATAAAAAATAAGTTTTTGGATTATATAGTGAATAACATCCGATTGACATAAAATTTTACATACATGCTAAAAGTGTAAAGAAGCAATTCAACTATTATATTTTTCAAAATATATGGCAATGATAATTTTTTTAAAAGGAAGTTGCAGCTTTAAACTACAACTAAGTTTGTAGTCAAACTTTGTCCTTATTATTATGCTAGATGTGATATTGCATAAAAAGATATACTACATTGTTTTGCTAGGTTATTTACCAAATAAATCCATCTTAATCCACCACATTATTACTTAGCCAAAGACATTATTTAGCCTGATTTTTAAAGAACAAAAAAAAAAGTCTTTACCAATTGCAGTTTCTTTTTTTTTCTTTTTTTTTTACATTGGAAGTGTACCCTACAAAAAAAAATTGGCAAACTAATAATGTTTAATCCTCCTTGATATATACTATAAGCCTGTTTGCTCACACCTAAGTGCAAGAAATCATAGTAATATAATTCTCAGAGTACCAAAGTTGAACCACAAGGAATCGAGTAAATTTAAAGACAATGTAATTAAATAGCAATTTTGGTGAAGAAGAAAAATATTTTTGCTTGGTGACTGTTAACAATAAAATAATGACTAATTTAAATCAGTAATATAAATATCAGGACATCAGGGTGTTTCCTTATATCGATATGAAATTCTTTGTAATCTAAAAAATAATTATATTTCATAATTGAAGGTTCGTAGATAATGAAAATTCTATGATTTTGTTGAACTAAGACAATCCAAAAATGTATGGTAACTTAGATTAACAATGCGATTAAAATAGCTTTCAGAAAAAACTCATTCACTTTAAAACCTTATTTCTAATTGAAAATATGAGAAATTCATCTAAGCAATAAGAAAAATGATTGAACTTATTGAAAGCATGGAAGAAATACATTAACAAAAATCTCATTGAACAATCAACTACTTTTCCATCTTGAACCTTAGAAAAATCACAATGAATATTCATATCGTATAAAAGAAACATAACCCCTAACCTTAATTGAGGGCTTAAGATGCCAAGAGAGATAAGAAAATAAAAGTTTTGTGTCTCCAAAATTCCTTTCACGTGGCCCACATTCAAAACCCTAACATAAAAGAAAACAAAGAAATTAAATAAACTCTTGACTATTTAATTTCTATCCAAATTTTTAATAACCACTTGTGGGTTAATTTTTCCCAAATAGATATATAATAAACAAATATATTTTAAGGCCCAACTTTATAGTGTATATGATATGATATATATTTTAGGCAAAAATACAATGTTGGTCCTTGAAGTTTGTCTATTGTGCGTTTTTGGTCACTTAAATTTCGAGTGAGCGTTATTAGTCCCTGAAGTTAAACAAAAATGAGCATTGTTGGTCCCTCTATTAACTTCCGTTAAATTCTTGCTTATATGTCTAATGGAACAATGACATGACACTTATTATTTTTCCATGTAGCAACTTATTTTGTTTAAAGAAAAAATAAAACAAAAACAAGACCAAAATTACACTCATAAATCAAACCCGTTATTCACCGTTCTCAAGAAGCTTGGTAACATCTTGGCGCATTGTTTATCTAAATCTCTCTTATGTTCCTTAGAAAATGTATCCATGTCATCAATGGTTTTACCATTCATCAATTTCAAACCATGTTATTCAAAAAATTCACTATCCCTTGGTCTGGTCTGGTAGCATACAATGGCAACTCTTAATTAATAACTAAGAGTTTTGAAATCAATCTAATAGAGAAAAACCATTTGGCAGTTCTATAGCCCTTGTTGAAAAATGAATACCAATTGAATACCAAATGGAATTTACGACTTGGAAGTGAAAAATAGTAAGGCAAATACCAAATAAATTCAAAGAACGTACATCCACTGAGATCTTTGTGGACGTGACTGCGTGTTGCCGCTCCAGTGTGTGTTCCATCTCAATCGAGTATGATTTCATTTTGAGAAAGTAGTCAACTACCTAGGTCTTCCGGATTAGGGTTATATTGGGGAAAAGAAGCGAGTTTGGATTCTAATCATATGTGTGATTTTTTAATAAAAAATAGGTTGCCACAGGGAAGCAAGTTTGGATTTTAATCATATATGTGATTTTTTAATAGAAAATAAGTGTCATGTAAATGCTCCATTAGACACAAGCAATAATTTAATGGAAGTTAATAAATAGACCAACGACACTCATTTTTTAAATTTCAAGGACTAATAGCGCCCAATCGAAACTTAAGGGACCAAAAGTGCACAATAGGCATATTTTAGGGATCTACATTATATTTTCGCCTGTATTTTAAGATAGTTCTTTACTTATTAATAATTAATATGCATGTGTGTTTCCATTCTTTTTTTCTTTTTTTTTAAAAATTGAATTTATTTCATATTAGTTTTTTTTCCCCTCAAAATTTTGATGGAATAGTAGATCCAAAGCACACGTACATTTCTATTAGTCTTTTTTTAGTGGTCTCAAATGATTTATAATGATTTGACCATAAAGGTGGCAATTCGCATTAACAGATCAAGCTAATGTCGTGAAGATACAACCTACCAACTTCCACTTTCTAGAGCTTTGGCTTGGATCCATCTTTATTGCCTAGAGCTTTGGTTGGTGGAAATGACTAGTTGACAACATGCAGTGAAAGGGAAAATGGAGAATTAAATCTTGGATGTCATAGACATAGTAGGAGGTGCTAACTAGTTGAGTTATAAGGCTCTTAGCTAAATAATTGTATTTTGGATTGTGACTAAGATTAGACTCAATTAATTTGAACATATGACAATATAGTATTGAGTTGGAGAACTACTAGATAATGTTGATGTGGTCCTCTTTGTACAAAGAATGACTACTCGTAATGGACAACTTCTTAGTTGATTAACCTTGACAAAACATGATGTCATGATGTACAATACAAAAAAAGAATGTTAAATAATTAGTTTTGTATTATACATGTCATTTGAAAATGTTAGATTCTCGTTTTAATAAATTTGAATTAATTTATAGTTTATATTATTTTCTCATTATCTAGTTGTATGAAGATATTGAAAAAGTGGCTTGATAATGCTCATGAAACACATTGCATTTAAGTTTAGGAATATCTTCACTTCATTCTCTTTCAAATGGGTTAAAAACGAATTTCAATGTTGTCTCTCAAATTATCTTTTAAGTTTGTAGTAAGTCTTCCCTCCCTTTAAATTGTATGAGATGCATTATTATACCTATAAAATTCTTATGAATAACCCAAATATTGGAATTTTACAATACTGAAAATTCTAGTAGATTCATAATTAAACCAAATATATAAATAATTACATTTCTCAGACATCACATTCTAAGGAATTTGGATGTCAAAGGTAATGTAAATTCCCTAAACCAAACAGTACCTAAATTTGTATAGAAATAAATGAAACAAACATCATAATTCTACATTCTAGTAATGTCGTTGTAATGTTTACTATATTATGGTGAACCAAACACCCCTTAGGGCTATCTATTGAATATAGACTTCTTGCCTGGTACGTATTACATTGGTGTAAAGCAATTCTTATTGATTCATAAAAAAAAAAAAAAAATCAGTTTCTATAGCTTCCAATTCAATTCAATAGAGGGATATTTCTTAAACTTTGTTTTTTTCTTTCTTATAAAATATCCATCCATCAATTCAATTCTTGTAACCTCTCCCTCTAATGTTTGTGTAAGTGTTTATTATTATTATTATTGTTAGAAATACTGAAATCTGTAATATTGTATTTCATAATGAAAGAATATACATGAGTGTCTTTATATAGGAGGCATATGCGTGCAGTACAAGTAAGAGTGTAGTACAAGAATGTGTGCTATACAAGTAATCTAGCTGGACCTAAAGCCCACAACATTATACACGTTAACAGCCCCTTCAAACTCAAGGTGGATGTGAGACCAGCTTGAGGTTGTCAACCAAATCATGAAGGCGTCCTTTAGGATATGACTTGGTGAAGATATTTGCAAGTTGATCTTTGGAGGAGACTAAAAAGAGCTTGAGAGCACCATGGACAAAATGATAACGGATAAAATGACAATCAATCTCAATGTGTTTAGTCCGTTCATGGAAGATATCATTGTGAGCAATATGAATGGCACTCTGGTTGTCACAATAAATAGGAGTAGTAAAGGATGTGGACACCCCGAAATCCTTAAGAAGCCATCGTAGTCAAAGGAGCTCAGATGTGGTATCAACAAGGGCACGATATTCTACTTTAGTATTGGAGTGGGCCACAAAGGTTTGTTTCTTATTTCACCAAGAAATTAAAGAAAAACCAAGGAAAAAGCAATAACCCGTAGTGGACTTGCGATTAGTGGGATCTTGTACCCAATCAGCATCAGAGAATGCACGGAGTACAAGTGGAGACTGAGCTGAGTAGAAAAGGCCATGGAAGAGAGTGCCCTTTAAGTATCGAAGAATGCGCAGAACAGCAGCATAGTAAGTCGATCGTGGAGTAGACAGATACTGGCTCACCTGATGAACAGCATAGGAAATGTCTGGACGAGTAACTGTGAGATAAACTAGGCTGCCAACCAATTGTCTGTAAAGAAAGGGATTAGACAATGGTTCCCCCCACCCCCTTCCTTGAAGGTGTCAGATGCACATTAAGTTCAACTAGAGTGTTAATAGTCTTGCTGTCAATGAGTCCAGCTCAAGACAAAAGGTTAGAAGCATACTTGGCTTGAGTAATATAAAGACCATCTATGAAATGAGTGATTTCAAGACCCAAGAAATAGTTAAAATGTGCAAAATCTTTCATCTTAAACTACTGACTGAGAAAATCATTGAGTTCTTGAATGCCACTGAGGTCATCACTAGTTATGATCATATCATCCATATATAAGAGAAGCAAAATGGTGCCTTGATCAGTGCGACGGAGAAATAAGGTAGAATCATAAGGACTGGCAAAATAACCTAAGTGAAAGATGGCAGAGCTGAACTTGGCAAACCAAGCTTGTGGAGCTTGTTTAAGGCCATAAAGTGCACGTCGAAGGTGACAAACTTTATTTGATTCAACAGAGAGACCAAGAGGAGGTTGCATATAGAATTTTTCACTTAGATCCCCATTAAGGAAAGTATTTTTAACATCCATTTGAAAAAGATCCCATTTACTAGCAGCCGCAATAGCTAAGAGGGCACAAACAGATGAGATACGAGCAACTGGAGTAAAGGTCTCCTCATAATCAATCCCATACTCCTATGTAAAACCTTTTGCAACAAGATGAACCTTGTAGCGCTCAATAGTCCCATCAAAGTGAGTCTTGATCTTATAGATCCACTTACAACCAACCATAGACTATCTAGGAGGGAGAGTAACTAGATCCCAAGTATGGTTTTTGGTTAATGCATCAAGTTCCTCTTTCATTGCAATCTGCCATAAAGGGTTAGTGGAGACCTCATGATAGGTGTGAGGCTCATGGAGTGTAGCAAGGGTAGTGTAATAATGATAGTCAAGTAAATGTGCAAGAATTGATCTTACCCGGGTTGAGTGGCGAGGTGGAATGTCTTGTGGAGGATCTTCAAGCAGAGTAGGAGCAGGGGATTCAGGCTCAAGGTGGGGTAGCTCGTTATCAACTTGTTTATCTTCAACTTGTCTAGGAGAAGCATCAAAAATATCTAGAGGTTGGATAGAGAAGTCCAAATGAGGATCCAGAATATTTGTAGAAGAAACATGAGACTCATCTGGAAAGATTTCTAAAACAAAGGAGGTAGTTAGGGAAGAAAGAAAATGAGAGGGTTTAACAAACAAACGGTGTTCCCAAAAGACAACATTACGGGAAACACAAAGATGATGAGAGACAGGATCATAACACCGATGCCCTTTTTGAGTTTCGCCATAACCAAGGAAACAACAAAGTCTAGATCGAGGCTCAATTTTGTTGTGCTCATGAGGCTGAAGAAGAACGAAACAAGCAAATCCAAAAGAGCGAAGGTGGTGATAGTTAGGAGGTGACCCAAAAAGGTGCTTATACGGAGTCTGATTATGGATGACAACGCTTGGAATGCAATTAATAGCATGAACAGCATGAAGAGCAGCTTCACCCCAAAATGGGGCAAGAACTTTGGTAGAAAGAAGAAGAGCACGAACAGTGTCAAGAATATGACGAAGTTTTCTTTCGGCTTGACCATTTTGCTGAGAGATACCTGGACAAGTTAGATGATGTACAGTGCCATAGGAATGTAACAGATCTTGAAAAGCATATTGAGTATATTCAAGAGCATTATCAAATCGAAAATTTTTGATACGTTTGGAGAACTGCGTTTCAACCATTTTTGCAAAGTTACTGTATATTGGTAAAATTTCAGAACAGATTTCATAAGAAAGATCCAATTATAACAAGAATAATCATCAATAAAAACAAAAAAATATTGAGATCCACCAATATTAGCAACAAGAGAAGATCCCCAAACATCAGAATGAATTAACTCAAAATTACTATTAGAGATAGATTCACTGTTATTAAAAGGCAAAGCTGGTTGTTTTCCTATCTAGCATGAAGTACAATCAAAATTGTCTTTGGACACAGAACCTAACAGACCCTTAGAAGCTAACTGTTGTACCTGAGAAGATGGTGCAATGCCAATGTGCAAGAGAAGGTAAGGAAGAAACCACAGCAGCTACAATAGCAACAAAAACATGAGCAACAGGTGGAAGATAAAGATTGTCCACAAGAAACATATGCCCAACTCTAGGACCAGTCCCAAGCTTTTGCCCCGTCCTTAGATCCTACATAGTACACTTACAATAGTAAAAAAAAAAAGTGATATCCTAGTTCAGCTAATTGTCCCACAGAGCACAAATTATAGGATAGGTCAGATACATGGAAGACCCCAGGAACAAAGAGGTTGGAGGTCAACACAAAATTTAAACTATTCTCATGCATGATGGAACCATCAGCTATATGAATATTAAGAGGATGTAGTGTAAGGTCAATTTTGGAGAATAAGGTCGAGTGAGGTGTCATGTGATTGCAACAGGTAGAATTAAAAAGCCAAGTTTGAGACTTACTGGGTAGAATAGAGAGAGCAGTGGAAAGAGATGCATCACCAGTCATACGAATAGCCTGAGCTATGATATCTTGTAGTTCAGTGGGGGAGAGGTTGATAGTGGATCTAGAAGACTGTGACTCAGCTGAAATGGAAGGCATCAGCGAAGTAGGCTCAGTATTAGCAACAACAACAGTAGATTTGTTGTGACGGTAACAAGTCTCAATGGTGTGATCAAGACACTTGCAATAGTTGCAGAACTTTTTGTTGGTCTTCTTGCAACGATTGCTAGAGCCAGAGGAATCACTTGATTGCTGAGGCTACTCTGTGGGTGGAGTAGAAGGAGTAATAGCCAAAACATTGAGCTTATTTTGGGCTTGAAGGGTTGCAAGATGAGCTTCTTCTCTAACCAACTCGTTTACAGCAGTATCAAGAGAAGGAGGAGGATTGCGATTAAGAAGCTGACCTTGGATGGGCTCAAAGTCCTTGTGAAGTGACATTAGGAATTCATCTCGACGAAATTCATCTCTAATGGTAGCATATTGCTGAGCATCCTTTAAGCATGCCCAAGTTGGATAAAAAAGGTTAATTTGGTCCCAAATGAAGCGAAGCTGATCATAGTAGTCATTGATGGATTGCCCTGGTTCTTGCTTGAGATGATGCAATTCAACCACTAATTGATATTTCATGGATCCGTGAGTAGTGGAGTACATTTTGGCCAACATATCCCATGCTGATTTTGCATCATCAAAGTTTCCCAACAGATTGGAGATGGAGGGAATGGAAGTGTTCCGAATCCATGTGAGAATCATGTGGTTGTGACTATCACATTCAATCATGCGACTGAGGAATGTATCATCTTCTTCACTTGCCCCTTTGACAAGAATAGTGATTGCACCAGTACAATATTGCCAGAGCATGCGACCTTTAAGAAAACTGCACATAGCTTGAGTAAGGAAGAAAAATATCATTTTTATCCATTTATAGACACAATATGCAAAAACAAACTACAAAAATGAAATCTATGCAAAAAACTAGGCAAGAAGAACCTGGACTGCAAAAGTTAACCCATAGAGAAAAGTCAACGACTTGGTCAAAGTCAACATGGTCAACGGTCAATGGAGATGACGTGGCGCTAACGTCAGCAGATGACTGGATGCTGACATAAGCTAGGGCTAACGTGGCACTGATGATGTCAGCCTGGAGCTAATGATGGCGCGTGGGGCGCGTGAGCTTTGACGCAAAAAATCTGGGCGGCACGTGAAGGCACGTGCGGTCTTCGATGCCTGCGAGGCTTCCACCAACATGTAGATCGTGCAAGACGATCTCAGTGATACCTACAGAAACGTAATCAGGGCAACATTCACGGCGGTGATGACACGTGTAGTGGTCTGTGCGGTGTAGGACTCCTCAACAATAGCGACTGCAGGTCCAGAACCCAAAGACAACAGCTAGAAGACGTCAAAGGTTCAACGGAAAAAGGCTGTGGCAACTGTTGTGATGGCGGAAGCAATGTTGAGAATGGAGTAACACTAATAAAGATAAGACTGCTAAGAAAAGGTCAAAGTAGTGGCTTTGATACCATGTTAGAAATACTGAAATTTGTAGTATTGTATTTAATAATGAAAGAATATACATGAGTGCCTTTATATAGGCGGCATATGTGTGGAGTACAAGTAAATATGTGTGCAGTATAAATAAAAGTGTAGTACAAGAATGTATGCTATACTAGTAATCTAGCTGGGCCTAAAACCCACAACATTATACACGTAAACAATTATTATTATTATTACAATAATTTTAGTAACAAATATCGAGCACAGATGATTGGAAGGATATCATGTTTAACCTTATGGAGTTCAATATGTGAACTATCGTGCTGGCCAAAAAAGGTTAAGGAATAGTACTATTTATGGCCATTTGTCATTTCGATTGGCAGGAAGGCTACGAATTAGAAGGCAACAGGCCAAACATTAATGCAATAGAGCTAATCACAAAATCATTGGGCTTTTGATCCTACTTATACCGTATGCGGCATCTCCACATCTCATCCTTGAACTTTATTGCAATGTGTTCAAGTTAGAGCTTAATGACGAAGTTGGATTGCTGCCCTTGAGGCATTCCATTGCTTGTATCCAATGGATCACATTATTTGGGTGTATTGCTCAACAACCAACCTCTCCTAAAGGCATTATGCAAAGTGGCATGGTGTTGCATATGTCTGTAATGACCTGTACACACATTGGTGAAGGAGAGGAGGCTTACTTAGGGGTGTCAATGTTCGACCCAACCTGTGAACACGACACGGGATTTTGAGGGTTAGGGTTGGGCCTTAACAAGTTTGGGTCATAAACGGGTCAACTCGAAAGCAACACGATAAGAAACGGGTCATAAGCAAGTCAACCTACGTGACCCGCAATAGACACGTTTGACACGCTAATTTATTTGTGTCAACTCAAAATGACCCATTTAACACAATCTATTTAACTCGTATAACAAATAAATATTCATTTTATTTTAAATTTGTCAAATACTTTTTATATCCAACCTATATTTTAAACTTGAAAAGAAAATTAAGTAATTATATAAACTTACAAGAGATATAATTGGAAATTGAAACTTTACAAACCCTAGATCCCTAAACCCTACAAATCCTAAATCTCTAAAACTTCTTATATTTATGTAAAGAACTTATTTCTAAATAGATATTATATATTTGTTGAACTATATTATTTTGAATGTGGCTTTTGGGATGTAAAATAAATTTATTTCTAGATAGAAGTTATATTTAATATTAAGCAAGTTAAAATGGGTTGAGTCACATTTGTGTCAACCCAACACAACCCATTTACTAAGCGTGTCAAGTGGGTTGGGTCAAGTCAACCCACCTTATTAACAAGTCGGGTTAGGGTTAAAGGATCATGACACGATTATTAAATGGGTTGGGTTCAGTTTGAGTCATTTAGTCAAATACCCCTACCTTGACACAACATGAACCCGACACGCTAACCTGAATTAACACCCCTAGGCTTACTACATTTATTCCATCACACGTCATGACAGGCTGAATTTTTAGATTTAAAGCTGAGTCAGGGAAGTTTAGACATGAGCTTAAGTTCATGAGGACAAACGAAGACCCACCACTATCTCAAGTTTGAGCAGCAGTCTTTCCAAACAAAAATAATGAGGGAACTGCATAATTAACATCTATTTTCTCTTTCCATCACTTCTCCCAGCTCTATGATTTGGTTTCATTTTCACAAAAATTGCCTTGGCTAATACATTAAATAGGGATTTGGTTGATAAAAACTCTTTTTGTAACTGAGAGTAGTAATCTTGAGGTCAATTTCTCAATACTGGTTTTAATTCGAAATTCTATTTTAATAATAAAAATAAAATAAAATAAAAAAACCTAATACTATTTTTAATTCACTCCAAACATCTAACACCTAAGTTGTGATATAAATCTAAAATTAATTGAAAGGAAAATGGTTGATTGCTATGTGACTAAGATAATGGGATTTGCATAAAGTATATGTAACTAATGCATCCTAATTTTACTATATATCAAATATGTCCCAAGAGTTTTGTAACTCAAACGGCACCTAATATTTCCAAATATGTCTAGGTTTAAATTGTCCTTCTCCTATGTATATATCAAATATGTGACAATCAGCTTGTAATGCAATGGCATAGATTGGTCTCGTTTATTATATAAACTAGTTGAATTCTTGCATGATTTGTTGTGCATTTTATTAGTTTTCTCCAATATTTCAATAATTTTACTTATAATGTTTAGTGTTCTATTTTATAAACAAATTAAAAAGACAATATGAGTAGTGTAATAATTTGATCATACTATACGTGTTTATAAATTTTAAAATTGCATGATATTGTGAACTAATATAGATAAGCATGCTTCATGCCTATTAAAAAAAATGCAACTATCATTTTGATAAATAAAAATAAAAATATCCTTCAATAATTGTTTTTAAAAGCTAACGTAGACCACACCACATTAACACTTTGTAAAAATAATTTGTAAAATTGTTTGTCTCTAGCATTACTTTTCTTTTAAATATGGCAAGAGTAAGCCACAGATTAAGAAAACATGAGTTTTTTTTTTTTTTTTTTGTGGTTCAGTGAGAGGGAGAAAATACTAAAATAGAATAAAGTTTAATAATTTATTGTAATAAATAAGAGAGAACACTAAAACATGCTATATTAAAGTATTAATTAAGTAAGATAGTATTTTTTGAACCATTGGATTGCTTAGAGATCTATAGTGGATAAAATCTGTAACTTTTATAATATTACACCAAGTGTACCTTCACTAACTTGAACCCATCTCTCTCTCTCTCTCTCTCTCTCTCTCTCTATATATATATATATATATATATATTTGTTTTTATATTCTTGGTTGTGTATTATTAATTTTTTTCTTTCGTTGGACATTGTTTCCACTATTGCAAAAGTAACTAAATTTGTGCAAGAATACCATATTTATAATAAATTTTCTCATATAAATTTTAGAAAAGTGACATCAAAATTTCATTATACTTAAGTAATTAATGAACCACTTAAAATAATTAATAAAAAAATATATTTATTTATCATATTAGTAATCTTTTAAATTACATAGAATAAATACTATAATGTTGGTTATATACTATCACAAAAAGATGTTAAGAAATCTAAATGGTTATGACTAATTTTAGTGAATTCAAAAATATTTAATTTGTATGACTTATTTTTGGTAAACTTTAATTTGTATGACTTTTGTGTCAATTGTTGTCAACATGACTAAACATTCTAAATCAATTAATATTATTATAAATAAAAATATTTTCTCACATAAGGAAGAATTTCATATTTTTAATCAATTATTATAATTATAATAAAAGTATTTTCTTATATAATATATATATATAAAATAATCATTTAAATTCCTCTAATATAAATAATTGATGTCTAATTATATATAATTAATGTATGCATTTACTTCATTAGTTAATTCAATGAACAAATACTATGATATGTAAATGCAAATTTTATTGAGGTATAAGCCTAAATAAAGAAAATCTCCACACCCCCACTTGTAAATTGTAACAATGAATTATTTTTATAAAAAAAAAATTTAAAATACAATCTTCTGCACTTACTATTATTAAAAGTACAATAATATTTGTGCTTTAAGCCTTAAGCAATCACCACACCAGATTTACATGAAAAGCTTGAAAATACGAATTAAAAAAATTCCAAATTTATGAAATTAAAATAATAATAAAATTGAAAGAAAATATAAGACCGTATTATTCCTTTTTTTTTTCTTTGGTAAGAAAGTATCATTCCTAAATCCTAATTAGATCTTCATTTACATCGATATTTCAATAACCCCAAATATTATCCACAAATTCACTTTTTTCTTTTTTGGATAACCCTAAATTCACTATACTTAATACTTACAAGTACAAAAGCAACATCCGTGGGTGAAGAGAACCACCTTTTTATCTATATTACTATTTAAGGAGCTTATTATGTTTGGAATTCTCTTTTTTTATTTTTTTATAATGTCCCTATACCTCTATGTTTAAGTGAAGACAAAACTAAAAGACAATCAGGTAAAAATATAACTTTAATTCCCACTAAAACATTGCCTAAAAAATAGGATTACTCTCCTGTTGATTTTCAAATTGTTTTATCCACTTATAAATTAGATTCTCAAAATAAAAATTATATATAAAAAATAAAATCACAGTTTTTTTTAAATAAAAAAAAAGTCTTATTGCACGCACGAAGCACGTGTGATGAGGCTAGTTATCTTTACTTCTCTGATTCATTTCCAATTATTTCAGTTTATTTTATTTGTGAAATTCATCTATGCCCATCCACATCAAGATTTGTAGAACTTGAGCCAATAGATCTTAGGTTCTAACCTCTTCATATAGTGCAAAACTAATTTTAATTAGTTAAAGTAATAACTTATGATTAATACAATGTCAATTATACATGAGCTGGTGATAAAGTTATAGTTTAACGCTTAGTTTGTTTTGAAATAAATTATTTTCAAACGTAAA
Organism: Quercus parvula; assembly: GCA_030820535.1. NCBI lineage: Eukaryota > Viridiplantae > Streptophyta > Magnoliopsida > Fagales > Fagaceae > Quercus > Quercus parvula. Next base: position 50,961,121 of record JAUAME010000005.1, on the reverse strand, counting down.
ATACTTTACATGTAAACCATTTTTAGCAAAATATTTTCAAATGTTTTGGTATGACAAGTAAAATTTTTAAAGCAAACTACCAAAATCAAGGGCTCAACATTGAAGTCGCTAGTATTCTTTTACTTTGTTGGTGAAAACGAATTTTATACTTGCAACCTTTTTTATGGGTAAAAAATTTTATACTCACAATCTAATCGAAATTCAAATGAAAGCATTGTCACAAACAGTGTAATTTTTATTTATTATTATTTTTTCCGTATCACAATTTCTCAAATTCCATCATGACTCACCACTACAAGAAAAAGGGGCTATTGTTGCGCTCCAAAAGCGCCGCTAAAGGCACTTTTGACCTTTAACAGTGACTACTATTGTAGCACTACGAAGTGCCATAGCTTAAGTGCCATAGTAGACATATTGCGGCAGTAATAAGAAGCGTCGCTATATAGGTACCTTTTAGAGGTAGATTTGGCTTATTGCGGCGGGCTTTCCAGCAACTAGTGGTTAAAAAACACAAACCCATGAACAAGCAACACAAAACTAGAAAAACAATCGGCAATATTGGGGTTTTAGGGGAGAGAAATTATGAACGACATTGCTGATGACAACGTCGGAGGTGACACAAGCCAAGCAGCAATGCCGGTGGAAGATCAATCGTTGATTTTGAGAGTGACAAGAGATTTTGAGAGAGAGAGAAAGAGAGGTTTTTTTTTAGTGGGAGATAAACGGATGAGAAAAATGAAAAGGCAAATGGGCGCTAAAGTGATAAGTTTAGGCAGGTGAAAGGAAAAAAAAAATAGACGGAAAAAATTAGACTAAAAATGGGCAATTAAAAGGTCTATTGCGGCGGTCACTTAAATCGCTACTATAATTGAGAAAACATGCTGCAAGAAGACATAAATTGTGGCGGTTCAGTATACCGCTGCTATAACTACAGAAAATGCTGCTAAAACACATATATTGCGGCAGTTTTTTATACTACCGCTGTAGAGTACCACAAAAGACTATATCTATTGTGGCGGCTAATGGTACATCATAATATATCTCATGTACAGGGGCGGTTCAAAAAAGCGCCACAATATGTGACATATAGTCGCAATTTTTGAAACCGTCACAAAAAACCCACCGCAATAGCCCATTTTTCTTGTAGTGACTACAAACAATTCTAACGATATTTTGAGAATATGATCTAAAATGAATAAATAAAAACTAAGTTTGAAAATTAAACATACTGTTAAAGGCGATCCAAGAGAATGCAATAACACATGTTTGGATGACTGTTTTTTCTTGCCTAGTGAATTGCATGAGGTGACCAACACTTATCAATCAAGGCCATATACCTTTTCACAAAGGCAAATCCCAATGAACCGACTGTAAATTTAAGGGATTGTATGACACCAGTCACTAGTGGACTGGTTAGGTCAAACTTGCATACAATGAAGATGAATACAATAATGCTCAAAACAAAACTAATCACTATTTCTCAATGTACCTGTGGGGGAGTAAAGTCTGGGCCCATGATCTAGGCCCAGGAACGACGTTTCATCAACAATACGCCCGAGGAGAAGAAATCACAGAGGACCGTTGTAACTAACAGTAGAGCGCGTAAGGATCCCAAGAGGCTGGTCCGAGAGGAATACCCTCCTCGGACATGACGTCTGATGGTGAGAAGAATCTCGGCTTTCCCTTAGTCCACCCTCCAGGAAGTTCCGGAGGTAAAGATAGATTACCAATGCATATGGAAGGGATAAGGATGCAGAAATATCTTGGGAAAAAGCTGCTACCACCGCATTAAATGCATCACAGCTGCTTTCCTGGCCGCATTTATGTGGAGAAGACCCCTGAACAGTGTTGAAAGTGATCTTTATCCCCAGAAAGTCAAAAAGCTGTAAGAGAAGAAGTGGGAAACTCAAGTACCAAGCTAGATGGCAGACAAGTGGACGATAGGATTGAACAATGAAGGACTATATAATGGAGTAAGACCTCCAGAAGAAAGGACGGAAAAAAAAACAAAGGAAACCTCAAGAAGTAATCACTGTAGCATCTGGAAAAATACAACCCAAAGAAAAGCATTCTATCTAAGTGCATACCCCTCGGATCTAACTGAAATCCATCAATTAGTTCAAAACTTACTCCTCGGACACGAGATCTCAACTTGTGTGTGTGTTTTAGTCTCCTCGGCCAAGCACTTTACCTTCAATAACTGTTGTAAAGAGCGTTATTAGCCCAATTCTTTGACCCACTCTCTTACAAATTTATTGTATTGGGCTTATTGGGCCTATCTCCTGTATTCATCCGGGTGTGGGCTACAATTTGTGACCCTACAGTACCCATTGTAAAAGGAGTCGTCAAATATCTATTGTTATTTATTTTTATTTTTTTTAAGAATTATTGTTATTTGTTTTTATCTCTACTAAATTTAACCCAATTTAATTTGGGTAAAATTTTATTGCTTTTCATTTCAAATTTATTAGGTTTCTCGTGGGTTATAGTTGCATGCTTAGCCTGACTAAACCAACTAAATTTAATAATTTTTTAAAAGGAATTTAACCACTTTTAATTTGACTAAAATTTCATTGCTATTCAAACTTATTAAGTTTATCGTAGATAGTAGTCGCATAACATAAGCTACTTAGCCTAAACCATAAACTTTTTTTTTTTTTTTTTTTTGATGTGCCTAAACCATAAACTATATTATAAAAAATGGCTAATCAATAACTATAAAAATAAATAAATAAATGTAACAGTAATGTTTGAGTACGTAGTAATGTCATGTAACAAAAACTTGAAAAGAATAATTTAATAAAAAATTGGGAAAAGTTAACTGATGTTTTAAGATTATTAGCTTAAAAATTATTATTAGATTTTTTTATGGAAAAGAATAAAGTGATTGATTTTTTTAATATTTTTTAATATTTCTATGAAAGTAATATTAAAATTTTTCTAAAATAATCCATTAACAAAATTTCCTAAGGGCACTTTTAATCAAACCTTAAAAAAAATTGATCTAAGTGTTAAAAAATATTGTTAGTATAAAGTTGTAATAAATATGGAAATTAGGTAATATATAGCATAGCAATTAAGCTTTCGTTTCTATTTACAAAATTAATGCAATTTGATGTAACTACATGGCAATTAAACACAATATCAACTTGGCATAACCATGACTTTTAAGCACAACTTTATAATATACTAGTCGCTAACCAGTGTGATACACGGAAAAACTATTGACTCTAACAAAAAATGAAGAAATATTTAACTTTCATACTTTTCCATAGTTTAGAAGTCTTGTCTAACATTAAACATTATTGAGTTGCAAGTGCATAGTTACCGAAACCTACCAAGTAATTTACAGTTCTTAAATTAATAAAGCAAAACTCTCAATAGTTATACACACACACACACACTCAAAACTAATATAAACTGAAAATATATAAACAAAGACCTTGATATGAGGAAGACACATCAAGTTTCAAATTTGGGTAACAATATGACTTTCTCGTAGTAATAATGTGAGAGATCGTAAAACTTCGTGTGCTCTCAAAAAAGAGATTTGGGTGCTTTGAAGGACACCTCTCTTTTTGGATAAGTGGTGTGGACTTGCTACTTATTGTTTTTAAACAAAAAAAAAAAAGAAAAAAAAAAACTAAATACAAAATACATATTTAGAATACTTTGAATGTCATTGATTGAATAGAGAACAGTACAATTTTGGTAAATCAAACCTTACAAGGCTTTGGGCCCTAGTTACAATCTATGTAGAAGAATACAAACCTTTGGTCCTAGTTACAATCTACCAAAATTAAAAAAAACAAGACACTAATCTACCTATCCAAAAATCCTAAGCTCAGGAGCTAGGTTACGAAATGGGAAGGTGTTAGGCATCCATTTCGCCAAACAGAGTTTGGCCTTTTAGACTCTAATGACCAATATACCCTTTTTTGCATGATGTTAAATGATATGTTGAGCTCACATGACAGACAGTCAACAAAAATTAATCTAAATAAATCTACCTCATGAATATGTCCTCTTTTAAAAGAAAATTCAGATCTGTTTTGAGGATAAAAAATTAAGACTTCGTTTGTTAAAAAAAATCAGATCTATTTTTGTAAAGGATAAAATAAAAGATTTTATCAAGAAAAAAATCAGATTTGTTTTGTGTAAAGTAAAAAAAAAAAAAAGATTTTATCAAGTAAAATTAGATCTATTTTTGTGTAAAGTAAAAAAAAGAGTGATTTTATCAAGAAAAATCAGGTTCGTTTTGACAAGTTAAAAAAAAAAAAAAGATTTTTGTTTTATAAAAAAATCAAATCCATCATTGGAAATAAAATAAAAAAGACTTTGTAAAGAGGATTCACATTCATGAGATAAATTCATTATGCATGCATCACATATTAAGAAAAAGAAAAGACTTCAACCTAATTTTCAATCCCTTCTTTTAAATTTCAAAATCTGTAATTGTATAATTAGTTTTGAGAGTTAAAAAAATTCAGATATGTATTTAATGAAAATATAGATCAGTTTCGAGAGTTAAGAAAACCAGATCTGTATTTAATGAAAATACCTATCAATTTTGTGTTAAAAAATCGGATATGTATTTAATGAAAATACAAATTAGTTTTGTGTTAAAAAAATTAAATCTAAAAAATTCAGATCAGTTTTGAGAGTTAAAAAAAATCAAATCTAAAAATTCTAATAAGTTTTTGAGTTTAAAGAAAATCAAATCTGAAAAATTCAGATTAGTTTTTGAGTTTAAAGAAATCAGGTCTGAAAAATTCAGATCAGTTTTTGAGTTTAAGGAAATCAGATCTTTGATAGTCGTTAGCAGATGTTGAAACTTAAGAAAAGGAATACAATAAACAATCATCTAAGAACGTGTTAAAGAAAATTCAAGTAGAGCATGACAATTATATATCAAGAACCAAAAAAAAAAAAACTAAACATATTCATGCATCAAACAATAACAAAAAACAATGAAAGAAGAAATAGAATACCTCTTGCATGAGCGTACTCTTCTAATGAAAGGATATTTTATAATTCAAATAAGTTTATTCACCTCTTTAAAGCCTAAAATACTTTACTTACAAAAAAGAAATTCCTAAGGCAAAAGCCTCCAAAATGTCTTTAACGTAAGGGGAATTGAAAAGAAGAGAAGAGCCAGAGAGGTGGGGGAGGGGTCAGAAAGTGTAAAAAGTGTGCCGAATTTTGAGGCAAAAGCCGGAGGTGTCAGAAAGTGTAAAAAGTGTGCTGAATTTTGAGGCGAAAGCCTCCAGAACGTCTTTAACGTAAGGGAATTGAAAAGAAGAGAAGAGCCAGAAAGGTGGGGGAGGGGTCAGAAAGTGTAAAAAATGTGCTGAATTTTGAGAGGCATCCTCTATTTATAGAGGTTGGAATGCTTAAAAAAATAAGCAAAAAACGTATGGGAAAAATACTAAAAAAATGAGATTTGGATAAGAGTAAGCTGATTTTTCAGATCAAAACTATTTTCAGTATTTTGATCATATCTTTTTACTAAAAATTCAAATTAAGCTGAAATTTTGACAGCTGAAGGAAAATTCGATTCTATACAACTTTTCCAGAAATACTCTAGTCCAAATTTTGAGTTCTACTATGCCAAAATTTCCTTGGAAAGTGAATCTCAAAATCTGCTACTTGATTAGCACGTTTTTGAAGTGTTTTCCATCTCTAAAACTGTATTTGGACGAATTTCAGGGTTATTTTCATGATAAACCTCATTCCAAAGTGATACTTAGGACTTTTAAAATAATTATTTTGAATATAATTATCCCAAAAGCCTAATTATTTACAGTCTTTAAATATTATCAACTTATTTGTTTTAATCTCAAACAAATCTCACTTTAAGAAAAGTACTTAACCAATCACAAATATTCATTTAATTAATTATAATCATCAACCGATCAAAATTAATTTCAATTAATCACATGTGATCGGCTTCACCCCATACAATGCATGTAGACCCTGAAAACTTTATCTCGTGATGTCTTTCAATTCGAAGGTCCAATTTTTGGGAATCAAACATATCATCACGACCGTTAGAATCTCAAAATCATTTTTATGATATGTAATGAATGAATTAATGCATGTAATACAACTCTAAATATTTGTGTATATGAATGGTCACTCTAGTCATCTTCCAAGATTAAATTATAGGTGCAAAATCGAGTGTCTACAAATAACAATATAGACAATTCAAAACATAGAATAATATCAAAATTATAATACCTAATTCGACTATCTTTTATGTTGAATCCAAACAAATAATTAATTGAAATTAATCCAAACAAATAATTAATCAACAAAAAATCATAGCTTTTAATAAGAAAACAAAAAATCACATGAACCTAAATAAAAAGCATTTAAGGTGAAGAATTAAGATCAACCTACTGAAATGCAAATATCAAAACCCCATAAAATTCATTAATAACAATATAAACAAATATCCACATATGTTGAATTGAAATTTTATTAATAATAACAATATAAACAAATTCGACATAAAATCCATTAATCAAAGAAGAAAGTTGAAATCAAATTGCTTGCTTTTTTTTTTTTTTTTTTTAATCCTAAAGTGAAGTTAAGTTTAGGATTTTAAGGTGGTAATTGCTAAGGTTTTGAGGAGGGAAAAGAGACTCCTAATAGGAGTCCTTCTCTCTCTCTTTTTCTTAAACCTAACTTTTTTTTTTTTTGGTTATGTCTCTCTCTCTCTCTCTCTCTCTCTCTCTCTTGGAAGCTTAAAGTGAAGTTAAGTTTAGGGTTTTGAGGTGATAACTATTACGACTTTGAGGAGAGGAGAGAGAGTCCTAACATGAGTCTTTTTTTTTTAACCTGAGTCTCTTTTTTTCTTTTTTTGAGTCCTATCAGAATTTTTATTTTTATATAGATTATCAACGTTTGAATTTGAGTTTAAGTTTGACTTATTAGAGAGATAGAGTTTCACTCTTTATTAAAATTTGATTAAACAAAAAATAATTTTGTTTAAAAATAATAATAATGATGAGTTTGAGTTTAAGTTGGACTTGTTAGAAAAATAGAGTTTCACTCTTTGTTAAGTTTGGACTAAACAAAAATAATTTTATTTAAATAAAATGATAATTTTATTTAAATATTGTGTTGACATGGAAAATTATGAGAGTTTCAGAGGCTTTGGTTATATATATATATATATATATATATATAGAGAGAGAGAGAGAGAGAGAGAGAGAGAGAGAGAGAGAGAGAGAGAGATGATATGACATATTTTAAGAAAACTCCTTACTTTTTAATAATTAATATGTATGTGTTTCCATTATTATTTTTAAATCAATATACTTTATATTTGTTTCAATTTTCCTCAAAATTTTGATGGGGAATGGTAGTAGATCCAAAGCACATGTACATTTTTATTAAATTTTTTTTTTTCAATTGTGCCAAATAACTCATAATGATTTGAAGATGGGGGTGGCAATTTGTGTTAACAAGTCATTCTAGTGTCGTGAAGATACAACCTACCATTTTCCACTTCCTAGAGCTTTGGTTTGGATCCATCTCTAGAGCTTTGGTTGGGAGAGATGACTAATTGATGACATGTAGTGAAGGGTTTTTGTGTGTGTGTGTGTGTGTGGATAATTTGATAGTTATAATAAGGGAAGAGGGATTTGAACTTTGAATTATTTCATGGATGCACCAAAGGATGTCAATTAGTTGACCTACAAGATTTTTGGCTAAATGATTATACTTTGGATTGTAACTAAAATCAAATTCAGTTAATTTGAACATATGGCAATATACCATTGAGGTGGAGGACTACTTGACAATGTTGACGTAATCCTCTTGGTACATTGAATAATTACTCGCAATGGACAACTCTTTGATTGATTAACCCTGACAAAACATGATGTTATTATATACCATGAAGAATAAGAATTTAAACAATTATTTTTGTATTGTACATGTCATTTGAAAATGTTAGATTCTTGTTTAAATAATTTTGAATAAATATAAAATTTATATTATTCTCTCATTATTTATTTGTAGAAAGATATCAAAAAAGTGACTTGATAATTCACACAAAGCACATTGCATTTTAAGTTTGGAACCTATTCACTTCTGGCTCTTTCAATTGGGTTAAAATGAATTTAAATACTGTCACTCAAACTGTCTTTTAAGTTTGTTGTAATTCTTCCCTCTCTTTAGTTGTATGGGAAGCATAATTATCCTTATAAGATTCCTATAAATAACTCAAACATAAGAATCTTATACAACTGGAAATCTTAATAGATTCATAATTAAACTAAATATTTCTCAGACATCACATTTTAAGGAATTTTGATGCCAGAGGACAATGTGAATTCCCTAAACCAAATGCTACGTAGACTTGTATACAAATAAATGAACCAAAAATCGTAATTTTACATTCCAATAATGTCATTGTGATTTTTACCATATTATGATGAACCAAACACCCTATAGTACCACCAATTCCACCCCTGGAGCTACTCTTGTTTTTAGTTGCTCCACATAATATAAAGCTGCTAATTTCTTAGGAGCATGTAATATTTCTTCCACGCATGGACTTCGCATATCAATAATTATCTTCTCTTCCACACACGGACTTCGCGTATCAATAATTATCTTCTCCAATGACGGAGCATTATTGATTACATACAAGGCAAGCTCCATGTCAATAGTACAACCATAAAAACCAATCAATTCAACCACCTTGAGGCATTGGTGTGGGTATTTAGCCCTCGGCACCTTTATTTTTCCTTCCCGTGGACCATCTAGGCCAATAAACTGTCACAAGGAAGAAGTAACAGTGTTATGCTAGTTAAAAGATAGGGACACCATTCACAATGTCATCAACAAAATACTTCAAGCTGATCAGAATTATTGTGTTGCCACAGGTAATAGGTTGTCTAATTTATTATTGTTGAATAGAAGTAAGTTATCACCTATGCTTATGCCAACTGAGACCATTGTAGTTTTCATAAGGCTTGTTATCGGGTTTATTATATGCAAATGTACTTTTAAACATCATTACAACATAAGGAAAACATATGAATGTTACAAGAAACAATGAAGCCAATTATGCCAAGGTGCCAACCAATTGCAGCTTCCATTCGTAAAGCCAAGTGCTAGCGCTATTCATATGAATAGAAGTAGTTTTCCTAACCTACGGGCATCTAAAACTATCCTACATTTAACCAAACTGAAGTTACAAAAACCTAAAAACAAAACAGCATTCAAAATAGCCTTATCATGTTTATCCTTTAAAGTGAATGCCATCCAATAGAGAATGGAATGGTTTATGTTAGGTCCAAAGGACTAGGTGTTGGCAACTGATGACAAAAGTATTGAGTCTTGTTGAGTTCTTAATGTAAATTATAAGTCTAAGACAAAAGCTCAAGATTTGCTAAAGAAAAAGAAGAATCTGTCAGTTCAACTGCTGGCTCGACACTTGCCTCGACTGATTGAGATAAGTTTGACTGCTGTTCGATCGATCGAGATTTGCAGATTCAGTTTTTCAGATCTGATGTGATTTATTAAGTCTGCTGTATATGTGTGTTTTTGAAACTCTAATGGAGAGTCTATATAAAGGCCCATTAAGCAAGACTTATTAAGAGGTTAGAGAGGCAGAAACCCTAAGCTCTTCAGAGAATAGATCTAAACCCCCACCTATTCAACTCGGGAGATCTCAAGAGCACATAGAGAAAACTTAATACAATGTTGTTGCTGCCATAGTTCAGATATGTATGAAACCGTAGAGCATTCTAGTCTACAATAGTTGTTGGTCAAAACCTTCAAGTGTGGATCTTAGAGTTACAAACAAGGAAGTTTGTATGAAATCAGTTAACCATAGTTGTTGATCTAAAACCTTTGAGTGGAGATCTCAAAATCACAAACAGAAGAGTTTGTGTGCAATAGTTTCATATTAGAAGAGTCAATGAATTCGGAACTGCATGTGGTCATGTAAGTACTACATGAGGTAGCAGTAGATTTAAGGTTAAGTCTATTGTATAAACTTCGATTCTATTTAATGGATATGTTGCCTTAAAAATTTTTTTAAGTTATATCCTCCTAGGATTTTTACTTTAAAACCACAATTCAAAAGTTTTCCCATGTTATCATTCTTGGTGTTCATGTGATCTATACTTATTTGATGTTTGTTAGAATCAGGATCTATTGCATAATTAATTTAATTAATTATTTGGTTAAGATTTGATAAAATTTTAGACAACTGGGGTCTAAAAATCCTAATAGTTTCTTTGCACCAAGCTCTTAAAAACATATAATTCTTGAGAGAGAATGATCCACAACTAGCAAGTTCATTGTGGACATTAAGTTTCCAAAAAACATTAAAACAAGTGCCTTCAATATAAAATTAGATAATAAATATAAGTATATAACGATGGATTTGTCAACAAATATATTCATTAAGAAGTTAGTGATATAAAATTAATAAAAGTTCCATTAAGAGTAACTTAAACCAAACTAATAACCTCTAAAGATAGCAAAAAATGCAATATAAAAAGGCACGGTAAGGGCCGTACAAGAGAATGACAACAGGAGTTAAATAGAAATAATTTTATAATAACTTTTGTTGTATATTTTCTAAAAGATTTGAGACAACAATAAACCATTATGTGGGAATTATCTATAGTAGGTAACAGAGCAAATTTGTGGTTACATAGTACATATGCATACTAAGAATTGTAGTCAATGTATAGGAAAACACACCTTAAGTGAAAACATAGATAATAAAATGTCTGCACAATAAATCCCACAACTCTAAAATCATAAACATTACCTTGAGCAAAAAAAAAACTCTAAAATTATAAGCATTACCTTGAGCACAAATCTATGCAAAACAGGGGATGCGTTTAGCAAGGAAACGCAACAACAGAGGCTACTATTGTGAGGATATATATCCAATTTCAATTGCCTAAGATTTCTTAACTCTGGAAATTTGGGAACCTGGAAAGAGTCCTGAACAATTGAACCAAGAAAAAAGAACACATTCATATACAAACGTTGATGTATGAAAAAAGAAAAGGCACAATGGAGTTCACAATGAAATTTATGACTAACCGTAGTAAATAGATCTAGCTCAAGTGTCTCCAGCTGAGAGAGATAACATGAAAGTGGGCAATCATTTTGTAAGAAATAGTGAAAACAGTCATCTGTCACATTTTTCACATACAGATCAACAAAATTGGGAACATCCCCTAGAAGGATCTTTATCGTCTTATAAAGCCCACTGTATTTGAAAGAAACAAGATTTATAGCAGAAATCTGAATCTGTTTGAGAGAGCGGCAGTTTAATTCTAAGTGCTTTAGCTTGGGCAAAGGGCTAGATGTCTTTAACTTCACTAGAGAATTTGAATTTTCCACATGTAATATCTCAATGAATGGGCAATTGGATAAAACATACTCAAGAACTTCCCCAGTCACTTCCACAGAAGTCAAAGAGAGGTCTGTTAAGGAATCAAGACTGTGACTATGAAAAATCTGACTAGTAAGAGTATAAGCATTGGCCACCCCATCCATCATGAAATCCAACGAAAGCTTTTTAACCTTTTTTCTCAGTGAAAAGCATATCCAATTGTCAATTTCCGACTTGAATTTCCTCTCATTCATTTCAGAAACAACTCTAAACTCATCTATAGTATTACCTTGATGCAATTCCAACACACTATTCACCCAACTAACAAACCTATTCCTCCTTTCAGACTCTATATTCTCCACAATCGCCAATAAAACACCATTATAACTAAAGTTCTGTTGATCGGATGTCTTCCTCCTCACAAGAGATAGTAACCTTGAATCATTGAAGTCCAAGCGACAGGTCGTAAATGTCCACAAATATCTCCACCTTTTGGAGAGAACACTTGTCCGCTGCATTTCTTTCAATGTCAATAGTGAAAGAATGGACACAAGAATTTCATCTGGCAATTTACTTAACCAATCCTGGGGAAATTGTTAAGGAAGATTAGCAGAGAATATAACAACTACCCCAAAAATAAATAAAATATCTAATATTGGTAGCATTATAGAATGATTGAAATTTATCACCTTTTGGTGTCTTCTCTTTGAGAGCTTAGTCCGTCTCTTTGCCATAATTATAATGAAAACTGAACATAAACAAAACTATTTTAGTTGATATTGTAAAATTAAATAATGGTAAATAATATATATATATATATATATATAATATAGAGAAAATAAAAAGGCAGGATTTATAAGAATTTGCAGACCTTCACTTGTCTTTAGCTAATTTCAGAAGAAAAAAGGGAGGCTATTTTCTCAATAACCAAATAGAATAAAAATAAATAACAAACGCAAACACAGCAGTTTCAGAGAACCAAAGATTCACATATAAGCAGATAGATCAAAAACAAAATCATAGAATTTCAAACCAGGAAAGAAAGAAAAAAAAGAAAAAGAAAAAAACTCACTGGAGTGAAAGAGAGTGACGAGCCTGTGACAGGGCCGGCCCTTTCCGTAGGCAAGTTAGGCAATTGCCTAACCAAAATTTTAGAAAAGAACCGGGTAGTAGAGGGAAAAAAAAAAAAAAAAGTTTCAAATGAATTACAAAAATAATCTGGCACATCCTTTTAACCAAAAAAAACAAAAATTTTGGTAAATCCTATTAAACATTGGTTCTAAACAAAATCATTGACCAAAAATCAACCAGAAAAACTACAAATCCGGTCTAAGAAATTAACCACAAATAAATCCACTCAAAACCCTAAAAATTTTACCTTTCTCTCTACTCTCTGCTCTCCGCCTCTCTCTAGTCTCCAGTCTCCACTGTTCAGTCTGTCCTCAGATTCTCTGCTCTCCGCCTCTCTCAAGTCTCAACTGCTCACCTCACCGTATCAGGAATCAGGTTTAAATTATAAATATTTGGGCCATTTTATTTGTTAAGAACTTGAGATAACTTTATTTATTTGGGCCCTCCCTGGACTGGGCGTTAAGTTTGGGCCTTCAAGTTTTTTTTTTTTTTTTTAAAAGCCTGCATTTTTTTTTTTATAGATATGATTTGTTTTGTGTTTTTTTTTTTTTTTTTGGGTGGGTGGGTCTTATTAATAAGTCTTGTGTCAGTGTTATGGCCGTGCTTATATTTTTGTTATGCTTGTGCTTAATTTTTTTTTTAATTTATACAGGTTAAGATTGTTAAAAACTTATTATTATTCAATGAAACTACAACAATACTTTTTATATAAATCAAATTTTATTTCTCATTTGCTCTACACTTGAAAGTTATTTTTTATTTTAGTCTTTATAAATATATTGTTTGATTAAAAATGTCTACTAGAAAATATGCATTTGGATATAAAAAACTTAAAAAAAGAAAAAAATAATAATTGAGTCTCAAAAAGGATAAATGTATAAATTTGTTATTAGTAATAAATAAAATAAACACAAAATTTAGATGAAAATATCACAAATGAGCAAGAAATTCACCAAAACAATTTAGAAGAAAATGATGTTCAATTCTGCAATACAACAAATCTTGATAATGAACTTCAAAATAATTTAGAAGAAAATGACAATAATGATGAAAAATATAATATAAAAATATTAAATAAACATTAATTTAATTAATATATAAGTATAAAAATAAAAATAAAAAATCCTCATTTTTAGTTCTCACCTTAAGCCCCAAAATATCTAGAGCCACTCCTGTTTCCCTCTCATCCTCTCTCTGCCTAAACCCATGTCACACTATACTCCATGACTGACCACCAAGCTCTCCTTCTAAACCTTCATGGCCGGAGCTTTTCAAGCTCATCACCTCCAACCACGCACCACTACCGAAACCCAGCCAAAATCAAATCACAAAAAAAACCCAGAAGCCCACCAAATCACAAATCAAATCACACCCACCGAAATCAAAGCACAAAACGCACAAAACAACCAAAATCACAAAATGAAAACACTGAAAGTGAATCCACCGTTAAAAAAACATATATTGGTTTTAATGATACCAGAAAAAGTTCAACTCCAGACTCGTCCATAATGGGTCGTCCTGATCAATGACAGCGGCCCGTGAAAGTCAAGATTAGGGAATCTCGTCCATGAGCAAAACGGGTAGGACAAGATTAAAGACAATCTCGTCCTAAGCAAACATTGCATAACCAACACTACTATTTTAGCACGAGCATTACACCCCTATTCCGGAATTGATGAAATTGATGTGAACTGTTGCCAACGACGGTTAAATAAATCAGGCCAAGCGATACGATGTCAAAAGCAGTTATAACAGTTATTTCCGAAACCCTTGAGAAGAGGAGATAACCGTTCTATGTGTATGCTATAAAAGCACTGATTGACAAGAAGGTATTCATTCAGACACTTCCTTTATATTTGGAATCACAAAAAATACTAACTTAGCCATCGGAGGATTCTTGGCCGGCCCCTACCGGTCTCCTCTGACTTTACTGTTTGTCTTTTCAGGATTTATAGACAACCCTTAGATCGATAACATCGAAGATTGTTCAGCCCACTAATAAGCGAAGTATCATCAGTTAGCGCCGTTTGTGGGGAGTTAGAATTTCTGGAATTTCATTTTTCTTGAGTTCTGCAATTCCTTTCACCGATAAAAGGCTGAAATGGTTCGGACAAGATCAAGGGTTACTAGTCCAGGCCCTCAAGAGAGTAGCAACGCTTCCAGTAATCCCCGCCGCGACTGTTAATCGACGCCCACCATGCAACCATCTTCTGTCCAACATGTATAGTCCATGGTTGCCGCTATGGCAGAGTCAACCCGTCAGAATCAGGAACTGACCAGAGAACTTAATTTAAGGAGGCAGTATCGCGAAGGGAATACCGAAAGGCATACTCAGAGTCAAGAAGACCAAAGAAATGCTGAACCTGAGAGCCAGTCAAGGGGTACCACTTCTCAAAGGGTCCCACATCTGGAAAAGGAGATGGACCAGATGAGAAAGGTCATAGATGAGATGAGAGAAAATATGAGAAGGACAAATCTAGTGGAGGACTTAGTTCATAGGACTGACTCCCCTTTCACTGCACTCATCAACGGTCACCCACTCCCTCCAAAGTTCAAGATGCCTTCCTTAGATTCATACGACAGGATGCGTGACCCTTTTGACCATATTGCTACTTTCAAAACTACAATGCACATTCAAGGGGTTCCAGACGAGATAATGTGCAGAGCCTTTCCAACCACCCTATTGGAAAGGCTCTGCACGAGTATGGTTTAGTAAGATATCCCCCAATTTAGTAAGTTTCTTTGAAGAGTTGAGCAAGCTGTTTGTTAACAACTTTATCGGGGGACAGAGACATAAACGTTCCTCGTCCAGCCTGTTGACCATAGAACAAGGAGAGAATGAAAGTCTGCGGTCCTTTATCACCCGTTTCAACCGGGAAGCTCTGACAGTGGATGAAGTGGACGATAAGTTGCTACTAGCGGCATTCCATAATGGGGTCAATTCTGATCTCTTCATCCACAAACTTTATGAAAAAGAGCCTCAGTCTATGGTAGAACTCGTCCATTCGACTCAGAACTTCATGAATGCAGAAGACGCAATCATAGCCAAAAAGAGGAAGAGAGCTGAAAGAACGGAGGCGAATCCTATACGCCATGCCGAGCAAGGACCTCGTCCAAAAAAAGGACGAGCGGAAGAAAAGAAAGATAGAGACAATAAGAAAGCAAGCCCTTCAGCACGGAATCAGCAGTACACGCCATTGAACGTCCCACTTAAGCAAGTTCTCATGCAAATCAAGGACGATCCTTCTTTAAAGTGGCCAAAGAAAATGAAGGGGGATCCCAATAAACGCAATCGAAATAAGTATTGTCGCTTCCATAGAGATCATGGGCATGATACCGATGAGTGTTTTAACCTCAAGTAGCAGATTGAGAATCTCATTAGACAAGGGAAATTGAGGAATTTCCTTGAACGAGACTATAAGGATGAGAAGCTGAAGGCGAACGTAGAGGAGTCGTCACGACCTCCGCTTGGAGAAATCAGAATGATTGTTGAGGGAGGTTCAACAAGTCAATCGTCCAAGTCAAGAAAGATGTACCTAAAGGTAGTGCAGAATGTCCAACTTTCAGGATGATCTCCCAAGACGAGGACTCCGGACGAGCAGGCCATCACTTTCACGGACGAGGATGCCTCAAGGATACATCATCCTCATGACGATGCCATCGTTATCACCTTGCTTATTGCTGACTATTCAACTATAAGGGTGTTGGTGGATAATGGGAGCTCGGCGAATATTTTGTATTACCCTGCCTTTTAGCAAATGAACCTCGGACGAGATCAATTTCGTCCAATGCATTCACCCTTGATTGGTTTTGATGGAATGAAAATGCAGCCTGTTGGTACTATCACGTTACCTGTGGTAGTAGGGGCACATCCACAACAAGTAAAAAGAAATGTAAATTTCCTTGTAGTTGATTGTTCGTCATCCTATAATGCTATAATTGGAAGGCCAACCCTAAATAGTTGGAAGGCAGTTACATCCACTTATCATCTGTCAGTTAAGTTTTCTACTAAGTATGGGGTAGGAAAAGTGCAAAGAGATCAACTAGCAGCTAGAGAGTGTTATTTAGCCATGCTGGCCATGGACAAACAGGTCCAGACGATGAACTTTAAGGAAAGAAGAAACGTGGCAGATCCCACCGAAGCATTGGAAGACATTCCCTTGGATGAGGATGATCCAGGAAAAAGTACTAGAATATGAGCAGATTTGGAAGGGAAGATTAAGAAGGGTCTCATTCGTTTCCTAAAGGAAAATATTGACGTGTTTGCTTGGAGTCATGAGGATATGCCGGGCATAGGCCCAAGTGTCATTACCCACCGTCTGAATGTATATCCTTCCTCCAAGCCAGTGCGATAGAAAAAGAAGGTGTTTGCTCCGAAGAGAGACAATGCTATTAAAGAAGAAGTACAGAAGTTAACCTTGGCGAAGTTCATTCGAGAAGTTTATTATCCAAACTGGCTGGCCAATGTGGTAATGGTCAAGAAGGCAAATGGAAAATGGAGAATGTGTGTGGATTTCACCGACTTAAATAAGGCCTGCCCTAAAGACAGTTATCCATTGCCCCACATCAACCAGTTGGTGGATTCTATGGCGGGTCACAAACTACTTAGCTTTATGGACGCTTTCTCTGGGTACAATAAGATAAGAATGGATGAGATAGATCAAGAAAAGACATCATTTGTCACCAGTCAGGGCTTATTTTGTTATAAGGTGATGCCTTTTGGGTTGAAGAATGCAGGGGCAACATATCAAAGGTTGGTTAACCACATGTTTCGTCCACAAATTGGGCGGAATGTAGAAGTCTATGTAGATGACATGCTGGTGAAGAGTCAGGACGAGGAAATTCATCTGGATGACCTACAGGAAACATTTGATACACTCCGGCAGTACAACATGAAGTTGAATCCCAGCAAGTGTGCTTTCGGAGTATCATCAGGAAAATTCCTAGGCTTTATGGTTTCACACAGGGGAATTGAAGCAAATCCTGATAAAATCCAAGCAATACTGGATATGAAGCCTCCGTAAAATGTTAAAGAAGTCCAGTCACTCACTGGACGAGTAGCAGCCCTCAACAGGTTTGTTTCTAAAGCCACTAATAAATGTTTACCATTTTTCAGGGTTCTTAAAAAGGCATTCGAATGGACGAACGACTGCCAGAGAGCTTTCGGAGATCTGAAAGCATACCTTACAACTGCTCCATTGTTAAGTCCATCCGTGTTGGAAAAGGAGTTATATCTGTATTTGGCTGTCACCCCGCATGCTGTAAGCTCAGCGTTGGTTAGAAAAGAGGGAAGAGTGCAGAAACCGGTCTATTACACCAGTCGAGCACTTAGAGGAGCAGAAGCACGATACCTACAGATAGAAAAGTTGGCTTTTGCGTTGATCACAACATCTAGGAAACTCAGGCACTACTTCCAAGCTCATGTCATCAACGTCATCACGGACCACCCGTTGAAGAAAGCAATGAACAAGTTAGAAGCTGCGGGACAGTTGATCTAGTGGGCTGTCGAGCTCAGTGAGTTTGACATCAAGTACCTTCCGAGGCATGCAATAAAAGCTCAAGCTCTGGCGGATTTTATCGCAGAGTTTACTTCGAGTCACAATGATTTAGAAGTGGTGGAAGACAAAAAATGGATCATTCATGTGGATGGCTCGTCTACACAGCATGTAGGAGGAATAAGAGTTGTGTTGCAATCCCCAGAGGGAGATAAGTTGACATACAAGGTACGTCTGCAATACCAAACAACCAATAATGAAGTTAAGTACGAAACCCTTCTCAAGGGACTGGAGCTGGCCAAGTCCATAGAGGCTAAATCAATACTCATTCTGGGAGATTCTCAGTTAGTCATAGGTCAAGTAAATGGGACGTGTGAAGCTAAGGAAGAGCGAATGAAGAAATATCTTAAAAAAGTACTGCAGCTAGTGAAGAAATTCAAAGAAACTAACTTTGTTCAAATCCCGAGGGAAGAGAACATGGAAGCGGACACCTTAGCAAAGGAAGCCTCAATAAATCAACCCATGGACGAGTTTGATGAAGTTCAATATATTCCAAGTATAGACATCCCAGAAGTACTACAGGTACAGAATGAAGGAAATTGAATGACCCCAATAATATCGTATTTGAAAGACAAAAATTTCCTGGAAAGGAAGGACCAGGCCAAGAGACTTAGAGTCCGATTAGCCAGATATGTCCTCCTGAATGATGTACTATATAAGAGAGGTTTTTCACAACCTTATCTCAGGTGTTTGTCATCTGTCGAGGCAAATTATGTGTTGAGAGAAGTCCACGAAGGAGTTTGCGGGAACCACTCAGGAGCCAGATCACTTATCCACAAGGTCGTTTGTGTAGGATATTACTAGCCAACCATCTAGGCAGACGCTAAGGCTTATGTCAAAGTTTGTGATCAGTGTCAGCGATTCAGTAATATCCCCAGACAACTGTCGAAGTACCTCACCCCCATGATGGCCCCGTGGCCATTCGCTCAATGGGGTTTAGATATTTTGGGTCCCTTTTCAATTGGAACCAAGCAAATGAAGTTCTTGGTGGTAAGGATAGACTATTTCACTAAATGGGTAGAAACAGAACCCTTGGCAAGCATCACACAACAGAATGTAAAGAACTTCGTCTGGAAAAACATTGTGTGCAGGTTTGGGGTGCCTCGAGTACTAGTGTTTGACAATGGATGACAATTTGACAATGCACTTTTCAAAGATTTTTGTGAACGCTTTGGAATTTAAAATCATTATTCTTCACCAGCCCACCCTCAAGCAAACAGTCAAGCTGAAGTTGTAAATCGATCATTGTTGAAAATCATCAAGACTCGTCTTGAGGGGGCAAAGGGAGTATGGCCGGATGAACTGCCGAGTGTGTTATGGGCGTACAGGAAGACTATGAGAACCCCTACAGGGGAAACCCCTTTCAAGATAGCCTATGGAAGTGAGGCAGTTATACCTACAAAAGTGCACATGGCCAACCACAGGGTGATGATGTATCAAGACAAGGATAATGAGGAACAACTCCGTTTGAACCTCGATCTCATAGATGAGGTAATGACAAATGCAGATGAAAGAACGGCAAGGTACAAAAACCTCATGGTTAGGCAACATGATGCGATGGTGAAGCCAAGGTGATTCAACATTGGAGACCTCATCTTGAAGAAAGTTTCTTTGGCAACCAAGAACCCAACTCATGGGAAGTTAGGGCCTAATTGGGAAGGACCCTACAGAATTATCAACCGTAAGAGGCAAGGGTCCTACTACTTGGAAGCCTTGGACGGGAGGAAATTAAAGCATCCTTGGAATGTTGAACACCTGAGGAAGTATTATTAGTAGAATGCCAGCCTGAAGGAGAGTTCTCCTGGACGAGCCTATTTATCCATATAAGAAGCTTGTTTATCTACGTATTTTTAGTTTATTCCATAGTATTGTTTTATTGTTATTATGGTGTGATTATGGACAAGGTTATGGATTTGCTTGTATTTATTTAACTCCTTAGAAGACACTAACTCATGAACATGTGCCCCATCTGTGAACAATATTTATATTATGTACATAATGTTGTGTGAATCCCTAATTTCCATGTTATTTTTGTTCAAATCAACCTATGAAAAAAGGCTAAAAAGCCCATAGACGAGAAAATTTTCTGAACGCGGAGATGTAACGTTAGTAAGCTCTCCAAAGAGCAAGACATACTCGTCTAAGTAAATGACGAGGTAAAAACCTTATTTCCATGGATAACTAAATGTTTTGTCCATGTCCAGCCCATGGACGAGTAAATGCTCCACACGTCCAACCCATGGACGAGGAAATGCATAGGCAAGTTCAAACTTGCTAATTAAGATGCCAGAACAATCCAACCTACGGACGAGTTAAAGGTGTTCAATGATGAAAATCAGCAAGCTTAAGGACGAGTTATGTTGAATCACCATTTCATCACTGTTTCACAAAGACGAGTTGAAATTTGTGAATTTTAAAGTGATGAAAACATGTGCGTATGTATTTTTAAATAAGAAGAAATTACTTCTGTGGATGAGCATAAACTTGAAATATTTAATAGATGAAAGAACTCTAGTCCATGCAATAACGAAGAGTAGATCAAATTATTTAAGGGCGGACTACTAACGTCCAAACACTCTGATGAAGATTTGTTCAAAATCTCATCCTAAAACCATGGATGAGATTAAAGTACAAATTACATTTTTCATTTCTCAAAAAAAAAAAAAAAAAGAGGAAGAGAGGAAGAAAAAGGTTCAACACATAAAATCTTGTCTTCAAGTGGGAGGGGCATCGTCCTTAACGTCTGCAGGAGGAGGAAAGGTGCTAGCGTCATCCTCAATGTTCACGTCCTCTGAACTTGTTTGGAGGAGTGAGCTTGTGGTAGCACCAAGGTTGAGCTTTATAGCGCTGAAGTCAAGGTTAGAGAAATTCTCAGCAACGTCTAGCCTGAAGTCCTCAAACCCAGCTGCATAATTCTTATCCAGCAGATCAGTAAACTACTTGGACGCTTGAAACTCTGCAACTGCGTCTCCCTTAGCCTTTTCAAGAAGGGCACTCAATTCATTGTTCCTCTTCTGAAGATGGTCAAGACGAGTATCCTTTTCAAGGACGTCCGTCTTGCGTTCTTCATTAAGGTTTCGTAGCTCCTTTGCCTCTTCTTTGGCCTTAGCAGCCACTTCAGCCCACACCTTATTCTCATCCTTCACCTCCTTTATCCTCTTTTCCAGCAGGATCCTCATCTTGTTTAGATTAGTTGTCTGCCTGGACGCAGCAATAAACTTGGACATTGCCTACACATATCAAAAGTTTTGTTAAGTATATGTCTACGTTGCTGGTTAAGGACGAGATATAGTTTAAAAAAAAAAAAAAAACTTACTTTGAAATGATCGTGAACACCAGAGTGCTCGAAGTCTTTCAAAGACATGTTGTAGCAGGTAACCACATCCACGTCCATCACCGCCGTTGTGAATCTCTCCCAAGCCAGGTCCTCATTTCCCAAGAGGTGCTGAGGAACTTCTTTGGAAAAGAGAGACGATGTGGGTGCACGGACTGTGGATGAGATCTTCTTAGACGGAGTATCCTTGGGCTCTGAATCAAGAGTGAGGATCTGCACTGAAGACTCTTGATTAGAGACGGGAGGAGGAGATTTGACGTCTTGAGGCTTGGTTGACTTGTGCTTTTTCTCCCTACCACGCCTGCTTGGGAGGTCACCCAAGTCCACTCTCGACGATATATTCTTTCTTTTTTCGCCTGTGGGAGGACAAGATTGGGATTTGACTGCCTCGTCCATAACCTCCTTGCCTTTGTTCTCTTTCATCGTCGCCATTCCTAAAGGGAAAGACGTCAATTTCAAAAAAAAAAATAATAATAATAACTCACGTCTACGGGTGGTTATCTCGTGTGCGAGAGCTTCAACAGAAGGCTCAGGGCCTAAACCCCAGGTAGCAAGACATTGAAGACTTACTAAAGAATGAAACGTCCTATTAGTGTATAGACGAGCCTTTTGGATATGTTCAACGTAAAATTTGTTCAAGTGAGGTCACCTAGCACCTGAAATAAAAAAGGATGAAAAAGCAAGGGTTAGGATTTTTAAACTACAAATAAAAGTGAAAATTAAATAGTAAAGTTGAGACGAGCATACCTTCAGGACGAAGGTTCCCTAATTCCCCAGTGTAGGGTGGAAATGGGTCCCTATCAACCTTAATGGGGAGTCCAGCCCAGAAACTTGAGACGAAGAAAAACTACGTCTTCCAGTTCCTATCTGATGTGACTAAGGATTTGATTAGTCTATAATCTTTCCTTCTGGATGTGAATTGATAGAAGCCAAGGGATTGGTTAATTTCGGAGGGCTTGTAACAGTAGAGGAACTCGTCCACGGTAAGAGGACAATTTCCCTCAAACACCTCCCTCCACAAAACTTGCATAGAGACAACTAATCTCCATGCATTGGGATTAAACTGACAAACTCCTAAACTTAACCTAACTAACAACTCCCTAGCAAAACTGTTTAGAGGTAATCTAAGCCCTCCTAAAAGATAAGACTTATAAATACCTATTCCAAAACAAGGCTGACAACACCACTCTCCACGGACGGCTAACCTAGGGTTAAGCTTGTCTGGGATTTGATACCATGTTTTAAGTAACTTTATTTTCCTATCGTCTGTCTTTGAAGCTACACCTATAGCACAACTATATACAACCTCCTCCTCCTCATCCTAAACTGTGAATGAGGGCGCACTTATGCCAGCCATGGATCCGGACTCAGACCTCGTCTTGAGCCCTTCCTAGAGAACCTCTAAAGGAACCCCTGGAATGCCAGACGTATACTCGTCCGTAGTGTTTCCCTCACTGCTACTACCACTGCCACTACTGTTACTATCGCTAGAACCACTAAAGCTACTAGGGTCAGTATACTCGTCTATAGCCTTATCTACACTGTCGCTAGATGAGGAAAGAACAATCTCAGACATTTTTATGGAAAGCTTAAAAAACTAAGGATGAAGATAGGAAAATACCTGGATCTAGGACGAGGGAAAAGCTATGGACGTAGGAAACTTCTAGATGAAGATCTAAGACGAGAATGGACGAGGAAGGAAATTTCAGAAATGAAGAGGGTAACGCAGGAATTCAACTATTTATAGGCAATGGGCCCTAACATCTGAAGCGACACAAAAAAATGAATGGGAGACACGTGCCATGTTTCTTGGTTAGGTACATCGACGTGATTTCCCACCAATAAGGCCATAACACGTGGCACCAATTCATTGGCAAAACATCCAGAAGAAGTCACATTTCTCTGGACGACCCATGGACAAGGGGGCAACTGATGATACCAAAAAAAGTTCAACTCCAGACTCATCCATAATGGGTCGTCCTGATCAATGACAGCGGCTCGTGAAAGTTAGGACGAGGGAATCTCGTCCATGAGCAAAACGGGTAGGACGAGATTAAAGACAATCTCGTCTTGAGCAAACACTGCATAACCAACACTACTATTTTGGCGCGGGCATTACACCCCTGTTCCGGAATTGATGAAATTGATGTGAACCGTTGCCAACGACGGTTAGATAAATCAGGCCAAGCGATACAATGTCAAAAGCAGTTATAACAGTTATTTCCTGAACCCTTGAGAAGAGGAGATAATCGTTCTGTGTGTGTGCTATAAAAGCACTGATTAACAAGAAGGTATTCATTCAGACACTTCCTTTATATTTGGAATCACAAAAAATACTAACTTAGCCATCGGAGGATTCTTGGCCGGCCCCCACCGGTCTCCTCTGACTTTACTGTTTGCTTTTTCAGGATTTACCGACAACCCTTAGATCGATAACACCGAAGATTGTTCAGCCCACTGATAAGAGAAGTATCATTAGATTTTGTTATTATATTTTAGAAGAAGAATCATCTTGTTGAACTAATTTTAGATCCAAATTAATCAAACACATACCACAAGCAAGAACGATAGACTGAAAGCAAAGCAAAGCAAAAAAAATGGTATTTCCCAGAAAAGTGTTTTCAGAAAATAGAAAGGGTAAACAAAATATAAAAACTATTTGCTTCATAATCTCAAATAAATAAATAAATAACCAAAAATTACACACCATAATTCGGTGAAGCCTCGTGAGCCACAATTTCACCTAAGAGGATTGTCTGAGTTAAGAGGAAGAGATTTTCATAGTCTTTGGCTTAGCAGCACAATTTTTGATTTCCTTTCTTGACGTGGCTTTCGCTTGCTCCTCTCCTATCGGCCTAGGCGACGTATAAAGAGAAATAAAAGGAAGAAAAACAAAGCACCGCGTAAAAAAGAAGAAAAGAAAAATGATGAGAGAAGAAAGATGGACTAAGATTAGGTGCACTGTCGTAGGTATTTTTTTACATTTTTTACTCTTTTTTTTTAACTTTTTAACTCTCCTTTAATATATTTTATTTAATGGTTGAGATTGAAAGTTGTTTTTTCAACTTTTAATCTCAACCATTTATTACAATTGCATCAGGGTATTGCACCTGAATCTAAAAAAGACAAAGAGACCTACACATACACATACACATACACATACACATACTCATACAAATACACATACACATACACATACACATACATAAGTACGCATAAACACAAACACATATACATACATAAATATAAGCACGCATAAACACATACACATACACACACAAATACACATAAACATACATACACATACGTATAAACACATATAAACTCACATAAATGTAAACATACACACA
Source organism: Quercus parvula (assembly GCA_030820535.1). Taxonomy (NCBI): domain Eukaryota; kingdom Viridiplantae; phylum Streptophyta; class Magnoliopsida; order Fagales; family Fagaceae; genus Quercus; species Quercus parvula. Next base: position 50,936,371 of record JAUAME010000005.1, on the reverse strand, counting down.
CATAAATATAAATATAAATATAAACACACATAAAGACTTGATTTAGCACACCAAAGTAACTAATGAAATTGTTTGAGGATTAATGTTAGTTTGTAATTTTTTCCAGTCTATATGAGGGTTTAATTTTTCTCAGTCTATATGTGTATTTATGTCTATGTATGTTTATATTTATGTGTATGTGTGTTTATGTTTGTTTGTTTTTGTTTATGTTTGTTTATGCATGTTTATGTGTATGTGTGTTTATGTTTATATTTATGTTTATAAATATAAACATACATAAATATATACACATACATAAACATGCATAAATATAAATGAACATAAACATAAACATAGGCTGCGTTTGGTTGCGTAAAAGCATTTCCGGAAAATATTTCATTTTCCGGAAATGCTATTTTCCAAAAAGGAAAATGTATTCAGGTGTTTAGCTGCGTCGGAATTCGTTTTATGGAAAATCAATTCCGGTGTTTAATTTATACAAACATTTTACGGAAAAATGACTTCCGTTTTACGGAAAATCATTTCCGGTGTTTGTTTCCGTCAAACATTTTACGGAAAATGAAATTCATTTTTTTACAGAAAATCATTTCTCATGTTTGGTTTGTGGATCATTTTACAGAAAATAACAATTTCAAGCACCTGCATTACCTAAATAAACCTATAACAATACATAAATATTCATTCAAATTCAAGCATCTGCATTGCCTAAACACATCTGTAACAGTACAAAAATATTCATCCACTTCAACATAAAAAATAATCATTTGAATATACCCATAATATTCAAATAAAAACAGCCACATCAATCGTTCAGGTGTTTGGCATTACACCTCCATGGTGTACAAAAATGATACTTACATATGGTATCTGAATAGTACAAATACATAATTTGGGCAATTGTATCCTCCCAACAATACAAAAGACTACATATATAATACAATGATACGTCAATACTAGTACTACAACAAAAGTTAATTCCTAAAGCTACGGTCACAGTCAACATAAAATAGCCAAATACTCAAAGTTGTGAGAACAAAAAACTATCCAACCACAGCTTTCTCAACCTAGCATTCTTGGCTAGAAATCCCCGTGCTATCTTCTCATTTTCATAGAGATGGTCAAATGCAGTAGCGAGCATATTTTCGCTATACCCATCTACCATCATAGTCATCACCTCATTATAAAGAGCTGTGTAATCAATCGGGCCCCGATTGATTTCTTTCAAAGCCACAGCTATTTCCTTCAGCTGATCAGATAGATCAGTCAGCACACTTTCATCAGCATTAGAAACTGAATGCTTTCTTTTGCGGGTCTTGGAAATTCCCGACCCAGTGGTGGATGACTCAACTGTATTCTTCCCTTTTTCGACCACACCTTCTTCCACATTGTCTGCAACAAATTTAGCACTGTCACCATTATCTGGCTCATGCTCAAGATCTACATAAGACTTAGAGAGGCCACCTGTGGCAGTGTCCTTCCCGACAACTATGGCTAGTTCATCATACATGTCAATTTTTTTGTTCAGATATTCGGCATGCTTTCTATGCGCCTGTAAGGGAGAAAGGAAGGTATAATAACAATGCAATAATCACTTCACTCATAAATTCAATATTCAATTCAATATTTCTGATCTTTTGCAAGTGAGTTTCTCAACCAACACAGTTACACATATCAATCGTACCTACATGTAGTTAAGTTAAATTCTTTATGCTAGCAATCCCAATGATCTTTTTAGGACCTTTAAATATATGCAAATAAGTATATAAGTATGTCATGTGATATTGTTAGAAACGTCAGTTTTTGTTAACTATGGCCTTTCACTTAAAATGATTTATAAAGGTTGGGTACATTTTCAACTATGTAGAAGTTTTTAATAAAATTCAACTATGTAGTCTGAAGTAAGAAAAAAATTATATAGTTGTATAAAAAAATTATACAGTTGCATAAAGTATAGTTGGAAGCCATACCATGACTTCTTCTTGATATGTCTTTGGGTCGCATGTTATCATTTTCAGGTTGTCATCCCAACCAAAACCACTCTTCTTCCTAATGGTTTGAATAGTGGACCACATGGTCCTTAAAGTCCGCATCCGATTTTCTACATACGATCGGTGGCACTCGACCCCAAATTAGGCAATTATCTCCTTTGTAACAAGTGCAAAGGACCCTGCCTTGAAAGTGCTGGAGGGCTTATTGCCCTTATGCGCCTCTTGTGCAAGTATCCTAAGTATTGTTTCGTGCATGGGCGGCAGCCACCTGAATTGCTTACTGCTCACTTTTTCTTTGCCCTTTGACATCACTGCATATGAAAATTGTATAGTGAGAGTAGTATTTAGTAATTACGCTCAGAATATAAACAACAAATCAAACACACATAAAACCACGCTTATAAATGCGCACAACAGAATGAAACATGCTAACACTGAAAATGACAATATAATACCATAAAATAACAATGTAATGCTGAAAATACTTTTTCATTACACCACTAGAAGTTTCTAATAAATACATTGTCTTTACAAAAAACAGAAAGAAAAAACACATATTACAATCATAGAAATCTAAATAAAGTACTACTCTCCACTCGTGGTATAATCAGACCACATAGCTTGGCATATCTCATCTCTCTTAGCATTCCACAATCTACTGTCTTCAATGGACTCCCGACGTGATTGTGTTTCTTATCGGGGGTCACTAGACTCTACTTGGTTCATTGCATCTTCCATAATATGGTCATTTGGTTCAACACCCATAATGTGATTATGAACCACACAACATGCTAACACCACTTTCACTTGGGTTTCAAAAGACCAAAATGGTTCTACATCCAACACTCGAAAACGTTTCTTCAACACTCCGAACCCTCGCTTAATGGTAGTTCTCAATGAAGAGTGTCGGAGGTTGAACAATTCTTGCGCATTCTTAGGAGGACGACCACTAAACTCTTTCAAGTGATATCGCACACTCCGATAAGGTGACAATATTCCATTTTTATTACCATACCCAGCATCACCGAGATAATATTTACCTACATATATTAAAAAATAAAACCAAATCACTACTATGCTTAGGAAAACGCACAATATTTATTAAACTAATAATCCTAAAAGGTGAAGTAATAGTATAATATCTTCGGGAATTGAAAATCCCCCTGGCCTAGCAAATGCATCATTTAACACACGTGAATCATGTGCACTGCCTTCCCATCCAGCCAATACATAAGTGAACTTTAAGTCAAAACTAATGGCAGCTAACACATTTTACGTAGTTCCATCTTTGTGACCACGAAATCTTCCTTGTATTTCAGGTGGCACAGATGCACAAACATGTGTACCATCTATTACTCCAACACAATCCTAATTTTCGACAAACATAATGATTTAAAATTACACTTGGTTCATTCACAATTTACAAAAATACACAAGTCGAAATATTTACCTTAAAATATGGGTAGAACCTTCTGCTATTCCTTATCTCTAGGGGTGTATCTTCGCTACGCAGTCTTATTAGAGTTCTATATAATTTCAGGACCCCCCTAAGGACGACCTTGAAGTATCTATGAATAGTCTCAGTTGATTTATAGATCCGACTACCCATTGCACGAAACCTCACATTATGACCAATAATGTGTAAGAAAATGAATACTTGCTCCGTAATAGACATGTGAATAGTCGGGTGTACGTGCTCCCCCTCAGTGAGGATGTGACATAAGTTGTGGAAAGCTATAGGCTTCATCCTAATTTGATTCACACAATGACCCTCACTTCCATGCAAAATACTATTTATGTATTCCTCTCTCTCAGCTGCATGATTAACATAAGGTGCCCTAGGCAATTGTCTACGTTTACGCCGCAATGTCTTTAACAATATAACCCCCACAAGGAGGACAGATTTAACTGAGGCAAGAATTGTGGCTTTGGTTTTTTTCTTCATCTAAAAAGTCACATACATTATGGTTTAAGAGGTATGTAAACAAGCATGCTATTGATTACACAGTAAATAAAAATAGCCACTTACGGAAAACATCCAAACCACATTGATAACGAGTACCAAAAATTTTCTGTATATTCTCATTTTCACAATCAATATATTTATCAATAAATCACAGCATTCTATTTCTGTATAATTGTACCACCAACAAAATTAAATTCTTAAATCAATATTTAATTAATAGCATGCATGTTTAATTGTAACAGCAACAGCCACTCCAATACACAATACACAACAACCAGCTCCAGTACAGAATACACAACTCCAATACACAATACACAACAACCAGCTCCAATACACAATACACAACTCACAGAACAGCAACAGCCACATCAAATTTGTACCAATTAACCAACTCTCACCACAACAACTATTTTTACATCAAATTTGTACCCAAAGCCACGGTACCCACATCAAATTTTTGCAACCCACTGAACAAATCAACTACACCCGATACTCATTATCAAGGAAATAAAAATTCCACAGTCTACCAAATCAAAAAAAAAAAATAATAATAATTCCACAATTTACAGTCATTGCCCAAGAAAAATGTATATATAATAATAATAATAATAATAATAATAATAATAATAATAATAATAATAATGAAGAAGCATCACAGGAAGCAATGGTTGTGTGGGTCGGAGCTGTGTGGGTCGGAGTGAGAACTGAAGTGATGAGAGGGTGGATCGGAGAAATGAGGTTGTCGGCCAGAAATGGAAAAAGAGTGGATCAGAGAAATGATGGTGGATCGGAGAAAAATGAGGGATTGGACTGTCTTCATGAGTGGATTGGAGTGAGAAATGGAAAAAGAAAACTCACCGTGAACTGAGTGCATGGATCGTGGTGCGTCGAGTGCAAATCGAGACTGAGAACTGAGTGCGTCGTTCTATGCGTCGAGTGCGTTGGTGCAGATTGGAGCGTCGACTGGATCAGAGCTTGGATCGTTCTGTGCGTGGAGTGGATCGGAGCTTGGTTCAACTGTGCGTGGAGTGGATCAGAGCTTGGATTGTTCAAATGTTTGGCTGCGTCGAGTGCAGATTGTGGTGCGTCAGTGTGTGGATCGTTTCGTTTGGCTCGGTGTGTGGGTTGGAGCAGTCAAGCTCTGTGTGCATCTGAGAGAGGCAGTGCGTGTGAGAGAGGAATGGAAAATGTTTGAAGTGAAAATTTGGGCTGAAAATGATTTCCGTTGGTTTTGGCTTATTTTACGGTCAAACTGAAAATATTTTCAGTTTGACCCAATTTACCATCCCAACCAAACACGCTATTTTTCGGAAAATGATTTTCGAATTTTGTTTTCAATCAAAACAAACGGACCCATAAACACACATGCACATACACATAAACATAAACATACACATACACACACACACATAAACATACACATACACATACATACACAAACACAAACACAAACACAAACACAAACACACATGCACATACACATAAATATAAACATAAACATACACATACACATACACACTCATACACATACACACTCATACACACACACATACATAAACACGCATACACATACACATACATTTTTAGTTCTCGCCTTAGGCCCTAAAATGTTTAGGGCCGCCCCTTGCCTGTGAGAGTAAGCGATGTGGCAGTTTGAAGACAGAGGGGCTGGTGGCTAAAAAGGGTCACGACGTCTGAAGGCTTTTTCACATAAAGAAGCATTCGGCCAATAGGAGGGGTGAGGATTCTTGGTGTTGTATTTATTCCTGAACTTGCATATTCGTAAGGGATACGTGAAGTAGTAGAGTACGCGTAGTGATAGAGTTTCGACCTAACTCAATGCATTATTTTAAAAAAAAAATTATACAAAATAAAATTCTACTCTAACTTCTTTTTTTTTTTGGGAGAAAGAAAATTCTACTTTAACTTTAAACTAGATGTATATGTATGTGAAACTCTTTTTTGAAAGCTTAAATCTCGTTACCTCCCAAACATCACAAGTATTTATACTTGTAAAGTAACCATCAAATCAGAAGTATGCAATGTATCACATAAAAGGGTCCGGTTTGTGTCCAGTGGCACAAGCTCCACCCTCACATAAAATTCTTAAAATCCTAAATTTTCATTTTGTAATTAATAGTTATGATATTACCTCATACAATCTGTCATTAATTTATAAATAATTTAAAATAATAATACCTTATTAGCAATTCTTAAAGGGTCTAATTAATGTTTCAAGGACATACATTAATCATTAATTTCAAGAAATTTTTTATGAGAATTTGAAAAAGTTGACAAAAAATTTAATCACTTTTTTATTTTTCCATAAAAATATTTTTAAATTGGTTTTAAAATAATTTTTTTCATGAATTTATTTGCAGTCTCCAATGGTCAATATTATGCCATGTCATCAACTTATTAATAAAACTCCAAAAATAATGGTGCCACATCAACTATTAAAAAAAGAATATTGACACATCATATTTTGAGCATATTAATTAATTTTAGTTTTTTAAAGGTTAAAAAATACATAAACATATCAAAAACCTTTTTTTTTTGGATACCATATGTAGGAAACGTAGGATTACATAAGGGTTGGGTTCACCCAACATTGGTGGATTGGCATTGAAATTGCTAGTTTAGTTAGACTGTGTGTCTGTTTGGAAACAACTTATTTTGTTGAAACTGAAAACTTTTTGCTGAAAGTATTGTAGTTTAGTTAGACTGTGTGTTTGTTTGGAAACAGCTATTTTACTTGAAACTGAAAAATTTTTGTTGAAAGCACTGTAGATAAATGTAAAAGTTAGCTTAATAGTATAATGGAACTCATGAATAGTACCAAAAAGTACAGTGAGACCCATGAATAGTAGCAAAAATAAGTTGAAATTGTAAATAAGCTGAAATTTCAGTTTGTCCTAAACAGACACTATATACATTACAAGTTATAACCTTGGAAAAAAAACAAGAATGAAATAACAATCCATTTGGAGCAAAATAGCAGAGATCTACCACCATATTCTATTCTTGCTAGTTTGGAGCTCGAGCCTTGTTGACAACTTGAACAATTTGTTTGCTATTGCACAGGATTAGAATATGAGTATATCCAAGGTTCCTAGCTTTATCAATTGCTTCCACCATAGCTTCCTGGGCTGCATTGTTTGTAGTCACTGCTGCATAACTTGAAAAATTGGAAATCATGATGTTTCCTTGCAGGTCTCTGGATTCATAGGCAAAACCACATATCTTAGTTTTCTGTCTTCTAGCTCCAGCAATCTTAATGATCAGCTGCCAAGGTCCACCAAATATTTGAATTGTAGGAGTTTGATCTGCAATCTAGGAGGTAGAAGTGGATTCTCTGTTGAATGCCTCATGGTACCTACAAGTTAAAGATTGAACAGTTAGAATCACTTCCATGGGCTTAGGTTGTTTCCCTTCACGTGCCACCGTGTTTCTATGGTTCCAAATGGTCTATAGAGTTGTGAAAACAGTTTGGAGGTAAAGCATCATGTCTGGCTCCAGCCTTTTATGTCTGAGTACAACATTCCTAATCCAAATTTGGATGATGATTTTGTTCAATTCAGATGTGTGTACACCAAAGGTGACCCATGCCAAAAGTGTATGAACCGTACTGAAATATAGTTTGACAAGAACGAGGTCGAATCCACAAGAACTTGAATGAACATAAGAAAATTAATTAAATCTTAACCAAATTAATCCTAATCTAGTTTAATAAAAATTGGTTGTTTGAAATTAAATATACTAAACAAATAATTAAATTAAGCAAAGATATAATATAAAGCAGTAAAGAGATGTAAACAATCTAGAGAAAAAAATTAAGGTATTGGAATCCTCCTTGTTAATTCATATTAGCATATATTTATGTTCATTAATTCTTCCCAACTACTGCATGATAATCTAGAAATTAATCTTGCGATCATGGAAAATATTATCATTAAAACTTCTATCTAAATATCTAAAGCATGTTCTTCTTCGCATCCTAGGTATAAAATCAAATCATCAATTGTATTCGTAGCCAAACAAATCACAAGAGATATCAAATTTTAAAATCAAGAAATAATAAATCAAGCATTCAATTAATTAAGACAAATCCTAAATCATGAAAAAAACATGATTGAACTCATATCTAGAATTCCATCTTAGTCAATTGATATGAAGCAAGAACAATTTAAATTATTAAAGAACAACTATTGTGGGAAAAATCAAATCACATAAATATTACTGACAATCCTTAACAAGGTTTCATCCTCAAACCTAATTATAAATTTAGCTACTCATGGTAATTGAAATAAAAAACAAAAATAAAATACTAAACATTAAACTAGACAAATAAAATAGATAAAGAAATAGTACTATTATTCCTCTTAGTATAAAAAGTAGGGACTTGAGGATGAAGATGGAGAGTATTTTCTTTTTTATGGAAGAGATGGGAAGTAATTTGATAACATTATAACTGTTGGGGATTTTTTTTTTTTTTTTGGCAATAACTGTAGATGTATTTAAACACCCACATTTACGTGTGTTAATTTTTTTTTTATTTTTTTTTATTTATTTATTTATTTTTAACTAGCTGTACGTGGGGTGTTTTTTTCTTTTTAAATAATAGTAATAAAGTATTTTTTTTAAACAATAAAAGTGGGTTAGTGGATATTTATGTGTGTTAGTTTTTTTTTTTTTTTTTACCTATCAATATGTGGGGTGTTTTTTTCCTTTTAAATTATAATAAAGTATTTAAAAAAACAATAAAAAATAGGTTAGTGGAAGAATATTTCTATTTTGTAGGTAATATTTTAATGCAAAATAGACGGACATGTGTTTTACCAAATTATCTCTTAATTTTACCTTTACTTAAACATAAAGAAATAGAGATATTTTGGAGAAAAAAAAAATCTGATCCAAATAAAAGATGTTTCTTAAATAATAGCATAAATAGATAAAATGTCAAAATTAAAGATATCCATTCAGTCAAAAATTAATAGAACCCATATTTCTTTAAACTAAAAAAATAAAAATAAAAAAATAAAATATCAGACTAATCGCTCAATTGGGATCGCTCGAGTCTTACTCAATTTTCTTTTCTTTACTTCTAGTTTCCTAGCAACCAAACACTAATCACGTAACTATCAAAACCCACCATCAACCTCCACCACAAAAAGTGCCATCAGCCACCCAAATCACCAAAGGCTGAACCCAACCAAACACCACCCACGGCCGAAACCCTTAAAACTACCACAAATCCGTTCTACCAAAAACATATTCAACCCCATAACCATAAAACCTCCATATGGCTCTTTAACCTGCAAGTTTCACTGACGCGAGGATCAGTGTCACCCAAGGCCTTGATCTGGATCTTAGGCCCTTCCTCGTAGCAAGCATGTCACCTTCCACAGTGCTAACGAAGTCAATAGCTTTTGTGGGTCCCTTGGTGGCTGGCACCTCTCTCTCTCTCTGGCCATCCCATGTGTCGAGAGATGGCCAGAGGGATTTGCTTAAGAGTAATATTAATGAATTGGTTGAGGGGACGAAAAGATAAAATGAAAAGGTGGTTAAGATCGATGGAGAAAAGCTGAAAAGGAAAAGGAAAGATTAAGGAAGAATGTTTTGAATTTGTGATGAGTGTAATTAAATTTTGTTTGTTGAATCTGTGTACTAGCCTACTAGGTCGTTATTTGTAAAATTATTAGTTTTGGTGGCACGTGCTAAAAGATTCGTGTCATACAATGCTACACTCATTCATATAAAAATTTTGATTATACACAAATATAAAGTAGTTATTTAACATATGAGATATCAATTTTTCTATGATAGTTTTCTTAGAACTTATTTTCTTTTAAAGGTAATATTCACTCACTAAAAACTTTTAAGAATGATGAATATTATCGTCATACATTTTATATGCCTCTACTATATTTAGCTTACTTAGTTTTTGATAAACACTCTTTTAAGCAAGAAATAATAATAATAATAATAATAATAAATAAGATAAGAAAATGCATGTGCAATTGGAGTTTATGTTAGATAAAATTATACGTCTAGAATATTAAAATCTAGTAAATTGATGTTCTCTAAGTAACAAATAAAAAGCCCTATGTCACGATTTCAACTTCTCAAGCATGACTACTATATAAAGCTAAAAATATGTGAATGAGAGTTTTGAGATATTAAAATTTAGTGGGGTATTTTAGATATAGCATAATGGGATATTTTAGGAATTATAAAATTTCATTAGAGTTTAACTAAGAGAGTTGTAGTATGGGGGTATTTTCTCGTTCTAAAACATAAAAGGAAAAATTACTTACTTTTAAAGTTTAAGGGAGAATTGTGAACTATCAAAGTATAAAGGGGAGAAACGACATTTTCACTAGAAATGGTGCTTTAAAAAAAAAAAAAAAATTGCAATCCCTATAAAACTATGTATGAGACGGTGAATTTTGGCTCACCCAAATTAACTAAACCAAAAAAGAAGTTTAAGAATACAATAAAATGTCACAATAGTTTCACAATACCTTTATTTTTAATTGTGATTGCAATCAGTCTAATATCTTATTATTTTATAATATTTGTGATAATATTATAACACAAACAAAATGTCCAACATTTTCACAATCCTTTATTTTCAGTTGTGATGAGTTTTGGAAAGATATTTTATTATTTTATTTTGACCTATAAGAAATTGACACCTTAATAGTTACTAGTTACAAAATGTTACAACATTTTCACAATAAATATTTTATTCTTTTATTTTATTTTGACCTAAAAAGAACTAACAACTCAACAATTATGAAAATATTGTGACAATTTGTTGTGGTAGTGTAACTATTTCTAAACCAAAACACTGTTTCAACACATATAAATATTAAAAAAAAAGAAAAAAAAAAGAAGTAGCTCAAAGTATCAAGCCAATCATTACATATAAAATATTAAAATAAATATAAAGGGAAAGAGAGACCGGTTGTAATGGTGAGTTTTGGCTCACCAATTGACTACCAAAGGAACCTATTCACTCTTTTCATATAGGTAATGCGGGTTTAATTGGTAACCTCTGTTTCTTCTTATTTAGGTAATACAATACTAAAATGAGAATTTGCTTAAAAAAAAAAAAAAAAGGAGAAATACTTTATTTACAACATTTCTACTACACTTTTAAAACAAATTTTGAGATTGTAAGTTCTTGTTAGTTCTAATTTGAACCGATTACTAAAATTAAATTTTTTTTCCATTAATAATAGTGAGTAATAACTTGTCATTTATGATTTATTATAAAAATATTGTCAACATAACATTTCTTAATATTAAAGTTTTTCATTTTTCATCCAAACTCACTGTTTCAACTTAATACTTGATAAAAGACAAAACTTCACCAAACCAAACTTACTGTAGATAAAACTCTACTCAAATACTTCTACATTGGAAGCTCTCATAAAACATTTGAATGCGACACAAATACCTTCAAAAATTGATTTCCAAAATCAAGGTGGAGTCTCAATTTTTCAATTCCACAACCCAAACACGGCAAACTCATAACAAAATCATATAAATACAATACCCATAGTCAACTGAGCCTAAATTTACAAACAACAAAAAATTTGGAAAAACCATTCAAACAAAAATTTTTTACATAAAAAAACACCTTCGGATTGCACATGTATGTGTGTGTATATATATATATATGTTGGTATGTGTCTCTACTCCCGTCATTTCCACCAATCTTTCTCACCAACTCCCTTGGCCTGCTCCAACCGTCATTACAACTGTCAGATGAAATTGGATAGTTACAGGTGTAAAGAAAATAGCTCAATCTTGCATACTCTTTAACATAATGAAACCTCATAATATCAATTTTTTATGTAATTAAATTTCATGAAAGAATTAAAGGGCATAGTCCCAGAACAAACAAGAGATAAAGGGTTTTTTTTTTTTTTTTGTTGTGTGTGTGTTCATTTTCATCATTTCAGTTAATTAAAATTAAAAAAAAAATGTTTACAAAACGGTGAATTCAGAAAACATTGAAACGACATGGTTTTGGTGATTTTAATGGGATAGTGCTAATGGACACAAACAAAATCTATTGAATAATTTTAAAATTTAGAAGACTTACAATTAGTTAAAAACAAAGTTATAGTACTAAAATGAATTCTAGTGAAACTTTGAAATTGAATTTTACTATTTTACATTTTCTATTTATTTTATGGGGAGTAGCATGTCAGTAAATTAGTTTGACTTCTATATTTTTTTACTGACACTAAAGAAAGCTAATTACAATCTGCCTAATTTTTTTTTTTTTTGAGAATCAATTTTGTTTTGATCCTAACCAAATCAACTCGTAAGTCTGTCATACACAGTAATTATAATAAGTAACTGAGTGTAGGCTTCACACGTGTGGATACTGATAGTGTGCAGTTACAGCTTCCCGCCTTTTTTTTTTTTTTTCTTCTCTCTTTTTGTATATAAATAACAGAGGAGTGAGAGAGTTTCAGAGAGAGAGAGAGAGTTTCAGAGATTGAGACAGAGAAAGAAAATCACAATTCTAACTCGATCGCTCACTGACACGAACACGCCATCATGCACAGAATCGTTGCTTTCATCATTGGTCGCCTAGCGTGGCTCTTCAGAGATGGGCTATTCCCTGGAGGTACTTCTTTTTTCTTTCTTTCTTTTCTCTTCGCTCCCTCCGTTTGGTTCCTAAGAAAGCACAAGAAAATTGAATAAAAATAGACTCTTTCTTTCTTTCTTTTCTCGTCCCTCCCTCCGCTTGGTTCCTAAGAAAGCACAAGAAAATTGAATAAAATTAGACTTTCTTTCTTTCATTTCTCTTCCCTCCCTCCGTTTGGTTCCTAAGAAAGCACAAGAAAATTGAATAAAAATAGACTTTCTTTCTTTCTTTTCTCTTCCCTCCCTCCGTTTGGTTTCTAAGAAAGCACAAGAAAATTGAATAAAAATAGAGAATAAGATGAGGATTCTTTTTTCCGAGTATTTTATTTGGTTTATATAGAATTTTGTATTTTCCTGCATTTTCTTGGCAACCAAACGGAGCATCTTATTGGTTTAGTTCGACTCTTCTTGGTTTCTTGGGTTTTAGTTTGGATAAATTTCACTCACATCCCTGAGGTTTAGTCTATTTCTCTCTTATTCTCCTTCTTTATTTTCATCTTTCGTTTTTTCTTTCTTTCTTTCTTTCTTTTCTCTTCCCTCCCTCCGTTTGGTTCCTAAGAAAGCACAAGAAAATTGAATAAAAACAGAGAATAAGATGAGGATTCTTTTTTCCGAGTATTTGATTTGGTTTATATAGAATTTTGTATTTTACTGCATTTTTTTGGCAACCAAACGGAGCACCTTATTGGTTTAGTTCGACTCTTCTTGGTTTCTTGGGTTTTAGTTTGGATAAATTTCACTCACATCCCTGAGGTTTAGTCTATTTCTCTCTTATTCTCCTTCTTTATTTTCATCTTTCGTTTTTTCTTTCTTTCTTTCTTTTCTCTTCCCTCCCTCCGTTTGGTTCCTAAGAAAGCACAAGAAAATTGAATAAAAACAGAGAATAAGATGAGGATTCTTTTTCCCGAGTATTTGATTTGGTTTATATAGAATTTTGTATTTTCCTGCATTTTCTTGGCAACCAAACGGAGCATCTTATTGGTTTAGTTTGACTCTTCTTGGTTTCTTGGGCTGTTTTTATTTGTTTTAGTTTGGATAAATTTCACTCACATCCCTGAGGTTTAGTCTATTTCTCTATTACTCTCCTTCTTTATTTTCATCTGTCGTTTATGGCCAAAAGGCCCAAAACCCCTTTTGTGTTTGCTTAATTTAGGGATTGGTTTTTTGTTGGGTTTGAAATTTTTGTTTTGCCTGTCTTAAATCCGTGGATTGTGTATATGAGGTATTAAGTTGGTCAGTTTTGAAATATGTTAGACCAAGTTGGTATTAGCCCAAATCTTAGGATAGGTTTGTGAAATTTACCCTCTGTTTTATATATCTTTGTTTGTTTGGTGCTTTCGTCTTTGATAGTAGTGGTCTTTAATGTCTTTAAATGAAATTGCTGTTTTTATTTTAGATTTTATATGTCTTGTATTGAATATATTGCTTTCTTTTTTAATCCCCTTCTTGATCTAATCTTTCTTTTATTCTTTTTGCTTCCCTCCCCCTCCCTTTTGCGAAACTACTCTGAAATTAATTCCAGATGATCCTGAAGTTCGGGCACCAAATCTGGATTTGACACCACATCAGCATATGAGAGCTCATTTGGAGAACGTCTCACCCTACTACAGAAATATTACAAGTAAGATGGATTGGAACCACTAATTTTTGATAATATTCAAATTGAATCCTTGACATGATTTTTCTTGCTGAATTGGAAATTTTCAATTTCATTTCCTATGAATTGTAATTCAATTGTGTGAAATATTCTCAATTTACTTTGTGCTATTTGAATTTCTTAATTATTTAGGTTCTTTTCCTTCTTTAAGAATTTAGGTTGTAATTTTTTAATTTTTTTTAATTTTTTAGTGCATGCATGCTAGTCATTATCATTTTCAGGCTGTAAGACTTTAGTTAAGGATGAAAAATCCTCTAAATTAACCTCAAATTCTATAACACATGCTGCATCTTTGTTGAAATTAGTTCTTTGCTGTCTTTTTATAACAATTGTCATGCACTGGCATATATATTAATCACACATATATGAATAACATTTGGCTTGTCATGGGGCTTGTTGTTTAGAAATTTATTTTTTTTGATAGTGTTATACTGTTAGTAACATAGTGTTACCTCTCTCTCTTTCTAATGTGTGTAAGTGAAAATATCAGACAGGGATGGGTGGAAGGATAATATGTTCGATTCGATGAAGGTCAATGTCAGAAAAATAAAACGTCAACATCGAATCCTTCAAGCTGCTCCAAGGAAGTTGAGTGGACGCCTGTCATTTCATTTGGCACAGAACTTACAAAGCAGAAGGCAAAGGGCCATCCGTGACCGTAGGGCAAATAACGCAATTTCGAGATACATGACAAGGCTGATAAAAAGTGCTGCTGCATTACATAACATACTGACATATCACTTCAATGAGTTTCACTTCAGTATTCGTTTTGAAGAAGATGTTGAAGTAATCGAAGTGTTGCATTCCTTATATCCACTTCATAGACATGTTGTGGCGCACTGCTTGACCAACAGACTGTACCAAAGTTTCATACAAAGTAGCTTGGAGATGGGAATGGCTGTGTTGCATTAGAGTAATTGGAGAAGGAGAGCATGCATTCAACCTGTTTACCGTCTTCACCATGTCAAAGTGTATTTTCAAACATTTTAAACATTTTCCTTAATACCATTTTGTAACCACATTTGTTTTGTGCAAAGACCGGTTTACTATGTTAAATCCATAGAAACATCATCATTTGGATAGTTTGGATATGGAGCCTGTTTGATTCTCTTATCTCACGAACTCCTCAACTCTTTTGCCAGCTCATCTCACTTGTCTCTCTATCTTTTCATCTTCTCTTTTCTTCATATCTAAGTTCTAGAGCATTTATTTGATCATATGGTTTTCTTCAATTGTAAAAATTTCTCTTTGATTAGACTATTCGCCATCCTTGGTTGCTATCTTGAGGACTTTGTCACGGTAGTGGTATTGTCGTAAAGGTGATGTGGATTACATAGAAAACTTCATTTAAATTATTTTGAAGCAAAACTATAGTGTTCCTGTATGATGCACAGCTCATCACCTAGTTGGTATTAATTTAATGGTTGATGATGAGGGCCCTTAAGTTTCCATGTTAATTTTCCATCTTATGATTAAGTTAGTTGGATTCCCTCATCTCCCCACCCCCCTCTCATCTTGATGCTAACAGGTTGGTCTTTCATCAAAAACTATTGTTTCTAGCTTTGGCAAGGCAATTTCTGATGAAAAAGAGCTCCAAGATTACCAACCTGAAGATATTGCCAGGTCACTCTTTAAGAATGATTTCAAACAACATTGGACAGGTTAGTTGCAGTGGGCAGATTTCTTATTTGCCTTAAATTGAATATATTGTGATGTCTTGATGTGTCTGTCTTTGCTGGAGAAGACAGATTAAGAGTTGATGTTTTGTCCCATCAAGAGTTCAGAGAAACTTTTGGCCTAATCCTAGAATATAGTTTATTTTTCATTTAGATGTTCCAATTCTAGACAGAGATTGGTTTTAGCTCATCTATTACAGAAGCTTTGGCAGCCAACTACAATACCAAACCAGCCAAGATTTGTCAGTCATATCCATTTTCATAACACGAGTTGTGATGCATAGATAATTTATTTTGCTACAAATAACTCCCTTCTCCTTAAATTCTATGTCGAACTTTGAGTGAATATGAAAAGTTGTAATCTTGAATTCGCTTATTCAGTAAAGGAAAATGCAGTCACATGAGCTCCTCAAAATTGATACTGTGCCTAGTGAGGTAGTGCAATTTGGATTTTAGAATTCCTTTGCAAACCCTGTAATCATCTCGCCTTTCCTCTATAGCACTCATTTCATATATTATGAGCATTTTGTTCCATGTCTTCCCAATTCTTTCTTATTACTTTCCTGGTTTTCTCCATTTGATTTCATTTTCTGTATGCTTGACAATTTTAATGATTTTGTGTACATACTGCACAACAATATGTTTATACCTATCATGTATCATGTAACATGTAACAAAAAAGTCGAGAGCATATTGTCGTAATCAAAAAATTTCTTCTATCCTTGAGTGGGCTACATGGGTTGAGTGGGCTGCATGGGTATATTGGGTTACATGTTGAGGATTCAGTTCTTGGTCATAGCACACATGGATATTTTTTGGAAGATTTTTCATCTGGTGTCATGCTTCCATGTTTTTGGGTGGGGATCATCCTGTTCTTCCCAACCTTCTTTTCATTCTTGGTTTTAGGATCAATCTCTAGGAATGTTATGGTGTTCCATGCCTGATTTTAGTTTTGTTCAATTATTCCATTCTTTGCCAAAGGCTTTCAATTTAAAAAATAGCATTTTTTTTCCTGTTATTAGGTCTAAAGGTGAGGTTAAAGCAATGTTTTTGCGGCATGAAGGATTTCTTGGAGCATTGGGTGCCTTCATGAGCTTGAAAAACATGGTCTTGATGACTTGATGGTCCATCATCTAATGCAAATATTCCCAATGTCTTCCCTTGTAGGAGATAAGATTTGTAGTCCACTAAATGGGGAATTGAATGACAACGAAAGTATAGAATGTAGTGTCTATGCATCTTAGAATCTGCAGTGATTTCTTCTCTTGGCCTTGGATACAGGATGCTGTACAAGGCAATGCTTGGTTGCCTGTGTGCATTCCGAGCAAGTCAGAGTTGAAATTCTATGTAATATGTGTAACATAGTAACAGGGTTGTAGGAAAAGTATCTGTAAAAGAAAATTAAGGGGAGAGATACTGAGAGAGTAACAACAATACAACATGAAAATAAACAATGTTGCTTTCTCTAATTGTCTTTGTATCAATTTTGACTAGTATTCTGTAATTCAGCATACTGTAACTCTTATTGTTTAATCAAATATCTTACTATCACTGTTGAGTTGTTTCACCTTTGAACTTTAGTTTCTGTCCTCTTCTACTTAGACTATGATGCTCAAATTGCAGAACTCCGTGTAGAGAGGGAAAATTCCCGACCTATCCGATTTATTCCTACAAGTGAGTTCTCTAACACAATGGATCATGTGATCATGCTAGCATTCTAACAAAAATACTTGATATGAGATTGGTAACCTATTGTATCAATTTGTGGGTAATCAGTTGGCACTCTGTGTCAAAATATTCATGGGTGGATATGAGTTTAGCAGATTCTCCTTTCTTCTATTAATTTAAAACAAGTGGCCATTTCACAAGAGTTATCCCTAACATCACACTTTTAAAGTTTAGGAAAATATATATATATATATTTTTTTAAATAAGGGGCCAAAAATAATAATCAAATTCGTTGAAAGTTTTTAGAATATTCATCAAATATTTGGGAATTGGTTTTCAAGAGGAAACAAAGCAAAACATGATTTAAAATATTAAAAAACTAACAAAGTAGCAATTATAATTTGAAACTTCTTCTAATGGAAATGTGTAAATCACCCAAAATGGGGTTTAGGATAAATCCAACAATAGAGTATCTTATGGGTTCTAATTCGCTTAATTAGTAAAGTTTCTTATTATCGAATGTGAAACTTGGGTTCAAATCTCATCTATGCCAAAAAGAAACATATCTTGGCTTGATGGCAAAAGGCAATCATCAAGAGTAATCAAAATATGTATTATAATCTTAGTGTTAATTTGGGTTCCATTTGCTATGCTACTCTGCCAAGAACATATCCAGTCTCTTAACGATATTGAAGGTGAGAAATTTGAAGAAAACTACTCAAAACCCAGATGCAAAACATCTGGCTGAAAGTTAAGGGCTTCATTGTTCTAATAATCTATTGTGTTTTCAGACGTTAAACTCAAGACAACAGTAAGCTGATGTGATCTATAGCATCATTTTAAGGTAAATGAACCAATATAACTAACAATCCAATGATTTTGATTAATAATATATTATAAAGAAATATTGCTAGAGGTTCATATATCAATTACAGCTACAATGAATACAGATAAGAAACTCACAAGTTAAACGGAAATTATTCACAAGTAGATCATTTGGCAGTCAGCATCCTTCTATGACATTTCTTTGCACTTCTCCTACGCAGGGTCCATCTTTCTTTAATATCCCATATGTTATCATCTAGGCTTTCATCAGACATTCCCACAGATATTTCTAGCGCCTTGCAAGATTTTTCAGGGTTTAAACTTTCCCTAATTCTGGCAGTTTCACCATGCATATCGTTTATCAGCATCTCTGATGTCTTGGTGGTTATTCTCCTAAGATACCCACGAAATAGGTGGAGGTGGAACAATGGCTGGTTGAATAAGTTGGTCCAAGCTCACTATTGACCCTACCCTTACTTTGCCTTTGGTACATGCACAATACTGTTCCCATGTCTTAGGCTTAAAGGGAGAGCAGATTTTCTCATCAATAAACACAGGATCTACTTTCCAGCACCATTCAAATTTTTTTCATAAATCCCATTTTCACTTGCTTGAACTTCATCTGACAAACAGTCATATATTAGAGAGATAAAAATGGCTTGTTCTCATGGTATAATTCAATCTCCACATCCTTAAGAACAATAATGCAATAAAGATGAGCTTGCCCCAAATCTCTCAAGGTTGATAAAATGAGGCATTGCTAATGAATTTCATGTGATGGTAATGATGGTACTTACACGAAATGAGGCATCAAATAATATAGCAAGCCTATTTTTCAGAAAATAACAAAATGGAGGATAAATGCATATAATTTAGGTAAGTTTCCTTCCAAAACCTTGCATAGGGGAGCTCTTGGTGTTCAATTAAAAGAAAATCCAATTATAGTATGTTTTGTTCATACCAGAGAATTGTAAAATTCCTTTTCCATGAGTTTCCTAACAACTAAATGCAACCACAACAAAAAATTCTTTAGATCCTCATGTCTGATGAAATCAGGTTGTAAGTTTTTTTTTGATAAGTAATGAGACTTATATTCATCATGAAAAAAACACAAAATAGCCATTACAGGTGTTCATGATGGTGAACACAAAAAACAGTGAAACAAAGCAACAAAAAAAGAAAAAGAAAAAGAAAAAGAAAAAGAGAAGAAACTTAAGGGGTACTTCTAAGGGTAGAAAAGAATTCCAAAGTAAAAGAACAATTTGAAGATCCCCAGCACTTAGCCCATTCAAAAAGAGTATTTTGACAAAGCGCTTGTAACTGAACAAGCGTTCTCTCTTGAGCCTCAAAAGAGCGTTGGTTTCTTTCCAACCAAACAACCCACATCAAACAACCAGGAACCATATTCTATATGTTCGAAGCAGATTTCCCCAACCAATTACTCCAACAAGACACCAAACTCGCCATAGAACCTGGCATGGCCCATTGAATCCCAAAAGCTTGTAACATTTGCACCCACAAAGAATAAGCTACAGAACAATGAATGAGAAGATGGTCCACAGATTCCGTAGAACAATAGCACATACAGCAACTATTCGCCAAAGGGAGGTCTCAGAGCATCAAATTATCCAAGGTAAGAATCCGACCATGGGCTGTGGTTCACAAGAAGAATGACACCCTCTTAGGCACCTTGACTTTCCAAATCCCCTTCCATGGGAAGAAGGAAGGAGATGTACCCCTGATCTTATGATAGAAAGACCAAATATCAAACTTACCATTCCCATTTAGGCACCAATGGGGTCTATCACACCCACTACCTCTAGGGATCCGAGCCTGAATGAGTTCTAGGAAAGAGAAGGCAGCCTCAAATTCCCTCTCATGAAAATTCCTGTAAAAACTCACATTCCAAACATCTACTTCTCCCATCCTCATGATGATCCAACAAGTCAGAAATACAGGCTTCCTTGTCTCTAGAACATGCATATAACTGAGGATAGAGCATTTTAAGAGAGATATCCCCAACCCACCTATCATGCCAAAAACGAATGCGAGAACCATCTCCCACCTTAAAAGCCAAGTGTTTAGAGAATCTCTCCCAACCGATATTAATACCACGCCAAAGGCCACACCCGTGAGCCCTTCTACAATCTTTAGTAGTCCACCCCCCCTTGGCCCTCGCCATATTTGGTGGCAATAACCCTCCGCCAAAGACTAGATCCTTCTTGGCCAAACCTCCATAACCATTTCCCTAATAAAGCTCGGTTGAAATGAACTAACTTCCTAACCCCCAAACCTCCCATCTCCAGAGGTGAACACACCTTCCCCCAAGCCACCAAAGAATGTTTAAAACACTCCTCCGAAGATCCCCACAAAAATTTCCTCTGAATACGCTCCAATCTGTCAGCCACTGCTACAGGGATGGTAAATAAAGAAAGATAGTATGTGGGAAGACTAGAGAGGGTACTCTTCAAGAGAGTAAGTCTACCACCCTTAGACAAATATAGACGCTTCCAACCAGACAACTTCTTCTCCATCTTCTCCAGGATGGGGTTCCAAATGGATGCAGTCTTGAAGGGGGTGCCCAAAGGCATGCCCAAATATTTCATGGGCAGGCTACCCACCCTACAACTGAGAATACTAGCCAAATCATCAATATTACCAACCTCCCCCACCGGGACAATCTCACTCTTCCCCCCACCCCCTCCATTTTCCCTAGAAAAATACACACACACACACACACCAACAACGAAAACTGAGTTCTTACCGAGTGATCTCTCTGTTTTGATCTACTAAAACATGAACTGAGATGGTTCCTGACCACCAAAGAAATCTCCATATAGCTGCCTGCTCCAATTCAACCACCTGCCTCAAACCTTCATCGACCAAAACTTCTCTAGATATTACTTCCTGAAGCAAGATATTTAACTTGTCATACAAAACTTAGAATCTCAATAAGATGATACAGCTTTAAAACCAGGAGAACTATCATATCATAAGTGAGAGTACCATAAGATAAAAGGCCTACTATACATTGAAGACAAGTTTTTATAAATGAATAGCATGTTTAGCTGCAATGTTTCTTCACTTCCCTAAGAGATGATGCTTGCTACTAAAATCTGAAAGAAATAGTGGATGAACAGATACCACCTACCTTAATATTTTTGAAACCCTCTTGTTATCAGGATCAATCACAATATTATATACTGCATCTGGAGGCAGCCCAACATTAACTTTGACATTAAGGTTGCAAAGAGAACCTTTTGGTACGCTGAGCTGCCAGAAGTAACATTAGAATCCATAATTCCAAATAGGTTGTGACTTTGACGGAAATCAGTATGGAGATCCAGAGAAGCTATCAACTCTGCAAGATTATCCTAGCAACATATGCAATAGTTTGGACATTTTCCATCAGTAAAATAACTCAAGCATCTGTCTCAATATTCTTTTCTACACCGCCTATGTTGCTTCTGGGGCAACTAATACCAATCTAAGTTTATATCAAATTTTCATCCCACATGAAAATTCTTCATGTGGAACTGGATTTATGTACTGGCATAACAGAATGTACAAGTGTAGCTACCAGGATTAATCACGTCAGGATTTGGAGAGTTGCAAAATCTTCTACTCGAATCTCAACTTGAGCCCAATTGTCACAACTCGTTAGAAAACCAAGAAGAGCATTTTTGTTGCTTAACTCTCACCTTTATTTCTGGAGATTGATCAAACCACGATGGATTTTCTGTCCATGCTTGCATTTGCTTTTCCAAATCAACCTCCCAAGCTGTAGATGATCCTTTCTCCTTTCTTAGGACAGGGTTCACAGAGTTTACTCCTTCAATACCTTTAGCTAATCTTTGTAGCCGAGACTCTGTCAAAAAAGGAAAATCTCTTCTAACTTTCAACTAAGTTTAACTTGCCACTAATCCACTATAGGCTTCAAATGAGAAGGCTAACCTTAAGACAATTCTGAAGCTTGTGAGGATGTTGCACAAAAAATTTAGAAAATGCTGAATCAAACGCCCTGCGTTTTCCATTTTCCTTGTTCATGTGGATATCTATGTTTTTGTGTTCTATACTTATATGCATGTACCAATGTTCCATCTTTTTGATTTAACATATGCAATTGAGTTAAGACCTTGTTCTGATTAAAAATTCATTCTTTGAAACTTGGGGGGTATTTTCTACTTTAATGACTATCTAGACACCAACCAACAACAGTGTGTAATTATACGACTCAGCTAACAAATCACCATACATGAGTAAATGAGTCACATAACTTGCAATAAGCACGACCAAGGTTTGTGCACCACCAATTCCAAATTCAAGAAATTTAGTTCAGTTATAATCAATATCAAGCATGAACCATGAATGAAAGCCAAAACCCATGAGATAAAAAGCAGTTCAGCAACCCCGTAGCTCTTTAAAAATTGAGAGGACCCAAAAAAGAAAGAGAAGCTCACAATCAAAGAATGTTAGTACTTACTACTAATTTTTTGCAGGGAATCAGCGTGAATAGATTCACTTTACGAAGGAAATTTTGTTAGAAGAATATCCAAGTTCAGTCCACCGTAGAGTCTTTTGAAGTTGATCCCAGATTTGCAGTTGGATATGATACGAAAACTTAAACAACTGTTGGCCACGTGATGCACACATTTTACAAAAAGTGAGTAGCAAATTTTATGTGAGACCTAAATAAAAACAAAATCAAAGATAATGAGATAAAATAAAAATTGTGAAAGGAAAAATGCCAAAATAAAACAACCTCAAATTTTAACAATTAGAAGTGTACTAATAATATAAATTTACATAAATTGTTCTAAAACACCCTTAATATCTTCCACCAATCCAATTGTTTTATGTTGCAACTTTCTCCTCAGCTTATCTTCCCCAAATATTAGAATTAGATTCAATGTAACAAATGAATCATATAGTGACAGTAAGAAAGACAGTCTAATTATTTGAGGGATATTTATCTCAGGAAACAAAACTTCAAGGTTCAAAGTCACAAAAACTTAACACCAGTGTTTTTTTATTTATCACATAGAACAAGAACATTAACATTGCAGCGTCAGTCTTATCACACCATGTTTATACAATAGTACTTTCAAGTCATGACGCTCATATTTCACTTAGCCACACTTAATTACACACAAACACACTAACAAAGAACAAAAATTTACAAAAACGCAGTACCTAAGTAATCATCAACAGTTTGTAACCCCATACACATTTTATCATTGAATGCTCTCAAGCTTTATGGTAGCGACCTCCATCACAACCAAATCCCTACTTTGCTTTTTGTTAACATGTAATAGGCTGTAGGCCTTAGGTTCACTCTGTTTACTTGTGCAATATACATATTTGTACTGCACACTCTGCCTCATATATAAAGACACTTATGTATATTTTATTACTTGAAAAATACAATACATTCATTCAGTATTTCTACCATGGTATTAAAGCCATTGCTCTAATCCTTTGTTGTGTTACTCTTAAGCAGTTTTGTTTTCTTGGGTGTCATTCATTGCAGTCGTTTTTGTCAGAATCACCATTACCTCTACTGCGACGATAGTACATCAAAGATCACTGCCTTGTTGTCGCCACTGCTTATGCTTCTCCGATCAGACCATAGCTTGTATCGTTAGAAAGGAATCTCTCCGATCTAATCACTTGTGAAAAGTAATCTTCATTGGACCACTCATGCACCCTCACGCGCCATTGCAAGTCTCGTTGTATCACCACACGCCGCCACTCATCTTCACATGCTACCATGCGCCAAATCTGCATCTGCTGACGTCATCTCCACCCTGTCAGCCTTAGGTGATGTCATCACAACCATGTTATCTCGCTAATGTCATCACTACCACATCGTCGCTTACGTCATCCACAGGTCAACCTCTTGCATCATCCTAAGGTTAGTAGCTTACGTTATCTTTGACAAACTACCAACCACTGTTGACTTTACCTGCGTTGACTTTTCTTGTTGACTTTGAACTGCATTGATTGTTATCTTTTTGCCAGAGTTGACTTTTGTAGTCTAGGTGCTTGTTTCCGAGTTTTTTGCGTAGATTTCATTTTGCAGTTCATTTTTTCATATTTTGCTTCTAAATGAAGAATAAAGATAGGTATTCTTTTGCAACAATTATTGCAGACAATCTAACAAATGTTTTTGCAATTTTTGTAAACATTTTAACCATAATATTGAGACTTGCTATCATTGCAACAAATTAGCTGTTTCCATTTCTATTGCTAATGTTGCTAACACTGAGAGTATCCAATCAATGGCTCTCATCTCCACAAAGTCCAAGTCTTCTGGATCTACTATCACCATTTCCACAGTCAACCTTCAAAACATCATCGCTAATACCATTCGTATAATTGGTAATGCATCTTATTTCCCTTCTCTCTCAGTTTTATCTGGTATGTCTTCTTCCTCTTGGTTTATGGATTCTACTTGTTGCAATCACATAACACCTTCCTCTTCATTATTTTCTTAACTTGAACCTACACTACATCTTCTTAATATTCGCACAGCAAATGGTTCCATAATGTTTGGTCATAATATAGGTTTTATCTCATCCTCTAACCTCTTGGTTCCTAGGGTCTTTAATGTTCCTAACCTTTCTTACAATTTATTTTTTATGGGAAAATTAGCTGAGTTGGGTTATTGCATTACCTTTGATTATTCAGGGTGTATTGTGCAGGATTCGACTACTGGGCAAGAGCTTAGGACCGATCACAGAGTTCGGCATAAGCTGGAGATGGAGATGCTCTGTGATTTATCCTCTGTGATTTATCGAAAGCGGTTTATCCTCTTTGATTTTCACTTCCAAACACTCAAAAAATATATCCACAATTCAAACTCGCGAGTGAGCTGGAGATGCACGTCGCGCTGAGTGACACACCAAGAAGAGCTCCGAAGCTTCTTGAAGGTGCAGAATCTACGGCACGTACTACGAAGGCGACGAGCTCGTGTGCCTTTTCTGCGGTGGATTGGTGGACGCACCGGTTGAGTCCGACTCAGGCGACTCTAACCCCGACGGTTTGAGATTTTCACGTTCTTTCTTTTCTTTCTTCTTCTTGTTCTTCTTCTCATTGTTGCTTTGCTTTTCTTGCAGGGTGACATGTCCTACAGTACTACTCCTACTGATGAGTTGCAATCTTTTTGTGGTATGTACTGGTTAGGGTTAGACCATACTTTTCTTTAAATTAGAGTAGATCTATGTATTTGTGTTTTATGATGTTGGTTTAACCTATATTTATTGTGCTCTATTGTACAGGCAAATGAGTTGGTTGTTTGAAAAAAAAAAAAACTTCAAATTTTAACCGATCTTTTTCACTTGAGAAATGCTACATACATATGTCTAATATTTTGAGTTTAAATTGTTAGAGAGATAAAATTTCACTCCAATTTGGATTAAACAAAAATAATTTTGTTCAAAAAAAATGACAATGATGAGTTTGAGTTTAAATTGGACTTATTAGAGAGATAGAGTTTCACTCATTGTTAAGTTTGGACTAAAAAATTAATTTTATTTAAATAAAATGATAATTTTATTTAAATATTATATTGATGTGAAAAATTGTGAGAGTTTTAAATACTTCGGTTATATATAGATTATCTTCACACTTCCACTTGTGAATTGTAACAATGAATTATTTAAAAAAAAAAAATACAATCTTCATGTATTGCAATACTATTATTAAAAATACATTAATATTTGTGCTTTAAGCCTTAAGCAATCACCCCACTGGATTTACATGAAAAGCTTGAAAGTACAAATTAAAAACTATCCAAACTTATAAAATTGAAAGAAAATATAAAACCTTATTATTCCTTCTTCTTCTTCTTCTTCTTCTTTTTTTTATTTTTTTTTATTTTTTATTGAGAAAGAATTAGTATTCCTAATTAGATCTTCACTTACACTGGTATTTCAATAACACCAAAGATAATCCACAAATTCACTTTTTCTTTTTTGGATAGTCATAAATTCACTCTCACATACCTAAGCAACATCCGTGGGTGAAGAGAACCACCTTTTTATATTCTTTTACTTTGTTGGAGAAAACGATTTTTATAGTTACAATCTAATCGAGATTCAAATGAAAACATTAGCACAAATGGTGTAAATTTTTAATTATTTGGTGCAAGTTTGACCTAACCATTAGTCACTAATGGCTAGGTCAAACATGCACACAAAGAAGAGGAATACAATGCTTTTTTAATCTACAATTTAATCCTTTTTTAATTTGCCTAAAATTTTATTACAATTCAAACTCGTTTTCTCATAAGTTGGGTGACACCAGGACCTAAGCTGCTTAGCATAAACCAGACTATAATAATAAATAATAATAAAAAGTTGGTTAACTATGAAAACAACGGAATGTTTGAGTACGTAGTAATGCCGTGCAGTATAAGAGTTCGCTCTTTTACCATGTGTTTAAGGCTAATTATTTCCCCAATAGTTCAGTCATGGAGGCAACAAACCTGAGTTCATCATCCTATGCTTGGAAGAGTGTACTAAGAGGCAGAGAAGTAATAAAGAGAGGGGCAATCTGGCGGATTGGAGATGGGAAATCTGCAGCTATTTGGGGGGAGCGTTGGCTTCCTAACAAGCATGCCCCTAAAGTTCTTTCTCCGTGTGTGGCAGACCTGGCCGAGGCTAAGGTTAGCTCCTTCATTGATCAAGAGAATAGAAGCTGGAAGGTTGAGTTTATTGATACCATACTGCTGAGTTTCGAAGCTGATATGGTTAAAAAAAATCCCCCTCAGCCACACGGACCAGCCAGATCAACTCTTTTGGCCCTTCAATCCCAATGGCGAGAAATCTGGATATAAATTTTTGCAGCAAGAAGCCCAGAACATGCAGCCTGGTCAGTAAAACATTGAACAACTTAAACCTCTATGGCAAGCAATTTGGAGTTTACCAGTTCCGAGTAAGGTAAGAAATTTGGTCAAACGAAAAATTGTCACCAGCAGCACTTGTGAGGTCTGTCAGCAAGCCAACGAAGATGTGTGTCATGCTCTCTACCACTGTCCAAAGCTGACAGAACTATGGAGCAAAGTCTCCATGTGGAATCAGGACAGTCTTCGACAGGCAGCAACTTTTATTGATCTAACTGGTTGTGTTTTTTCAGAAAACAGGGACCCGGCTCTTTTCTCCATGGTGATTTGGGCTTTATGGAATCGAAGAAATTAATAATCAAAGGCTTGGAAAAGCTGTCATCCCCCTCGATCAGTTGCTGCATCAAGCCAAGGAAAGGTTGCGTGAATTCGCACTCCATACTACATCGAGCATTGTACCTGTGGGACGCCCACCAACGTGCTGGCATCCTCCGGAACGACGTACCACTGTACAAATTGAACTTCGATGGAGCATTGTTTGAGTCAGAGAAGTGTGCTGGATTAGGTGTGATTCTTCGAAACCACGAGGGCCAAGTTATGGTCTCTCTCACCGAAAGAACCATGCTCCCTTTTACAGCCATTGAGGTCGAAGCAGTGGCAACTAGGAGAGCTTTAAGTTTGGCATTGGAGACAGTTTTTGATCGAGTGGTTCTTGAAGGGGACTCGCAAGTTCTCGTCACAGCTCTCCAAAACAATTCTTACACTTAATCTCATTTTGGACACTTAGTTAAGGGCATACATTACCCTGCCTCTTGTTTCTCATAAATACATTATTCCTATCTTCACAGTCATTGTAATCCTGTAGCTCATGCTTTAACAAAACAAGCAAACTTTATTTCTCATTATCAAATCTGGTTGGAAGATATACCACTAGATATTACCTCTATTTTACAGGCCGATTTTCATGGCCTAGTTGAATGAAATGCAAAGTCTTGTTTCTCAAAAAAAAAAAAAAATATATATATATACTATTTCTCATTATCAAATCTGGTTGGAAGATATACCATTAGATATTACCTCTATTTTACAGGCCGATTTTCATGGCCTAGTTGAATGAAATGCAAAGTCTTGTTTCTCAAAAAAAAAAAAAAAAAAAATATATATATATATATATATATATATAAATATAAATAAATAGTAATGCCGTGCAGTAAAAGCCTGAAAAGAATAATTTAATAAAAAAATTTGGGAAAAGTTATGCACTAAAGGTATTGGTTTGGTTTGGAAAATATGGAGTATTAGAAATTTTAATGGGAAAGAAAAAAAAATTGATTGTTTTAAAGTTTTTTATATTTCCTATGGAGGTAGAATTAAAATCTTCTTAAAATATTCATTAATAAATGTTACAAGGGCATTCATTGATCAGACTCTAATAAAATTGAACAAGTGTCAAAAAAAATTGTTAGTATAAAGTTGTACAGTAATAAATATGGCAATTAGGTTAGATATAACTTAACAATTAGGTTTTCATATCTATTTATAAAATTAATGCAATTTGGTGCAACTACTTAGCAATTAAATAAGATATCCACTTGACACAATCATGACTTTTTCTTTTTTTTTTCTTCTTTTGAGAAAGAGGAGCTGACTAATTGATGACATGTAGTGAAGGGTTTTATTTTTGTGTGGATAATTCGATAATTATAATAAGGGAAGGGGGATTTGAACCTTAAATTATGTTATAAATACACCAAAAGATACTAACCAGTTGAACCACAAGACTTTTGATTAAATGATTATATTTTGGATTGCAACTAAGATACTTAGTTAGTTTGAATATATGACAATGTACCATTGAGTTGGAGGACTACTAGACAATATTGTTGACGTAGTCCTCTTGATACACTGAATAGTTACTCGCAATGGAGTGATGGACAACTCCTTGATTGATTAATCCTGACAAAACATGATGTTATGATATACAATAAAGAATAAGAATTTTTAACTAATTATTGTTGTATTATATATGCCATTCGAAAATGTTTGGTAACTATTTTTTCCCCTTATTTTTTGTTTCTAAAAACAATTTTCTATTTTTTAAACTAAAAAATTTATTCGGCAACCCAAAATGAACAAAAAACAAAAACTATTCTTAAAACTCAATTTGTGAAGAAAACTAAAAACATATAAAATGTTGTTTTTAGTTTCTAATTTTCAAAAGTTAATAAAAATAAGCATTTAATTTAATATATCTGTCTCATTTAATGAGTTAACATTAGAGTTCAAATCCTAATAACAACATATTTTAGTATTTTTTTTCTTCAGAAAACTATTTTTTTAATTTCAACTAACCAAACATGTTTTTGATTTTGAAAATACAAGAAATTTGTTTTTTCTTTATATTCCCAAAAACAAGTTTTTGAAAATAGAAAACAAAAACTGTTACCAAACATAACATTAGATTCTTGTGAATTCCCTAAACCAAATGCTATCTAAACTTGTATACAAATAAATAAACCTAAAATCATAATTCCACATTCCAGTAATGTCATTAATTGTAATGTTTACTATATTACGGTAAACCAAACACCCTCTATAGTACCACCAACTCCACCCCTGGAGCTAATCTTGATTCTAGTTGCTTCACATAATGTATAGCTCCTAATTTCTTAGGATTGCTAGAATCATGTAATACTTCTTCCACACCAGGACTTTGCGCATCAATAATTATCTTCTCTAATGACGGAGCATTATTGATTATATACAAGGCAAGCTTCATGTCAACAGAACAACCAACAAAACCAATCAATTCAACAACCTTGAGGCATTGGTGTGGATATTTAGCCCTCGGCACTTTTATTTCTCCATTCCATGGACCATCTAGCCCAATAAACTGCCACAAGAAAGAGGAAACAGTGTTAACCTAGTTAAAAAATAGGGACACCGTTCACAATGTCATAAACAAAATAGTGACTAGAAGCTGAGAATTATTGAGTTGCCACAGGCAATAGGTTGTCTAATTAATTATTGTTGAATAGAAGTAGGTTATCACCTATGCTTATGCCAACTGAGGCCAATGTAGGTTCCATAAGGCTTGTAATCGGGCTTAGTATGTTCTTTTAAACATCATTACAGTAGAAGGAAAACCGAAAACATAAGCAAGTTACAAGAAACAATTAAGCCCATTATGCCAAGGTGTCAACCAATTGCAGCTTCTATTCGTAAAGCCAAGTGAACAAGAGTAGTTTTCCTAATCTATGGGCATGTAAAACTATCCTACACTCAACCAAACTAAAGTTACAAAAAAACTAAAAACAAAACAGCATTCAAAATAGGCGTATCATGTTTGTCCTTTATAATGAATGCCATCCAATAAAGAATGGAATGATTTATTTGCATCAGACTCACAAAAATATATAATTCTTGAGCGAGAATGATTTACAACTAGTAAGTTCATTGTGATTCAATATAAATAGATAATAAATCTAACTATGGATTTGTCAACAAACACATTCATTAAGAAGTTAGTGATATAACATTGATAAAAGCTCCATCAAGTGCAACTTAAACCAAACCAATAACCTCTGTAGATAGCAAAAAATGCATGATAAAAATGGCATGGTAAGAGCTGTACAAGAGAACAATACACACGAGTTAAATAAAAATAATTTTATAATAACTTTTGTTGTACATTTTTCAAAATATTTGAGACAACAATAAACCATCATGTGGGAATTATCTACAGTCTATAACAGAGCAGATTTGTGGTTACATAATATATATGCATACTAAGAACTGTAATTGATGTATAGGAAAACACACCTTAAGTGAAAATATTGATAATAAATGTCTGCACAATAAATCCCACAACTGTCAAATTATAAGCCTTACCTTGAGCACAAATCTATGCAAAACGGGGAATGCCTTTAGCAAGGAAGTGCAGCAACGGAAGCTATCCATGAAAGGTGGACATAAATCCAATTTCAATTGCCTGAGATTTCTTAACTCTGGAAATTTGGGAAATTGAATAAATTCCTGAACAATTGAACCAAGAAAAATGAGCACATTCATAAACAAGCAATGATATATGAAAAAAGAAAAGGCACATTGGAGTTAACAATAAAACTTATGACTAACCTTAGTAAACAAGCCTAGCTCAAGTGTCTCCAGCTGAGAGAGATAACGTGAAATTGGGCAATCATCTTCTAATAAATAGCGAACACAGTCACCTGTCACAGACAGATCAACAAAATAGGGAACATCCCCTAGAATGATCCTTATCATCTTAACCCCACAATATTTGAAAGAAACGAGATTTATAGCAGGAATTTGAATCTGTTTGAGGGAGCAGCAGTTTAATATCTCTAAGTTCTTTAGGTTGGGCAAAGGGCTAGAAGTCTTTAAATTCACTAGAGACTCTGAATTTTCCACATGTAATATTTCAATGAATGGACAATTAGATAAAACATACTCAAGAACTTCCCCAGTCACTTTCACATAAGTCAAAGAGAGGGCTGTTAAGGAATCAAGACTGTAACTATGAAAAATCTGACTAGTAAGAGTATAAGCATTGACCCCATCCATCATGAAATCCAATGAAAGCTTTTTAACCTTTTTTCTCAGTGAAAAGCAAATCCAATTGTCGATTTCCGACTTGAATTTCCTCCCATCCATGTCAAAAACAACTCTAAACTCATCTATAGTATTACCTTGATGCAATTCCAACACCCTATTCACCCAACTAACAAACCTAGTCCTTAAGCTATTCTCTTCAAACTCCGTATTCTCCAAATTCACCAACATCATAACGTATTGATCAAGATCACTACCACTAAACTTCTGTTGATAGAATGTCTTCCAAACAAGAGTTAGTAACCTTGAATCGTCGAAGTCCAAGTGACAAGTCGTAAATGTCCACAGATATCTCCACCTCTTAGAAAGGACACTTGTCCTCTGCATTTCCATGAACGGCAATGTTGACAGAATGGAGACAAGAATTTCATCTGACAATTCACTTAACCGATCCTGGCGAATTGTTTCAAAGATTATAGATAAGTGTACATTAGCAAAGACTATAACAACTATCCAAAAACTAAAAAAAAAAAAAAAAAAAAAAAAACAAAACTTCAAAAAAGATACACAATAAAAATAAAAATAAAATCTAATTTTGGGTAGCTTTTGAGAATGAAAATTGTAACCTTTTGGTGTGTAATTGTAAAGTTAGTATGAACTATATTTGCCAGCTTAGTCTGTCTCTTCCTCATCTAGTATGACTTATTAAATATAACGAAAACTGCAACAACACAAAGAAAAGATCAAAACTTTAGTTGATATTGGCCGGAGAACAGAGTCTGTCAGCACATCCAATGTGTAAAAAAAAAAAAAAAAAAAAACAACTATCAGTGTATTATAGAGAAAATAAAAGGGCAGGTTTATAAGAATTGTGCGGGATTTATGAGAAGAACAAGTTAGCTACCTTCAGTAGTCTAATTTCAGAAGAACAAAGGCATGCTATTTTTTCTCAAGAATAAAAGTAAATAAATAAAAAAAGCAGACATGAAAAAAAAAAGGTTAAAACTCTCAATTTTAAAACCCAGAAAATTAAAAGGCAAAATAAAGGAACTCACCGGATGTGAAGGAGTGCGAGAGAGAGAGAGAGTGACGACTGACGAGTGAGAGAGAGCGATGTTGTGTTTGTATTTATTCCTGAATATTTGCATTTATTCCTGAACTTGCAAATTCGGTTGCAGGTGTATATCCGTATATCCAGGCACGCTTCTTTTTTTCTAGATAATTACAACACTAATTCCGCGGAGAATCTGGCATTTTATTTATTTATTTTTTTAATTTGGCAATACGTACTTGTTTCCAAACTATATAGGGATGTGTCCTGTTTCGATACTAGATTATTTTAAAATTGAGTTTCAATTAAATACTTATTTGTAGAAAATCGAGTTATACCTGATCAAACTTTAAAAAAAAAAAAAAATTTGCATGGAACTCGAGTTCCATGCAAATTTTTTTTTTTTTTTTTTTTTTTTTTGTGATCGTCCCATACCAAGTTTAGGGAGCCATATAGTGGCGTTTTAAAGCCTATAGTGACGTTTTCCTGCAAATCTTTTTTTTTTATAAGTGTGATCGCCCCCTACTAAGTTTAGAGAGTCCTATAGTAACGTTTTTAAACCCTATAGTGATGTTTGTAAGTCCTATAGTGGCGTTTTCCAGCAAATTTTTTTTTTTTATAAGTGTGATCGTCCCATACCAAGTTCAGGGAGCCCTATAATGACGTTTTAAAGCCCTATAATAGTGTTTTCCTACAAATTTTTTTTATAAGTGTAATTACCCCATATTAGGTTCAGGGAGCCCTATAGTAGAGTTTTGGAACTCAAGCTCCCTAAACTTGAGTTCCATGCTTTTTTTTTTTTTTAAGTTTGATCGGACATAACTTGATTTTGATAAAATCGAGTTTTGAAACAGGGGCATATTGCCAAATTTCTTTTAAAAAAAGGGGTAAAATGCCGGAATCCCCCTAATTTCGCTGCTCGAACATTTTCCCTCTAGACCTCCAAGTATTTTGTACATGAGGAAGTGCCAATTCAGCTACAAGGCCTTTGGTTATTTAATTCAAGTCTGTAAAAAGGAGTTTCACACAAATATATACTTACATTAGGTTAGAGTAGAGTTTATATCTTGTAAAAAAATAAAAAAACATCTATTTTAGGGCTTGCTTGGTAAGAGTTTTAAATATAGTTTTTTGTTTTGCAATCCATAAAATGGTGCGTCCCACATATTTTTAATGACATAACTGTAAATGAATTGAAAACAATGGACTCTACATATTTGTCCAAACTCTTTTATCTCTTAAATTAAGGAGATTATCTTTAACACAAAAAGAATTCTCATACTTCAAATTTGAAACTTATCATTAAAAAATTACTTTTTGTGAATTTTTTGTTTTAAATCTCAAAAATAGAAATGGTCTCCCAAACAATTATTTTTTGTTTTTAGTATTTTGAATTTGATGATGCGAAGAAAATTAGTAGGCTGAATGCTCCGAGTTTCAATTATCTTTTCAATACTTGAAAGGCTTGAAAAGAAAAACACAAGATCAAAGATGACTGGGGCAGACTGGCCAAGAACCCTCCGATACTTAAGTTAGTTTCTCTCTTAAATTCTAGAGTTCCAACTTTTTGGGAGTTGTCTCAAACTTCCCTTCTTTTGATATGAATGATTGTTTATATAATGTGCTCCTGAAACAGTTACTTGTCTCTTAACTCCCCCTATATTTGAGGAGGTCGGAGGGTTCAAGGTTAACTTCCACAACCGCTATAGGAGTTAGAATATTTTATCTTTATCTTCTATAATTGTCGTTGGAAGTTAAGTACTGAGTAGGAAGTTATAGTAATAAATCAGGATTTTACTCATGCCTCGAAATAATAACACGTGGTTCAATTTACTAGCTCTTGTAGGTAAATTTCTATGGAATTTTCCAAGTGTCAGGGGTCGTCCAAGTGCTTTCCTCATGGACGACCCATATGCCTTTGGACGACCATTTTGCTAGGTACAACCATTCTTGACTTCTTGTCCTGGACAACCCTCATGGACGAATTGGAGTTGTTTCAATTTTTAGTTCACCATCAAAATTTTTTTTTAAAAAGTGAGAGCCATACATGTATAATATAAAAATTATTATCTGAAAACTAATTTCAAGTTCAATATTTTGAAAATTGTTTTTATATGATTTTGAAAAAAAAAATAAAAATCGTCCTACCAATTAGGCTCTTACACTCTTAAAACCTATTTTATCTATTTTAACATTGTAAGGACACGTTTTGATCCATAACCCAAGAGATGTTGAAAATGGCCCAATAAGCCCAAAACAATGAATTTGTTAGAGAGTAGGCTTGTTAATGGATGTTCAATGAGTTAAAATATAGATCATGATAGGCTAGTTGGTGTTAGAATGAATAAGACAAACAATTTGAAAAGAAGAATACTCCTTGGTCAACTCCGAGGATGGTGTGTTCTTAT
This sequence comes from Quercus parvula, assembly GCA_030820535.1. Classification (NCBI taxonomy): domain Eukaryota; kingdom Viridiplantae; phylum Streptophyta; class Magnoliopsida; order Fagales; family Fagaceae; genus Quercus; species Quercus parvula. Next base: position 50,901,045 of record JAUAME010000005.1, on the reverse strand, counting down.
ATATTTCTCTTAGATTTATATAAATATTCAAGTTCTTGGTTACACAATTGTTTCTTTTATGTTCTTTCTCTCATGATCCCTTCTGTAATAGAATCCTCCTCCTTTTATACCCCATTTCCTTCTTTCATCTTAACTTTCCACATGTAGATCAAATTGCTAATCTCCTTGATACGTGTCCTATCAGCACCACATTAATGTAGCCAGTTGGTTAGGTGCAAAGCATTCAATATGGTGATATCAGCTTTCTTCCCAGATATTTCTCAATTCTCTGTTAACTCACTTCTCTCTGAAGTTTATCCTCCCAAGCATGGTTGCCCACCGCCTAGTACTTGGTGAGTGGTCGGACTTTAGGCTTCCACTCTTTTGGCTAAAGAAGGGTGGCTCCTCGAACAACGTCACCTGTTTATTATGACTAGATCTCTTCCCCAGCCTAATAACTTACTTACCTTCCTTGGGCTCTTTGACGTCCTCGGGTCCGGCCCACGGCCCAATATCCTTATCTGGGCCTTTCATCCCTACAACCATCTTATTTTATAACTCACCCAACATCCCAATTTCTATTTTTACATGCAACTCATTAAAATAATATAAACTACACTATCAAATAATATAAAAAATTATGTTCATAACCCATGGGAGTGAGAGTGATTTTGAAGTATGAGAGAATAAAATAAATACCTATATTTATGTTTACAACCCATGAATAGTAGGGTTGTATACATAAAACCTTATTGTTCGCTAAAAAAAATTTAAATACCCATACATGGGTAAAGCTATGTTTTAGTGTCTTGGTTAGTATAATAGCAACTTGAGTTTACACTCTCAATGCTAATACTCTTATGATGTTTCCTTTCTTTAGGACGCACAAGGGATAAGCCAGAGCCAATATCTTTTTTAGAAAGCTCATTCTCTCATCCAAATAAATAAAACATAATAGTTCCTCTAAAAAAAAAAAAAATTTGTTGGATTAAATTGTTACTCTCTCTCTCTCTCTTCATAAATGGTTAGTGTTACTAGTTTGGTGATTTATTTATTTGGCTCCAAATTAAATTTGGAATTATCGTTTTCAATTTATTATGAGGTCAATTATAAATCTATTTTCCATAAAAAAAATTATAAAACTATTTATGTATATTATTTAAACTAATATGTTTATTTATAGAATTTTAATATTTATAGATTTTCTATAAAAAAAAAAAATTAAATCTCTTTCTACTGTATCTTATATTTAATTTTTTTCTTTTGTTGAGAAAAACCTTATATTTAACTTAAACCATGATAATTTTATGCAATTTTTTGTTAACACTTATTTTATATATATTCTATCATACAGTTTCAAGGACGTGTTTTGAACCTAATTAACCTTTATATACTTTAAATTTGGTCAATAATAAATATATATTTTTTTTGGTCAATAACAAATCGATTTGGAGCTAAACTTTTTCCCCTTTTGAATATGTTTAATGAAATATTTATAAATTAGTTCTATTTGAAATTATTTCAAGATTTTGATATATAGTGATCAATCCTAATTAACAAGGTAATTTTGATAACCTATGTTTTGTGTTCCCTTTAGGGAAGTCTAGTGCCCTATTTGGGAGGAGGAATTTGTGCGGCCCTTCATAAGGGAGTCTATTTCTGATATATTTAAACCCATGGGATTCTAGTGTCCCTAACCAAATGGGAGTCTGTTCAATTTCTACACATTATGCTATGTTTGTTGATAAAAGCATATTTGAATCAATTATTTCTATAAGTATGCATTCTAACATGTTTTCTCAGTAAATATGTATTCTGATTGACCATTTGTTAAACCTCATTACATTTGCTTTGACAAATTGGTACTTTTGGATATCTCTTCCCTTCCCCACCTACTTAATTTTTAAAACATTCAAATAAAGTGAAGGGATAACCATTTCCTTCCACTCTCATTTACTCTTTTCTCTTTCCCCTCCTTACCCCTTACTCTGCTCTCCCTCCAAACTTCCAAAAATAGTATTATGTTTGGTTAATGATTAAGGTTATTTATACTACTACTATTTAAGGGGTTTATTCTATTTGAATTTATACTTTTGGATGCCCAAAATATTCTCAAATTCACTTAATTAGAAAGTTTAAATAATAGGGTTAGACATGTAAAATTAGTAATTTTAAATCTCCTAAATTTTAGATAAATTTTTTAAAAAATCAGTTTTTTTTTTTCATCCACGTTTATCTCTCTTTCAAGTTTCTTTGTCAAATTCGAATTTAAAATAAAGATAAGTGCTACGTCCATAACATTTTCATAATATTATCACAACAAATCGTAGTTAATAAGTTGTTATTAGTTTTAACTTGAAATTTTGATTATACTACTAAAATTATTTTTTTACCCATCAATAACAACTCATAACAACCGGCTACATATGATTTGCTGTGAAAGTGTTGTAAACATAACATTTCTCTAAAATAAAACAACTTCTTTAGTATTTTTTAAGAAAATAAAACAGCTCCTAAATTTAAGATAAATTATTATGTATTAAAAAAAATCTCCTCCATGTTTCTTTCAAATTTAAAAATAAAATATCTTTTTTTAAAAAAAAAATTTGCCAACAAAAGGTTTTTCTTTATTACAAACGCATAGCATGTGTGATGACACTGGTATATTTTATAATAATTGATTGTTTTTTTTTTTTTCAAGAAATCACAAAACATTTTTTTTTAAAGAATTTTAATCAATGGTGTCCACTCTTGATAATAGTTTTTTATTATCAGATCAAGACACAAATTAATTTTTAGTGTAGATAGAAATTGAACTCTAAATAACTTATTTAACCATCATAAACTTTACTTGTTGAATTTATTAGAACTCTTGATGGCATAACATTTAGTTCGAGCAGCATTACTATTACCTAAAAAGTTGAATAGAGAAATGTTTTTTTTTTTGTTGCTTTTATTAACTACTTCCCAATGCAAAAAGATTCACTGAATTCCTCCTTAATAAGTGCAATTAAGCATCTGTTCGCACTTCACATTCTAAATATTTATCATTATTTCTGGGAATCACAACCAAACAGCCTATTATGAATCCATTAATTGCCAACTCTTGGAGAAAACAAAAAACGTTTGGTTTGTTTTAACAAACAAACAAACAAAAAAAAAAAAAGTGTGCGAGAATTACTGAATCCCGAGTGTAATTCTCCAACACGTGCGCATATATTCTCCATATTTCCTCAGAACGCGTCAAACTATAGGAACAAAACAATATATGTTTCTCAAAAAACCAAAAAAGAACAAAAATCCCTCATGTGACCACGTTACGTTATTAGCCTATTAGGCATAAGCAAAGGCAGAGTCCGCTGAATGAATCATTCACAAATACGAATGGTTGTACTACTTTGTTGTTTGGGTTGGCCTTTTTCTCGTCTCTCGAGTCTCGACCCACCCTATATTTATTTTTCACATTGTAGATTTAGCTACGACGGAGGTACTAATCTTTGGATATCTTTTTTTATTATTAATTCTTCTTCTATTGTGCGCAGACTGTTGTAAAGCTAGCTCGGTATTCAAAGCGGTCCCTTTTGTGCGCAGACTTATGTTTTCAACTATATTTTTTTATTTTAATGATTGAGAGTAAAAACGTAAGAATAACGTTCTCTTCCAAAATATATATATATATATATATATATATATATATATATATATATATATAAAATGGGGTCTACCCATTATTCATTCACTTGTATCTAACAAAAGTGAGAGTCTCTTGTATCTAACAAAAGTGAGTTTTGTATACCGGATAGAGTAACATATATGCTCTTGTTACCCTTTACTTTTGTTGTTGTTGTTGTCGTCGTCGTTGTCGTCGCTATAATGGCTCTAATTTGTTAGAGTTAGAGAATTTATGAAATGGTGGTAGCATCTTGTTTGGCTTATGTGATTTATGGTCTATTTGGAGTGAAGGGGGAGTAGAGGAGAGTAAAGTAGAGTTAGCTGGAAACGGGCCTTATTAGTTTGAAGATTATAGTATTTTTATTTGTTATTTAGGTTGTTATGAAATTGGGAATCAGTCTCTCTCTCTCAAAAATTGAGGGTAAAATTGCATACGAACCCGTCTCTTAGGTCCTAAGAAGATAAATTGTTTGCATTTGCTACATTCTTATCGTTGAGGTTGTTGTTAGCAAACTGGTTGTTTCTTATAATGTGCAGTCACAATTTTTATCTTTTTCTTTTTCTTCCATCAATCAAAACATTAATAGCTTGTACTTACATAAAGTCTATGAGTATTCTGTGAGAGGGAGTATTGGTTTCCTTTGTACTTTGCTGTAACGTGATAAAGATTGGGAGAGTTTTCTGTAATCTATATGTATGTAGTGCACTCTTGATTCACACAAATTTTTCAATGGTTCTTATGTGTTATGTGTTTCTTTGACAGTTTGAGAGCTGCTTGTTGAGCAAAGTTACTAGCTATTGAGAACATGGTATTTTCTCTTTCTGATGGCTATTTATTGGCAATGTTATTTAATGTAGTGACAATTTACATTATTACATATTCAGTAATAGATTTTGTATATGTGGGGGTTCTATAAAATTGAGCCCTGCTTTGGGAGTTCTTACCAATTCTAACTAGGACCCTTTTAAATAATGTAATTGTTTTGAGCTGTAGTTTTTCTTTTTGTGTACAAGATGGAACATGGTACAATTTAAACTAACTCTGCTGGGATTTGTTAGTTCATGTGAGGGTTTTGGCATCAATAGGCCTGACAAATTCTTTCTAGGTTCTCTCTCTTTAAATAGATTTAGCTTTAAATTTTGAGTGATCTACTAAATTATTTTCTTTTTGATATATCGGATGTTTCATTTAGAATCAAAACAAGACAAAAGTCTATGTTAACAAAACAAAAGTCTATGTTAACAAAACAAAGCCAACAACAGCAAGCACACTAGCTAACACCTAACAAGCTAGTAGCACAGTACATTCCAAATCAGGCCAGACTCAGAAAGAGCCTGTTAGCAAGAAGCCTGACCAACAGACCCTTCATACAAGCTCACATTTTTAACCTCAAAACTAGACTAATTACAACCACTGCAATTAACCTCACCTAATATACAATGACACCGGCACACAAGAGAGATGAGGCAATCAAGAGTCAAACTTTAAGAATCCCCAATTGGTGCGTAGGACTTTGTGAAGGATTGTTGCTTGTGCAGCCAATGCACTATGCCCCATTATTGCTTTAATATCCCAGCTAATTTTCTTCATAATCTGCTCTTCTGTCAAGCAATTTTCTCCATAACTCCTACTGTTCCTTGAAACCAAATATGATAAATTGAATCCCACCAAACTACTTTCCAAAGGATAGCTCTAAATCCCTACCTTTTAGATTTGCAATACCCCATTTAACTATTTCTTTCCAACTCAAACGAATATCAGCTACTAAACACAACCCTAATTATTTTGGTAAAGGGACATTCAAAAAACAGATGTTCCCTACTTTCCATACAGTTTCTACAGAAAGAACATGCACAAATCCCAGTAAAACCCACTGCATTAGCCTCATTCTAGACATCAATCTAGTTTACTTTTCTTCTCTGTTAACTTGTTGTTGGCTTGTTTGGACTACTTGTTAAATTACTTGCTATGTGTATGAAGATATCTACTGACTGTAGTAATTATTGAAATTTCTATCGTGTCTGCTTTTATTATGTGTAGGATGCTAATAGTGCTAGTAATGAGAATCATGACGCCGACTGGAACACTGATGATGAGCTTGAGGTCTGTAATGAATCCTTTTCTCATTGGGGTTCAACGAGTTCTGGTCAAGAAGCTAATGGGGGCTTTGGAGAGGTAAAATTGTACTCAATCTGCTGTAATATGTTAATTAGTAGTAACTGTAAACAACCTGATATATTGCTCAATGTCAGGAGGTAATCATTTTCTTGTCTTCTATATGCCTGGTTTAAGATATCTTGATAATTGTATACTTCATCATGAAGGTCTTTTTCTGAATTGATATGATTACTCTTTCTTCGTTCTAGAGAACAAAAATGCTCAATCCTTTTCAAATTGTTCAGTTATACTATTTTTTTTTTTATTTTTTTTTTTCTAGATACCAACATTTGTTGATCATGCTGTTTTCTTTTGAGCAATAAATCCCCTACAAAGTATCTTTGATGCATGTATCCCCCTAAAATTGACTATAGTATCCGTTCTGTTTAGGCAAATTCTCCAACTAATTCTACCAAGCTGATTCATGATTTTGTTGGAATGGGATTTTCTAAAACAATGGTGGTCAAAGCAATCGAGGAAAATGGTATGTCACACTTATTTCATATCATGTTAAGATTTTAATCCGTAAGCTGTGCTAAAAATTTTTGTTCGATATTTGGTAGGAGAAGATGATTCAGAAGCAATATTAGAAACTCTTCTTTCATTCGCTGTGAGTATTATGCCTCATTTCTGTTATTGCATATTTATTTTTGTGTTGGTCCGATTTTTGAAGTCAGTTATGTGCCCCCTCGTTACAATATTTTAGTATATAAAATAGTTTTCTTTTGTTTTTACAATTTCATTTGACGTAGAAGTGGATGCAAATTTTACATATTCTTTTCAATAGTTGACCTTTTAAAGTTTCTTGAGATTGAGGAAGTCTCATCTGAATTTCCTTCTTTACCTTCTCTCGTCAATGGAGCTCAAATATCAGAAAAGGGAAAAGAAACTGAGGAAGAACTGGAATCAGATTTTCCTCGGAAAGGCATGACTTTATGACTTTGGAGCATTTGAAAATCATATGCTTTTCAGTAAAAAATAGAAGTTATTTCTTTTTCTTCGGTGCTTATGTAGTGGCATTTTTCTATTGTGAATTGCTTTGTTGCTTTTTTCACATCTAATCTGCTATCAAGTTGTGTTCTCTTTCCATGATAAAGACCTAAGTATTCTTTTATAAAGGACTAATATCCAAATGAGTTCATTCATCTTCATCTCCCCAAAAATGAAATGTAAAGAGTTTCTAAGAATTTTTTTATAATGACCATTATTTTCTTTTGTTTTTGAAGATATGTGCAAGTATCTGGCGATGATGTGCTGCCTTTTGATGTGGTTGTAACATGTTTCACTATCGCATTATGAATTCAGGTTCTGTTTTCAACAGTAATCTTGGTCAGCAAGTTGCTTAGTTCTTGAACTTCAATAGTAATAAATAGGTTAACTGTTAACTGTTTAGTTGGATTATAATAACTGATTGTGTATAACTGCTATAGCCTATTTATCCAGAGTTACCTTGGTACGTGATTTGGGTCAGGCATCTAGTCTTACATTGGCTTCAAAGTTGCATTTAAAAGTTCTGGCATGTGATGGTGGCTGAGTTAAGAATAAATTTGAAAAATATATAATTGAAGCATATAATGCAAACGCTAGTTAACTAATGTGACACCTCCATTCTTGTAGCCAATTAGCGAGGAATCAATGCTTTGTCAAGTTGAGTCAAACCTTTTCCCAAAGTTACATTTTTGGACATAATTATTCCATGTACAAAGAGTATTGATGATGTTGTTGTTGCTCAAATGAGGTGCATAAATTGGCAATATATAGTCAATATTGATATTGGATAAACCACAACATTTCAATAAGGTTTTATTTCTGTTGTGGAAAAAGATATGTTCCCTAATTTCACGGATTCTTAAGCACTTATGCACATATCTACCAAACTAGAAGCTTGCATTAGGTTGGTTTCAGATCAAATCTACATTTAATATAATTTATGCATTTTTTAAGCTCTAATGACTATCAAACACCTTATCATTGCTTTATTTGTTGGACTATATGAAAATGTATTTTTGTTGCTAACACCTTGAGTTTACAGGTTGTCGAGAATTTTCCCCAAGAAGAAGGTCTTTCTACTAAACCATGCACTTTTGACTCTAAAAGCAAATCTCCTGATAACCTCTCTGAAATTGATAGTTGTCCTGGAATTGAGGCAATTTCTAATTTTTTCCTATTCCTTTTTGTGTTTTTATTATTCTGTTGTTTGAGTTATGACCCCCTCATAATTTGGATTGTCTGTTTTGTGTGTTTGTATTTCATTTTATTTTATAAGATTTGCATGTTTATGATTGATGCTATCTATTTGATTTTTTTTCCTCCAGGAAAACTCAAATCACATTTTAGAGAAGGATACAATGTTGTCATCGCTAGTGGATATGGGTTACTTGGTCGAAGAGGCTTTGACAGCTATGAATAATTGTGGTATGTATGTAGTTCAACACCATTGTCATAATTGTTTGATACCAATACCTTGTTTATATTTTTGTTCCAATTGTTATCTTTTATTTTTTTGATTTTGCAGAATAAGATGGTGTTACGTGCATTAAGTGATTTAGGGTTTTGAAAGTAATTGCAGTGCTTATGTAGTAGTTTCTGATAAGTGACTAAATGATCCCAACTACTTGGTTTTTCCCCTTTTTTAAGGGATCTAAATAGCAATATAAGATGCTTTGAAGATGACATAGAATTTCATATCAAATCTACTTTTAGCAAGAGGGTTATGTATCAGGTTTCTTGATCCTGAACTATAATAGCTGTTTAGGGTAGTTGTTTTCCAGTACATGTCATCGATATTACTTGTCTTGCTACCTCTGTGCTTGGAATATATCTATAATTATAATACTTGTTTGCATGGTGGATTTGCTAGATTATCTGAGACTTATCTGTTATGATATTTGCAACGTCAAATTGTTGTTGTCATGAGCTTCAGCAGCGTTCATGAATTTTATAGTTTCACCTTGTTTCCCATTTAAAATTATTAATCATGGGGCTATCGTTCTTGTTAATGTACATTGTATGGCTGTCCAATCCTTTTTCAACTCTAATGAAGCATTGATATAATTTCTTTCTAGTTTCTTTTTATTCTTATAGTATCTAATTTAAACATTGCAGGTTCAGAAGCACAACTGTCAGAGTTGACAGATTACATATGTGCAGCTCAAATGGTAAAGGATTTTGATGCCCAGCTTAGAGAATCACCTGATGAGGAAGATAGCACCTTGGTCATGACTTCTTATTCCTATACAATGGTGTGTTATTTAATCCTTTCAAATCAATCGTAGCAGCTATTGAAACCTTAGATTTTTTAGTTCCTGCCTAAGCTAATGAGTATGGAGTATTGTATCTGCTGATGCTGATTTATTTTGACAGCCTAGGAATGATTATCTACCTAGAGAAAAGAAAAGGAAGCTTCACAAATTCCAACAATTTGGAAGAAAATGGCACAAGGGGAGTGAGAAGAAGCATTGGGATGAAGACGGAGACATTATGCATTTCCCTAATCCAATGATAGGATTTGGGATTCCTGATGATCCTTGGCCTATTGTTGAGAGAAAGCTCCCAGAGGTAGCTATTGGTCCTCCTTATTTCTATTATGAAAACGTGGCTTTTACTCCTAAGGGGGTGTGGAGTAAAATATCACGTTTCTTGTATGACATAGAGCCAGAATTTGTTGATTCTAAACATTTCAGTGCTGCTGCAAGGAAAAGAGGTTATGTCCATAACCTTCCAATTCAGAACCGATTCCCTCTTTTGCCAATACCGCCACGAACCATACAAGAAGCCTTGCCCTTAACCAATAAGTGGTGGCCTTCATGGGACAAAAGAACAAAACTGAATTGCCTTCAAACTGCAATTGGGACTGCTAAACTCACTGAGAGGATAAGGAATGCACTTGAGAACAATGAAAAGTATGGTGATGAACCTCCTCCACATGTGCAGAAGTTTGTACTTGAACAATGTAGAAAATGGAATTTAGTTTGGGTTGGAAAAAATAAAGTTGCACCTCTTGAACCAGATGAATTGGAGATGTTGCTTGGATTCCCAAGGGACCACACTAGGGGTGGTGGAATTAGTAGGACAGATAGATATAAAGCACTTGGAAACTCATTTCAGGTTGGTAATCTCTAAGATTTCACGTTTTATGAGTACTATGGTTTCCTTATTAGTGCATATAGAATGAACTAAATAAATGAATTGGTTTTAGGTTGACACAGTTGCCTACCACCTTTCTGTAGTGAAGAACCTGTTTCCGAATGGAATTAACGTCCTTTCACTTTTCTCTGGGATTGGTGGTGCTGAAGTTGCTTTGCATCGACTTGGGATTCCCCTGAAAAATGTGGTCTCTGTCGAGATTGCTGAAGTCAACAGAAATATTATTCGTAGTTGGTGGGAGCAAACCAACCAGCGCGGACAACTTATTGAGATTGCAGATGTACAACAAGTCAGCATTGAAAGGCTAGATCAGTGGATCAGCTCATTCGGTGGGTTTGATCTTGTCATTGGTGGAAGTCCTTGCAATAACCTTGCTGGCAGCAACCGAGTGAGTAGAAATGGACTGGATGGCAAGCACTCATCTCTGTTTTATCATTACGTTCGAATTCTAGATCTTGTTAAGACAATGATGGGTAGGGACAGATGACATAATCTGCAGCCTTTAATACTCATCAGTGCAATTTCATCTTTTTAATTTTTAATTCTTTTTAACAGCATTTTTTACGCTTAGAAGATTATTTATAGTATTTAGTAACAATTAGGAGTAACAATTAATTGATACATTTTGCTCTCTTTTGGGGATAACACCTTGTTTGCAAATCTACTCGAGAAGTTCTGTACAATCTTTCTGCCAAGTATGAAGGTAATTTAATTGATGCTGCCATGATGCTCATAATGAAACTTGGTTCAAAATCTTTTATCTTTGATAAGAAGTTTTCTTGGAAACAATAGATCACACTGTTATGGCACCCGAGTCCCAAGGTGGATTTGGGTTAACTTTAACCTGGGGAAAGATTGCACAGTGGACAAGGGCATGAGTCTTATACAGGTCAATGCAGGGGGAAATGCTAGAAAGCCACAATTTTGAGAGCAGATGAAAGAGATTTCTATTATCCAACATTCAGCCACCTTATGCATCAGGATGTCTAGGCAACTTAATATATAGCTCATAGGAGAATACTACCTGCAGGACCACGATATTGGAACACATCATTGAAATTTTGTAGTTGTGATTTTTACATACCAGTTAAACCAAGGATAATGAATTCATGATTTCTGGCATTAATATAAAACTTCAACTAGACCTTGCATTATTATTAATATTATCTTTCTTTTCTTTTCTTTTTCTTTTTTCTGTTTGAGTTGGCATTTCAAGGGCAGAAAATAGTTCTCTTCTTGTCAAAGCTTCAGATTCCAAACTTTGCATGTCACAAATGAATCACTTTATAAGCACTGATGAACTCTAGCTCAAATCACACTTCCTCTTTAAGGATGAAATCCTGAGTTTAAATTTGTGTAACTTACCGTAACTATTGATGTGACAATTTATGATTACAACTATATCAATTTTACATGAATTTATCACTAAACACTACTTTTATTTAAAACGAATTACAATATAGCACATTAGCAATGGTGAAAAAGAATTTTGAGAGTTGACACACTATAGAGTAATTAGTCACAGCTCTAGAAATATAACAAGTATAGTTTGAGCTTAAATTTCCATGGCTTGGGATCCCGGAAGAAGTTCATGAACTTTGCTGTTCGGCGAGGGAAGAAGGTCCCCAAGTTCTGTTTCTCATTGAAACCAAACTTGATACTGGTGGTTTTCAGAGATTGAAGTATGGAATAAAGGCGTGGAGGTTTCAAGGATTGGAATAGGAGGGGGCTTAGCTCTTCTATGGCAAGACCACACTGATCTTAAGGTCTTAACTCAGGAACCCTACCACATTGTCGCCTTACTTTTGCATGAAGGAATTTTATGGAGATTCATTGATTTCTATGGTCATCTAGAGACTTGAAGTTGCATGGATGCTTGAAGTTGAAGACATTAATTTAATTTGTGAAAGTTTTCATTCTATTTCTTTTATTAGTGTACCTTTAAAATGTAATAGAGTTGCTCTAACTTTTGCTAGTGTTGCCAATGAGAAAGAGGAAGCATTTTCTTGGTTTGAATAATGCCCTTATTTTCTCTTTTCAATTGTATACCATGATATTTAATCAATAAAGTCTACTATCGATTCCCCTAAAAAAAAGTATAATGACTTTATAGTTGATGCTCCTACTCACATACTAATAGTTGATCCTACAAATTAAATTCATGATAAGATCCACCATTGATGTGAAAAGATGAAGTACTAACACTCTAAGGTTATCTTTTTCCTATGCTATAACACCCCCTCTATTTAAAAGATTTGCCAATCCCCACACAATACCTCTCTTCCGGAAAGTTTAGCTCCAAATTTGTTTGTCTATTTTCCTCTTATTTATCATGTAGCGATTGAAGAGATTATACATGTGTTGGTTTTAATACCATGACTTTTTAAATGAATCATATGGCTTGTTTATAATATATGAATAGTCTTGTAAATTGCTATGTGGTAGGTTGGAGGAGACTACAGTCCAAACTGATTTTGAGATCAACTTTGTCATCTCCAAAGAGGATGACAAAATTTGGGTCAACTTATTTGAAGCTATTTTTTCAATTAATTATGTGGCAAATTATAAAACTATCTATGTGAATTATTTAAACAAATCACATGATTTGTTAAAAAAGTCATGTGACTAAAATTACTTATGAATGATATCTTCAATTATTACATAGTTAGTTGGAGTAAGATAACCCTAAACCAGTTTGGAACTAAAACTTGTCCCAAGAAAAAAGAAAAAGAAAACTATTAGTTTACCTTCTATGTTCATGTAAGATTTATATTGTAGAGTAAACAAATGCATGAATCGTATGCTTCGATAGCAAGATTTGAGCATATAGATTTGAATTTGAGTAATTAAACTCCAAATACCTTGTTTGGATTATCTTAAAATATCAAGATTTTGGATTTGACAAAATCAAAATCCACCAAATATATTAAACCTTTAAAACCCTTAAATTTGATATAAAATCTAAATTCAAGTTTCCAAATCCAACCTAATGGCCTGTTTGGAAATTTAGAGAGGGAGGAGATTAGAGGGAAATAGTTTCACTCCACCTTATTTGGATGTTTTTAAAATTAGTAAGGGGAAATAGAGTAATTAGCCATTCCCCTTATTTGGATGTTTTAAAAATTAGGATGAAGAGGAGAGGAAATGATTAAAATAGACAAATTTACTCCTATTTGAAAATGGATTTGCAACATTGGTTTATAATTAATTTGTTAGAAAGGGTAAATTAGGGAATTTACTTGGACAATAATTTATCTACTTTATTCTCCCTCTAAATCTCTCTAATTTGGGGGAATTAAAAATGAGGGGTTAGAGGGAGTTGAAACTCCTCCAAATTCCTCCCCCTCGTTCTTTAAAAAATTTCCAAATAAGGTAATTGGATTACACCCCCTCCCTTTTTTCAACTCTCCCCTCTTTTTTTAACATCAAAACATGCCATAAAAGTAAACCAATAATAATAATAATAATAATAAAAAAAAAACATTACAACAAATCGCATTTTCAAGGGGGAATGAGCAAACTGACCACAATCAACATTTTTATGTAATAAGTTAGGCAATGTTTGAAAGAATCATGAAAAATAGCATCTCGAGTTTTAGAAATTCGAGATCTATATTAAAACTCAACTCCAAAAGACTCGCTTTATAAATGTGAAAATGCCACATAGATCTCGAGTCTTTAAGACTCGAGTTTTGTGCAAAAAAAAAACACCTATAGTGGCGTTTTTAAGTCTTACAGTGACGTTTTAAAGCCCTATAGCGGCGTTTTCCTGCAAAAAAAATGTATAAGTACGAGGTTTGGGAGCCCTATAATGGCGTTTTTAAACCCTATAGTGACATTTTTATGCCCTATAGTGGCGTTTTTCTGTAATATGGAAATCGAGTTTTTAAAACTCGATTTTCACGTGAATTTTTAGAAACTCAATTTTTAGAAACTCGATATGTTAGTTTTTAACATTGTTTTGAAACGTGACAACTAACTAAATTTTTTTATATTTATTATTATTTGGCAAGGAAGATCGCATTTTCAACTTGAATCCGCTATATCGAACAGCGGTTATATTAAAAAAAAGATAAAAATAAAAATTCTAAGCGTAGCTTCTAGAGTAGATAGATAGAGAGAAAAAGCTCTACTTTCCATTTCATTTGCCCTAAATCAAAACAATCACAGAGAGAGAGAGAGAAACACACAGAGAGAGGCAATACCTTCTCGAATCGCAGAGAGAGATCTCGACGACGATGGGGAAGCAACCAGTGAGGATGAAGGCGGTGGTGTACGCACTTTCACCGTTCCAGCAAAAGGTGATGCCTGGACTCTGGAAAGACATTCCGGGCAAGATCCACCACAAGATCTCCGAGAATTGGCACAGCGCTGTCCTTCTCCTCGCTCCTCTCGTCGGCACCTACTCGTAATTTCCCACTTTTACCCCTCCCTCTTTCTCTCTTTTTACATTTTTGTACTATACTATCAATCTTAGGGTTTCGCTTTCATGTTATTTGTTGATTTTGACTCTTCGATTCGATCAAATTAAAGTCAGATTTGTATTAGATTAGAGAAATCTGTTAGGATTAGGGATCTTTAGGGTTTTGATTTAGAAGAAACACTATGATTTGGGGGCGAATTCGAGCTATAATCAGTAGCATATTAGGACTTCTGCTTTGGTGATGTAGTTCTGGATTGGTGGTTTTGTATTGTATTTTGTATATTTGGAATCTGTATTGGTGCAATTTTGTGGTTTGCTTAGTTGGTTAGTATTGTTGCTGGCTTTTGGTGTTGACGGCGGGACAGGGACGATGGATGAGGGTTTGAGGTTTCTAGTTTCTAGTCTACTCCCCTTGTTTGGATTGTTTTAAGGGGAGGGGGGGATTTTTAATTTTTGTTTTAATTATTAAATAGAAGAGAGTTTCATTAAATCAAATGAACTTAAAGGTTTATATCTGTTTGTATTACAACTCGTAAACAGTCTTGAATTGTCGTCTCCAGCCAAACTTTATTAGGGCATTAAACAAAACTCTAGTATGCATCCTCATCTTGCTTGTTGGAGGGAAAGTCATTTTCTTGCCACTTCTTTGGTTGAACAAGTAAGGGAGTTGATCCTCCAATTTGGGGTTTTTGCATAACACATACAGAACCATTAATACATATGTACATACTAAATTTCCTTCAATTGCGTAATGCCACTCTTCCATGGGATGTTGGATACTCAGATTGATGGGGCTAGTAATCGTTGAAGTTCTCCAATCACTTCTCCTTCATATTGCTTGCTGTTGGTCTAATCATTATCAAACATTTTATTCTAAAATGTTCCTTTTTCTTCAACATTTATGCACATTCCTAGCGAAGATACTGTGTAAAGTCTGTATTGATTTATGATGATAGCATTTAATTTGTAAAGGAACAATGATCATATAAAGAGTTTTTTACTAACAATTACAGGATTTTTTATTTTTTATTTTTTGACATTCTAGGGTGCAAGGTAGAATTTTTTTTTTTAATATGGAGATGGAAAAAAAAAAAAAAGGATGTGGCCAATGAGCTCTTACACAAATGGCACTTCCTCCCCGTAAGAGCAAGGTGGAGAGTGAGGTTATGGGTTCAACACTCCCCAAGTGCAGGTCTATTACTATTAAGATCATACACTAACTGATATGGTTTTAGGGTAATTACTTAGGGAACCTGGCCTCCAGAACTAGAGAGAGAGAGAGAGAGAGAGAGATAAACAAGAGAATTAAGATGTTTCTTATTGCTAAGACCTCCCTACGAATGCTAGTAACCTTTTATACTTAAGGCCACTCAAGTACATGCCAAGTAGCTAACTATTGCTGACAAACTTATAACTACCTACTGCAGCTTGCTAATTAGTCACATGCAGAATTGAATTAATACATGTGCATATTACCAATTAGTTACAGGTACACAATCGCTATTACAATCATCAGCTACCATCTAACAATATGCATAATATTGCATGTACCTAACACACATACCCTTCACAACCTTAATCACTAGTAACTGCTCACAGCTGCATAACACCACCAATGCTGCATAACACTACTGCTATTACTGATGCATCAGCACTTGCACTCCAGCATTGCATCAACACAGCAACACCTTAAGCTAGCAAAGCAGCACCGTTCTGAACAAGGCATTGCACTTAACAATGATCCTAACAATTACCAATAAAAAAATTTTAGAAATTGAATGTGAAGTATCTTTTAGTATGATGTAAATTTTGTGATTATGGTAATTAATGGGAAATTTAATACTTGAATTTGTACCTGGATGCCCTAGCAGATGTTGAGTGTGAACAACTTGTGACTGTGAGACAAGAATTTTTGAAGTGGAATTAGGAAGACGTTCATTATTAACGGAATATAGTTGATCCATGATTTTGTGCCAGTTTGGTTGGTGACTTACACACCATCTTCCTTCCTATCTTCCAACATGCATCATTCTCTATGTATAATTTTATCATGTCTTGGAAGAGAGTAATGGATATTTTGAGTGTTTGTTTAGGCCCAGCTGTGTTATCAGTAATATATAAGGGTACAAGGTGTCAGTTGAGCTAGAGCTCATTAGTAAGCTGTGTTTTCAGTAACTGATTGTTATCAATGCAAGTTGAATAATGGGATATCACTCAAAACAGACAAAAGAATATACTTTTGCTCTTCCCATTGTTAACTATATATCGTCCTAAGTAAACTATTGTTCCTTGGCTTCCATGATTCCATCCATTACATGTTGCAATCACACGGTATTTTGACTGAGTTTATGTCTATTGGATGCAGGTATGTCCAACATTACCAGGAAAAGGAGAAGTTGGCCCACCGTTATTGAAGTGCATAGATGTGCATCCATTTTTCAGTGAAGCTCCTCTTGTCAGTTAGCTGCAACTTTGATGAAAAGCTTATTTTTTTTCTTCTTTCAAGTTAATTAGATTTGAGTTACTGGGAATTTTGAACAATGTTTGAGGTGGTGTTCTTAAAATAAATTTTCAAACTTGATCACCAAATGCATGAATGTGATGTGTAATTTGGAACTTTATAATTAAGAGTGCATCTTTTTAATGGTTAATTACCAGAAGCTTTTGGCAATGACTCTTCCTAAGGTCTCCTCCCAGTAAGTGTGGCACTTAATTAAACAAAAAATGATCAATAAACAGAAAACTGTCTCTTAGTCAATATATTTGCATATTTAAAAGAAAAAAAGATAACCGTAATATAGGATTCTCGCGGCGGCTGAAATGGGATTAAGAATAAGGATGATACTCGTGATAAAGTGTTGTGTCAAAAATAAGGATGATACTCCCGAATCCCAATTTAGTGTTGTGTGTTGCCGCTATGTTTTTCAAGGGCTGTTGGCTCACTGGTGCCATCGTGAATGCTCATTGAAAAAAAGAACAGAAGGAAATTAAAAATTAAAAATAAAATTTTATTCATTATCATAGAAATCGTTGCATTCTTATGAAACATGTCATGCGGCATCAAGGATTACTGAGTTCCTTGCAGTCTTGCACAGGTGCATTATTTTAAAAAGAGCAGCAGAATTTTTATGCGACCTGTGGTGGTTAAAAAACCAAAAACTATTTACATGTATTATTTAAGTGAGTTATATAACTCATTAAAAATGTGATGTGACAATAATTATATGTGGTTGGTTTTTTAAACTGCCATGTAGTGAAATGTTGTATAAAAACCATTTCTTTTAAAAAATAGAGCAAGGTTTTTATGCAACCTAGATTTCAATTTTAATGCAACTCACTACGTTAGTTAAAAAAAAATGATTTACACTTATTATTTAAATAAGTGCCTGTTTGAATACCACTTATTTTGCTAAAAGTATTATAAATAAAAGTAAAAGTTAGTTAAAATAGTATAGTAGGACCTATGAATAGTATCAAAAAGTGCAATAAGATTTATGAATAGTAACAAAAATAAGTTAAATAGTAAAATAATTTAAAATTTTCATCCAAATCCAAACGCACACTAAGGGTCTGTTTGGATATCGTTTATTTTACTGAAAACTAAAAATTTATTATTGAAAACACTGTAGCACTTATTATTTAATTAAGTGTTTATTTGGATACCACTTATTTTGCTGAAACTGAAAACTTATTGCTGAAAGTACTGTAGATAAAGGTAAAAGTTAGTTAAAATAGTATAGTATGACTCATGAATAGTACCAAAAAGTGCAATGAGATCCATGAATAGTAGTAAAAATAAGTTGAATAGTAAAATAATTTATAATTTTCATCCAAATCCAAATGCACACTAAGAGTCTGTTTGGATACCGTTTATTTTGTTAAAAATTGAAAACTTATTACTAAAAACACTGTAACAAAATAATTTTTAAAACGCAAAACACTGTAGCAAAATTATTGATGTGTTTTTCACAAGTTAGCTGGTCCTTGAACAGTGCCGTGAGACCCAGGATTTAAAACGCAAAACGCGTTAGGCAAACGCACGCTAATTCACATAACTCACTAAAAATATAAAATATTTGTAACTATAAGTACATAGGTTGCATAATAATTCTCACAACCAGGTTGCATAAAAACATTTTCCTTTCCAAAAATTATTAGTGTGGTTTTAAGTAACTTTAAAGTATTTCGAGCGTATATAATGATAATAATTTTGAGGAGTCTGATGTAGGTTGCACACTTTGACTTTGACTTCCACCGCGTCAGAAATACAATCATGAGAATGAATATTCATATGGTGAAACGAATAGAAAATGGTTTTTCTCTGCCTCCTGTGATTATGAAGCAAGACAGCAAGTCCAAGGTAAACCCCCTAAACCCTTGCTTGCAAACACTACTTGTTCTTGTTACAAATAATTCTATTTATAGTACAACTTGATCATTTTGGAAAAAGAGCTAGGAAGAACCCCTTATTGTTATTCATTTTAATCTGTCTATTATCATGGTCTTATCGAGTTAACCCTTTAAATCTGTTGTTTATTTTTTGTTCACTAGTAGAAATTAATTCCCTGTTCACTAGTTAACATTGTAACTATAAAATAGAACCTCAGAATCAGGTATCGTCCAATAATACTTATTGAAAAAGTACAAAAATGTTGTTTTTCAGTAGCTAGAAATTTGATGCATTCTAATGAAACATGTCAAACGGCATCAAGGATTACCGAATTTCTTTCACAGATGCTCTATTTTAAAAATTATTAAGAAAGGAGAAATTCTTCTTTTACATTGTACAGTACAATATAAATTTACATTCCAAAAACACACAAAAGGCTACACATTTGCAAAAAGTATATAAAGGTCCTTAAGAAAAATCATCAGCATTGTGCGTATATAGAAACAAGTAGGTAACATCTTTAGAATTCTCCACCGAAAAAAGTAAAATAAAGAAACAAAATAATTTATCATATAAAAAAAGGAAGAGGCTTGAACAATTGCATAGCGTGTGTAAAGATGCTAGTTTTATTAGATTATTTCTACAAGCACTGAGTAATACATGGAAAATTTCAAATGGCCTCACAAAGCAATAATTTTCAGTGAAGTTTTTGGTGCATTTAAACTTCCCATTTTATTCTTTATTGTGGATACATACAAAAGCCTGAATTCACAACGCTCAAGCCTCCGTCTATGACAAAGTTATGTCCACTCACATATTTTGAGTCATCACTTCCAAGAAACAGCGCAACCTCAGCCACATCCTCTGCCGTGAGAACCTTACCCTTGAGGTTGGAATAAAAATTAGAAATTCCTTCCTCACACTGCTCATAGTATGCCTTTGTCAAAGGTGTAAGAACCGCGTAGGGTGACACACAATTCACACGAATGCCGAAATGTCCGAGCTCCACTGCTGTGTTTTTCATTAATCCAGCCATAGCATGTTTTGAGCATGTGTAGCCATGCGGTGCAGTGCCTCCCATGATTGAGGATATGCTAGCAGTATTGATTATACTACCCTTGCGAGCTGGGATCATCACACGGGCTGCATGTTTGGTACCAAGGAAAGCACCTACCAGGTTGACTCTAATCACTTGCTCAAAATCAGCCTGGGTGTAGTCAGGGATGTTGAATTGGGATTCTCCACTAATACCAGCATTGTTGTACATAATGTCTAGCTTACCGTACATGGAAACAGCATGGTTAACAGCATTTTCCACATCAGTTTCTTTGCTGACATCACAATGGACAAAGGTTGTGGATTGAGGATTTAGTTCTTTGCATATAGAGTGACCCAATTCATCTTGCATGTCTGCGATTACAACTTTAGCTCCATGTTTGGAGAATAGTTTTGCAGTGGCTGCACCAATGCCGCTAGCCCCACCAGTAATTAGTGCTACTTTTCCTTCTAACCTGTCACATGTTAACATGATTATCTCACTTTTATCAGTCAACAATATGGATACAATACGTTAGTTTGTAAAGGTTATGTACATTATTCATACAAAAATGTTTTACTCGGAGCGAGGATATTTTTCATAGAATATTGTTCTTTAACAAATTAAACACATAGAGGCAAGATAGCCAAAATTTTCCCGTACCTTCTTGCTTCAGGTGGGAGTACTGAGAAACTTCCCATCTTCGATGGAGTCAGAATATGTGTTGGAAAAATGAAAATGAAACCCAAAAAGACTATCACTAAATTGCTTTGTGATCTCTCCTCTAATGTAATTAACTTATATAGAGGCAATGTCACACCCCTTGCATTCTCAACTGTGGCATAAGCACTATTTGTTTACTACCAATAGCATTGCTTCCCATAAGAACCGGTTCACATCAAGTTAGACTAATTTGGGCCATTATTTGACTAATTCTATCAAGATTTGCATCATTGACATTGGGAGGACTAATTTTAGTTCCGACTTTTCACAATTATCTACACAGTTATGCGGATTTACTATCTCTTTCTCAATTTGATATGTTTGATAAAAAATATCACCCAACATGCATCATACCACCACTGGTGTTGTTTAATGGCCTACAAGCATCAAAATCAGCGAAAATAAATAGCATTTTTTTTTTTTTTACGCTTTTAATGCTGCTGCTCTCACATTGCGCCACGTCAGCTACCACGTCATTCTTTTTTTCTTTTCTTTTTTAAAATATAATTTGTCCTACAATTTTAAAATATTTTTACAATTTTCAGCTCTATAAATGCAGCCCATTACTTATTTATTTACTTCTACTATCACCCTATAATAAATCCAGCCCACTACTTATTTATTTACTTCCACTATCACCCTATAATAAATTTGTATAATTAATCCAACCCAATCCAAAGTCTTTTCAGTTCAGTTTTAGGGTTTTGTGTGAGCCTTTTTAGTTTAAAGGAAGAGGAAAAAAAAAAAAAAAAAAACAAAAACAAACAAACAAAAACAAACAAAACAAAACAAAACAAAACATTGAAGCATTTCAAGCTTTAGGGTTTTTTTTTTTTTTTTTTTCAACTTTCTTATAATTGTTTTTAACATTTATTTTTGTAATATTTACACTTCTCCAACCTTTCTCTCTCTCTTACCATTTCATCTCCTTACTACTTCTTCAATCTTTCTCCCACCCTTACCTTTTCATCTCCCCACTACCCTTTACATTAATATCATTCTTCCTTTTTCCCTTCATCTTCCTTTATTTTTGTCTCTTCTTATTCACACCCTCTTACTATAAATTTGTCATTATCTCTTCTATTCTATGCATAGTTTTCCCTCACAAAAAAAAAAAGGTTCCTTCTCTCTCTCTCTCTCTAAATTTTTCGGTGGATTTTTATTTTTATTTTTCTTGCATCTCTATTTTAGGTTGATAATTTTTTATATTCTCTAAAACTCTATTTTGGGTTAATGCGATTTAGTTTTGTTTTTTAAATTGTTGTTGTTTTTTTTTTTTTTTTAATTTTTTTTTTATTCTCTTTGATTGTTAAATGTTATCCTATTGCGTTCTAAAGAATTAAATATAGCATATAAAAATATAATATTATTCTATTGCATAGCATGATTTGGATAATTTGGTATTTATTCTGTTATATAACATGATTTTTTATAGTGCTCAATTTAGATGTTAAACTATGAGACTTTACTAATTTTTGTTTATTTTCTAATCTTTTGTGATGGACAAAGTACTCTTAATAGTTGTATTAGAAGTACTCTATAATGCCATTTATTTAAAGAAAAACAAAGGTTAGCCAAACAAAAATAATCGGATATATGACAAATTTTAACTTTTGCAATTTTATTATTATTATTATTTTATAACAATGCATGTATAGAAATTTAATTCTTAGATTTTGCTAATAATTTTTTATTTGGTATTATGTTTTGGGTGGCCGAAATTATAATTTCTACAAAGAAAATAACCTTTATAGATTATCAAAAACAAAATTTTATCATAATATTGGTTCAATTAATCATTATTAAGTTTTATTAATTTTTTTTAGTTTACATTTTTTTGGTGTTTTGGATTGTTCCTATATTATATTTATGATTGTTCCTATTATAAATAAAAATATAATTATGAAATACATTACTCATTATTAGATTAGTTTAAATTGTAAAAAAAAAATTAATAAAACCACCATAAAAATAATTATCACGTGCAACGCGCGGGTTCGCGGCTAGTTTATTTAATAATTCAAAAAAAAAAATTTATTTGATAAATCAGTGGATAATGGTTGAGAGAGAGAGATGTTGAGTTACACGTGTGAGTAAAGTCTCACAATGAATAATGATAAGAAAAATGAGTTGTTAATATAATATAATTGAGCACATACCCATTAAACTTAAGCCTTTTGGATTAATGTGTGTCCTATATGTTACATTAGTTATTCAAGGAAACTACCTAAGGTATTTATCTCCCCAGCAAGAGAGAGAGATATCAATGCAATGTTTTAATTTTGAAAATTCTATGACACTAAGTCTTTATCCAACAAAACTAAGATGTCAAACATGAGGATAAAAAAAAAATCAAAATACTTTGGTGGTACCCATTACCTCTACCTTTCTTTTAGAATTTACTTTATCTATAAAAACTTTAGAATCAAACATGGTGTCTAGGAGTGTTGTGTGTAGCGGCTATGTTTTTCAAGTGCTATTGGCTCATTGGTGACTGCTCATTGAAAAAAAAAAATTGTTTTCATTAGCATAGAAATTGATGCATTCTATTGAAACATGTCAATTAGCATCAAGGATTAATTATGATAGGCCAAGAATGTATTGACCCTTTTGGTAACTTAATCAAATTAATTAGTCAAGTGAAATTAATTAGATTTAATTACATGTAATAAGCGTGATAGCACAAACAAATCACCAAATAATTAAATTCAGCAGAAATTAAATTTGACACAAGTGATTTGTTTATGAATGGGAAAAACTATCAAGGCAAAATCCCAATGGGTGAATTTAAGGTCACCACTCCCGAGAATCCACTATTATCAAAACAAGTGGTTACAAGTAAAAGGAATCCCGGTACTTAATACCAACCTACAGTTGAACTTTTACCCCAGTATTCAATTGGACTTGCAATGTAGTGACAATCTCTCCTTTCAATGCATGGCTCCAAGTATATGATTAACCAATCGATGCACGGATCCAAGTACATGACTAACACTCCAACTTAAAAAAAGAACGAAAGGAAATTAAAAATTAAAAATAAAATTTTATTCATTATCATAGAAATCGTTGCATTCTTATGAAACATGTCATGCGGCATCAAGGATTACTGAGTTCCTTGCAGTCTTGCACAGGTGCACTATTTTAAAAAGAGCAGCAGAATTTTTATGCGACCTGTGGTGGTTAAAAAACCAAAAACTATTTACATGTATTATTTAAGTGAGTTATATAACTCATTAAAAATGTGATGTCACAATAATTATATGTGGTTGGTTTTTTAAACCATCATGTAGTGAAATGTTGTATAAAAACCATTTCTTTTAAAAAGTAGAGCAAGGTTTTTATGCAACCTAGATTGCAATTTTAATGCAACTTACTATGTGACGGTAAAATAAAATAAAATTAGAAAAACCGATTTATACTTATTATTTAAATGTTTGGATACCACTTATTTTGCTGAAACTGAAAATTTATTACTGAAAGTACTGTAGATAAAAGTAAAAGTTAGTTAAAATAGTACAATAGGGCTCATGAATAGTATTAAAAAGTGCAATGAGATTCATAAATAGTAATTGTGGGGGCCAAAACTTGAGCCTTTGCGCTGGACTTAAAGTCTCATTCTTTAATAATAATGCGTTCGAGGAGAAGAAAGCACCGGAAAAGGCCCCGTAATAGATAGTAGAGCAGATAAGTATCCAAGGGTGTTGGTCCGAGAGGGTCATCCTCCTCGGATCTGACAAATGTCAGTAAAGTGAACTTCGTCTTACCTTGGACAACCTTCCAGGAAGCTCCAGCAGTGAAGATAGACTTCAAATGTACAGGGAAGGGATAAGAACACAGAAATATCTAAGAGAAAAGCTGCCACCACCGCATTAAATGCACTACAGCAGCTTTCCTGGCCGCATTAATGTGGAGAAGACCTCTGAACAGTACTTTCAACTACTACCGCCCATAGAAAACTATAAAAATCTATTTAACAGGATAGATACGGGGGTCTGAGGTTGGATGAAGGACAAGTGGAAGATGGAAATAGATTAGAGGGGACTATATAGTGGGGAAAGATCTCCATAAGAGGGGGATCAAAAAATATTACAGAGAAAACTCGGAGAAGATTCATTGTAGCACTAGAAAGAACATAACATCTGAAATTGCATGTCCCATCGAAAACTTACTCCTCGGACTATAATTCAATCTCAAATTACATGCGTACTCCTCCTCAGACCGACTTAGAACCTTGATTAACTGTTATAAAATCCATTATCAGCCCAATTCTTTCGCCCACTCTTTTACAAATTTATTGTATTGGGCTTATTGGGCCTATTTCCACTTCCTATCTCTTTTGGGTCTAGGCTGCAATTTGTGACCTTACAATTGACGCCGTTTGTGGGAAGAATTAGTGCTAGTAAGGTTTATAACAGTTATGACGGGTTCAAGACCATAGCAGATCAGTCCACCCCATGCAGAATCAGTTAACGTTCATCAGCAAGGTGAGCTCCACAACCTTGAACGTGGAAATCACGTAGATAACCAACAAGAGGGCAGCTCGCAGACGCTCCATGCTGGTAGAAGTGGCTATCGATGAAGGAGTCACTTGGTACATGAGCAAGCTGATGAAAAGGATTTGCAACGAGAGATTGAAAATCTAAAAAGGAAACTTCGTCGTGCACAACGAAAACAAACCCCTTCTAGCTTTGATGTTTCTTCCAACGATGAAGGAGATGCCAGTTACAGGGAACGCTCAGAAACCCCACCTAGTGAATCTTATTCTTATGATGAGGAACATTCTCACAAGAGGAAGAGAAAGAGTCCATCTGGGAGGGGGGGTAGGAACTAAGGTCATGAAGAAGGCTCTGAGCCAAATTTCTAAGTCCCCCTTTACTCGGGGAATAGAAAAGGCAAAGCTTCCTAGACATTTCCATCAACCTACGTTCACCATGTATAATGGACGTATCGATCCTGTGGAGCATGTAAGCCAGTTCAAACCGAAGATGGCAGTTCATTCTTAAGACGAAGCCTTGCTGTGCAGAGTGTTCCCCTCTAGCTTAGGACCGATGCCGATGAGGTGGTTCGATGGGTTGAGGACTAATTCCATCAGCTCCTTCAAGAAGCTTACTCAATCATTCTGTTCTCGGTTTATTACGTGTAGTAGGGTTCCTCAACCCTTAGATTCTCTGCTGTCTATGACAATGAGGGAAGGAGAATCTGTGAAGTCGTATGCTGAAAGGTATTGGGAGATGTTCAATGAGATTGATGGCGATTTTGATGAAGTCGCTATTAGAACTTTCAAGGTCGGCCTCCCCTTCGAACATGGTTTGAGAAAATCCCTGACAGGTAAACATGTCACCAGTTTGCGACAACTAATGGATAGGGTGGACAAGTATAAAAGGATAGAAGATGATCAACAACAGGGAAAAGGGAAAGCTAAGTTTGTCCCTCAAGAAAGGAGAGATTTTAGGTTGGACAGATACAACAATAACCGGCCGAGAAGGGACTATACCGAGCAGTAAGGGTTAAATAACAATCAGGTGGTCGGAGCTGTATTCCGAGAACCCGTGCATCAAGTCTTGGAAACGGTTAAGAACGAATCCTTCTTCAAATGGCCCAATAAGATGATGGGAAATTCTGAAAAGCGAAACCGAAATCTCTATTGTCAATACCATCGAGACCATGGTCACACTACCGAGGATTGCAGAAGTTTATGGGATCACTTGGACCAACTTGTCCGAGAAGGCAAATTGAAACAGCTGTTGCATCACTCTAGTAGTTTGGGTGGTTAGACCGATACTCGGCCGGAAAGGGAGAATCCTTCAAGACCCCCTCTTGGAACTATCAACGTTATTTTTGCGGCGCCTGGCAGAACGGGGTCATGCCTTTCTAGAGTAATGTCCGTGGCTCGCCTGTCTTCTGAGGATGGTAGCCACGAGCTGAAGAGAGCTAGACTAGATCGACCCCTGGTCATGGGGTTCTCAGACGAAGACAAGATTGGAACTATTCAGCCTCATGATGATGCCTTAGTGATCATCCTCCGAATTGGAGGTTATGATGTGAAGAGAGTAATGGTGGATCAAGGTAGTGCGGCCGAGATTATGTATCCTGATCTTTTCAAGGGGCTGAATTTAAGAGCTGAAGATCTGACGCCTTACAATTCTCCCCTAGTAAGTTTTGAAGGGAAGGTTATTATCCCGAAGGGACAGATCAGACTACCAGTGTAGACTGGTTCGGAAACGGTGGAAGTAGATTTTATCGTAGTCGATGCATATTCTCCTTATACAGCAATTGTTGCCAGACTTTGGCTTCATACTTTAGGAACGGTTTCTTCCACCCTACATTAGAAGATCAAGTACCCATCCGGAGGCAAAATAGAAGAAATACTGGGTGATCAAACCATGGCACGACAGTGCATGGTTGCAGCCATCCGACACAAGCCCGAAGTAGAATCTGTGACTCTCGGAGAGGAGTTATAGCAGTTAAAACCCCTAATGTTACCTATTGGTGGGACATCCGATGAGGTGAAATGTGAAGATCTTGTGAAAATCATAATAGGAGACGATCCGGAGAAGTTTTTTCAAGTCGGATCCCAACTACCTCAGCAAGAGAGGGAGGAATTGGTAGAGTTCCTTAAACGAAACATTGACGTCTTTGCCTGGAATACTTACGAGGCTCCAGGGGTGGATCCAGACTTCATTTGCCACCACTTGAATGTTAATCCGTTAGTAACTCCCAAAAAGCAGCTCCCTCGTCATCCGTCCAAGGAGCATGCAGAAGCAATCCGTCAGGAAGTAACGAAACTCAAACAGGCTGGGGCTATCAAGGAGGTCTTCTATCCCGAATGGTTGGCAAACACGATAGTAGTCAAGAAAAAGAGTGGGAAGTGGCGAGTGTGTGTTGATTTCACAGATTTGAATAAAGCTTGCCCTAAAGATCCATTCCCCATGCCTAAGATCGATCAGCTGGTGGACGCCACTGTCGGCCATCCTCGAATGAGTTTCTTGGACGCTTTTTCAGGGTTATCATCAGATACCTTTGGTCTTGGATGATTAAGAAAAAACTGCTTTTGTTATCCCTGTTGGGAATTACCATTACAAAGTAATGCCATTCGGCCTGAAGAATGCAGGTTCCACCTATCAGAGAATAATGACGAGGATGTTCGAGTCATTATTGGGAAAAAATATTGAGATTTATATAGATGATATGGTGGTGAAAAGCAAAATGGTGTCAGAGCACCTAGGAGACCTTCAAGTTGTCTTTGAAATTCTCAGAAGCTATAAACTACGTCTAAATGCTTCCAAATGCTCATTTGGTGTAGGATCGGGCAAATTCTTGGGTTACATGGTTACTCACAGGGGAATTGAAGTTAATCCCGACCAAATTAAAGCCATCAACAATATGCGAACTCCTCGGAACCCAAAAGAAGTGCAAAAGCTAACTGGAATGGCCGCCGCTTTGAACAGATTCATATCTCGATCAGCAGATAGATGTAGACCTATCTTCCTATTGATCAACAAATAGAAGAACTTTGAATGGACAAAGGAGTGTGCCGAGGCCTTTCAGCAACTCAAAGACTATCTAGGTCGGCCACCGGTCATGTCTAGTCCTGAGCTAGATGAAGTTCTTTTTGCCTATATTGCTGTAGCCTCGTATGCAGTGAGTTTGGTGTTGATACGAGTGGATAATGGTGTACAGCGGCCAGTATATTACGTGAGTAAGTCGTTGCATGAAGTGGAAGTGCGTTATCTACCACTAGAAAAAGCTATCCTGGCAGTGGTGCTTGGCACGCGTAAGTTACCTCACTATTTCCAAACGCATACAGTGGTTGTTCTTACACAACTCCCGCTAAAAACCATACTCAGAAGTGCCGATTACACAGGAAGGATAGCCAAGTGGGGTACAATTCTGGGGGTTTTTGATATCAACTACATGCCTCGTACCTCCGTGAAGGGACAAGTACTCGCCGACTTTGTGGCAGAATTCACCGAACTTGAGGTAGATGAATTACTGGCAGACAGAAACAAGGATGAAAAATTGGTTGATACGATCTCCCAATACTGCCTTCCGACATGGGAAGTACATGTAGACAGAGCATCAAACCAAAAAGGCTCGGGGGTTGGATTAGTACTGACGTCTTCTGAGAAGGTTATCGTTGAGAAGTCTTTGAGGTTAGACTTTCCTGTTACGAATAACGAAGCTGAGTATGAAGCTCTATTAGAAGGAATGGCTATGGTCCAAAGAATGGGAGGGAAGTCCATAAAACTCTTCTCGGACTCGAGGCTGGTTGTCGGTCAAGTAAAAGGGGAATTCGAAGCCAAAGATGAAAGGATACGGGGGTATCTTAGCCAAGTTAAAACTATGCAGTCGAAATTTGAATCCTTTAACTTACTACATGTCCTTAGAAGTGGCAATGCACATGCAGACTCTTTGGCCATGCTTGCAACCTCCTCGGCACAGAACTTGCCTCGAGTAATCCTTGTTGAGGACTTACGCAAACCCTCGGGAACATTAGACATGGTTCAAATTAACCAAGTGAGAGCGGGGCTGAGTTGGATGGATTCCATCACGCAATTCTTGAAGGAAGATATTTTGCCTGAGGCAAAAATTGAAGCTGACAAGATACGAAGAAAGGCTACTAGTTATTGGTTGTCGGAGGACGGCAAGCTATATAGGCATTCCTTTTCAGGGCCTTATCTGTTATGTGTTCATCCTGAACAAACCGAATCACTCTTAGAAGAGATGCATGAAGGAATCTGTGGAAGTCATACTGGAGGCAGATCCTTAGCACATAGGGCCATTACTCAAGGTTACTGGTGGCCAAATATGCAAAGAGAAGCTTTGGAATACGTTAAAAAGTGTGACCAGTGCCAGCGGTACGTACCGAGTATACACCAACCAGGGGGAATCCTTAATCCACTGTCTAGTCCATGACCATTTGCTCAATGGGGCTTAGACATCGTCGAACCATTTCCCAAAGCAGTGGGAAACAAGAAGTATCTCCTAGTCGGCACAGACTATTTTACGAAGTGGGTTGAAGCGAAACCTCTAACTAATATTCGAGATGTGGATGCAAAAAGATTCATCTGGAAAAACATTGTCACTCGGTTTGGCGTCCCTCATGTGCTCATCTCGGACAATGGACTTCAGTTTGATAGCAAAATGTTCAGAAAATACTGTGGTGAACTGGGGATTACTAACAGGTATTCTACTCTGGCTTACCCCCAAGGGAATGGACAGGCTGAAGCTGTGAATAAAGTCATATTAAGCGGGTTGAAGAAAAGATTAGATGATGCAAAAGGTAAATGGGTGGAAAAACTTCCACACGTACAGAACCACGCCTCGTAGGTCTACTAGAGAGACCCATTTCTCAATGACTTACGGAGCTGAAGCTGTCATCCCTTTGGAGTCTGGGTTCTTGACAACAAGAACCAGTTCGTTCAGTCCAAAAGACAACGATGAGCAACTAGCAAGAAATCTAGACCTGATTGAGGAAAAGAGAGAGAACGCAATGGTTCAGTTGGCTCATTATCAGCAGAAACTAAAGCGGGGTTATGACGCCAATGTAAGGTTAAGACCTTTAACTACTGGTGACCTGGTACTACGTAAAGTTGTGGGAACAACAAAAAATCCGGCTTGGGGAAAATTGGGGCCGAATTGGGAAGGACCTTATCGTATCACCTCCAATGCTGGCATTGGAGCATACTTCTTAGAAGATTTGGACGAGTTTGTAATACCCCGACCTTGGAATGTCAATAATTTAAAGAGGTATTATTATTAATAAATGTTTATTCCATCAATATTTGCTCTTTATGAAAAATGTTTATGCTACACTCGCAGTTCTATTAAGTGTTTAAACTTAAATCCAATCATGCTTGTAGTCCTCGGACCAGATGATTTGGGTTAGTTAACACTCTATTTCTGGGTTAGTTAACACTCTATCTCAGTTCTATTAAGTGTTTAAACTTAAATCCAATCATGCATGAAGTCCTCGGACCAGATGATTTGGGTTAATTAACACTCTATCTCAGTTCTATTAAGTGTTTAAACTTAAATCCAATCATGCCTGGAATCCTCGGATCAGATGATTTGGGTTAGTTAACACTCTATCTCAGTTCTATTAAGTGTTTAAACTTAAATCCAATCGTGCCTGAAGTCCTCGGACTAGATGATTTAGGTTAGTTAACACTCTATCTCAGTTCTATTAAGTGTTTAAACTTAAATCCAATCATGCCTGGAGTCCTCGGACCAGATGATTTTGGTTAGTTAACACTCTTTCACAGTTCTATTAAGTGTTTAAACTTAAATACAATCATGACTGGAGTCCTCGGACCAGATGATTTGGGTTAGTTAACACTCGTTCTAAGTTTCTTTAAGTATTTAAATTTAAACTTAAGCATATTATTTAAAGTTCCCATTCAGGTTAGTTATATTTATTGTTACCTTGTTACTATTGAAGGTACTTATTTGGTTCATGCATTGACCCAAGTTCTGAACCTTTTTAGTTGAACTAATCTTCTAATATGCTTTATTTGCCTAATATAACCATACATACAATTCAAATTAAAAAAAAAAAAAAATGACATCAGAACAGTTCTCCATTATTTATCATGACTTATAAAGCAAATGGGGCATATTTTCATTGATAATAAGAGTGAAGTACATTTCTTTAACAAAAAAAAAAAAAATACAGAAGCAGTAAACAAAGAAAATAAATGTACTACTAAAACTAATGTCCTAAGCTTGTGCCTTGGGAGCTCCTGGATCAGCAGCTTGCTTGGACTGAGAAATAGCGGTGTCTGAGGCCTTGCCTTTACCCTTATCTTGGTTCTTATCCTTGCCCTGGGGAGCTTCAACTTTTTTCCCTTGGCCAGCATCTTGGCAAGAATCTGTTGGAACTTCCACAGGGGCAGGAGGGGCTTGATCTGCTGTGGGAGCCTCAGACACTTGGGCAGGTTGTTCTGGGGGAGGAGAGCCAGAACTTGGGAGCTCGCGGATGTCCGAATCATAGTATATGCTCTTAGGTTGTCTTAGGTTGGAATCAGCAAGGATCCCAGTGACATCAAGGGCTTTACCCTAAGTGATGTCGTAGTAATCCTTGGCTACAGCAGAGAATTCCTCTGTGAGCCTACTTTGAGTCTCCTGTACCCCCAGGGCATACGCAGCCTGCTTTTCGGCCTCAGTTGCCTCTTTTAGTAGTTGGGCAGCCTCCCTGGCCTTGCGGAGTTCTTCGCGGAGCTCTGTCACCATCTGCTTTTCTGTTGCCATATTGATTTCGCAGTAGTGCAACTCCTTGTGAAGGTCTTCAGCCTGTCTCGTAGTTGTTTTCAGGCCTGCTTCGACACTATTTTTATCCCTGAGAGCTTGTTTCACCTGCTTGGCCATTTGTACTTGTTTATCTTTCAGTGCACCTAGCTGAGCCTCTACTGCGTCTCGGGCATCCAGGGCAACCCTCGTCTCGCTGCAGGAGTTCTTTACCAATTCCTTGGCCACAAAAACTTGTTGCGTGACCTAGTAAGTAAAAAAAATTAGTAATAATGATAAAATGATACTTCTGCTATAAAATGCAAGTAAATATAAATGAAGAAAAAATGAGCAGAATCGCTTACCATAGCCAAGTCCCTTTTTAGGGAAAGGAAGAGTTCCGGATGGTTAAAGCTCCTGTAAGCCGCCATATCCTGAGGGAGGAGAAGAGGCTGTTCCAGAGCCTCAGCCACCAGGCCAGCATGCCCCTCGCGATAATGCCTAAGCGTGGCATCAAATGCGATGGGCATACCGTCAACCTCTAACACGGGTGACCAAGTACGTGCAGGCCGACGTACTTGGGCCACCAAGGCTTCTTCTCGGTTGTCCACGGAGCTGGACCTTCTGCTCCTATGATCTTGTGTCTGTCTGGCCTGCTTATTTCCTTTAGAGGGGCCCAACTCCCCTTCCTCGACAGTATCTATTGGCCTTTTCTTCCTTAGGTTTGGGTTGGGTTTCAGCCCAAGATCAGTAGGAATTTGAGGAGGAGGAGGGGGAGGATTTGTAGGAGGTTTGGACTTATTCTTATCCTTAGGGGATGGCGCCTTATTCCTACTCTTCATCAGCTTCTTCAAGCTTGGACAAGTCTTGGGGGCCATTGCTTCCTCCTCGTTTGAAGTGTCGGCAATAAAAGTTATCACTTGGGCAGAAGTTTGCACGCACGAATGCTCGTCTGCCCCCTCTTCAGCCTCCGATATAAGGATAGTTTCTTCTTCTTTAAACTTGAATTTGTCAATTTCTTGTTCAAGGGAAGAAGAGGAAGCTGTTCCTTCTTCGATAATAGCTTCCCCGAGTGGTACTTGTTGTAATGGTTGGGCAGCGAAGGGTATTCCTTGTGGGATAGGATGACCGACGGGCGGAAGATCGTACGGAGCAAGGAAACCTGGCCAAGAGTCTATACGAGCCAAACGGTAGTCGTCTGCTCGGATAGAATTGCCGACGTCTAGAAATGACCTAGAAATTGGCTCAAAGTCCAAAATCAAGTGAACTGCACGAAGTTGCCCGTCATCATTCACAAAAATTTGTGACCTGAGCAGGTAGTTAAGTGCTGGGACGTTGATTAGGCTGAACTTTGGATTGGTATACGATTTATCTATCAAATAAAAGAATCAAATAGTTAAGAGCCTTGGCAATATGAAAATAACTAAATAAATAAATGTAAATGGATTAAAATGATACTTAAGTGCAGTAAAGTAAAGCCGAGAACAAACTCCTTAAATCTAATGTTAGAAATCCTAGATCTAAGTTGCTCCACCTGGCTCTCCTAGCTTGGTTGGGCAAGGTAGGCCGCCACTCCAAGGGCCCGACAAGATGAGGTAGTCATCTTTCATCCCTTTGTTAGATTTAGGGAGACAGGAGATTAACTTGACCACACTAGAGCGGGACTTAAGGTAAAATCCTGTTCGAGTTTCTATATGGCATTCGTATAAGTGAGTGACGTCATACCAAGTCAATCTCAACCCCAGATGTCGGTCCAAAGCATCAATCGATCCTAGGACTCTAAAAAAGTTGGGAGCACATTGGTGGGGGCAGAGTCTATGGGCTCGTAGGTAATCCCTTGTAATCCTACCCATGGGGACGGTCATGCCTCCTTCTATGAAGGCAATCATGGGGATTACGACCTCTCCCACTTTTCGGTCAAATTCCACCCCCTCTGTGGTGCAGTGTCGTACCAATACCTCCTGGGGAATGTAGTACTTTTCTTTGAACGACTCTATCAAAGCTGGAGTCTTTACTAGACGCTCAAATCTACCCATTTTTAGCTTGCGAATGAGAGAACGGTTAGCCGAGGAGGTTAGCCGAGAAGATAGAGGAAGTTTGGAGAACGAAACTTACGTAGGATAAGATGCGAACTGATCTTCTTGTCTCTTGAGGATCTTTGAAGTCTCTTTTGTGAAGGTATGATGAATAGTCTAATGAGTAAGGAATGTAGAGATATGAGCGCTTTGAAATTGCAAACTGTGATGAAAAGAGAAAGGAATGACGTTTGGAAGCCTTTATAGTAGAAACCAAAAATGAAGGGGACGCAATCCTGCCCAAATATTGAAGGGAAAACCTGAACCGTTAGATTAAAATTCCACCGTTGGATGTTTGGAGCGTAACGCGGCCCAAAGCGTTTAATGATGTTGTGCGAGTTCCCAAGCGTCAGAAACTCTCGTGAAATGACAGAAATGACCCTTCCGCGTGCCTGGGTTTGAATATCCTTGTGGTCTTAAATGTAATTACGGATACACATCAAAATTATACTTTTTCTCCTCGGATGAGAGGGAAAAATTAGAATTTTAAGGGGCTATTGTGGGGGCCAAAACTTGAGCCTTTACGCTGGGCTTAAAGTCCCATTCTTTAATAATAATGCGTCCGAGGAGACGAAAGCACGGGGAAAGGCCCCGTAATAGATAGTAGAGCAGATAAGTATCCAAGGGTGTTGGTCCGAGAGGGTCATCCTCCTCGGATCTGACAAATGTCAGTAAAGTGAACTTCGTCTTACCCTGGACAACCTTCTAGGAAGCTCCAACAGTGAAGATAGACTTCAAATGTACAGGGAAGGGATAAAAACACAGAAATATCTAAGAGAAAAGCTGCCACCACCGCATTAAATGCACTACAGTAGCTTTCCTGGCCGCATTAATGTGGAGAAGACCTCTGAACAGTACTTTCAACTACTACCACCCATAGAAAACTATAAAAATCTATTTAACAGGATAGATACGGGGGTCTGAGGTTGGATGAAGGACAGGTGGACGATGGAAATAGATCAGAGGGGACTATATAATGGGGAAAGACCTCCATAAGAGGGGGATCAAAAAATATTACAGAGAAAACTCGGAGAAGATTCACTGTAGCACTAGAAAGAACATAACATCTGAAATTGCATGTCCCATCGAAAACTTACTCCTCGGACTATAATTCAATCTCAAATTACATGCGTACTCCTCCTCGGATCGACTTAGAACCTTGATTAATTGTTAGAAAATCCATTATCAGCCCAATTCTTTCGCCCACTCTCTTACAAATTTATTGTATTGGGCTTATTGGGCCCATTTCCACTTCCTATCTCTTTTGGGTCTGGGCTGCAATTTGTGACCTTACAGTAATAAATAGTAGTAAAAATAAGTTGAATAGTAAAATAAGTTATAATTTTCATCCAAATCCAAACGCACGCTAAGGGTCTATTTGGATACCATTTATTTTACTGAAAACTGAAAGCTTATTGTTGAAAACACTATAACAAAATAATTTTTAAAATGCAAAAAAACGATTTACACTTATTATTTAAATAAGTGTCTGTTTGGATACAACTTATTTTGCGAAACTAAAAATTTATTATTGAAAGTACTGTAGATAAAAGTAAAAGTTAGTTAAAATAGTACAGTAGGGTCCCATAAATATATCAAAAATTGCAATGGAAATAGTAGCAAAAATAAGTTGAATAGTAAAATAATTTATAATTTTCATCCAAATCTAAATGTACACTAAGGGTTTATTTGGATACCACTTATTTTGCTGAAAACTGAAAACTTATCGCTGAAAATACTGTAGCAAATAATTTTTAAAAAGCAAAACACTGTAGCAAACTTATTGCTGTGTTTTTCACAAGTTGGCTGGTCCGTAAACAGTACCGTGGGACTCAGGATTTCAAACGCGAAACGCATTAGGCAAACGCACGCTAAGTCACATAATTCACTAAAAATGTAAAATATTTGTAACTATAGGTACATATGGATGATTTTTTAAATATTACTTAGTAGGTTGCACAATAATTCTTAACACCAGGTTGCATAAAAACATTTTCCTTTCCAAAAATTATTAATGTGGTTTTAAGTAACTTTAAAGTATTTCGAGCGTATATAATGATAATAATTTTGAGGGAGTCTGATGTAGGTTGCACACTGACTTCCACCGCGTCAGAAATACAATCATGAGAATGAATATTCATATGATGAAACGAACGGAAAATGGTTTTTCTCTGCCTCCTGTGATTATGAAGCAAGACAGCAAAGTCCAAGGTAAACCCCCTAAACCCTTGCTTGCAAAAACTACTTGTTCTTGTTACAAATAAATCTATTTATACTACAACTTGATCATTTTGGAAAAAGAGCTAGGAAGAACACCTTATTGTTATTCATTTTAATCTGTCTATTACCATGTTCTTATCGAGTTAACCCTTTAAATCTGTTGTTTATTTTTTGTTCACTAGGAGAAATCAATTCCCTGTTCACTAATTAACATTGTAACTATAACATATAACCTCAGAATCAGGTATCGTCCAATAATACTTATTGAAAAAGTACGAAAAAAGTTGTTTTTCATTAGCTAGAAATTTGATGCATTCTAATGAAACATGTCAAACGGCATCAAGGATTACCGAATTTCTTGCACAGATGCTCTATTTTAAAAATTATTAAGAAAGAAGAAATTCTTCTTTTACATTGTATGGTACAATATAAATTTACATTCTAGACACACAAAAGGCGACAAATGTTGTACACATTTGCAAAAAGTATATAAAGGTCCTAAAGAAAAATCATCAGCTTTGCGTGTATATAGACACAAGTAGGTAACAGCTTTAGAATTCTCCACTGAAAAAAGTAAAATAAAGAAACAAGAATGATTTATTATATAAAAAAAGGAAGAGGCTCTGAACAATTGCATAGTGTGTGTAAAGATGCTAGTTTTATTAGATTATTTCTACAAGCATTGAATAATACATGAAAAATTTCAAATGGCCTCACAAAGCAATAACTTTCAGTGAAGTTTTTGGTGCATTTAAACTTCCCATTTTATTCTTTATTGTGGATACATACAAAAGCCTGAATTCACAACGCTCAAGCCTCCGTCTATGACAAAGTTATGTCCACTCACATATTTTGAGTCATCACTTCCAAGAAAGAGCGCAACCTCAGCCACATCCTCTGCCGTGAGAACCTTACCCTTGAGGTTGGAATAAAAATTAGAAATTCCTTCCTCACCCAGATTATAGTATGTCTTTGTCAAAGGTGTAAGAACCGCGTAGGGTGACACACAATTCACACGAATGCCGAAATGTCCGAGCTCCACTGCTGTGTTTTTCATTAATCCAGCCATAGCATGTTTTGAGCATGTGTAGCCATGCGGTGCAGTGCCTCCCATGATTGAGGATATGCTAGCAGTATTGATTATACTACCCTTGCGAGCTGGGATCATCACACGGGCTGCATGTTTGGTACCAAGGAAAGCACCTACCAGGTTGACTCTAATCACTTGCTCAAAATCAGCCTGGGTGTTGTCAGGGATGTTGTATTGGGATTCTCCACTAATACCAGCATTGTTGTACATAATGTCTAGCTTACCGTACATGGAAACAGCATGGTTAACAGCATTTTCCACATCAGTTTCTTTGCTGACATCACAATGGACAAAGGTTGTGGATTGAGGATTTAGTTCTTTGCATACAGAGTGACCCAATTCATCTTGCATGTCTGCGATTACAACTTTAGCTCCATGTTTGGAGAATAGTTTTGCAGTTGCTGCACCAATGCCGCTAGCCCCACCAGTAATTAGTGCTACTTTTCCTTCTAACCTGTCACATGTTAACATGATATTATCTCACTTTTAGTAGTGAACAATATGGATACAATACGTTAGTTTGTAAAGGTTACGTAGTAAAATTTATATTATCCCTAACATTATTCACACAAAAATGTTTTACTTGGTGAGAGGTTTTTTTTCATAGAATATTGTTCTTTAACAAATTAAACACAGAGGCAAGATAGCCAAAATTTTCCCATACCTTCTTGCTTCAGGTGGGAGTACTGAGAAACTTCCCATCGTCGATGGAGTCAGAATATGTGTTGGAAAAATGAAAATGAAACCCAAAAGACTATCACTAAATTGCTTTGTGATCTCTCCTCTAATGTAATTAACTTATATAGAGGCAATGTCACACCCCTTGCATTCTCAACTGTGGCATTAGCACTATTTGTTTACTACCAATAGCATTGCTTCCCATAAGAACCGGTTCACATCAAGTTAGACTAATTTGGGCCATTTATTTGACTAATTCTATCAAGATTTGCATCATTGACATTGGGAGGACTAATTTTAGTTCCAGCTTTTCACAATTATCTACACAGTTATGCGCATTTACTATCTCTTTCTCAATTTGATATGTTTGATAAAAAATATCACCCACCATGCATCATACCACCACTGGTGTTGTTTAATGGCTACAAGCATCAAAATCAGCGAAAAGAAATAGCAAATTCTAGAGGAACAAACCAGCAATCCCAATCTATAAACAAATATAGATAATCCAAGTCCTTTGAGATAAGTCTTATGTTTGCTTACAAGGTGGTTCAATTTATTCTTCTTCTTTTTTTTTTTGGCTGAGAGGGTGGCTCAATTTATTTAATAATTCAAAAAAAAAAATTTAATTTGATAAATCAGTGGATAATGGTTGAGAGAGAGAGATGTTGGGTTACTCGTGTGAGTGAAGTCTCACAATGAATAATGATAAGAAAAATGAGTTGTTAAATATAATATAATTGAGCACATACCCATTAAACTTAAGCCTTTTGGGTTAAAGTGTGTCCTATATGTTACATTAATTATTCAAGTAAACTACCTAAGGTATATCTCCCCAGCAAGAGAGAGAGATATCAATGCAATGTTTTAATTTTGCAAATTCTATGACACTAAGTCTTTATCCAACAAAACTAAGATGTCAAACATGAGGATAAAAAAAAAAAATCAAAATACTTTGGTGGTACCCATTACCTCTACCTTTCTTTTAGTATTTACTTTATCTATAAAAACTCTAGAATCAAACATGGTGTCTAGGAGTGTTGTGTGTAGCGGCTATGTTTTTCAAGTGCTATTGGCTCACTAGTGACTGCTCATTGAAAAAAAAAATTTGTTTTCATTAGCATAGAAATTGATGCGTTCTATTAAAACATGTCAAGCAACATCAAGGATTAATGATGATAGGCCAAGAATATATTGACCCTTTTGGTAACTTAATCAAATTAATTAGTCAAGTGAAATTAATTAGATTCAATTACATGTAATAAGCGTGGTAGTACAAACAAATCACCAAATAACTAAATTTAGCAGAAATTAAATTTGACACAGATGATTTGTTTACGAATGGGGAAAAACTACCGAGGCAAAATCCCATCGGGTGAATTTAAAGTCCCCACTCCTGAGAATCCACTATTATCAAAACAAGTGGTTACAAGTAGAAGGAATTTTGATACCTAATACTAACCTATAGTTGAGCCTTTATCCCAGTATCCAATTGGACTTGCAATGTAGTGACAATCTCTCTTTTAATGCACGGCTCCAAGTACATAACTAACCAATCGATGCATGGATCCAAGTACATGACTAACACTCCAACTTGAGAAAGATGTTGGCTATAAAGTTCTTCAGTTCATCCAAACGATGAAGATTATGAAACTCCTTGATTACAAAACCCTTAGCGCAAAGACGTAACAACTTCTACAAGGAATATGATGAATTAGGGCAAATTCTTTCTCCGGTCACAATTTGCATGCACAATTAATTTGCATTGAGTTGCATCCCTTTGCATCACCTTTGACGGCCTTTAAATAAAGTAATCCATATATATGTCTAGGGTTGTGAGAAAAGAAATCTTACACAAATATACATGGATATGCGTGAAAACAGATCTAGAAATCTGAATTTCATAATTCTAGATAGATATTGTTTCTGTCGAGTAGCTATCGAGCATTAGCATTAAACCTCAATAAATATTATCTGTCGAGCTATCTGTCGAGTTTTAATGAACATCACTTCTTCACTTGTTTCTTTGATAGTATTGCATGGCTTCAATACTAGACTTGAACTCTTGTTCCTTGAAGTACTAAACTCATCCTAGATTTACTCAATTACAAGTAAAGTGTGTTTTGTCAAAGGATTAGCCAATTTACAATAACATATTTTCTAACAAGTTCCACATATATCCTAACAAATGAATTTCTTGCACAGATGCACTATTTTTTTTTTTTTTTTTTAAATATTGCATATTTGTGGTTATAACTCTTTATTATTAGACTAAGACACCAATTAGTTTTTGGTGTAGGCGGGGATTGAACCTCAAATTTCTTATTCAACCATTAGAAATTTTATCAGTTGAGTTAATTGAAACCCACATACAATCACGAGACTAAATATTCATATTAGTGAAAAGAATACAAATACGGCACATTCCTCATATTGCGAAAGTGCCAACATATAATTAAACAAATGGAAAAAGGGTTTTTCTCTACCTCCTGTGATTATGAAGCAAGACAACAAAGTCTAAGGTAAATCCCTAAACCCTTACTTGAGAAAACTAAGGGGCTGTTTGGATTTCAAAAATGCTCACTCATCACTCAAATATTATCACTTATCACTCTATAACTCATCACTTATCACTGAAATACCACAACTTCCTAAGATGGCATGTTTGGCACTGTTTCCAACTTTGATAACTCAAAAAAATTTACTTTTTGTGGGACCCATAGATTGACTTGGTGCAGCTTTTATTTCCTATTTCTTTCTTTCTTTCTTTTTTTTTTTTTTTTTTTTTTCTTTTTTCTTTTTTTCCTTCAACCCACAATACCAAAACTCATTGAACCTAGAAAAGACTCAGGTAAAAGACCCACCACAAACACTACCATTTTACTATTTTTCATCTTGTCAAATATCATTTGAATCCATTGTTTAGCCAATAGGTCATATGAACAGAGTCAACCATTCTAACCCTCAGGAACTAGAGGATTAAAGGGGGAGGAAAAGTTCTAATAACATTAAAATGAGAAAGCTAGGTTTAGTTATAGCTGTCAACAAGGATCAACAAAATTAGTCCCATTTAGGCTAACTTTGCCCTTGAAAAGTCCATCTCCGGATGCTTCAGGAAATCAAAGATTAATTATAAGGAGATCTTACCAATTACTTTCGTGAGGGGGGGGGGGGGGGGTGGAATTTAACAATCAAAAGCTCAAGTATTTACCTCAGCCATGAATTTCTTTAGAATTTCCTGTTTCTGCAACTCATCACTACTTGGGAGCCCCATGGTCTTCTGCCTCTAATCAAACTGTATCAATGATTTACCATCATCTTTTCATCAGTCTGCCTTGTTTCTGGATCCAGGTCTGATAGTTTGCTGGACTCAGATTCGACCTTCTGAGTATCAATTTCAGGATCACCTTTCACACCAAAAAAAAAAAAAACCAAACCCAAAAACCCAATGTGAAAAGGAAAGAAAAGAAGAAGAAGAAGATGATGAAGAAGAAGAAGACAACAAGTGTTGGAGAGAGCAAAAGGTCTGACTGTGGGTCCCTACCAAAATGCCATGGAAACTCAGTTTTCATAACTTGAAAACACCCAAAATGTGTTTTTAGTTTTGCTAACTCATCACTCAAAAATCAAAGAATTGAGTGATGGAAACAAAAATTGAAAACAAATCCAAACACACCCTTCAGCCTTGGGATCCACCAATTTTGAGTTATAAGTGATGAAAACGGAGTGATGAGTGATGGAAAACATGAAATCCAAACAGCCCCTAATTGTTCTTGTTACAAATAACTCTATTTATAGTTCAACTTGATCATTTTGGAAAAAGAGCTAAGAAGAACCCCTTATTGTATTCATTTTAATCTGTCTATTATCATGGTCTTATCGAGTTAACCCTTTAAACCTATTGCCTATTTTCTGTTCACTAATAGAAATCAATTCCCTGTTCACTATTTAACATTGAAAAAAAAAATGTTTTTCATTAGCTAGAAATTGATGCATTCTAATGAAAACATGTCAAACGGCATCAAGGATTACCGAATTTCTTACACAAATGCACTATTTTAAAAATAATTAAGAAAAGAGAAATTCTTCATTTACATTGTATAGTACAATATAAATTTACATTATAGATGTACAAAAAGTGGCAAAAATTGGACACATTTGTTAAAAAAGGGTATATATTTTATACATTTTGCAAATGTGTGCAATATTTGCCGCCTTTTGTGTTTCTAAAATATAAATTTATATTGCAATTACAATGTAAATATACAAAGGTATATACACACAAGTAGGTAACACCTTTAGAATTCTCCACTAAAAAAAGTAAAATAAAGAAATAAGAGTGATTTATTATATAAAAAAGGGAAGAGGCTCTGAACACCCGCATAGCGTGTGTAAAGATGCTAGTTTTATTAGATTATTACGACAAGCACCGAGTAATACATGGAAAATTTCACCTGGCCTCACAAACAATAATTTTCAGTGAATTTTTTGGTTCATTTAAACTTCCCATCATATTCTTTATTGTGGATACATACAAAAGCCTGAATTCACAATGCTGAAGCCTCCGTCTATGACAAGATTATGTCCACTCACATATTTTGAGTCATCACTTCCAAGAAAAAGCGCAGCCTCAGCCACACCCTCTGGCTTGAGAACCTCACCCTTGAGGTTGGAATAAAGATTTAAAGTTCCCTCCTCATACTGCCTAACGAAATCCTTTGCCAAAGGTGTTAAAATCACATAGGGTGACACACAATTCACACGAATGCCAAAACGTCCGAGCTCCACTGCTGTATTTTTCATTAATCCAACCACGGCAGTTTTTGAGCTTGTGTAGGCAGGTGGCGCAAGGCCTCCCATGATTGAGGATACACTAACAGTACTGATTATACTGCCTTTGCGAGCTGGGATCATCACACGGGCTGCATGTTTGGTACCGAGGAAAACACC
This sequence comes from Quercus parvula, assembly GCA_030820535.1. Taxonomy (NCBI): domain Eukaryota; kingdom Viridiplantae; phylum Streptophyta; class Magnoliopsida; order Fagales; family Fagaceae; genus Quercus; species Quercus parvula. Next base: position 50,858,279 of record JAUAME010000005.1, on the reverse strand, counting down.
TACCAGGTTGACTCTCATCACATGCTCAAAATCAGCCTGGGTGTTTTCAAGGATGTTGTATTTGTTTTCTCCACCAATACCAGCATTGTTGTACATAATGTCTAGCTTACCGTACATGGAAACAGCATGGTTAACAGCATTTTCCACGTCAGTTTCCTTGCTAACATCACAATGGACGAAGGTTGTAGATTGAGGATCTAGTTCTTTGCATACAGAGTGACCCAATTCATCTTGCATGTCTGCGATTACAACTTTAGCTCCATGTTTGGAGAATAGTCTTGCAGTGGATGCACCAACGCCGCTTGCCCCACCAGTAATTAGTGCTACTTTTCCGTCTAGCCTGTCACATGTTTACATGACATTATCTCTCACTTTTATTAGTCAATACTATGGATATGACACGCTAGTTTGTAAAGGTTACGTAGTGAAATTTTTATTATCCCGAACATTACTCATACAAAAATTTTTACTCGGAGAGGGAGGATTCAAGATTTTTTTCATAGAATATTTTTCTTTAACAAATTAAACATATAGAGGCAAGGATAGCCAAATTTTTCCCATACCTTCTTGCTTCAGGTGGGAGTACTGAGAAACTTTCCATGATCGATTGAATTAGAATATGTGTAATGTGTAGGAAAAATGAAAACGAAACTTAAAAGACTTATATAAAGGCAATGTCACACCCTCTGCATTTCCAACTATGGCATAATACTATAATAGCACTGTTTATTTATGCTTCCCATAAGAACCGGTTCACATCCAGTTAGACTAATTTTATTTGACTAATTATATCAAGATTTGCATCATTGTCATTGGGAGGACTAATTTTAGTTCAAGCTTTTCACAATTATCTATAGAGTTTCGTGCATTAATTATCTCTTTCTCTCTCTCTTTTTTTAGATAAAATTTTCTCTTTGATTTGATATGTTTGACCATAACATATCTCCCAACATGCATTGTACCACCACTATTGTTGTTTAATTGCCTAAAAGGAGAGTACAAAGTAAAAAGTCATGGTACCGAAACACTGATCAAAATCATAATTAGCAGCGAAAATAAATAGCAAATTATCGTTCTCCTGGTGATAATATATATATATATATATTTATTTATTTATTTATACTTAATTTTTCTTTTTTGGGTTAAAAGGCAATTCATTAAAAAACTACAAAATAAGGAAAGGTATGGGAGTGTTTGGTTTGTGTTTTTAAACAACAATTTTCAGTTTTTAAACAACATTTCATACATTTTAATGCACTTTTTCACCCACACGTATTTCTACAAATGTTTTCAAACAATAATTTTTAGTTTTTAAATACATGTACCAAATGGACCCTATAGTATTGGCATAGCGGCTTAAATAATACAGATCATTAGCATCAGATATTACAAAAGAAGAAATATCATGTGAGGGGGGATCGTTAAACATCACAAAACATTCCTGTTGTAGGCATCCCCTCTTAGCCATCGCATCCATGCAACTATTTGCTTTTCAAAATATATAAGTCACCTTGACTTGCTGGAGCCTGCTGAGCAAGAACCTGCAATCATTCAAGAGGGATGAATAAGCTCTATTAGGCATTGAGTTAGATAGGACAAGGTTCACAACAATTTTGCATCAAGTTCAACTTCTAGGCATGAAACCCCATCTGAGATGCCAATTGCAAGTCATCCCTTAGTGCCCAGAATTCTGCCATAACACTTGTGGTATTGCCTATGCAACGACTAGAACCTTTCAGCCATGCTCCCTTGTGATCTCGGACCAGCCCTCCTCTACCTGCTTTCCCAGGATTCCCTAATGAAGCATCATCAGTATTTAGCTTATACTAGCCCTCACAAGGTTTGATCCATTGAACTTGCATTGTTCTCATGCTCTTGGTTTGAAGTGTTTTTTCTGCACAGAAAAAGTATTCTACAGCCTGTCTAATGCATGTCTTTTGAAGGTCTGGATTTAGAGTAATGTCTTTGAAAACTACCTTGTTTCTGTTCTTCCAAAGTGCCCAAACCAAGAAGGTGAACAAAGATTTCCACGGGATACCATTAGAAAGGATAACTGGATTGCTTTAACAATTTGCTTTTAGCCACTGAGGCAAATCCAGTCTGAAGGTGGCTTTCAATGTATTGGGAATTCCAATCTTTCTCCAGATTTGCATAGCATAGGGCATTCTCTAAGAAGATGAAGGATTGATTCATTGCGGTTTTTGTAGAGAGGGCAAACAGTTCCACAGTCAATACCTCTATTAGCAATAATCTCTCTCACTGGGACATTGTTGTGATGGCAAAGCCATAAAAATGAGCATATTCTCGGCAAGGTACCACTTTCCAAACCCATTCACCTGGAAAGGAACTGCTCTAGTTATCATTCGAGATTGCTAAAATGTATGCTAATGTAGAGTTGAACTCTCCATCCTGTGAAAATTTCTAGCTTATTGTGTCTTCCTTATTCCCAAACATGTGGATGGCAGTGGCTTTGATCTTGTCCAAAGTATCAGTTGGAAGCTCAAAGGAGAGAGCACCCCAGTTCCATTCATTTCCTTGGATCATATCTGCCACGGTCATAATACTATCCAATCTATTCAAAGGTCCCTCAATTACTTCCCTGGGAGAACATCCTCTCATCCATTTATCTATCTAGAATTTAAGTGACAAGCCATTACCCATATCCCAGCATATACATTTGGAGAAAATAGGGAATCTTGTCTTGATAGCTTTCCAGTTTACAGAACATGGAAGTTTATTTGGATCCTTAAAAGTTTCTTCTTGACTGAGAGACAATGTATCCTTCTCTTGGTACATCCTCTAGTTGAGCTTTGCAAGTAATGAAAGATTTTTTCCTTTCGCAGCTTGAATAACCAGCTCACCCTCCCTGCTACTTTAGTTTGATGATTTTGTTCCATCCAACTAAATGCATTTTCCTTTTTTCTAGTGATGAGGCTCCGCAAAGAAAGTCCCTATTAATTTTATCAAGCGTTTAACAGAGGTGATTAGGGAATGCCACTCCTTGCATCACATAGTTAGGCATAGCAGACATGACCAATTTCACCAAGACTGTTTTGCCCACAAGGGATAAGAATTTTGATTTCCAGCGAAAGAGTTTGTCGATTACCCTCTCAACAATAAAGTTATATTGGTTTCTTGTTGCTCCTTTATGTCTGAGGGGAAATCCTAAATATTTCCCAAGGTTATTGTGGCATGGATGCCAATATTCTCACAAATTATTTCTTTCAGATCAAAGGACACATTCTGAGAGAAGTAGATTTGAGAATTGTTTACACTTACCTTCTGACTCAATTCAGCACAGAAGCATTCCAAGACTTCCTTGATGGTTCCACAATTATCTTCACTGGCTTTGGCAAAAAGCATAAGGTCATCAACAAAGAATGGATGAGATATTCCAATATTATCTCCAGATGCTTTGACAAGAGTCCAATTTCCTTCCATACACTCCCTTTCAATAAGGCTACTTGAGTATTCCATACACATAATGAATAGCTATGGAGATAGTGGATCACCTTGGCAGATGCCCCTCATAAGGTCAAAGTGTTCTAACGCACCGCCATTGAAGAGGAAGGAAATGCTTGTGGATGAGATGCAGCTCATTATAAGCTTGATTAGCCGCATGGGAAAATGAAAAGCTTGCAAGACTTTGTGAATAAAGTTTCATTCAAGCCTATTGTAGGCCTTTTCAAGGTCTACGTTAATGGCTATGTATCCTATCTTCCCCTTCTCATTGTCTATGGAGCGTATAAGCTCCTAAGTAGTAAGGATATTATTTTTTCCTCTTCTGCCTGGAGTGAAGGCTGATTGCATTGGAGTGTCTAGGTTGCTTAGGAGAGGTCGAATTCGAGGAATGATGACTTTAGTAACTATTTTATAGATTGAGTTGCACAAAATGATAGGTTTGTAGTTACTAATAATCTCAAGGCTTTGGCATTTAGGAATAAGAGCAATCAGTGTCTTGTTTAAATACTTTGAAACAACCCATGTGCTGAATAGGGCTTTCCACGGGATGAGTCAGCCCGGGTTTGGGCCTAACCTACACTCGACCCAATTGGGTCGAGTCACTGAAAAACTAACCTACAATCAACTGAAATATGGGTTAGACCCGTTGGGTCGGATCATCGGTTTGGCGGGTTGGACCTCTTATTGGGCATTTTCGTAAATTTTATTGGATTTAATTTTTTTGGGTCTTTTTGGCCAAAATTATTGGGCTTTTCAAGGAATTAATAGTTTTTGAATCTTGACATATCAGATTGGGCCTATTTTTTACTAAATTTCTTTTAAAATGGGCCTTCTTCTCTACTTGAATTTGTCCAAAACTCCAAATTCATACTTCCCAGATATTAAGTATGAATTCAAAGTAAAACTTGGGTACCTGTTAAACATCAATAGAATGTAAAACCTAGGCATTAATCAAACAAATAAAAACACAATACCATTTTGCTACCACTTGTTAATCATCCACACATTATAACAAATATTTTCCAAATTGCCTAAGTGTATGTTTGGTACGCTGTAATAGCTCCTGTAATGGAATAGTTATTCATGTGTAATATCAATTCAGTCATTTGGTTGCATTTTTATTACATGGATTAGTTATTACATTGGAATAACTATTCTTTAAATTGAAGAATAATTATTCCTCTTTAAAATGGATGTAATAGCTATTCCTTAGTGTATATAATAGGTTTTAAAATTAATATATTTCCAAAAATATAAAGTTTCCTTATACATCATCTTTTACAAGTTTTCCATATGTAACAACCAAACTTATGAATAGTAATAGTTATTCCATTATAATGTCTTCTATTCCCAGTAATAAAGATTACTATTTCTAATGTAATTTACATTCAGTGTACCAAACGTACCCTAAGTCTTAAGGCCTGGGCAGTACCATTTTGTTTCCACATTCATCAATCTGTCAAGGTGAAAACATACCTAGTACCTACCAACCATTCCACACATCAAATAAATTTCCAGAACCCCACAGGCTACAAGCACTACTAAAAATACTACATCTTCATAATTCGATATATAAAGCCATAGAGGCAGCAGAGAAGGCAGTTCTGCACAAGACAGTAAACTACCAAAGCAGTAGGCAATATTCCCAGCAGTATATATAATTAGTTATAATTATGAAACACTATAAGTATTTCCAAAAAATAGCTTTCCTAAGGCAGTAAAGAACTACTCTGTTATCTATAGTTAACAAGTCCATAACTTATAGAAAAGAAAGCCTACATAGGTGCTAAGTTTTCCTTCCTCTAAGCAAGACAAGAGTTCATGTATAATTAGAAAAGCTACACATCTGTCCAAAAAAGCTTCAAAATATATCCAAAAAAAACTACCTCCTATACAAAAGGCGACCTTCCAGCCTCCTACAATACAAGGGGAAAAAAATATTTATCAATAATATATAAAGACAAAGAACAAGAGCTATAGAATAACCAAAAGGGAAGTAACCAATATGAACAAAAATTATAAGGGCAGAAACATACCCAATCAGTGATCATTCATCAATATTAACTGTGGTACGAGTACCACCTTTGTTTGAACAGGAACTAGAACTTGCTGCTGTTGTTGTTTGATTTAAAACTAGAAAAGAAAAAATTGAGACAATAGATTAAATTTTGCTCAAGTATATGACACATTTAATAACACTTAGTAGACAAGAAGATTGGAAGTTAAACATATTACCTAATTCATGAAATTCATCCTCCAAGGCCTCCATCTCGTCCTTTGACCTGCGAAAAGAAATTGGGACATGGGCTTGCAACCAGTTTTAAGCACAAATAAGATTTTGAACCATGAGAGAGGAGAGTGAACTTCGAAATGGATCAAGTATGAGCCCTCCGGTACTAAAAGTCGATTCAGAAGCAACTGTAGAAACAGGTATAGCCAGCACATCCCTAGTCATTTTGGACAGCACTTGGTACCTATCTGAATTGGCTTTCCACCACCCCAAAATCTCAAATTTCACATCCCTTCTACTCTCACAATTTTCAGCCAAATATTTTTCAATCTCATTGCTACACCCTGTAGACTTCTCAGCCTCTAAAAACTGCTCATATCGTGAATTAACCATCGCATATGGATCACTACAACCAATTGTATCACCTTCCATGTGTGTCCTCTCATTCTCACTTGGTAGTACCACATTTGGTGAATCAACCCTAGAGTAATCATCATACAACCTATCCATGAATTTCCTCACCAAATAAACCATCTCATCAGCCACTTCATCCCCATAAATTTTAGAAAAAGAAAACTTCAAAAATCTCATTTTCTTCCTTGGATCAAGAATCACAGCCACATACAAAAGCTTATTAATTTTATCCCCTTCCCCCCAGTACTTTTCAAATTTAGTTTCCATTTTAGTTGCCATGATTTTCAAGAGATGATTTTGAGATTTAATTAAATGAGCAATATTTTCTTGAATCACAAACATCTCATCAAAGAAGGTATTTGAAGTCACATACAAAGAACCGGAGAACTTTTTTGTTGCATTGTAAATAAGTTTCAAGAAACTCACAAATGTCCTACAATTTTGAAAATCAACCCCACAAGGAGATCCCAAACCGCCACTATTTTCCTTGTTCAAAAACTATGAAGAATAGCTATCATCCTCAAAGTCCATTCTTAGGAACACTTTCTCAAAATTTTCAGTAGTACCTAACATGAGATAGGTAGAGTTCCACCTAGTAGGTACATCAAGACTTAGTAAACACTTGAATTCAATACCTAATCTATCCATAATACTCCTAAAAGTTTGATTTCTATTTGGTGAGGACTTCACATACCTCACCGCTTCACGCACCCTAGCAATGGACGCATCAATTTCTTTCATACCATCTCCCACAATCAGATTTAAGTTATGTGCACAACACCTCATATGCAAGAACTCATGTTCTAAAACAGTCCCCTTCCAATCTTTAGTTACTGTTTGTAAAAATTTAATGGTAGTACCATTAGAGGCAGCATTATCTACTGTCAAGGTGAATATGCCATCAACACCCCACTCACGCAAACACATCTCAATCTTTCTACCTATAGTATCCCCCCTATGGTCTTCCACTTGACAAAAATTCAAAATTCTCTTATGCAAGTTCCAATCATCATCAATAAAATGACCTGTGAGGGACATATAATTCAGATTTTGAATACTAGTCCATGTGTCCGTAGTAAGACACACCCTACAACCTTTCAAGGCTTCCCTTAGTTTCTCTCTCTCAACACCATAAATGCTAATCACATCCCTAGCCACAGTTTGACGAGATGGGATATCCCTAATTTGCAACTTAGGTTGTAAGGTTGTTGAATATCTTTGAAACTCATACCCTTCAACAAACCTAATAGGCAACTTGTCTATTATAATCATTTCAGTGAGTGCCTTCCTAAAAGCCTCAACAGTAGAGGCTGTTGGTACAAGTTGAAACCCTTCCTCCCCATTCATTTTGGGTTCAAATGCTAAGGTTTGTTGCCCTTTAAGTGAAGCTCTATTAGGGTTCTTAACACAGTTTGGTGTATGATTCAATAAATTAGTGGTACCATGACCTTTATTATTAGCACGGTAAGTTTTTTGGCAATAATGGCAAACAGCCTTAAATTGACCCTCACTAATTTTTATTTTTTCAAAATGATCCCAAGCAGTAGACTTTTCCCTATTATTACCACAATCAGCAACTATCTCACTCACCTTGGTTTTATCATTAGGTTTAGGTGGAAGTGTCTCAGCATTAGTTGAAGTGGCAACAGGTTCAGCTTAGGCAGCGGGTGTTGTTTGGGAAGGGGGGGCATCACTAGAGGGTTCCATAACCTAAAGACATCAAATTTAAGCATTAGCAAACAACCATAAAAAAACTAATCCTAAGAAATATCATACACTGGAGCTTTGTAAAATAAGAAATATCATTATGCATAAGAATTGACTTCACAAGTACTGATTTCATTTAACACTCAATGTTCTGTATCAAGGTAAATTACATGGCACTTCATGATTTCATTTAAATTAAAAGTATGTATGTTTAAGAGTCAAGACAAAACTAAGAACTGATATAACTATAAGCATTTGAAAGAAATTGTCCTTGTTCAAAACATGGAGGCCCAAAACATTTTCCCAAACCTTTTTTTTTTTTATAAAACCAGATCATAGACACAACTTTAGTTGAAGTAATCCCTCATTGTCTTTAGTTTGCTCTCTTTTTTTTTTTTTCTTTTTTTTTTTTCTTTTTTTTTTTTTAAGATTGCTTAGTTACACATAGCCAATGGTTTTTGAACAAACTTCCTCAACATCACAGTGTTCTTACATGGAAAGGAGGTGCTTGAGCTCAAACTCACTGCCTATTTGTTGTAATGTCTCACTTTTCACAAATGTTGATTCAGATGTACAATAAAAGTAACGATGTACTAATCACAATCCGTCACCTCAAATATTTTTTTACTTAAAAAAGTTACAAACTTTGTTTGGTGTCTGTATTATTCGTTAAATCCTCAACTCTCTTTATACAATAAGGCAATCAAATAATCTTAAAAGCATCAAAAAACAATTAGAAGAATCTAAATAACTAATAAACAGTGAAAGAATAGATTTTTAAGGTTGTTTGTGCGACACGAACCAATTGACGAGGAAAGCGAAACCGCGATCGCCGAGCTTAAAGGCAGAGAGGTGGCGGACGGTGCCCTTGGTGCGACGGACCAGCGATAACACTCTGATCCTCTGCTCAGCGGGGATACGTGTGAAGATGAGAACCAGCAAGGTTTGGTGTTTGGTTCGTTGGAGACTTGGAATGAAGTCAAGTGTTTCAAAATATAAGAGAGATTTTGAATTAGCCCTTGAGACTAGAGAGCAGAGAAAAGCAGAACAGAGAGAAGAATCAGATTGATTTAAAAGAGAGAAAGATGAGGGTTGAGGGCCTCTTGAGGCTGAGGGAGGGTAACCGACCATGGCTTGGGGAAGTGGAAAATTGATTATGATTTGAGGGTTAGCTGTTCTAAACCTCTGAAGAGAGATTTTGTGTGATTTTCTTTGATTTTCTTTTGTGTGTAACTGTGTAGGAACAATTTTGTTGATCTTCAGAAGGATCAAGACCGTTAATCACGCTCGAATCGCATGACCATGGTTCATCCCACCAGTGTAAATGTGTAGATATAGTGTTTAGTCCAATCACTCTTAGGATTTGCTTGTAAAAGTCTTAGCAACAGGCTGTTGATTTGAGACTTTGCCTGTAAAACTAAAAAAACTCAGTGCTTTAAGTCCAATCAGTCTTCTCTCTTCAGTCTTCACGGGTTCCTGAATCCTTGAATTACCTTTTTTATTTTTATTTTTATTTTTTTTTAAATATTAGTCAGGTCGGGTAATACGGGTTTTTTCTTCCTTAAACCGCTACCTGACCCAAATAATCGGGTTTTGAAAGAAGCACACCCGAATCCGACTCACTATAGGTTTCGGGTTCACCCGTTGGGATTTGAGTCGGTCGGACCCGGTCGGTTTGGACGGGTTAGAGAACCGCTGGACAGCCCTAGTGTTGAATATATCTCTTACCTTCTTGCACACCAATTCATAAACGTCATGCCAGAAGAGCTGGAAGAATCCGGTATGTAATCCATCTGCTCCTAGGGCCTTAAAGGGCTTTAGAGCCCACAATCTAGCCTTTATCTCTTCATATGTGACCTCTTTACTAAGATTTTCCTTGTCTTCTTCAAATAAGAAGGTACAAGAAAATTGTGCCACTTCCGAGGTCCTAAAGGAATGCGAGAGATCTATTGAGAATAGTTTAAGGAAGTTGTTATAAATAAGGATTTTAATCTCTTCCTCATCAGATGTCCATTCCCCTATAGAAGACACAATCCACAATGATTAGAAGACACAGAATATATATATATATATATATATATGTGTGTGTGTGTGTGTGTGTGTGTGTACGGCACAAAGGTCCTCAGGCCCACTTGGGCCTTGAACTTCGACCCAACAGTGTGGCCCATGACCCCAATTTGAGGCCAGGCCCTAGGCCCAACGCTCGTGCCAGCCTAGAACTCATTGGGTAAATAATCTTAATCTGTATGCATCACGCTTCATCACCTGGGCCTTGCCCGATTAACTACATCCTGGACAAGAGAATGACTGCTCGGGGATACCGCCTTTCAAGAGATAATCAAGGGGCTTCCCGGCAGTGCCTTGGGGAGTATCGCTGCTAAGCAGATCTTTTGAGGTGGGAAGCAGTTCCAATGCCACTCCTCCCACTCCCACCTAAACACCCACTTTGAAACAACAGAATTGGACCCCCATGCCCACTAATAACCTAGAGTAATCATAACCCCCCCCCCCCCCCCCAAACTAATCTTGAGCTATAAATAAGGGATGAGAATGAAGCAGAATGGGGGTTCTGGGGGAAATGGAACGAGAGGAAATGAGGGACAGTGAGAGCTTGAGGAGCAGCAAGAGAGAAAGGAGATGAATTCATAGGGTAAGGCCGCATTGTTGGGTCTCTATGTTTGAAACTGCTTAAGGTAGGAAATCCAAAGCCCACATCACAAATAGATTGTGAGCCCAAGTGAGGATTGGCTCAACAACCTCATCTTTGGCGTGCACAATATATATATAGCTATGTCACACCCCAAGGGGCAGCTCTACAGCTAGTCTAGGGGTTCAAATGAACCCTTTAACCCGGCCCAAAAAAAAAAAAAATTATATATAAAATTTTTAATTTTTTTTGGGACTCCCTAAAATAAAATTTTGAACACTTGACCCTAAATTTTGTTTAAAATAAATTAAAATAAACTTGAAATATGATCATCTTAGTGCTATTTACACAATATTTTCACAATAATTTTACAATAAAGGTTAAGTAACAAGTTGTAATTGAATTTTAATTTAAACCTAGAACTGACATCACTTATGATTATAATAAATTATTATTAATTTTTCAAAAATTATGATTATTTATTTAATTGTATTTATTTATGCATTCAATGGTTGTTCTTACCGATCTTTAAACTAGACTATTATACAATATAGTTGCACTGTATACTATTTAGAATACTATGTTAGAATATTGTATTAAAAGAAAAAGAATATTGTATATAATATGACAATTTTAAATAAAAAAATTAATCATTTTATTTTTTACTCCCCCACAACAAAATCCTACCTCAAGACACTATTGACCCTCCTAAAAGAAAATCCTGGGGCCGCCACTGCACACCCTCTGCATTCTTAAGTGTGCAATGTGTAGGAAAAATGAAAATGAAACCCAAAAGACATTGCTTTGTGACCCCTCCTCTAATGTAACTAACCTATGTAGAGGCAAGTCACACCCTCTACATTCCTATAGTGTGGCATAGTAGCACTGTTTGTTTACTACCAATAGCATTGCTTCCCATAAGAACCGGTTCACATCAAGTTAGACTAATTTGGGCCATTTATATGACTAATTTTGTCAAGATTTGCATCATTGACATTGGGAAGACTAAGGGCCCATTTGGATTGGGGGGGGGGGAGGAGGGAAAGTAGAGGGAATATAGTAGAATTGGCTGAAAATAAGCTAATTTTAGGCCAAATCTATGCTGCTCTACTCCCCCTCCTTCCCCCTCAATCCAAACGGACCTTAAGTTTAGTTCTAGCTTTTCACTATTATCTACATAATCATGCGCATTTACTATCTCTTTCTCGATTTGATTTGTTTGATCAAAAAGAATCACCCAACATGCATCATACCACCACTGGTGTTATTTAATTGCCTTAAAGGATCAAAATCAGCAAAAAGAAATAGCAAATTCTAAAGGAACAAACCAGCAATCCCAAGCTATAAACAATTCTCTCTCTCTCTCTCTCTCTCTCTCTCTCTCTCTCTCTCTCTCTCTCTCTCTCTCTCTCTCTCTCTCTCTATATATATATATATATTAATAGAGAAAGCTTAGAGAAAGTTCAATTGCATTCTAAATTGGAGGCCTAATTTTGCGCCATGTGTCCTATTGCATTTCTAAATTTTTGTGCCAAAATTAATAATGCATTAACAAACACAAAAGTTAAGAAGATCATAATAATAACACTCATCATTTACCTAGGCAGGAAAACCTCACATATTTACTCAATAGAGTCTTAAGCCTCTAAAAAAAAAAGCCTTAAGCTCTCCTCTTTCTTTAAATATTTCCTCACCCGTCTCAATTCTAAATCACACACACACACACACATATATATATATATAAAATGAGAAACCATTACATATTTTAGAAATTCATGGCTTAAAAAATGTGTAAGTTGTAATTCTTACACCAAGTTTAATTTGAACTCATATATATATATATATATATATATATATATATATGTATGTAATTGTGGTTGTTTTTAAATATACATGTGCATATGCATGAGGTTACACACTAGTATAGATAATGCAAGTCCTTTGAGACAAGTCTTATGTTTGCTTATAGGGTGGCTCAATTTTTTCTTTTTTTGCTGGGAGGGTGGCTCAATTTATTCAATAATTCAAAAAAAAAAAATAGTTTTATAAACCAATGGATAATGGTTTAGAGAAAGAGAGAGAAAGAGAGAGAAAGAGCAATGTTGTAATTTTGCTCATTGTATACTTTTAACCCAAATTGGCTACAATTGCCTGCCTCTAGCAAGATACTTCGTAAATTAAAGACACTAGTTGCTAATTCATGCAATGCAATAGGTAGTTAATATTTGTTAAATATCTTTACTATGTTCAATGCTAAAAAAATGAATGAAAATTACTGTTTATAATACGAAACAAAGATATACATATTTTGAAAAAATAATCATATTGTGTCTTTTCATAAGATGAAATAAAGACATACTACTTATGTTTCAACCATGTTTAGACTTTTATGAAATATGGAACAACAAAATACAACAACTTAATGACAAAATATGCTATCGAAAAGAAGAAAAAAAAAAACAAAAAACAAAAACTTAATGACAAAAGAAAATTTTCTAAAGTTCTACTGAGAATTTTATGAGGAAAAAAAGCAAATAGAGTGATACGAAAATTACATTCTATGACAAAGTATTCATCCAACAAAACTAAGGTGTCAAATATGAGAAAAAAAAAATCTAAATACTTTGGTGGCATCCATTAGGACCACTACCTCTAGCTTTCTTTTAGCATTTACTCTCTGTAAAAACTCTAGAATCAAACATGGTGTCTAAAAGTGTTATGTGTGGTCGCTATGTTATATTGCGAGTACAATATAAACATATAAAGGTCCTTAAAAAAATCATTAATGTGGTTTTAACTTTAAAGTATTTCAAGCTTTTTTATTAAAATGAAAAGTATTTCAAGATAGTATATATATATATATATATATTAAAATTTAGAGGGATCGTCCAATGTTGATGTCATGTAGGTTCTATACGGGTTGTTATTGTGTAATCCCGGACTATAATCCCTTCCTCTCACAGAGGAGTGGGTTTCGCCCACGGAGCCCACTCCTATGTGAGAATGAGGGTATATAGTCTGGGACTACACAATAATTTTTCAGTTTCACACTTCCATACACATCTAAAGAATACAAATAGGGTGCATGCCTCCATAATTGGCAAGTTACAGAAGCGCCACCATATATATATATATATATATTGATAGGTCAAGAATGTATTGACTCCTTTTGGTAAATTAATCAATTAATTAGCTAAGTGAATTAATTAGATTCAATTACATGCCATAAGTGTGGTAGTACAAACAAATCACCAAATAACTAAATGCACCGAAAATTAAATTAACGCGGGTGATTTGTTTATTAATGGGGAAAACCACTGAGACAAAACTCTACCTGGTGAATTCAAAGGTTACTACTCCCGAGAATCCATTATTATCAAAACAAGCGGTTACAAGTAAAAGAAATCTCAGTACCTAATACCAACCTACAATTGAACTTTTACCCTAATACCCGATTAGACTTGTGATGTAATGGCAATCTCTCCGTTCAATGCACGAATCCAGTATGTGACTAACCAATGATGCATGGATCCCAATATGTGACTAACTCCTTTGCACGAATCCCAGTACGTGACTAACTCCACATCAACCCTTTGATTGATGTAGTTAATTTGCAACAGCTTCGCATAAAAACACCAATAAGATCTTCAATGATGGTGTGAAAGACTTTGCTTGGTTACAGAACCCAAAAGTGTACAAGAAACCCAGTAAAAACTCTTTCTTTTGTAAGAGGAGGCTAGGGTTTCAAAAAGAAAACCTTATAAAGATCTCTAGGGTTAGGGTTTTTTTTTTTTTTTTACCTCTTTTAAATAGGAGCTTAATGGACTTTCCTATTCCAAATAGGTTTATACAAACCTTGGGCTTTCCTAGTCCAATAAATATTATACAAACCCACAAACCTTAGGTTTTCCTAGTCCTATAAGGATTATACAAACCCATAAACAAATAACCTTTTAGAATAAAAACATTGCTGTCTATAGTATGAATCTTGTAAGCTCAGATTGAGCTTCTATCGCAGAGGTTTTGAGACCTGCAGATTGCATTTTTCTTGAGCAGTACTTGAGTAATCTTCATGTCTTCAACGTAACCACTTGTAATGATCATCTTGAACCTAGATTTACCCAGATACAAGTAATGTGCGTTTTGTTAAAGGATATGCTAATTACATAAAAAGATGTCATTAACATATATATATATATATATATATATATATATATATATATATATATATATATATATATATATATATAGGAAAGGAAAAGGGTTTTTCTCTACCTCTGCTCGCGTGTCTCCTGTGATTTTGAAACATTAAAAATAGCAATTCTAAGGTAAAACTAAGCATTAACAATCGGTATCTTCAAACTATTCTATTTTACCATCTCAAAAGTTACTTTATCTATTATACTATACCATTTTACAATACACCTAACATCCCAACTTTTATTTATCATATAACACATTAAAATAATATATCTACACAATAAAAAATAATATAACCCAAAATCATATCTATTCTCTCCCATCTCTCTCCTCTCTCTTCCTCTATCTCTCTTCCACTGTAACCACCTGCTACCACCACCTCCACCATGAACAAACCCAAAAAAGCTACCGAAACTCAAACAAATCACCCCGGCCTCACTACCCATCACCCACCACTACGAAAACAAAACCCACAAATGACCAACAAAACTCAGCAAAATCAAACCCACACCAATCCAACAATATCACCGAAATCGAAACCAAACAAATCTCACAAATGAACAACAAAACCCAACAAAATCGAACCCACACCAATCCAACAATATAACTGAAATTGGCACTAAACAAAACCCACAAATGACTAACAAAACCTAGCAAAAGAAGGACCCACACCAATCCAGCAACATCACTGAAATTGGAACCAAATCAGAACCACCTAAATCAGAACCAAATCGGAACCACCCAAATCAGAACCAAAATCAGACCCACGCCATTGTGCCTCCATCACAGGACCCACCAAACTGCACCCCAGAGAAACACAACAACCTCGCCACACCACCGGATAGCCGATCTAGAAACCTAGAAAACTCCACCTCAACTGCCACTCCAATCACCAATCTGGAAACCAAAAACCTCCATGCCACCGCTAGACCCACATTGGACCCATGACCCACGCCAAATAAACACCACCACCGTGAGAGAGATGTGAGAGAGAGGCTTGGAATAGAGAGAGAGAGAGAGAGAGAGAGAAGTAGATATTTAAAAGTTGAGAATAAAAAATAAAAAATAGGTTTAGAACGTTGCTACAGTACCATCACAAATTAAGGAAGGTCCCATAACATAATTGCAAATGTTTTTACAAGTAGAAGGCCGGGTAATGAGCCTTTTTGATGCTTGGATGCTAAATAATACCAACACATACCATTTGCATCAGCAGATACTGATGCTACCTTATTCCTAAACCCTGATTTGCAAACACTACTTGTTCTTTGTTACAATAACTATATTTCATAGTAAAACTAGATCATTTTGGAAAAAGAGCTAGGAAGAAAAGAACCCACTATTGTTATTCATTTTAATGTGTCTATTAACATGTTTTTATCGCGTTTCAATTAGTCTCTATTACAATTTGAGCATCGAGTTATTAACCCTTTAAATCTAATGCATACTTAACATTGTAACTATAAAATAAAAACTCGGAATTAGATATTGTCCAATAATACTTATTGAGGTTCTATATATTCTGTTCTAGAATTTTCTTTTCTTATTGTTGATGATGTTGTTTCTGGTGCATTTTAGAAGAACATTTTGAACAAGAAATGGCGTTACCTCTCAAACGTGGACGAAATTTTACTACTCCTGCCCAAGTATCTCAAGATGCAAACCACACGGTCTTAGAAGTTATATTGAGCAAGGAAAACAATGGAATAACCAAACCTCAAATTAGGCATGAAACCAAATTGGCCAATACAATTATAAAACCAAGTCCATTAATTTACTCAAACTGCAAAACAAGATAAAAGAAGTGACTGACATCCGAAACAAGAGAAGTAAGCTTGTATGGGGGTGGGATTTGAAGCCTCGAAGAAAGTCACAGGAGGAGAGTGGTATAGAGATGGGAAGCTAGATGTTGACTTCGTATCCGCCTTGAAAATCTTGTGCTTAAGGAGTAGCCAAAAGGTAGGAGTAGCTGCTGTTGAAGATATATAGCACAGTCCATTGCAAGTTTGGGTGTGTGCAGAGGCAACAATATTGGTTTGAATCAGATTCATCAGATTCTGGGGGCATTGGTTGAGAAAATGACTAATGATGGGCAGGGTGTTCCAATTGGGAAGATATGTTATAGGACTCGCGATGAGAAGTTGGCAAAGACTAATGTAATGGCATCAATTCCGTGCGGTGTTTGTCCTCGTTTCTCAGATTAGCTATTTTACACCGGATGGCATCATCTATTATCAAAGGTGGCTAGATTTCTAGACGAAAGTTTTGTACTAATATAATATAATAGAAATGATTATATCATGCATAAGATATATGAATTTGCCTTTTTAGAGTGTGTACTGAATTTTTGATAAAATAAAATGTTGCATATATCTGATGCATGAGACATGTTCTCATATAATACAGTTTCACAACTTCTACTCTCGAAAGTTATAATTTGTTGTTTAGAGTTTGTTGCCAAATTTTTTTTTTAGTTCTGTACCGTTAGTTTGGTTATATGATGTGTTCTTCTTTTGCCTATGCTAGTATACTGAATTCTAGATATTCTTTTCTAATTGCAAGTCGTGGGTTCAGGAATCAACCTCTCAAAAAAACAAAATAAAAATTGAGGTAAGATTGCTTATTACCTCTCATAAATCCTACAAAAGTGAGAGTTTTATGTATTAAGTTTGACTTGCTTTATATATTTTGGTTTTGATAATGAACAAGTAATGCACGGGCATAGCTAAGAGTGTTTTTTTGTTATTATAAATACTTTGATAATTACAACAATGAGGAAGAGGATTTGAACCATAGTTGGTATTGGAAATGAACCATGTTTTTCCTCATAGAAGAGAGCAAGTCACTAAACTACAAGACTCTTGATAAAATTTTATTTTATTTTATTTACGTATAAGTTGTAACTTTACAATTGGTCCAGTTCAAGCTTAGTCCTCTATGTGTAAATGTATCATACCCTTTATCGTCTAGCCTGGAGAATGTCTAACCTTTTGGTGAAATTCATTTATCTTGTTTATACACTTATTTTTTCTTGATAAGCGTTGGATTACCAATTTTCTTATGAAGCATGTCAAAGGACATTAAGGATTACCTTATTTCTTGCACTGATGCACTATTTTAAAAATTATGAAGAAAATGAAAATTCTTCTTTTATATGTAGGGTACAATGAAAATTTTCATGGTAAACACATAAAAAGGAAAAAAAGTAGTAAATATTGTGTATATTTTGTAAATGTGTACAACATTTGCCATTTTTTATGTCTGTAATGAAAATTTACATTGTAAACATACAAAATGTGGCAAATATTGTACACATTTGCAAAATGTGTACAATATTTACCACTTTTTGTGTCTATATAATGTAATTTTTATATTGCAAATACAATGTAAACATATAAAGGCACTTAAGAAAAATCATTAATGTGGATTTAACTTTAAAGTATTTCGAGCTTTTTTATTAAAATGAAAAAGTATTTCAAGAGAGAGAGAGAGTGTGTGTGTATACTATATGTGATGGTTCATCCCAAAAGTGTGAGGGCTTTGGGCTAAGGGCCTCAATTTACTTGTATTTTGAGTTGGGTTTATCCCATAATGGGAGGACTAAGAAACAGTGTTACAGGTTTCTGATGGAGTTAAGGAGAGGTTTGAGCCCTTAACTCTCTTAATCCTGGCCCAATCGAGATGATGACTGTGTAGCCGACCCATTTTTCTAGAATCCATATAGAATTTCTTAATCCCTAAATGTCTCTTTCCTCACCACTCTTGTGGTTCTTTCTCCCGATTTTTCCAACCCTTATCTCATACCCGTCTTCCCCCTTTTATAGCCTTCCTTTAGTGGGTTCGCTATCATGAGGGGTGGCCTTCCCCAAGCAAGTAGGTCCCTCTCTACTATATATTCCTGACCAAATGGGACCCACTGCATACTCCTGAGATGACATCCTTGGAACTTGCACTAGACGCCGAGACACGCTCGGCAAGTGGATTGCCCCAAGACATTATCTTTCGTCCACGACTATGCTTGGTAACGTTCCCCAACGTTCGGTTTTAGGGTCATGCTTGGTAATGTTTGGTTTAATGTCAAGATGGTCGGATCAGTCTTAGGGAGCAAGTCATAGTCTTGGGTTGGGTTTTCGTTCATGATCCGTACACTATATAATAAAAGTTGGGCTTAGAAGCAATGGTTACGCCAAGTGGCTTCACCAAATTGCAGAAATTTTGATATATATATATATATTGTTCTTATCTTCTTCTCCTATAATTTCTAAGTTGATAAAAATCTTAATTTGATTACAATCCAAATTCTTTATCTGATCATTTTCTTATTATAGTTTATAAGTTGATAAATAATATCAATCTGATTGCAATCCAAAATCTTCAACTAATCCCTTTTTTTTTTAATTATATAACTACACATAAAAAAAAAAAGTAGGTTTTTTTTTTTTTTTTGATTTAAAAAAAAGTACATATAAATTTGTTTTGTTCTTGTCTCCTTCTTCTATAATTTCTAAGTTGATGAAAATCTTAATCTGATTACAATCTAAATTCTTCATCTAATTCTTTTTTTATTATAATTTATAAGTTGATAAATAATATCAATTTGATTTCAATCCAAAATTTTCAACTGATCCTTATTTTTTTAATTTAAATTATATTACTACGTGTAAAAATAAAAAATAAAAAAGCAATGTGTGATTACAATCCAAAATCTTCAACTAATTTCCTTATTTTTTTTAATTTAAATTCACAAATTAGACTAATATTAGACTTTTTTCATATCAAATATTAGACTAATATTAGACTTCTTCAATTTGGAGTGTGTGTGTGTATATATATATATATATATATCAAATAATTCATAATGAATACCTACCATACAGTTCTTTTTCTTTATTCTTCTCTTATTCTACCTACAATTTTGCAGGTATATATTTGTTTACTCTAATTTTTTTTCATTAAATTGAATAGGTTTTGTGTATTTTTTTTAAAACCTAATTTGCTTAAGTTTTATCTAATTTATATGATTATGATTTGAGAATCAATCATTAAATATGCCTAGACATGATTTTTTAAAATTTTTTTTGTGTTTTATGGTATGGGTTTCAATGGTGATATATTGCTTCCATCATCTCAATTTTAAAAAGAAATAACATAGTTTTTCTTTTTACAAAATAGTTGATAACAACGTACAAATAAAAAAAGGAAACAAAAAATCCACCTTCTTAAAAGGAATTACAATGTGGAACCATGAAATTTTCAGCAGTGCAATGATTCTCAGCAATGTAAACATATACAAGAACCAACAAAGAGATTAATAGAGAAAACTTTCTCCAAAAAAAAAAAAGATTAATAGAGAAAACGTAAATAGTATTCTAAAAGCCATTAAAGCATAATTGGTAAGTTATAAAATAATAAATTTTTATTAAGTTGTTATTATTTTATATTTGATAGTTATCCTTTCAATACAATTTATTGATTTTGTTATTATAATAATTATTTATTTCGTTATTAGGTGAATATATAATAATTTTGAGGGAGTCCAATGTAGACGTAGGCTCCACACTTCCGCTTCCACCGCGTCACAAAAACAAAGCACGAGACTGTGAATATTCATTCCCTCTCAAGCGAGGACAGGACCAGGTGCACGTCTAGAGAATATTATAAATAGGGCGCATGCCCTCATATATTATTGGCATATTGTGGAAGCGCCACTATATGTATATATATAATTTTATTGTGAAAGGAAAGGAAAAGGGTTTTTCTCTGCCTCTGCTCGCTTGCCTCTGGTTTTGAAACATTAAAGACAGCAATTCTAAGGTAAAACTAAAATCCCCTGTTCCTAAACCCTGATTTGCAAACACTACTTGTTCTTGTTCTTTGTTACAATATTGTTCTCGTTCTTTGTTACAATAATTATATTTCATAGTAAAACTTGATCATTTTGGAAAAAGAGCTAGGAAGAAAAGAACCCCTTAATGTTATTCATTTTAATCTGTCTATTTTCATGTTCTTATTGCATCTCAGTTAGTCTCAAATACAATTTGAGCATCATGAAAAACGGTGTTTTGAGTTAAAAATGAGCGTACCTAAAAACTCTATGATTTAGGTTTTTAAAAAAGCTGTTTTAACCTCCCAAAATGTCTAACTAAATGGGCTAACCCTTTAAATCTAATGCTTATTTAACATTGTAACTATAAAATAAAACCTCAGAATCAAGTATTGTCCAATAATACTTATTGAGGTTCTATATAATCTGTTTTAGATTTTTCTTTTCTTATTGTTGATGATGTTGTTTCTGGTACATTATGTTTAGAAGAACATTTTGATCAACAAATGGCGTTACCTCTCAAACGTCGACGAAATTCTATGACTCCTGCACAAGTATCTCAAGATGCAAACCACACGGTCTTAGAAGTGATATTGAGCAGGGAAAACAATGGAATAACCAAACCTCAAATTAGGTATGAAACCAAATTGGCCGATACAATTATAGCAAAATCCATTAATTTACTCAAACTGCAAAACAAGATAAAAGAAGTGACCGACATCCGAAACAAGAGAACTAAGCTTTTTATGGGGGCCGGATTTGAAGCCTCGAAGGAAGTGACCGGAGGAGAGTGGTATACGGATGGGAAGCTAGATGTTGAATTCGTATCCACCTTGAAAATCTTGTGCTTAAAGAGTATGCAAAAAGTGGGAGTAGCTACTGTTGAAGATATAGCAGTGTCCATTGAAAGGTTGGGTGTGTTCAAAGGCAACAATATTGATTTGAATCAGATTCATCAGGTTTTGGAGTCATTGGAGTTGGAGGGTGAGGTTGAGAAAATGAGTGATGATGGGCAGGGACGTGTCTCGTCTGTGCCAATTGGGAAGATTTGTTATAGGACTCGAGCCAAGAAGTTGGAAAAGACTAATGCAATGGCATCAATTCCTTGCGGCATTTGTCCTCAGATTAGCCTTTGTACACCGGATGGTATCATCTCTCCAATCACATGTGTCTATTATAAAAGGTGGCTAGATTTCTAGCCGAAAGTTTTGGAGTAATATAACACGGTCTGAACTCTCATCAAGTTATGATTTGTTTTAAAATTTGTTGCATTGTTTTTAGTTCCTTGCTTTTCATGGACTATATGACGTGTGCTTCTTTCACCTATGCTGAATTCTAGAGGTTTTAATAAGGTAATTGTTGCAAGAATCTAATACAAGTGAAAATTCTGTGCGTTCAACTTGCAGACTCTGGTTGCCCATGTCTTTGGCAAAATTCAATCTTATTGTCTATCAACTTTATGTCATAGAAGGTAATGTGTGGATTCTCAGGCATTTTCTTATCTACACATCTTGTTATATAGAAAAAGGCAATGTACTTTGTCAAATGATACATAACTTCAGAGGACCAAACGAGCATGATGTAAAATAAATGGCCATCCTTCTTATATTTGTTTGATATGTGTGCAGTATTATAAGGCCCTTGATGAAAAGCTTTTTTCTTTTGTGCATTAGTAAACTGTAACTTTATAAACTTATCCCTTCATGAAGAAAATGAGTACCGTATTCCCTTTATTGTCTAGCCTTGAGAATGTATAACCTTTGGATTAGTCCATCAGTAACATTATCAGCAATATATTAAGTTTAGTAGACTCTTCAAGTAGTTTTTCCTTCCGTTGGGTTAAAAGAGATTGTAATCAAGCTACCCATGAAACAGCTAGAATGGCTCTTAAGTCCCTTAAGTCTTTTTGTTTTGATATTCAGTCTGCCAGATGTGTTAGCATTGGTGTGTAAGGCAGACCGTAGTTCTGTTTAGTTTTTTCATCAATAAAGATTGAAGTTTATCAACAACAACAACAAAAAACCCTTTGATGGTTTTTGTTTTCTTTTGTTTTGTAAGTACCTTTTGGTGGAATTCAACATATCTGTTTTATACATGCTTTTGGTTGGACAACATCTCCAATATTGAACTCTGATTTATACATTTTTACCGACTATTTTATCTCTTTATATGAACAACATTTTAAAACTTCGCTTATTTTTCAGTATAGTTTGTACTTTTGTTAATTTTCAGCAAATAGGCAAATCTTTTTTAACAAAAAGTTAAATCAAATGCATATTTAATCATCATTATAATTTGAGATTAATTTGTAATGTTGATTTCAATATATTGATAAGCTCGATGAAGGTAAACATTACCAATGGTTAAGAACATTCTAAAATTTATTTATCAACAAAAAAGGCCAGGCCACCTTACCAAAAGTTATTCGTAATACTTGTCAAAACTTCGAGCATTCGTATCAGCTTGTGCAAAAATTCATGACTATTTTAACATAAAAATCTACTTTTTTTTTAAATATATAATCACTTTTCAAAATACTTCACATTGGATTATCTCTATTTTACAATACATTTCATTAAAAAAAAATTGAATATTTTTAATTGTTTCTCTTTCTTTACATACAACAGCCAAAATCCACCACCTTCCTTTATTCTTTGGATACATAAAAAAAAAAAAAGAAAAAAAAAAGAATTAAGAAAATGAATAGTATCAATATAAATTTATACGATTACTGTAGCAACTGTGTTGTACACAGCTTTGCATAACCTAATGTGAGTAAACTTTGGGCTTGGTTAGCTAAAATGTGTGTGTATGTGTTTTTTTTTTTTTTTTCTTCTTCTTCTTCTAAGTGTTCATTTGCTATTAGTTTGTTTGAATTTTTGCAAATTGCATTTTGTTGAAAGTAGACTAAATTATAATTGTAACTTTAAAAGTGAAATTTTAAAAAGTTGTATATAAGCTTTTAAAAAAATTTGAAAGACAGTTTCCTCTCCCCAATTTTTTTTTCCCACTTCTCTCTCTGATTCAAAGAAATTGATTGTTAGATTTTTTTTTTTTAACCAAATGGCAGGAAACCCATGCACTTGTTGGGCCCATTTGATTAAGCCCATTTGAACTAATGCATTGATAAAGGTCCAATGGGTCAGATGTAGTTGGCCCAAATTGGCAGTCTACAATATTGCCTTTCATCCGGTAATATGAAATATCAAACCATTTGGTAGGCCTAGACTCCATTGGAGCGTTAATATTGACGGTGTTAAAAAGTTAAATTGTTATTTTTAGCATCATAAATTATAAAATTGGAGCTATATTGCTATAAATTTTTGCTTCCCAACTATAGTGCACAGCTATCTTTGGCTGTGCATTATAGCTCAAATGTAAATAAAAAAAAATAAAAAATAAAAAACTTCTCTGATTTAACCGAAATTTATTTGTCTACCTTTGGTTTGAAATCTTACTATCTGAATTCTTTTTGATTTTATTTAATCTTTGTATTTTTATATTTTTTATGTTTTTAGTGAAAAAATATAAAATTAAAACAAAATCACATATTTAACTAAAAATATTATGTTTTAGACCGGGATAAATAAATAAAAAAACTTAACTGAGCTAACTTTAAATAAATAAAATGCCAAATTTTAAACAACATGTTTGTCCAAAAAAAAAAAAAACATTATTATATTGACCTTTTCTTTTTGTCTTTTTATTTCTCTTCCTTTCTCATTTCTTCCCGTTGCTACTCTGTCCTCGCGCTCTTCACTTCTCCACTCTTCCCTATGATTTTTCTCTGTTCCTCCACCGCCTGCCCAGCTGCCGACAGATCCACAAAGCCTGCCCAACTCCGACCCACACCTTCAGTAAGGAGGAGAGTTCTGTTCGTCGACTTCATCGACGCAGGGAAAGGGCTTTCCAACGGCACCAATCGAAACCCATTTCAGGTACGCTTCGATTTTCCCCCAAAGTTTATTTATCCCGATCGAAACCCATGTGAAATTTTGTCCATTGAGGATGGGTATGATGCTCGGTTGTGTGTGCGTGTGAAATTTTGGCGTTGGTGGTGGCTTTGGGTTTAATAGAGTTGGTAGACTTGTAAATTTCACATGGGGTTCGATCATTTTGTGTTGTAGTGTATAGATTTGATAGATTTTCCCATGTAAAACTTAGGAGCACAACATTAGCTTTGGTTTTTATAGGTGGTGGTGGTGGTGTGTTTACTACTGAGTTTCTGTTTTGAAAGTATGGAGTTGATAGGTGCTTTGGGTTTTATGTTTTATGTCAGTATAGAGTTGATTTGGTTTCCAAAGCATTACAATTTCCAGCCTCAGTCAGTGAAGTTTACATAAAAACAAAAATAAATTTGAAAAGCTGCAAAAATGGTAGACAAGGGCAGCAAAGGAAGAGGTTGTCACCAGAGAGTACACTATCAACCTCCACAAGAATAAGTGTCTGTATTTCTATGTGTGTGTCTCATCATTTTTGTGCTTCTTAATGGGTTTGTTCTGGTTTAAGTAAGATTAGATTTAGTGGATCAAAGCCGTTTTATTCTAATCTTATTGATTGGTGCATTTTGAAACATTCTTTTGTTGAAAACAGCGTTGTTTCTTTTGTCTCAATTGTGTTTTATTTGGAATATTTATCTCGTTTGAGTGATTAAAAAGAGTTTGATTTTTAAAAATGGTGTTATGCATTTGGGATCAATGTATTCTAGCTGTAAGTATCTTATTTGAACGATACGGTTCATTTTTGTTTTGCAAGGCTCTGTTAATTATGGTGGAACATGTTTCAACTAGAAACTAGTATATTATAGGTGTGAAAGACTTATATTGTTTAGAGTGTTGCTGAGATTATATAATTTCCATAGATTGGTGACTTATATCATCCATTGAAAAACCCTCAATCTTTGAAGGTTTTTTTATCTATTGAAAATTGGGAATTGTTTTGGGAATTTTCTGTGTGCAGGGAAGTTTATGTTTTTTGTTTCTAATTTATTGGTGTAAATGTTAGTTCGGGAATTTTCTGTGTGCAGGGAAGTTTATATTTTGTTGTTTCTAATTTATTACACTATTTGTCTTTACTTTTAGTCTGCTTGGAAGTATATATTGCTGTTTCTAATTTATGGAGTCATAAGGATACCTGCCATATTACACTGGTATCATAAATGGGGATATTGATATTGACTCGCCACTTTTGGGTACATCTCAAAATAATCCAATGCCCTTTTCGGATTCTCCACCTCAAGTTAATCATGCCTCTTCTAAGACAGCAAAACAGGGTAGTAACTTTAGTGTAGAGGAAGATCATCTCCTAGTGTTGGCATGTCTCAATACTAGTGTCAATGCCATACATAGTAATGAACTTGAGTGTGTGAGTTATTGATGTGAGTTTTTATTATAATTTGATATGAGTAATGTATGTGAGTAATCTATGGACTACATTGTTGCAACGATAATATGTGTTCCATTTTATATGTTTTTTGATAAGGTTCCTCCACTTCATAGTTTACATATATGCTTTATATAAATGGTTGTTGATGGGTTGATAGTTTACTCTAAGATTGCTTCCTGACAATTGAGAAATTGTTTTAGTGAAAAAAAAAAAAGTATATATATATAATTTGGGATTAAAAAAATATTATTTTTACACTAAACAATTATTTGCTATTATGTTGCGGCTGCGGTTGCGGTGGTGGTGGTTGTGATTGCTGTTTATTGTAATGGATATATAATTTTATTGTAATGTATATATTATTTTATTGTAGTTTATATATTATTTTATTGTGTTATTTATATTATTTTATTGTATTGAAAGCTAAAATAAAACCACTGGTGTTGAGTGTTTTGTAAAGTGAGGTAATAAAATAGATAAAATAGTTTTTTGTGATGCCAAATTGCTAAATTTATGGCTCCGCCAATGTGGATGCTCTAATATTGTAGAAACAAAGGTAGGACAATGGCTCCATACAAAGACGAGCCTCCGGCAGTTCGCGTCTATACAGTTTGCGACGAATCCAGGTCTCTCTCTCTCTCTCTTTTGTGTTTTCTTACTAAAAATTTGGAAGTAATGTAAAAACCTTTCAATAACTTTTTTTTTTTTTTTGGGCATATTTAACTAAGGCAGGTATCTGATTGTGAGGAACGTTCCAGCATTAGGTTGTGGGGATGACTTGTTCAAATTGTTCTCCTCCTATGGAGATGTTGAAGAGTAAGTTCAACAATTTTTTTTTAAAACCACAATTACGGAAATTGAGAATGACCCAATTGGTAATTCAAGGAGAAAACCAAATTGTGACACATTGTTCATTATTTTCATAGATTAAAATCTTTGTTTGCCATTTTAAGTATTTATTTTTTGGTGGGGATTGTTTTTTGTGTGTTGCTTTTATCTTTAGGTGTAAGCCAATGGATGCAGAGGACTGTGAGCCTTTCACTGATGTTTACTGGATCAAATTTCACCTGGTCAGCAATGCCAGGTGATTAAATAAGTAAAACCCAGTTAGTACTTTGGAGTATGCTAGCCAATGGTTTGGCTTGTTAATAGATACATTAAACTAAGAAGCACGGACATGGGTATGACATGACTAATTTCTGAAAATTATAACATGAAATGAAACAGCCGGTACAACACCGGTATGACACGGTTATGGAACCCTAAATAAAGTGTCCGTGCTTCCTAGACATTAAATTGAGTACCACATTTTCTTGATAATGGTTGAACAAAATCAATATTTATGTTTGATAGGTTTGCAAAGAAAAAATTGGACGAGTTTGTTTTCCTTGGGAATCGGCTGCAGGTTTCATATGCACCTCAATTTGAGAGTCTCTCTGACACAAAGGATAAGCTAGAAGGGAGGAGAAGGGAGGTCCTAGCACGATTAAATCGTACGTTTTCGTGTATAGTAGGCATGGTTTTAACAGCTGTATCTGTGAGGCATGCAATAGGGACATCTTCCATGTTTCTCAAATGAATTCTTGTTTTCTTTTTTGGGTGTCTTATTTGCACTATCATTCTGTTCTCAGCCGCAAGATCCAAAGGGCCTCCGGGTTCTATCCCAGGTGTTTCAACTGAGGCTTCACTAGTCGCAACTTTATCAGAGATCAACTACCTTCCAAATTCCTCACAAATGAACTGCATTCCCCAACAGTTAAATTCTAACCAGAGGTAGTATCCTGTTTAAATTTGCTCTGCTATATTTCCCCATAGAGCTGTCATAAGCTGTTTCCTATTGTCGTAAATGATGGATTTTCTATGCTTTCTGCAGGAGCTCTAGGGAGTTGGTTAATAAACCTCCAATCACTCAAGTTTCCTCTGACAAGGTTTTTTCACTTTTCTTGTGCTTTGGCGTTGCAACATGTTCATTCTGTTACTAAGTCTCACTCTTTAAGTTGCATTTTTGAAGTGAGGAATTGCTTTTCACCATTACAACTTCTTTTAAAATAAATCCTACTTGAAATGGAATGTTTTTTTAAGATTCCTCATGCAGAGTCATAGCCTTATAGAAACCTCCATTCTTTGTTATCTCCTTGTTAGTCAGTAAGGGACTTACATTTTGGTGACTATTTAATTAATGGTTGAGGTTTATCATCCTTGAACTAATCATTTATTTTTTTTATAAATCTTGTAACTGTTATAGTTAGATACCACAGAATCTTTTGTGCATCATATATTGGATGATATAAATGGCTTGGATGATATATATGGCTTCCAGGTTACTAGCACACGTTAAGTTGAATTTGGATATTCTTGTGAAATTCTTTAGAAGTTAGCTGTTATATATGGAATGGGGCTAACATTTGTGTCTCTGTCTTGTAATTAATTTCAGGATTATTTTGAATCTCAATCAATGAATCAGACAGTTAGGTTGGTAAGGGAGAAGTTCAATAAGGTGATAACCCTCTAATGCATAATTTTTCTTCCAAAAGCTTCTCGCTAGTTTTGGATTTTGAAAATTGTTTTAGGTGTGGAACTTTGAAAACAATTTCTTTTTCTGTCTAGATTCAATCAAGTAGTGAGCATCTACAAGCTGAGTCTGCATCAAAGAAACCTCGAGTAGACAATAGAAGAAGAATCTAACAGATGAAGAGAGCTGAGTTGATTCTACAAGGTGTTTTTTCATCTCACCTAAACCTCCTACATGTGCACACCTGTAAGCTACATCCATCAAATTTTGATAATGTAAATGCTATGTCCTCATTTCTTTTTCTTTTTTCCTTTCTGTATGCATATCATGTAATCCTTAAATTCTTCATAAGAACAATATTCAACATTGTAAAAATTTTGTGATATATAGATTACACAGTTTTGCATAATTGAGTCCAAAGAGATCATGTAGTGGTTACAATATATTTCTATGGAAAATGAAGAGAAATTCCCTATTCTTCTGTTTCTCATTTACCCAAGTCCTTGTGACCCACCCAACTCAATTTAAATTCTTGATATTAGAACCCCAAAATAAATAAATAAATAAATAAGTGCCTATTTTGGAGCCTCTCTATTCTGCTTTTTCATGGGACACATGCTCTAATTTGTCAATTATTTTTGAATGGTTTTCCTGAAGCATTTGTTTTCAGTAATAATGTCATTACATCTGCTCTTCATTGACATAGTATTAGATGTAACACATTCCCCCACCCCCATCTTTCGCTCTCTCTCGCCTAAAAAATGGATATGGCATTAATTGATCTATGCAGAAGTGCATAGAGTGCACATAGTCGGGACTTGAAGTGCTATGTATAAAAATTGTAAAAATTAACTGTGCATATGCAGTGAGATGGTACTTGAGAATGACTCAAAATGGCTATTAAATCCCAGAGATTAATTTATTATATTAAGCACAAGAATTAGAAGGCTATAAGAGAAGTTTAGTTAGAATCTCCTTCAAAATTTCCCAAAAAAATATTTGAAGAGCAAGTAGGTATAGGTTTAAGAGTCAATGAGTTCCAACTTAAATGGCATTGCTCACTCTGTGAGAGAGTTCTTTAAAGGGTAAATAGATACAGGGTCAAGAGTAAATGAGTTCTAATTTAAATGGCATTGCTCACTTTGTGAGAGAAAGAGTAAGTAGGTACAGGTTTAAGAGTCATTTTCTTACATATATGGCACTTGCTCACTTTGTAAGAATAAGGTGGAGGATGAGGTGGTGGGATTATATAACCTACTGGATGCATGTGTAATTACCAATAAAAAAAGTAGGTAAAGGTTCAAGATATAGTGCCAGATAATGACTCTGCAATGGCTGCTTGGCTATGTTTCTATCTGTTTTCCAGATGCACGGCATTAGTGATGACAACCTTGAATACAAATGCTCGGCCTCATAGACGAGCTAAGTAGCCGGTGCCCCTGCGTTTGCATGGAGTCATCCTAACCAAAAAAGAACTCTTTTTAAGACCTACAAATTTTTCTTTTTTTCCTAATCTCCTCCAACAACTATACCAGCTGCCACCAATTGAGGAGTCTGAAAGAACAACCAAACAACAACTGAGTCGCCCAAGTATCAGAATGTAAGCGAGTATAAGTGAAGGGATGCAGGATGACTTGCCATAATAAAAATAAACCACTCTTTGCATAACACTTCTCTGTAATGTAATGCCTTTCAGCGTAATAATTATACTGAATTGAAGCAGCTAAAAAAAAAAAAAAATCTTAAAGGCGGGATGTCTTTAGTGCATATCAAGTAGGCTCATGAATCACGAGGTACAAACATGCGTATCATATGAATCGTATTTAATCAATAAATATGATGTATTTTGTGATATATAAATATGAGTTTATATATTTTATTTTTTATGTTAATTTTTTAGATTTGGTCTGAGTCTAGCAAGTTGTTGAACTTGTTTTACCTTATGTTTCTTGAAAACACTGAGTACAAAAAAATAGCTTTGTCCATGACCTCTCTCCTTTCGAAATTTGGGACACACATAAGCTTTGGTCTACTCTTATCCCCTCTCTCTCTATTGGCATGCAGCGAATGAGTCTTAAATTCGCAATGTCATCTTACATCTACAAGGGAAGGAGGTATCAATTGGGTTAGAGATCATTGGCTTCTTCTCTTCTCTACTTCTCTTCTTTTTGTTTTCTCGCATCCTTTTCTATTCCCCTTCTAATCCATTGGGACAACAAAAGTAACCATAACCCAAGAGACATTCTTGATTCTAAGCAGTGAGTTCTCTCCAAATATTTTGTTTAAATTAAAGATATGTTGTTCTTTAACCTTGTCAATATTTTTTATTTTGTATTTTGAAATTTTAGAAACTCTATATTGGATTACTTTGTGTTAATAGATTATGAACAAACATTATCTATTTTAAGGAAATAAATCAAGGTCTTTAACAAAAATAATAATAATTAAAAAAAAATGTATTAAGGATGCGTGATTTTGATTATATTAATTTAATATAAGTAAATGTGTGTGTATATATATATAAAATTAAGATATGATTCCATGTCTAATATTTATAATATTATATACATTTAGTGCTAGGTAATTTTATACATAAGTGTTCGATTAAATTGGTCTGATTGAATATGTCCCAAGTTTATAATAAACTAGTATATAATAATAATAATAATAATAATAATAATAATAATAAAACTAGTATTATATCTGTGCAGTGCACAGATTAAGAAAATTCAAATACAAACTAAGAACATATTTTAATAATATAATATAAATTGAACGGTAACATAGATAATAAAAATAAAATGACAAAAGTTATTTCAAATTACGTGACGAAAGCACATCCTGTATATCAATATATTTTTTTTTTGGTAAACAAGGGATATATTAAAGCTAAACCACAGCCACAGGGGCTGTGTAATTACAAATCCAGTTACAAAATAGACTAAAAAGGTCTTGTATCAGCAGTTGGGACAACTCCACAGGTGGAGTGTCTAAAATACAAAAATCTAGATGACTAAAGACTGCCTTCTTGGCCAACGCATCAGCGCAAGTGTTAGCTTCCCTATAACAATGCTGGATCTTCCACAGAGGGTGCTGTTGTAGCAGGTTCCTGCAGTCATCAATAAGAGGAGCATATTGAGCAAAGGACTCTTTATTGCAGGTTACAAGGCTAATCACAGCTTTAGCATCAAGTTCTATAGGTAACTCTTGGATTTGTAGCTGAGTGCAAAGAGTAAGGCCATCACGGATGGCCCATAGCTCGGCTTCAAGGCTACTGACCTTGCCGATTCTTCTAAGGAATCCCATCACCCCTCTGCCATGATCATCACGAATGAGTCCACCCCCACCTGCCGGACCTGGGCAGCCCAAAGCCGACCCATCCGTATTTAATTTAAACCATCCAGGGCTTGGGAGTTTCCATTTAACCTGAATCAATTGTGTTTCAAGGACAGACCTTAGGGGAATGACAAGACAAGAGAACTTAGCTGCAAGAGTTTCAACATCATCCAACAGAGAAGGTTTGGGATTAGAATGTTGAAAGTTGCATCTATTTCGTTGAAGCCAAAGGTTCCAAATACCAAAAAGGAAAAAGGTGTCCCAGGTAAATGATTTATTAGGAATGGTGCTACTATTGATGGCATTAGATTTAAGCCATCTATTACAGGGAGAAGAGTAAAATTCAGGGTCATTAGCAGGAATTCCTGCCTCAGTCCAGAATTTTTTGGCCACATGACAATCCCTAAGGACATGAGAAATGTCTTCCACTTGAGAGCAGTGAGTGCATGAGGGGTTTTCAGTGAGTCCTCTATGCTGGAGTATATGTTTGACTGGGAGACTATTGTGAATACATTTCCAGATGAATAGGTGCATCTTTGGGTAGCATTTGAGTTTCCAAATCCATCTACCATCAAAGGAAAAAGTAGGACCAACCTCTCCAAAAGCCAGATTATAGGCATGTTTAGAATCAAAAAGGCCTTTGGCTTTCCCATCCCAGCAAAGGATATCCTTGCCAATAGAGGCTTTTCTAAGGGGAATGGCTTTCAGAATTAACAACCAACTATCAGGAATTACAAAGGATATTTGGGAGCAATCCCATTGGCCATCAACCATGGTGTTTTTTACCATAAGAGTTTCTTCAGTAAGGGTGAGAGGACCCTGTATCAATTGCTTAAGAGGGCCAAAGGTGGTCCATTTATCATACCAAAAGGACAAGTTGCTGTTATTTCCAATAATCCAGTGAGATCCTTTGGTGCAAAGTTCCTCACTTTTGGTGATGGCCGACCAAGTTCTAGAGAAACCATGCTTGTGAGGGTGTTCTCTATTCAAGTATTTCCTATTGAGAGTTTTAGCCCACAGCTCCCCTTTACTATTTTTGAATCTCCAACATAACTTAGTTGTAAGTGACAGATTTTTCTGTTTCGCAGCCTTAATTCCTAAGCCTCCCTCCTCTTTATGGCTAGTCACCTTATCCCACCCAACAAGGTGAATTTTCCTTTTAACCTCTGTAGATCCCCAAATAAAGTTTCTATTAATTTTATCAAGAGCATTGTGAATTCTAGTAGGAAGGATAGTGCCTTGCATAATATAGGCAGGGATGGCCGAGGTGACAGAATTAGTGAGGACACATCTCCCCGCCATTGAAAGAAGGTTAGACTTCCATCCAGCCAACTTACTTTTCACCCTACCAATGATGAAGTCAAAGTCATGCCCATTGGAACCCGGCTGTTTTAGGGGAAACCCCAAATACTTCCCTAAGTTTGAGGTAGCTTCATAGCCAATGGTTTCACAAATAGAATCCCGAGTAGTTTGGGAAACATTGGGAGAGAAGAATATTTTGGATTTTAACAAATTGACTTTGAGACCAGAGAGCTCGCAGAAGGACTCTAACACATCTTTGATGCTTTGGCTATTTTTGAGGTTAGCTTTGGCAAAGAGAACTAAATCATCGGCATAACACAGATGGGAGAAGGCAGGTCCACCACAAGCTACTTTTAAGGGGTCCCACAGATTGGTAGAACATTTGTCATGGATGAAGAAGCTTAGCATTTCCATACAAAGGATGAAGATATATGGGGAAAGGGGGTCCCCCTGTCTAATACCCCTCGAAGGTAGAAACGGATCCAGCTTACCTCCATTGAACAGAACGGAGATGGATGTTGTCGAAACACAGCTTAAGATAAGCTTTATCAAATGAGGGGGAAATTTAAACAGATTTAGCATATCTCTTATGAAGTTCCAATCTAGCCTATCATAGGCTTTTTCTAA
Source organism: Quercus parvula (assembly GCA_030820535.1). Lineage (NCBI taxonomy): Eukaryota > Viridiplantae > Streptophyta > Magnoliopsida > Fagales > Fagaceae > Quercus > Quercus parvula. The sequence continues at coordinate 50,824,633 of JAUAME010000005.1, read as the reverse complement.
GTCAATCTTAATTTCCATGAACCCAGTTTTTCCTTTCTTTAAACTAAGGGTGTGGATTAGTTCTTGAACAATAATCATGTTGTCCATACCCTGTCTCCCAGGGATAAAGGCAGATTGGAGGGGAGAAATAATTTGATCCAGAAATGGTCTAAGTCTTTGGACAATGAGTTTGGATATAATTTTGTAAGATGTGTTTCAAAGGCTTATAGGACGGAAGTGATTAATGGATTCAGGACCCTGGCATTTAGGTATTAGGACCAGCAAGGTTTGGTTAAGATAATCGGGGATGGAGCCAGTACGAAAAGCCTCAAACACCACCTTTTCAACAGACTCCCGAACAGTGGACCAAGAGTTTTGATAAAAGCCTGCGTGGAGACCATCCGGTCCAGGGGCCTTGAAAGGCTTAATGGACCACAGAGCATCCCTAATTTCCATAGGAGAGATGGGGTGGTTAAGGGAAGACAAAGCTTCCTCAGACAGGGCATTGGACCATCTAGGAAGCACCCAATGGTTTCGGATAGCACTAGTTTTCTTAGTACAGAACAGCTTTATAAAGCCTTTTCTAACAACATCTGCTACCTCATTCGCCTCATGCACCCAATTACCCGAGCTATCAAGGATTTTTTCAATCCTATTTCTTTTCCTTCTGACAATGGTAGAGGTGTGAAAAAAGGAGGTATTTCTATCTCCAAGAATAGCCCAATTGTATCTCGATTTGGTGGCCCAAAGATCATGTTCTTGTTGAAGAATTAGATTGTATTCCTTTAACAGCGTCCTTTCCAGATTAATAAGGAATTGATTGGGATTGTTAGCTAGAGCATATTGAGTTCCTTTGATACGAGCTTCCAATCTACTCTTTTTATGAAAGACATTGCCAAAAACTTCTTTGTTCCACACCCTGGCTGCATTAGTGAAGGCTAAGTTATTGGCTTGGAGAGACAGGGAATCGTTCCAATTATCCTGGACGAGTTTAGTGAAGTGGGGGTGAGATAGCCACATAGGTTGGAATCTAAAAGGTCTATTAGAATGGTTCCCATTGCTTGGGTTTAGGCTAAGGAGTACAGGGCAATGGTCAGAGTGAAGCCTGGTCAGATGATAAACAGAGGCCTCAGGGTACATGGTTCTCCAACTAGAGTTAGCAAAGCATCAATCAATCCGTTCTTGAATGAAGGCTAGGAAGTCTCTTTTATTAACCTAAGTAAACCTAGGTCCCTGGAAACCCAAGTCCAGAAGGTTACAGGAATTTAAGCAATGTTGGAACACCATAGCTCTGTACAAATTAATAGGTCTCCCCCCAAGCTTATCCTCGCTCGAGAGGATTTCATTAAAGTCTCCTAGCACTAGCCATGGAAGATTATGAAGGGTAGCAACTTTGTTTAGGTTATCCCACAAGATACGTCTTTCCCTAAATCTAGGGCTAGCATAAATACCAGTAATAAGCCAAGACAGGTTTGAAGAGTGTACCTTAATGACTGCATGTATCTCCTATTCTGTAGATGCAAGAACGGTGACATCCATGAGTTCGGTGTACCAAAGTACCCAAATACCTCCAGCATAGCCCACAGTATCAGCATGGGTCGCTCCATCAAAGGGAAGCCTATCGGAAATTTCTTTCGCCCTATTTCCACCAACACGAGTTTCGGTGATGATCATCATTAAGGGAGAATGGCAACTAATGATATTATCCATCGACTGATGAAAGTTGGGGTTCAAAGCACCCCTACAATTCCATAATATGATATTCATAGATAACTGGAGATTTGGGTCAGGGCACTCATCAATTGGAGGAAGAGTCCTCATCTGGTCCATCATGGTCCATCCCATTTCCTTCAGAAGAGTCTTCTTGAACCCCTCTCCCTGCCTGAGCACCAGAACGTGTTCCATCACTCCCATCATGCATTCCCGTTGACTTATTACCAAACTGAAAGTTTGGATCGGGGCAAATACTTGAATGATCTTCCTTCCTTCCGTGTCGCCCATGGTGTTGACTGTTATGGGCCTGTCCACGAACATCCTCCTTTCCAACAGAGTGTCTGGTTGGCTTAAGTCTCCCAAGATTAGCTCCCTTGATCTTGAGGGAAGCCCTCTCCAACCCAGGATCTTGCTCTCCTTTCTTGAAGGCCTGTCGGTTAGGAAGTTCCACCAAGGATTGTGCCAGTTGAACCAGGCCGGGTCCGAGAGAGGGAGAAAGCCGTTTCTCCGGCTCTCCTGCGTGAGCGGAAAGATGTGGCTCCAAGCCTTCATCAGATCTTCCTCGAACCAGCCCATGATGTGAGTTGGGGTTGCTTTGGTCTCGACGATCGTGGTTCTTGAGATGGCTATAATCTTCCCCTTGTAGTATATTCCCCATTCCTGTGCTGCGTTGGCCATGTTTGTTCAGAGTGAGTTTGGGGTTAGGCGCGTGTTTGGGTGAAGGAGAAAAGTTGATGTTTGGTGAGTTTTTTGGGGAGTGGGGTTCACCAAATGAGAAAGCAATGGGCGGTGGGTGTTGTTCAAGTGATGTTTGGCCAGATACATTAGAGACTCGTCCCATCTCACTGGGAGGGTGTGAAGGTCTGGGGTGAGGAGTATTGTCACAGTGCATAGCTGGGCTCTTTCTTTTGGCATCTCTAGGCCCACGTGATGGTGACTGAGGTGAGGAAGTAGGTTTTGAGTCCCCATTTCGCGGGTTAGGGGGCTGATTTTTGGGCTCGGGGTGGGCCCGAGATTTAGGCTTCTTGTCTTTTCTTCTAGAGACCAAGGTCCAAGTACCGTAGGTCTCTGTTGTAGCATTGTGAACAGGGGAAGGTGGGGATGATGTAGTGGTGTTCATCTCCGGTGAGTCCACATGTGCCCCTTCATGCACTAAAAAAGGGCAGGCTTCTTTTTTGTGCCCAACTTTGCCACAGGAGAAGCAGAGTGTTTAAACCTTCATAGATGACCGGTTGGGCAAATTTACCAATCATAATGGTTCGGATCAGAGGGTTGTCAAGATTAACCTGGACACAAATGTGAGCAAAACGACCTCATGACTCAGCGGCAGTGTGTGTGTCTATCCTAAGCACAGGACCAATGGCTTGTCCAATATCCTTGAGAGCCTTTTGTTCGAAAAATTCAATTGGTAGTTCCGGTAGTCTCACCCATACTGCAACAGACGAGCATTTGGCAGTGGATGGTTTAAAGTAAGGTTCCCAGGCTCTAATAGACAAGAACTGGCCACTAATAAACCAAGGTCCCTCTCTAAGGACTTTGTCATAGTCCTTAGCTAGGCCAAACCTTATTAAGTAGAACCCAAACTCAAGGTCAATGCATTCCAAACGACCTGCTGGTTTCCATAAAGCCAGTATCTTATTATGCAGAAAATGAAATCCCACATTCCTTCCAAATGGTTTGATGATAAGAGTGAAAGCCCATCTACCTCTAATACGGGCTTTATCATCACCTGAGAAGCGCACAGCCGCAACACCTTCAGATAGCTCATCCAATTCGTCATCCGAAAAGGTTTCATCCTCCTCAAGAGGGTTGAACTGAAAAGCCTGTGCATACGCACCAGGCAAGTCTCCGAGGAGCTTATCCTTGAATGATCCATCACCAAAGGAGGGGTGTGAATCTTTAACTTTTTTTGTACTGCGCTTCAACTCCGCCTCTTCCTCTCTAGAGCGTTCTTGAGTTTCTCTCTCCATTTAGTGTTGTCGCCTTCAGTTTTGTATATCAATTTATTTTAATATATTACTATTAAAATAAATAAATTTCCTTTATATTTCTTGAAATTTTTTGTATTTAATTTTAATCGGACTAGTACGAAGTTTCTTAAAACTTTGATAAAAGTTTAAGTTGGAGCAAATTATATTATTATTTTTAATATACTTATAGCAAGCACAATTGTCAGACCCAACTTTTGTTGTTGTAACAAAAAATTTGTGATAGATGACTGAAATAATTTTAAATAAATAATGAAACTTCTCCTAATTTGTAGAGATTTTGGTTAATTGAAATAGTATTTCCAAACTTAATGAAACTTTAACAAAAAAATTTCATCTTAAGCAAAATATGTTAATGATAGTGTAAAACTCAGTTTTTTTTTTTTTTTTTTTTTTTTTTTTTTAAAGAGAGTTTTAACCTAAGATTTTGGTGTAGGTGGGAATTGAACCTTATATATCTTATTTAACCATCGGAGACTTTACTAATTAAGCTAACTGGAACTCACAAACTCAGCTTTATTATTAAAACAAATCATTATGATAACTATTTAAATGATATAAAATAAATAATGGAACTTGTTTTAAATATTTCGAATCTTTTGGTAGTATAATTTAATCAAAGAAGTTTTTTTTTTTTTTTTTTTAAGTATTTGAAAATTAAATGATAAGTTTCCTTGCAGTAACTATGCTAATTATTTTACTGATTATTTAATATACTTATAGTATCCAAATGACATAAGGAGCACAAGTAGAAAGGAAAGGAAAAAATAAAAATAAAGGTGTCCATTTGGTCCAACCACAATGGGTGACAAAATTTTATTAGTGTATAATATGATATGATTTGGACATGAGCATAACATGTAATTTTATTGTAAATGTTTTGGTGACAATAATATAATTTCACACCTCTAAGCTCAGATAGTATATTGGAGGTCTTTATTTCACATGGAAGGATTTGTGTGTGTGTGTGTGTGTGTGTGTGTGTGTGTGTTTAGATAGGCTTTAGTGACAATTTATGTGAATTTCTATTACTTTCAGTTTACAGTAATTCATTTGAGGGTACTACTTGAAACCATTTTAAATGTTATAGTAGTAGTTTTAATTGAAACCCAAACTTAAGGAAATATACAAGCTACATGTGTCTTTTATAAATGGTACCTACTTGTCACTAGGTAAGTATAGCTACTTGCTACCAGATTCTCAAAAAAAAAGCTGCTTGCTACCAAAAAGAAAATTTTCTTTTATAAATGGTAGCTGCTTGGCACTAGGAAAGTATAGCTACTTGCTACCAAAAAGAAATGCCACTTAATTTGTGCAACAACGATTTTTAAGACCCAATTTTTATTAGGAATCTCAGATAATACATCATATGGTAATTAATAAAAACATCTTCATGAATTAAATCATTTGGCTAATCAAATTAATTAACTAATTAATTAATTAAATATGTCACGCTCATTAAATATGTCATGCTACCAATAAGACACGCAGATTGTCGCAGATCGTCATTTGAGTCCTTCTATAGTGGGGTTGCAGATTGTCGCAGATTGTCATTTGAGTCCTTCTATAGCGGGTTGAAAGGATTTTCCACCAACAATTAAGGGTAAACTCTGTCCTAATATAGGTGAAACAAGCAAATCATTGTCAGAGCCCCTCAACCTTTCCTTGTATATTCATTAAATAAAACGTGAAAAGGATACCAGATTAACTCAAACAACATGACATTCACAAAATATGCTTTTTCCCTTGCCCAAAAAAGTGCTCACATTTTTTATTGTTCACCTAGTTGATTATGATATGCCAACTTTTTCTCATTAGTTTCACATCCACTAGATGAGAGAGAGAGAGACAAGGAAGTATCTACAGAAAAATCACACATGCTCTATTTATGAACATAATTGGTTCCCCACATATGATTCACAATTTAAGGGATGTAGAGTAATTGATTTTTCATTTTCATGGTATAATTTAGGCCAGGTACACTTGGAAACTAGCAGTTTTCATCAACTGGCATACAGGACAGGTACTAATTAACTCATCACAGTCCTTGCATAAACACAAGTGCCTACAAGGCATCAATAACATAGACACCTCCCTTGCCTTACATGCCCTGCAAATCATGTGCTCCTTCAAGCCTTGGTAATTCCTGGAAATAGATTTTGAAGGCCCACCTGGAATGCTGAGGTAGTTGTTTGGGTCGATATATGAGGCAGTATCATCAACTTCACTGTCTCCGAATCCTTCCTTCCCTTGTTCTGCACCCTGTGATATCGCCTGCTGGAGATTGCTCTTCAGGACATTGACAATCGACTCATTGTACTTTGCTCTATAGTGCCAATTCTGGGCTTCAATGGCTACCTGCTTTATTCTCTCTACCAGTTCCTTGTTCTTACGGTTCATGTTATCTATTTCTATTTCTTTCTCACGTAACTTTTTACTTACGCCTTTCTCTATAGTGGCCAGGAAAGAAGCCATGTGTCTCTGCTTCAAGTCCCTCACCCCTTTTGCCAAGTGTTCCTCCTGGTAGAAAGTAACAAAAAGATTATTTCAAATGTACTAAAAAAAAGCAGAAAATGATCACAAGAATATTATAAAATCAGCTTGAAAATTCTGTTTTAGTTTAGTATGAATGTATAGTGTACAGATGCTAGAGCACTGAAAACCACCATTCATAATCCTCTTGCCAGGTCTCCAAGATACAACATCGATGAAAAACATTGATGCCATCAAAATATTTACATCTAAAGGATACTATTTCAAAGGGGATTCTTCATTTGAGATACCAATGTCAGCAGATTTAGATGTCATTGAAGAAAATCAAATTGACTAGGAAGGAAAGGATTGAAATGACACAAGGATATAATTCAACAGGAAAAACAGATCAATAATTTCTTTTGGCCAATAAAATCAAGAATGGGGGAAGTAAATTAAAAAGACTTTTTGAATGATTGAACAGCTGTTGCAAAGCAATCGTCTATAATTAAACAGTTACCCAGAATCATTTGGCACTAAACTGGTACGACACATATATGTATATGATTACATAGGGGGGAGCAATACCTGAATTTTGATATACTGGTCAAACTCTTCTTTCTGCCGATCAAGCTCAGTCCTAATATTGTCACCAAGGGACAAGATGATTGATGGTGCAGCTGTCATACTTCCACTTGCAGAAGTTACAGACGAATTCCGTTCATCATCATCATATGATAATCGTAACCCTGTTGATACAGCATTTGGGTTTGGAATGCTTGCTGAGCGATCAACTTCATCTTGACAGGCATTGTAATTTAAGGATATCTGAAGTTTTTGCTGCCTTGAGATATCTTCCATTTCCCTGCCTCGTTTATTTGGCCGAAGCATAGGAGTAATATGCTCATTTCCAAAATAATTTACTGGATCAACACTACATCCAGCTGGCACTGCAACATAAGATGCATATTCATTATGCCTAGAGACCAGTGACTACATTTCAGAAAATATAGAAAAGGAAAAGAGAAAATATGACTATTAAATTAAAAATATAAAAGGAATAAAAAAAATATGACCATGCAGTCCAATACACAAGAAGTGTATATATTCAGAACCAAATGAGCAAGTGATCTTTTCCTCTTATCATATTCGAAAATTTATGTTAAATGATGGTCATATTTCATCTCATCTCAGCTTTATTCACATGTATTCTATGCTCATAGCTGGCAAGAGGTAGGCTCTAGATAGTGGCAATGAAATTTTGATAACTACTACGGACACGTTGTAACATATGCATAAAAAATTAAATATTACTGATTTGATCCGATTAAAAACTTGCTTAATGTCTTATTAGCATTTTGCATTCATCTACTTTCAAATATAAATCAGATTTTCTAGTTTGATTTACTTCCAAAACAAGGCTCCAAATACTAGTAATATTGGTGTCAGGTACCCAAGATCAATTATTTGTGACCAAAAGATGATAATATTGATATTAGTATTAGTACTTCAAAAGACAAAAATAAAAAGTTTCAGTAACAAAGACCTCTTTCTAGCATAACAGAATTTTTTATTTTGTTTATTTCTCAAAGAGAATATGCCAACATATTCATCTTTAAGCATAAAGATTTTGGTCACGAGTAAAAGAAACTCCAAAAAAGTAACTGCAATGTTGATGAAGATATGGACAAAATTCAAAAAAGAAAACAGTAAAAGAATATTCATGTCGATATGATGTTATTATCCTCTTTTCTAAGGTTGACTTATCTAAATTTTAAAAATATTCATTTTGCACTATTATTTAATCTCATATCCTTATCTCAAAAGTTAATAAATCCTGACTGCTTGTAAAAGAAGGTCAAATACAGACATTTTGTGATGATGATGAGTGATGGTGGTGATGATAGGGAAAAATTCTATAAAACAAAAATCAAGAATGGTTTCCACCAATGTGCCACTCTGTGTCATCATAAATGAGGCACAGATAGGAAGGATGGGTTCTGTTTCCACTTTTCATCACTAACAGGAAAGCAATTTTCTAAATGATAATCAGGAAAAATTGCAGTACTTATTAATCAACCTATGAATCCAAAAATACACTCCAGCATGAAGGCAAAAGATCCCCAATAAAAGCTTATAACAATACCATAATCAATATGATAAACATAATACTAATAGTATGCATTGAATAGAGTCATGACATTCAAAGCAATTATAACTACGCTAACAAATGCAGAAGAGAACTCACAACTGCCAAATAACTGCAGCTTATTTGATGAATCAGTCTGAAACTGGAAACGATTCTCATCAAGGAAAGCAGGATGCACAGGATTGCCATTGTTGCCTCCCAACATTTTCCTCAAAGAAAAATAAATTCCTCTTTTTACTTGCTCCTGAAGAATTAGAGTAAAATAACCAGTGGAAATCCTACCTGCCAAAAAAAGAGGAAAATGTTTTAATATGTCAAGCAAGAAACAGCTGATATTCTAGCAATTCTAAAGAATACAGGCAGAAAACCTTATATACAAAGAACAAATTCACAAAAATGACTGGTTCCTTCTCAAGAAATGATCATATACGATACATGCTAGGTTCACCATCTAAGGCTTTAGTCTTGATGCATAATTCAAGACACTCACAAATATGTATCTCATTCATATTGTTTGGAAGACAGTTCATGTGATACACTTAAATCATTTGACATTAATTTCAGATAATCCATAAGCATTAGAAGTAAACCCATAAAAAGTTGGGGACAGGCTATGGATGAGAATTATCAATGACTACAATACAATTCAAACCTACCAAGTGCAATATAGTTTTCCATTTGACATTAGTGATACGATGCTAGCTAGCAATTAAAGATAAGTTGTTATTGCTATGCATAGTTTAAAATCACTTTCTCAACTTTCGTATTTGGGGGTTTACGCATTGTCTCTCTCTGTTTGACTTCCCAAATTCTATTAGCTTTTCCATTTGATTGGTTTGTATTCATTTCTGTGCAGTGAGTTTACTATGGTAAACTCATTGTACTTTTATTATCAATAAAGATTGTTATTACCTAACCAAAAATATATATATATATATATATATATATATATATTACTATATATGCCCTCATGAACATGCAAACAGAATGTGACACCTTAAATAATTAAATTCCAAATCTTCAGCAAAGGCTTCTTTATATAAACTCTGAATCTACTTGATAAATTTCTCACCCATTTAACAAACTTAGATTTTAATAAATATAACCATACAAACAAAGGAATAAAGAAGTCGGCCTTAGGTTTCCAACCGGAGTAGTACGATGGGACCAAAAACAACATCTCAACTCTAAGATAACATGTAAAACACAGCTCTTTATGTGGCACCATCAAAACCTAAAAATAGCATATTGCTAAAAATTCATAAACATTCCATTTAATTCTTTGAAATCAAAGAAATCCATAAACTACACTGCCAAAAAGGTAAAAAGTATATCTATATATACACACAAAAATAACATATGAACATTATTAAATATTAAACAGATAATCCATTGACTTACAAACAAAAAGGAAAACACATAAGCAAAAGCAAGTTTATAAGATAAGAGCTGATAAGCTTATAAAATAAAAATAAAAATAAAAAGTCATTGTGGGCAAGATTGAGAAAGTCAGATGCATATAAGATAAACCCAGTTGCAAACTAGAGGGAGACGAGGGATCCATGATACCCAGAAAAGTGAATTAGACATATAGAGGGAAGTAGATATACAGAGAGATTAGAACCCAAAAGAATTAACTTTTTTGTTTTGCTGAATAATCAAGATTAGAACTTGAAAATATTTTCTTCACACCAAAGATGAGAGAATCTAGTAATCAGAAGAGTGAGTTTGACCAAAAATTTTCAGATGAAATAAGCAGACAGAAGAAAGGAAAGGGAAAAAAAAGAAATCTCATACTATGCAAGATAATAGATTTCCTCCAAGATTGTTTTCAATCTGTAAAAACATATGAGAATCCACACACAAATGTTCATATAAAAAGCAATCTAAATACTAAAACATCATAATCCAAGTTACCTTGAAATAAAGTAGCCTGTTTGATGCACTCTCAAGAAAGACAAGGAATGCCCCAGATCCTGTAATCCCACCAAAACTCTCAATCCACCATAGAAACATATAAAAAAAATTACCCAACAAAAAAAGAAGAAGAAGACAGCAGGTGAAGTAGATAGATACCTTAAAAATGCAAGCTTTTTGGTAAGGAGGGTAAGAGGGAACGATCAATAATGATGTTCCATCAAAACGATCTGTGAAAATGCAAGAAAGAACTTAGGGAGCCAGATGGGTCACAGAGGTGTATAATAACTGACAGAGAGAGAAAGAGAGAGAGAGAGAGAGAGAGTAAGTAATGGTTGGAGTTGATTAAAGAATGGTGCGGTGAGAGTAGGAGGAGTGTGTTGAAGAAATAAAGAAAGAGAGAGAGAATGGATGAAATGAATGAATCAAAGAATGAATGAATGAATGAAAGAATCGGTGGTAGTGGTTACGCAAACCGATTTCCGTTCTTACTTTCTTTTTTGTTTTTTTTTGGTTTTTGGTTTTTCTTTTATTTTGTTCCGGTTTGTTCTGTCCTGTATTTAACTTTTCAGTTTTCAAAAAACACAAAAAATAAAAGCAAGAAAGTAAGGAATAGTGGCATGGTGGGTTTTTTTTTTAAAAAATAAATAAATAAATAAACGTCCGAATTAAGAGAGGAGAGAGGGGTGGGACCCAATCCCACATCGGAAGGAGAGGGGGGCAGTTTTCTGGAATCCCGGTGCAAGTGTTATTGTCATATTCATTGATTCATGAGTCGTAAGACTCATTCAGAGTCATAACCATAGGCATAGCAATATAGACTTTTATTACTTTTCTCTCTCTTTCTCTTAAATTTTGTTTTCGTACCCATTCAATTTTCATACACCTCACAATTTTTTGTTTGTTATTTCACTACTTACTGTCAGAGACTACCTACAGTGTCATCCACTCCCACCACCAACGTCTTTGAAAATATTTAATTGCTTATCCATTCTAGTCTCTTCTCTTCTAGAGAACCATATTGCCCCCCTTTTTTTTTCTTTCATTTATATTCTTTTATCTTTACAATTTAAGTGAGGATAAAGTTTTTCTTCGAATGATTCTCTAAAAAGAAATAGAGGTTTACCTTCCAATCAATTTGGAGGAAGATTCATCCAATTTATTAAGTGTTTTGATTGAAAATTTTAGCATGTAATTTATTTGGTGTTACACTCAACAAGTTTTTGTATGATCAATTTTCACTAAACATAGGATTGAATTACGCATTATGATTATTTCAAATATCAAAACAATGGAAGATTAATCATTATATGTACATCCAGTCATAAAAAATTAATAAATAAAGTATTTAGATGAATTATTCATTTCTTGGAAAAGTGACTTGTTTTCTAATCTTTGATTACAAATTTAGAAATGAGTAAGAAAATTTTTCTTTTGTTTGGTTTGTATGAAAGTCAATAATATTTGCTATAATTCAAAATAAATAATTACCTAAATTAATACCTTCATTCAAGAAAACAAACCGCAAGAAAAAAAAAATTGGGTTATTTGAAAACCTCAAGTAGGAAAACAAACTCAAACTTTCAAATCTATGCAACAAATTAAATGGAAAAATACTAGATTAAGAAAAAATGTCATTTGAAAAAAGATTCAATTCTCAATCAATGATTGGCTTGTTGAATATGCATGTAACCATCTAATAAATATTTTCCACTCTTCAGAATTCAACGATGTTTCACTCTATTAACCTTGTTTGCCATTGAGATTCAAGTGATAACTCAATGGTAATATCATCCTAATGGTGTTTTATGTCTGTAGTTTGAAGTTGATCCCTCCCTCCTCCACTATCTACCTATATATTGAAAAACCTTTTTTTATCGAAATAAATGAAGTGTTATTTTAAATTATAAATAAGGAAAATAACACTTCACCTAGCCTAATTTTGGTTATTTTGGTTTTGCCCACAAGTAGTTTAAAAGTTGATATTTTAACCAATTAAGGTTCTATGATATGCTTTCAAAACTCACTTCTAAGCTATTTTTTTAAAAATAAACAACCTAAATGCTATTTCAATACCACTACTCTCAATCAAAACTCTCTCTCTCTCTCTCTCTCTCTCTCTCTCTCTCTCTCTCTCTCTCTCTCCACAACAATATTCTAAAATATAATCCCTATCAAAAAACCATATGCAACGGTACAACCAAGCAAAATTTTTACGCACTAGCGCCACAACTACTCCATAAACCACCCAAAATCAGCACCTACAGTGACCTCATCATCAAATCAATACTTAATTCATAAACTTATAAAACCATCATACCACTTCCTCCATTAAACCACAATGCATCAACCCATAACTAAATTCACTAAACAAATAGATCAATCAACAACCAAGTACACAACTTTAAAACACAAAAATTCAAAGGAGGTTCCCAAGAAAAGGGGGTGCAAAATGCAAAAGATCTATTGGGCTTTGAGTTAATTTCAAATGGACTTTCAGAGTCTCAAGACTCTTAATATCATGTTATTAACCCTCGAACTAGAAATGACAAAACTAATCCCTTTATCTTACTTGCGTAAATTACAAGTAAGTGATGGAGCGAGATTAGTGTAATTTTCCTCTCACTAAAACCTTAGAGAGAGAGAGAGAGAGAGAGAGCAAAAAGGAAATTAATTTAAGGGGGGAAAACACTTTTACCACGTTTTTAAACAATGATGTGTAAGAGAAACTAACAAAAAGAATCTCGAGAGGACAAAGTGTTACATGGTTTAAAAAAAAAATCTCAAACCATATGTGGGAAAAGAACCAATGCTTTCATAAATATTTGCTTTAAAAAATGAGTTTTGTATTTGATGGTAAATAATGTTATATTTGTGTCAATTGAATAAGGAAGAATAACAAAATTTTATAAATAGTTATACAATAAGATTTGAAATTTAGGGCGTATGTGACATGATAATTACTCTTTATCATTAGATAAGATATTAATAATTTTTCTCCATTTGTATAGGTTAGTTTCAAATCCAAATCTCCTATTCAAGGATAAGGGGCCTAATTAGAATGCAGTCAATGCACCTGTAAAATAATCAAACAGAGAATTTACCAATTATAACCGAAAATGAATTTAACAAAATATTAAATATTGTAACATATAAAAAAAAATGTAGAACCCAACTTAAAAAATAATATAACATTAATTTTTATTTACGTTTTAATTATGTTCAAGTTAGGTAGAGCTACAAGTTATGACATTTCACTCAATCACATTGACCTTTTTTCTTAACGTATAATCATTATGTATTCTGCATTATACTTTTTTTTTATATATTAATTTCAAAAATGAAAATCAATATTCTTTTTTATTTTTTACAAGTGCGTTTAGATTCCCACGGTTTGAACACAAAATGTAAAGACGTGTGCATGACATAAGGCTTAGATTTGTCCAAAACAATATATGGGCATTCTCGTAATAAAACATGAAGCATTTTCTCAAATTTTTACAAATAATTATTAGACATAGAAATAAATAAATATTTTTATAGAAAAAAAAGTAATTTTATTAATTACAGTAATTTTTAATATCATGAATTTCAATGAGCACTTTTTGTCGTGATGGTCGGTACGAGGCCCATCGACAAGAATTTAATAGAAAAGCGAGGATAGAGGTTAAGGAGTTGGAGTTGGTTTTGGCTAACTGCTAATACTAATTTGGGTCCCACAAACCTTTTGTTTTTTTTCTTGGCGGGTAATTTTGGCGGGTGAGCAAAACGACGAGCTTTGTGTGACTCTGAAGGTCCATCATTCATTCATTCATTCATTCACGAGATATGCACAAAGTTCAATTGGTGACAAATTAACTTCTTAATACATGTTTATCAAAACTAATAACATGATATGATACGATATTTTTATTAAATATATATATGATATAATTTAACTAATATAAATACCATGACTTAAATATAAAACATATGGTACAAATCATGAAGCACCAAACCATGCCAAGCTGTCCAATCAATAGTGACTAGTAGTGAATATGTGCAAAGCAAAGATGGAGGTTATGATAGAATTTCCTTTCCTTGTGTGATCATTGCTTCGTTTTTAAAATTGAGGGAATGTATTCCTAAGAGCATCCGCATTGGGCATGCTAAATGTCATATCTAGAGTAATTTTATAATTTTCACACAAAAAGCAAGCTCATCTCGGTTTCTAAAATTCAACTATTGCAAATTTTTTTGCAATAATGCTACAATGCAATTCTACCTTTAGAATTGCATTGTAACATAATTCTAAACTTAAATAATAATATTTAATTCTCTCTCTCCTACTTTTTATTAAATAAGTTAGAATTGGTTCTCTCTCCTCTCTCTCTTCCTCGTTATTTCTCTGCTCTCTTCCTTTTCTCTTCAGGCCCAAAACCCATAGCCACCACACCATGGCAAGCCACTTGCAGATCGGCCTGGCTGACGGCAGCGATGTGGCTTACTTTCTCTCTCTTTGGTTGACGGCGGTGACATGGATCGGTGCGGTTGTGGGTTTAGGTTCAGTGTGGTGGTTCATTAAGTGGGTCGTTTTTCTGGTTTTGATGCATGAAATCTCAAGTTCTGATGGTTTTTCTTGGATTCGTTTTCTGGGTTTGCTTCAAAACTTGATGGCTTTGTTAGATTCGGTTGTTTTGTGAAGATTTGGTCCTCGAACCAACAATTATCAAAGAGCTTCATGAGTTCCTTTGCATTCATCAATGGCTGCGGGCTTGCTAAAATATGTTTAGGTTTTCTAATTGTGTAATGTGTATGATGAGAGGCTAAAGCAGTTAGGTTGAAGCATTTTGGTGGTGGTGTGGTGATTGATGATGGTGGAGTCATGGAGGTGGGGGTTGTCGTGGGTGGTGAAGGGGTGGGTTTACTAGTATAGGTCTGAGTTTGTTGTCATGGGTGTGGGTTTGGGTTTGCCATGGGTCTGGGTCTGGGTTTGCCTCCGTGGGTTGCTTCTTTTTTTCTTTTTTTTTTTGTGGTGTTGATGGTCGGAGAGGGTGGTGTTGTGGTTGTTGAACTGAAAGAATGAGAGAGAAAGAATAAATAATTTGTTGTATTGTAAATGATGGTTAACAAGTATCATATTTAGGTTGTCTAAGACATAGACGAGATTAACTACATCCAAGACATAGACGGGCGCAGGGTCAAGACCTCGTCAGTATGTACGAAGATAGGTCTGCATACATTGAAAGCGCAAATAAATGCCATTAGAACAGCTGACAAGCAATGACTGCGCCAGAACAGTTACAAAAAAAATAATGGCATAACAGTCATCCGTTATCCCTTAAATGAAGTCATCATTGTCAATTAATGCCACATTCCTCTCAGGAGAAAAACAATCAGAACAGCATTAACAGACATAATTGCACCAACCTGAAGCAAACTATAAAAAGGGAAAGAGAATTGAGGTAAGGACACATGAAAAGAATTGTGAGAAACTTCTTTTGAGAACTTATAATCTGACCTTAGCATCAGAGTATTTTTAGCTGGCCTCACGCCGGTAGAATCCTCCCTTATCTTTCCTTTCTTGATATCAGGTACCGAAGATTGTCCATTGACGTTGACGAGGAGCATATTAACGAGGTCAAATTTCGGCTTCATCAATTTGGCGCCGTTTGTAAGGAACGAAGAGTTGATCCTTTCTCAAATCATTGTGCTCCTACCGACAAAGCTCCTATCACTTAATGGATTCTGCACCAACACCCACTCCTGATCTTGTGGTGATGGCTCAATGGATCCAAGCTCTAACAGCAAATGTACAAGAGCTGATGAAGCAGAATGAAGAGTTGAAATGCTGAGCTCGCCTAGAGGGCAGCAATGCCTCGCATCATCACTGCAGCCGTAGTCAACATGACGAGGAGGCCAACAACCCTGAGAATAGTAAGGGAAAAGATGCAACCAAATACACAGGGCAGTCAATGCATGACAATGACCATATGATGAAAAGTTTACGGAGGGAAATCAATGAAGTGAAGAATGCCATGAAAGGGAAGACGGCAATGAATCTTGATGGCATGCTCAAACAAACAGATTCATCTTTCACAGCTAGCGTTTTGGAGTGCCTTTGCCTCCGAAGTTCTGCCTGCCACAGTTGGAGTTTTATGATGGTACAAAGGATCCTCTTAACCATATAGGGGCCTTCAAGACTATTCTAAACCTTCAACAGACACCAGATGAAGTTATCTGCCAATCTTTCCCTGCCACACTCAGGGGGGCAACTAGAGTTTTGTTTAGTAAGTTGCCAACATCTTCCATAGCAAATTTTGAACAGCTTAGCGACTCGTTTGTTCGCCATTTCATTGGAGGATAGCGTCATAAGAGGCCAACCTCTTACTTACTGATAGTGAGGCAGCAAGAAGGGGAAAGCCTAAGAGATTATGTGAAGCATTCAGGGGGGCAACTAGAGTTTTGTTTAGTAAGTTGCCAACATCTTCCATAGCAAATTTTGAACAGCTTAGCGACTCGTTTGTTCGCCATTTCATTGGAGGATAGCGTCATAAGAGGCCAACCTCTTACTTACTGATAGTGAGGCAGCAAGAAGGGGAAAGCCTAAGAGATTATGTGAAGCATTTTAACAAGGCTGTGTTGGAGATTGATGAGGCTGAAGACCAGGTGATAATGACGACCTTCCAAGCTGGACTTAACAACCTCGACTTCATTTTTTTGTTGGGAAAGACGCCTCCCACCTCTATGACGAATCTCCTGTTCAAAGCCTAGAAATATATGAATGGTGAAGACACCCTAAATGCGAAAAGGTTGACAAGAAAATGGAAGAAAGATGAGCCTAGTGATTCTCATGGTAAGAAGAAGGATCATAAGGATTCGTATTTAGAGACCAAGCCTAGCAAGAGTAATTCTGATACTCCAAAGAGGAAGATGAATTTCACCTTGTTAGTGATGCCTGCAGACAAAATCTTGATGCAGATTAAGGATAAACTAGGACTAAAATGGCCTAAGCCATTAAGCATGTCCTCTAGAAAACGCGATTCAAAGAAGTACTATCGTTTTCATAAGGCCATGAGCACTACACCGACGAATGTCATGATCTGAAAGAATAGATAGAAGAATTGATCCAACTACGGAAGCTCCAAAAGTTCATCAAGAGGGACAACCACCCCAGAGCCAAGACTGAGGACAAAGCTCACGACGATGTCAAGGATGACGGACAAGATCATCCAAAGCAAGCCGTGGGTGAGATACGAACGATAACAGGGGGGCCCGTCACTGGAGGGTCGTACAGGTCTCTAAAGAATACTTATTGTAGGTAGGTCAACAGTGTTCACATGAAGCATCTGCCCCTAAAGTACTGACAATCAGAAAGTGATGACATTACATTCTCTGAATGAGATGCCATTGGGATTAAGCAACCTCATGATGACCCCCTCGTCATTGTATTGGAAATTGAAGGTTTCAACACAAGGACATTGTTAGTTGACAATGGAAGCTCCGCGGATATAATGTACATGACGGCCTACCAGCAGTTGAGGTTAGGTCCAAAAAGGCTTAGACCTTTCAAGTCCCCGTTGGTCAGCTTTAGTGGGGATTGGATCTATCCAAAAGGCATAATCATATTGTTAGTCATAGCAGGTGCATATCCGGCTTGGATAATGAAGCAAGTGGATTTTTTAATTGTCGATTGCCCATCGTCTTATAATGTCATCTTGGGATGACCTACATAAAATCAGCTTAAAGCTGTAACTTTGACTTACTGCCTGAAAGTGAAGTTCTCTACCCTAAATGGGATAGGCCAAATATGTGGAGATCAGCTATTAGCCAGAGAATGCTACCAAGCAGTGTTAGCCTCGAAAGAAAACCATGCATGGATGGTGGAGGAAGAATCAAAGAAGCCCACTCAAGAGCTAGATGATGTAAGCTTAGTAGAAGGAGATGTTACCAAGGTAACAAAAGTGGGAGCAAGACTTGATGCAAATTTGAAGACCAAGATCATGGAATTCTTGAAGCATAATCTAGATATCTTCGCCTAGACTCACGAAGATATGCTAGGCATAGACAATAAGGTAATAGAGCACAGGCTGAATGTTGACCCGACCAGAAAACCCATCCAACAGAAACGACGAGTTTTTGCTCCTGAGAGAAACTGAGCTATTATGCAAGAGGTAGAGAAGCTTTTAATTGTTGGGTTCATCAGAGAAGTCTATTACCCTGAATGGCTAGCATGTCGTCATGGTAAAGAAGTCAAACAGGAAATAGCGTATGTGTGTAGACTTCATAGATCTTAATCATGCCTACCCAAAGGACAGCTTTCCACTTCCCAAGATTAACCAACTTGTGGATTCAATAGCTGACCATGAGTTACTGACTTTCATGGATGCATTTTTAGGTTACAATCAGATCCGCATGAATGAAGAAGACTAAGAAAAGACATCGTTTGTTACCAGCCAGGGGTTGTACTGCTATAGAGTTATGTCGTTTGGCCTGAAGAATGCAGGGGCTACTTATCAGAGATTAGTAAACCAAATGTTTGGCAGGTAGATCGGGCGGAATATGGAAGTTTATGTAGACGACATGCTTGTGAAGAGAAGGAAAGTGGATTTGCACTTGGACAACCTCAAAGAAACTTTCGACTCATTAAGGAAGTATCAAATGAGGTTGAACCTAGTAAAGTGTGTGTTTGGAGTTTCATTAGGCAAGTTTTTAGGGTTCATGGTCTCACAGCGAGGTATAAAGGCCAACCCTGAAAAAGTTAAAGCCATATTGGATATGACGTCCCCAAGGAGTGTGAAGGAAGTTCAGAGACTAACAGGGCGCATAGCAGCCTTGAATAGGTTTGTGTCCAAAGCTACAGATAAATTCCTCTCGTTCTTTAAAACATTGAAGCATGCTTTCCAGTGGACAGATGAGTGTGAAACAGCTTTCCAAGCACTTAAAGATTACTTGTCCAAGCCCCCACTGTTGAGTCCTTTCGTCGAAGGAGAAGATTTGTTTCTATACTTAGCCGTCTCTCAGACAGCTGTAAGTTCGACATTTATCTAAGAGGAGCTCCAGATTCAAAAACTGGTCTACTACACAAGCCAGGCTTTCCAGGGCGCAGAAGCAAGGTACTCAAGGATAGAAAAGTTGGCTTTTGCCTTGATCGTTGCATCAAGAAAGCTCTGTTCCAATTTCCAAGCACACATGATACTAGTAATGACGGACCAACCATTACGGAAGGCTATGGGTAGGCTAGACGTAGCGGGAAGGATGATCCAATGGGTAGTGGAACTAAGTTAGTTTGACGTTGACTATAAGCCTAGGACAGCAATCAAGGCCTAGGTGCTGGTAGACTTTGTCACTAAATTCATTGTAGCTGATCAAGATCCAGAATCAGATTACTAGACGGTCTACACAGACGGCTCAGTGGCATCAAACATAGGCAGAGTAAGAGTGATTCTCTTCTCCCCTAAGAAGGACGTCCTCAAGTATGAAGTTCAACTTCAATTCCCAGCAACGAATAATGAAGCAGAATATAAAGCCATCTTAACGGGCTTAAGGGTTGCAAAGGCCCTAGGTGTGAGAAACCTGAAGCCGAACTCTGATTCAAAACTCGTGACTGGGCAGATGAACAATGAGTATGAGGCTAAGGAGGATAAGATGAAGAGGTACTTAGCATTGACTAATCAGTTAATCTCTAACTTTGATGATGTCAAGATTACTTAGGTACCCCAAGAAGAAAATTCTGAAGCAAACGAGGTTGCTAAACTAGCATCGTCGGAAACAAGTGAACGACGACCTGGATTACTCATGGAGGTGCAGTATCTTCCAAGCATTGGAGGGATTGACATGAATTATGTATGATCAGAAAAAAGCTGGATGGATCCAATAATCATTTACATCAAAAGTGGTAATCTCCTATTCGATCCAATAGAAGCAAGGAAAGTCAGGATTAGGTCGTCCAAATTTACAATCTTGAATGACGAGCTTTACATGAAGGGATTTTCCCAACCCTACTTGAAGTGCCTTGATCCAGAAGACGCTGAATATGTCCTAAAGGAGATTCATGAAGGAGTATGTGAAAATCATTTTGGACCACACTCATTCGTCGAACAGGTTGTTCGTGCAGGATATTTCTGGCCAATAATGTAGAAGGATGCAACTCAGGTCGTCCAAAAGTGCGACAAGTGACAATAATTTGGAAACATGTGGATAAACAAGGGCTAATAAGTGGCTTTTGAGAGCACTTGACGAGCATAACTTCACCTTGGCCATTCTCCACATGGGGAATTGATGTAATAGGCCCCCTACCCCCTAGTAAGAAGTAGGTAAAATTCCTAGTCGTAGCCATTGACTATTTTACAAAGTGGGTGGAAGCAGAACCTTTGGCAATCATAGCGGAGGCTAGGATACAACACTTTGTGTGGAAGAATCTTGTTTGTCGATTTGGGATTCCACGAATCATTATCTCCGACAATGGACGATAGTTTGACAGCCATAAGTTTAGGGATCTCTACAAGGAGCTAGGAATGAGGAACCATTATTCTTCACCTAGTCACCTACAAGCCAATGGCCAAATAGAAGTCACAAATTGGACTTTGCTTAAGTTAATCAAAACCAGACTTGAGAGGGTAAAATGGGCGTGGCCTGACGAGCTCCCAGGAGCGCTGTGGGCTTACAGAACAACGAAGAGAACCCCAACAGGTGAAACACCCTTCAAAATGACGTTTGGGACAGAAGCAATAGTTCCTGTGGAAGTTGGTGTGTCGAGCATTAGGAGGGCATGGTACGATGAGAAGAGTAATGACGAGAGCCTCAAGCTAGCCGTGGATTGTTTACCCGAAGTCAGGGACGATGCAGCTCAGAGAATGGCCCTATACTAAGAAAGGATGACGAGGTATTACAATCAGAGGGTTAAACTGAAACATTTTAATCCTGGAGATATGGTTCTACAGAAGGTCTCATAAGCCACCAAAGATCCTAACGAAGGGAAACTGGGCCCCAATTAGGAAGGCCCATATAGGGTTGTCTGTTATTCAATGAGGGGAAGCTACTACCTAGAAGACACGAAGGGGAAACCCTTGCCTCATCCATGGAATGTCGAACACCTGAAGAAGTATTATCAGTAAGGGAGCAAAGCTGTAGCCCTAATAAGTTCCAGGGTTTGGAACATCTTGTTTATCTACTCACAGATAAGCGAGACATCAATTTTCATTATGCATTTGTTTTATTTCCCTTTTAATACTTTATTTTTAGCACATTTTTGTGTTTCCATAAGTTTATACCCTTGTAATCCCTCTTTATAAGCAAGGACAAATAAAATGGGCCAAACGTCCACAAAGCCATTCTTTTTCGAATGATTAAAGCAATGAACGTTCCACGGTGAAAGGGCTTCTTAAATTAAAATAGGATAAAAATCTCGTCAATATGAATGATGAGGTAAAAGTCCAAAATAAGTGATAAAAACTACAAGTTTAAATCACAAGGATAAAAATCTCGTCAATATGAATGACGAAGTAAAAGTCCAAAATAAGTGATAAAAACTACAAGTTTAAATCACAAGGATAAAAATCTGGTCAATATGTCCAAAATAAACGATGAAAATGCTAAGTCTAAATCGCAAAGGTAAAGACCTCGTGACGAGACCAAAAACCAAAGAAGGGAGAATGACGAGATCATACCCAACTTATGGAGGGCCTCAAAGCCTCTTCAACAAAAGTCAACAAAGACAGAATCACAAGAACAAAAGATTCAGCAACAAAGTTATAGCATAAAGTAACCAAGTTCTAGCATGAAAAGAGCAAGGAATTGTTCAAGATAATAGCCTCAAAACAAGGAGGTGACCATTGTTTGTCAAAATAAAAGCCTCAAAACAAGGAGGCAACCATTGTTTGTTAAGAAACCCCAAAAACACAACGGGGAACCCATTTTTCTCAAAAAAGGGGGGGGGGGTGAAATCATGAGGTAGGAACGGCAAACTCGTCAATTTCTTTCTTAGCAACCTTGTCTTTCTCTATGGCACTAGGTTCAGCCTCTTCTTGCTCCTTTGCTTCATCTTCAAGAATCTTTGTATCAATCTTCTCAAAATCTAGGCCAGAAAAGTCTACAGCTAGGCTGTGGTGCTTCATTGTCCATCGGCATAGGAGCTTGAAACCCTTAAAATATTGCATGAACTGGAGATTTAAGAATTCCTCTGATTACTTGAATTTTTGGATGACCTTATCCCTCTCGTCGTTAGTCTTTAGAAAAGCAACTTGAATTTCCTCATCTTTCTGAGCAATAAAAGCCTTCTCCACACGCAGAGCTTCAGTGAGCTCCTTTATCTTTTGGTTCGCCTCATTTCTCTCGTTCATTGCAACGATCAGATCTTTTTTCAATTGAGAGCATTGAACTTCAACGAATTCTGCTTTCAATGTGGCCATCACGACCTTCTCCTCCACGTTCAAATAATTAGTCGTGATGAGCAATGATTCCCCAAGGACTTGATTGGAACAAGCAGATAAAAAGGAAAATTATGCACGCCCACAAGTACAAGCAAGCTTAAAAAGAAACACAGGTGGAACAGAATTACATACCTGCACCAATTTATGGATGTGTTGATTGACGAGTTCATGGGAAGGGACAGACGACAAGCTCTTTAGTTCGTCGTTGGTGATGACATTGTGTGCACGGCCTAGAGTAGTAGCTGGGTCGTCCCATACATTCATCCCCACTTTACTCTTACCTTTTGCATGAGTAAGTGGAGGGGTAACAACTATCACTTCTAGAGACGGAGTTGGAGAAGGGGGGTGGGGCAGTATGGACAGGTGGAAGAACATTGGTATCAACCTTCTCATCACTTAACTTTCTCTCTTCAAATCAGAAGTCAGGTTAGCTAGGGGCTCGTTGTTTAAGTTTTTAATATGGGCATACTTGTTTTTGCTGTATTTGGTGGCCATTTCTGGTAAAAGAAAAGGATGAAGAGAAAGAGAAAGAAGCAACTCCCAACTAAAAAGAAAAAAGAGAGGAGGGATAGACGAGCTTACTTTTCTCTTCTCATTGTATTTTCTCTAAAAGGTACTTCGAAGGTCGGGACCTAAGAGGCAATCATACAAGTGACGCAGATCAACTAGGTCGTCGAAATCCTCTATTTCATGAGCATAAGCAAAGGCTGCTCGAACCTGGTGGCGATATTGATCTTTGAGGTCTGGACGATCAAGAGCTGCAAAGAATCAAAGTGAGAACTTCGTTAGATGAGTAATCAAGGTATGGAAAAAGAACAAAAGAGGATCATGGAAATACGCATCAAGCGCTGGAACTTCCCATTTCCGTAGTAATCTTGGGACTTCCCCCCAAAAATCATCGGATAAGGTTTCCCAACTCGTTCCAGAAATGAAGAAATATCGTGATTTCCAATCACGGAAGGAAGAAGGAAAACCTCTAACTACCCTAGATTTCCTATGCCAAGGTAAAAGTTCAGAATAACCATAATGGGTAGAAGCTTTCAAATGGTACAAAAACATAAATTCATTCAAAGTTATCATTTCCCCGTCATAAGCAGACACCCAAATAGACATACAACTAATGATCGTCCTCTAGGCGTTGGGGACGAGTTGGCCAGGAGCAATTTGAAACTCATTCAACAATTGCATAATAAACGGATGAATAGGAAAATGAAGGCCACACAGAAAGTCTACCTCGTAAAGGCATACCTCCCCTTGGGCAAAATTGCAAGCCTTTTCACCCAGGCGAGGTAATCTAACGGAGGTACCTTTAGGAAATTGAAACCTCTTCCTAAAACCTTTTAAGTGACTCTCTTTTAATGAACAAGACTCAGAAAGGGCATGTAAGGGAAGAAAAGATGATGACGAAGGCAACCAAGAATCCGTGTCAACTATTTTACTCAATGTTTCTACACTAGAAGACAAACCCGTTTCCAATTCACTAGACCTAACATCATCTGCCCTATACTCAATACTGTCCATTTTAGAATGATACTTTATCAAAGATTGCCGAATCAAGGGATAAAGAAAAAGCAAAACAGGCTTAAGAGCAGAAGAATGAGGCACAAATAGACCCATTTGGGGACGGCGACCAGCAGAATACTCTAAGAAAACCCTTAACCAAGCAAAGAAGAATGAAATTGAGGGGCACTCTTGGCTATCAAATTCAAAACCAACCATCAAAACATATGGAAAAGAAGCCTTACCAGGAAAAATCAAAGTATGAAGATTCCTCAGCACACTTAAGTCCAAAACAAATAAGGCGGAGGAAGAAGAATGGTTTTTTCTAAAAAGGAAAAATGAAATTAAGGTGCGCAAAAATCTAGGAAATTACACACACGCCACGAACAAAAGACTTACACGTGTTCATTTCTTCGAAGCCGGTCATTCTGCATTTAAGACGAGAACCGAAATTTCGGGAACCGAGAAGATACGAATCGTCACGTCTAATCACATTCCTAAGATCGTCCAAGTTCATGACGACCATGGAATGGAGGAGCAACTGACAAGTATTATATTTAGGTCATCTAGGAGACAGACGAGATTAACTATGTCTAAGACATAGACGGGCGCAGGGGCAAGACCCCGTCAGTATGTACGAAGACAGGTCTACGTACATTAAAAGCGCAAATAAATGCCGCCAGGACAATTGACAAGCAATGACTGCGCCAGAACAGTTACAAAAACAATAATGGCACAACGGTCATCCGTTATGCCTTAAATGTAGTCATCCGTTATGCCTTAAATGTAGTCATCATTTTCAATTAATGCTACGTTCCTCTCAGGAGAAAAACACTCAGAACAGGATTAATAGACATAACTGCACCAACTTGAAGCAAACTATAAAAGGGGAAAGAGAATTGAGGTAAGGACACATGAAAAGAATTGTGAGAAACTTCTTTTGAGAACTTATAATTTGACTTTAGCATCGGAGTATTTTCAGCTGGCCTCATGCCGGCAGAATCCTCCCTTGTCTTTCCTTTCTTGATATTAGGTACCAGAGATTGTCCATTGACGTTGACGAGGAGCATACTAACGAGGTCAAGTTTCGGCTTCATCAATGGTGATTGAGAGATATATTATTTTATTGTGTAAAAATATTATTTTAATGAGTAGAATAGGAAAATAAAAGTTGGGATATTGTAAAATGATATAGTATAAATAATAAAGTAGGTTTTGAGATGGTAAAATAGAATAGTTTTTAGATAGCAGATGCGAATGCTATTCATCATACCTATTTGAGAAAAAAGAAGAAGAAGAAAGAAGATTTTAGTATTAAACCCAATTTAGCCATTTTTGTGTGAATGAAAAGGGGTTTTTCTAAATTAGTTTGGAAATAAACATTTTAAACTTCTCATATATTTTTATATTGAATATGAATTTTGAAAATCTAATCACTTGATTGCATACTCTTATTATATCATTCATGATTGTAAAATTTCAAGAAAATTTAAGATTAATTGCTATGTTATCAATTAAATGTTTAAATTTCAAGTTTTTTTTATCTAAAATTGTATATAAAAAATAAATTTATTGATTAAATAGTAAATAATATTTGATTTGAATGAAATATGATATGCATGTTAAGAATATAAGAAACACGTAATTTAATGGTTAGATTTTCAAAATTTACTTCAAATAAAAAGATATATAAAAAGTTATATGAGAAGTTTGAAGGATTTGGAGAGAAATCTTATTCCCTTTATGAACCTTGGTAGGATTTTAATTTGTAGAAGTTGGATCACATGGTTAAAAGAGTTTTTTTTTTTTTTTTTTTTAATTTTATTTTGCAGCTAATTGGTAGGTGTAGGCCAAGTCTTTTTATATTTTTTATGCCTATGACCAAAACCAACCGCAACTCATTACTTGGAATAAAACCATGACTTTCCCCCTCGGATGAATCGCTTTTTTTTTTTTGGGGGGGGCGGGTAATAATTTGCTTTCTATGGATACAAATTTATGTGGGCACGCAGATCATTATGCCTAGTGGTACTACCTGTTGTTGATGAAGTCCTCCATCACCTTTTTTTTTTCTTTATTCCACACGGTTCAAGTTCATATGAGCCTAACAGGAGAAAATGTCAAGGTTGGATTTCTATATAAGAGCCATGTGAATTTTTTATCTACTTTATATACGACCATACATGCAGGTACATATTGTGAGTTACATTAACAAAATTATTCTTAAAAAAAAAGGGAGCAAAATTATGCTTGTGGTTAAAAGTCTTATAATTTAATAGATGATACTGTACCATTTTATAAAAATTTTAAAATAGTAATAATAAAGAATCGGATGTTGAGTGATTTTGCAATATTTTGTATACAATAAATTAAGTGAATTTGGGCTCAAATATCTTTTTTTTTTAATAAAAAAATCATATTTTCGCATTTGGGATAATCCCATAGGAGCAAATTTTGGCCATTGACTAATTTCCCATGCCAACTTACAAGTTACAACTACCTCTTTTTTGTTTTCTTTTACCTTTCCTTTTACTACTAAACAAATGTATAGAGTTGTCAAGATTGAGAGTGTTTTTCTGGCAGCATGCTTTTGCTTAATCTAATTTTAGTTTGAAAGATTGTATGTGAATAATTTGAGTGAATTTGGGCTCAAATTTCTTTTTTAAAAGAAAAAAAAAATCATATTTTCACATTAGGGAATAGGGATAATCCAATAGGAGCAAAATTCGGCCATTGACTAATTTCCCATGCCAACTTTTTACAACTACTTTTTTTTTTTTTTTTTTCCTTTTACTAAACAAATGTAGTTTTCAAATTGAGGGTGTTTTTCTGGCAGCATGCTTTTGCTTAATCTATTTTTTGTTTGAATTCCTATTTCGTTACCCATTTTTTGGAGTCTAATCCCTTTGTTGACACAAAGTTTCATAGTGGGGGCTATCAAAACCGTGTACGGCTATGTGCATTTAACACGTCACACTCAACTCAACTGTGCTCTCTCTCTCATACACACACTTGCCTTCTTGGAATTATTTGCTCACAAAAAAGTCACAACTCCTAGCTAGTCTTTTCCATAGGCTCTTAGCGCAGCCATGAGCTTCATTCATTACCCGGAAATGAGGGATCGAGGGTCAAGATTCAAGAAAGGCAGAAGAAGCATCAATAATTGAACAAGTTTTTTTTAGAATAATACTGTTTCATTGTTTTCATCGTCCCTTGTGAAGAGATGTGCATTAATAAGAGTCAAAAAAGCTTTATTCATATAATAAAAGAAGAGTCAAAAAGCTTCTGGAATGAGAATGGTGTCATTTCCACACAAAAAATTATTTAGCTATTGCATATGGAGCACAGGGAAAAAAAAATGTCGGTACCTTATACTATTGTTTTTTTATAAAATTGCAAGCAATTGTTTAGCTTAAGTGATGCAATTGCTTTCGCATTATAAGTTGCAAAAAATTATTGTTTATATGAGGTGGTTGTAGCATATTAAAAAGTTTGTGGTAATGCCACGTTATCGTTATTCTTGATGTTACCTATATTAGTTTAAAGTTAAACATTCCACACAGTTACCCAAAAGAAAGAAGAAAAACTTTTAACACTCCACGTTTTAAGCAATTGCATAGTGGTGGATTCTTTTACATTGTCTTGCCACACGTATTGACTTTTTGTTAACTCGGATTTGTATTCGAGTTTAGATCAGTGTATCTTTAATTCCGCCAAGTCAACATGTGAATAAAGAGAGGAAATTTACAAACTAGTTATGAACTATATAATCTCACGTGTTTGATTTCAAGATCTTGATGAAATAATACTATATTAGCATTCTACGTTTTTGCATTCACACATCATTGAAATTTGAACACGTCAACTCTTAATATAACATGTGCAACTATGATGCATGAAACATGTGAGACGAGTAAGTGGTGAGCATGTTATGGCCAAACATATCTAAATCTTATTCATGAAACATGTCAATTTAGTTTGGTTCTTTTATAGAAAAATACGTGCTATAGCGAAAATGTAATTATTAAGAGATTTTGTTTGATATGCCGATAGTTGGGATTTGAGGAATTTAAACTTTAAATATCTCCTTTAGAAATACCAAGAGATATTAGTTGAGTGTAGGTTCTTGTTTTGGACAGTGCCCAGGTTCAATGATCTGGGGGATCCTAGGCCTCTAGAGGATGGTGTTGATGGTTAGTGGACTGGACTTGACTCACCGCGGTTTTGTTGGGCCGTTATGAGCTAATCTGTGCACAATACATGAACTCCACAACGCAAATACACACACACACACACACACACACATATATATATATTGGTTGAGTGAATTACTAAGGAATAACAAATGAACTAAAAGAGTGTGAAAGCTCGGATTTGTGTATAAACATAAGAGCTTGTTTAGACCCCCAATTAAAAATTACGGCTAAATTACTTTTACTCTTACTTAATCAAAGTGCAGAATAAGACTAAATGTGCGCAATGAATTGTTACTACTCTAGTGCATACACATGAACAATAAACAATAGAAGTAAAGCACAAGAGTAAGCGAAGAGAGATGCAAACACAAGATAACACCAAGATGTGTTATCGAAGAGGAAATTGAAGAACTCGGCGAAAAACCTCTTCACCGTCCTCTAAACAGTCATTAATCCACTAGAGAATAAAGTTAGAGTACACGAATAACAAAAGACCCTCTAAACCTAGTCTACCTAATTTACTTAAGCCCTCCAAGCTCCTGTTACCAATGGACTTTTCGGAGTCATGCCTTCTCTAACTTTCCAGATCCTGCAATATGCCCAATTGCATCCGCCAAGCCTCACCGTTTTCTTTTGGCAAATCCCCAAAGCTTCCCAAGCTCTAAAACACTCTCTACACTTTGAAAATGTGTGGGTTGTGTTTGGGTACAAATCTCCTCTCAAGGTATGACAATGGGAGAGGGAAAGAGAAGAGACTAGAATGATTTCTCACTGAGGATGAGTAGCTCTCTCTCTAAAAGATGGGTGTATGTGTTGTAGAAAACCTATCTAGGGTTTTTCTCACTGAATGACCTCTCTTACTTTCGTGGGTAATGAAGGTATATATAGTATAGATGAAGGGTAAGAAAGTCACACTTAAAATCCTCCAGGCAAAGAGTTTCGCGGGTATCTAGTGGGTTAGCCCTTCTCGCGAGACACTCGCGAAACTGATAGCTTGACATAACACTTCAGCTTCTAGCACATGCTTCTCACGCGGGTAGGCTTCTCGCGAGACATTCGCAAAATCCACTTGTTCATCCAATACATGCTCAATTCTTCACCAACTTAATACTAAACCCCATACAATAAAATTCCACAAAATACAAGGAAATAAATTAAAGTAATTACAACAATTTTTATCATGGAATAAAGCCAACATAAAACATAGTTGTAAATCACAACTTTACAGAGTGCAAGTAAAAAGAAATGTCAGGGATCCTCAAAAATAGAGTGAGATTATGATTCATTATATCAAATATTTGAATACATTGGGTCCTACTTTCTTGGAATATATCACAACGCTCAATAAAGTTCAAAAATCACAAACTTAGATAGCTCCCTTTGGGTTTCCAAGACTTATGAAATTTGAATCCCTTTGAATCCAAGTATATCCTTAAGTATTTGCCTTAGGATCCCTTATAGTACCCCCCCCCCTTTCACTTTATTTTATGCTCACAGCTCTCTTTCTAGTATCTTTTCTAGTATGTTGAGTGCTTATTTCAGAATGCCCTTCTTAGCTGGTGCTTTGCCCCTTTTATAGTGCTACTTGGATGCTCCTTAACATCAACCATCATTCTCTTTTGTGTGCTAAGTACCAGAACCAATGTCATATCTGAAAGCTTTTGTGGTTGGTCCCTTACCCTTTTTATTATTATTTCATTTTTCTAGGTTTTGACAATCTAAAGCTCTCTTGTTGACTTCCTCTTATAGGAGATCCCTTCTAAGTAAGTCCAAATACTTCTCCAAGGCCAAAGTTTCTTATTCTTTCCCCAAGGCCTTAAAAAAGACATCTCAAAGCTCTGAGGCTCTGATGATGACTTCTCATGACTTGTTTCTTTTCTCAAAATAGGGCGGATCCGCTCTTGATGATAGTTTAACTAGAAAGGCTCATAGCCACCTTCCTTCTTGGTTCTCCTTCTCTTATTTGCCCGAGATCCTAGGTTTCTTCACTAGGTGCTGGTCTCAAAATCACTAACTGTCCCCATCATTCTTTCCTTGGTCGTGGACATCTGATTTCAATAGGATACCCTTCATCTTTCGTGTCCACCTTTTATCATGAGCATGCCATTTTGAGTTGTCCACATTTGGGATCCCTTATGCTAGTCTTTCCTTGGGGATCCCTCCTTAGGGCTAGCAGATCTTGTGCCATTCCAACCCAGCGCTTACCTGCCTCCCTTTTGGGCTTCCTTGGATGTCACTTCATGCATAAGCTTCTGGCCCATGCTTCCCTTCACACCTCCTTTCTTTCTAAGGCCCAGAACTTATTCTATTTTCTCTATAGGCTGGGCTCCTCCCTTCTTCATTTCTAAGGACCAAGTCTTTCTTCCTTTTTCCTATCTTCTTGGGTTGGGCTTCTCCCATGTTTTAAGGACCTGGATCCTTATTACATTTTGAACCTCAACATTTAGCCCCTCAAGCTCGTGGGTTACCTATAACCTATGAGTGAGAAAAACAGATACTCTTCTTTTCTCTTTAGGATCCCTCCCTCTCACTTTTCTTCTTAGGGATCCCTTTCTCTTTTTTCCTTTGCGAGGATCCACGCTCCTCTTAAAGAGGTTCTTTTCCCTACATTTTCACACAACTCCTCCCTATCTTTAAGGAGATGTGGTAGTTTTTTTAATTTATATTTTATATTTTAAAATGAGGTGGGTAGTTGGATCAATTTTCCCCCTTTTTTTTTTCTCTTTTTCTCTTTTCACGCTAACTCCCTTTTCTTTTCATAACTTCCATCAATAACTGACAGCTAGCCCTTTTAAAATTAAAATTTGGCAATTGGCTCATTTTTCCATGCTTCATCTTTTTCCTCTTTTTGCTCACACCATTATTGCCGTTGTCACTTCTCTTCCTTACCTTCAGCCTTCTCCTTCCTTAGGTCATATCTTTTCTAAAAA
This sequence comes from Quercus parvula, assembly GCA_030820535.1. Taxonomy (NCBI): domain Eukaryota; kingdom Viridiplantae; phylum Streptophyta; class Magnoliopsida; order Fagales; family Fagaceae; genus Quercus; species Quercus parvula. The sequence goes on along the minus strand of JAUAME010000005.1, from coordinate 50,793,379 downwards.
AAATTCTTCTTTTTCCTTTTGCTTCATCTAACTTATAGTGCTTTTTTTCTCCTTTTTCTTGGGGTTTTCTTTGTCTCCATTTTTCTTCTTTCCCTTTCTTTTGTATGTCCAAAAACACATTCCATAGCCTTCTCCTCTACTTGAAAAAGGAAAGAGCATTTACCCACTCCTTCTGAGGGTGAAGGTTCCTCAACTGGTTTAAGGTAGGAGGAGATCCTGGATTGGCCAGCTTTTCCCCTTTAGGATCCCTGGTACACCACAAGTTTGTTCTTTCCTCAAGTTGCTCATGGCGCCAATCCTCCATCTCCTCACATTCGGGTCTTCTCTAGTAAGCCTAGGTTTGCTAGTTCTACATAGGTACCAGACCCAAAGGAGATATTGGATCTCCAAATTAAGCGGGGATCCCGACAAGCGGTTCTCATATTTCTTGATTTTGTTGTTGGGAAAATCATTGGGTGGGCTGAGTGGGTGGAGAAGGAGTTAAGTGATGCTGACTTTGTTGGGTTTCTGGAACGTGCTGGCGTCCTAAAGTCAGTTGTAATGACCAGGAATCTAGAGGGCTTTCGTGATATCAAGGGGCTCAGACACTTGGTTCGACGTTGGTCTCCTTTTCTTCACACGTTTTTCTTCTCTGTGGGTGAGCTTATTATTATTGGTTCGAAGTTCAACTCTCGACGGAGGATCTCATGGTAAAGGAGAAACTGTTCAAGCATTTTAGTGGGCGTACTGCTTCTCCTAGTGGCGGGTCAGCTAGGATGGTGAGATGGTTTAAAGTCCTTTCTAAAGAAGAGAAATTGATGAGACAGGTTGGGTTCATCGCATTTTGGTTGAGTAAGTTTTTGTTTGGTGAGTTCCCTAGGTACGGGATCAAGTCTGCATTTTTCCCTTTAGCAATCCAGATAGCACGAGGCATCAGTTATTCACTAGCCCCCATGTTCTTAGGTCACTTATATTCTTAATTGGATCTTATACATGCTGATGAGTTGGAAGGTAGTACTGCAAATATTTGTGTGGGAGCGTTCCTAAATTACTTGGGCAAAGTGTAGAAATATGAAGTATGTAAAGGACAAGTTTCAAGGATCCCTAGACGTCATAAAGGGGTTGTGTAGGAGCTCGACTGATGGGCATCCTATCATATTTCTTTGGGCCAATTTGAAAGGGTTGGACACTAATCTCATAGAGTTATTTGATCAAAAAGGCCATTTGTGTTGGTGCTCACCTCATTAGTTCGAAGCCAGGTTTGCTTGTGATTATGCTTTATCGTCCCTTTTGAATTCTCCTAGCCATACATTTGACTTGCGGCTGGGAGATGAGAATAGCATGGTGTACCTTGCTTGCATAAGTCCTCTGTGGATCCCGGTTCCTTCCTTTAGGGGTTCCCAGTGCACTCACTATCCTATGTATCGGGTGCTTAGGCAATTTGGCTTTGATCAGGATGTCCTTCTAGTGTTCAAGGAGGTCTTCCCCTCCCTTCCTTCTTTGGATCCCTGCCCAAGACTTTAACACCGTGGTGTACCTTGCCTGCATAAGTCCCCTGTGGATCCTAACTCCTTCCTCTAGGGGTCCTCGATACACCCACTATCCAGCGTACCGGGTTCTTAGATAATTTTGCTTTGATCAGGATGTCCCTCCAGTGTTCAAGGAGGTTGTCCCATCCCTTCCTTCTTTGGATCCCTTCTTGAGGCTTCGGACTTATTCCTACTGGGCTCGAAAGAGCCCCAAAGTCACTATACCAAACTCCTAGAAAGGAGCTTTCGAATCCAGCAGTTTCTACAATTATTGGAGGAGGATCCAGAAGTCGTTTCTAGATTATGTTGGCTCTGGGAAAGTAAGGGATGTCCCTGGCGCTAATATTTCTTCAATTCCTTCACTCAACAATCGCCTAGCTCTCAAACTCTTGGCATTATGTCTGTTGCTATAAGTAGCAGAGTTGGATTTGTGGAGTGGCATTAGTCCAAGGGTGTTGGGTGTCCTATGCTAATGATTTCCCTCCTTCTTGGCCCAGTTGCGAATTGATCATTGGCTCTTCCCCAAGTGTCCCCACCAGAAAAGGAGTAGTTGTGGAGATTGGTTTTGCAACTCCTCTTGGCAAAGGGAAGGAAAAGAAAGGCAAGAAGGGTGCTAAGGAGAAGTCAGAGATTGAAAAAGTTGCAGAGGATCTTGAGGTTGGCTAAGGTACCAAGAAGAGAAAGACTTCTACAGCTTCCAAGCGACTTCCTACCTCTAAAGAGTCCGGGGAGGTGGCTTCTGCTGCTGCTGGGGGGAGATCTAAGTAAAGAGGTCATTCATCCTTCTATCCCGAAAATCAAAGTCAAGACCAAGGTAGAGATTTCTAAATCTTAGACCCTTGTCAGTTCCCCAAAGGAGATCTCTTCTGTAGCTGTCTCTTCACCAGCCTAAGGTTCTTCGGGATCCCCCACTATGTTCCCTTATTCACTTGAAGGACCTCTGGGTGAACTCGTAGTAAGCAGAAGATTAATGTAGATCCTATAAAGAGAGAGAGAAGGGCAAGACCTCATTCCCATTTTTCTCTTATTTTTCCCTTTATCTATTTGTCTTCTCCTTTATTTATTTATTTATTTTAACTCATAGATGTGTGCTCCCTTTGCAGTCCAAACATAAAGCTGATCCTAAGAGGGCGAAAAGTCCTTCCTCAAGTGATGAAGTGGTATGATCTTCTCTTATCTCCCTTTTACCTATCTTGATCTTCTTATTGAATTGCTTTGCCTCCCCTGCTTTCCCTTTTTTTTTAGGTGGAGGTTTCTCCTCCTTTTGTGGGTGACACAGTGCCCAGGGAAGCAGTAATGGACCAGCCCCCAGCTGATCCTAACATGAGTGGGCAAGTTGTGGGTGAAGAGATATTTGGGGAGCCTAGGGAAATTCCTAACCCCAGTGTGGCCAAGGATCCTGAGCCTAAGTAGGTTCCTGATCTTTCAACAACCCAGGATGTTGAAGGTGCATAGGTCTCTGATCTTGCAATAACTAAAGATTCTAAGCCTGAGCAGACTCCCGATCCAACGACGACCATGGTTCCTGAGCTTGAACAAATTTCTGACCCTATGGTGACTAAGGAGTCTATTGAATTTGCAACTCTTCCTGTGATAACCGGTACGTCCTGTCTCATTTCTTCATTTTTTCTTTAGTTGATGTAAACTATGCTTGTTGTTTCCTGAGATCCCCGCCCCCCCTTTTTATAGGCCAAACCAACCCCCAGGTTATTCCTGAGAGTGAGATTATTGACCTAACCTTGGAAACAGAAGTCCTACAAGGTATGCTTATCTTTTGTGTCCCTTCTTTTTCTTCCTCCTCATGGTTCTGATATGGAAAACTACCCTTGTCATTTTTCTTCTTTTAGTCGCTTATCAAGGATCCCCTCCCTTCTTTTCATTACACTGAATGGTCTTTTACAGATCCTGTTAAGGAGTCAGGAGGACAAGTGAGTGGATTTCCTGAGGTGACGGGGGCAACTCCTTCAGTTTAAGAGGAGGCTTCTCTGTATGCATCAGAAGAAGTTGGTACTTGGTTCTTTCTCTTTATCTCTCCTTTCCTTGTTTCGTATGCATCCTTCTATTGATGGTTTATCAATTTTTCAGATACCAAGATGAGAACCAAAGAACCTGAGTCCACAATTGTTGAAGAAGTTAGGGGATCTTCATCATCTGTACAAGTTGTTGAGGTCCAAGTTGAGATCCCATATAGTGTTCTTGGAGCTGTAAGCCTTTCACTTCTTGAGGAGAGAGATATGGTGATAGGGGATCCCTTAGGGGCTATTATTGTAGATCCCAATGTTGGGCTCTTTGCCTTCTTATCTCGTTTTGATCTACTAGAGTTCAACAACCTTCCTATGGGCCATTTTTACCACTTTGGAGCATCCTATTCTAGATTTTTTCGCTTCTCTGTGCCTATTGAAGGTCTCCACTCTTGAAGTAGTTACTCAAGGTTCATAGGGACTTCACTTCAGGGTTTAGAAGAGGTGTGTTCTTAGGGAATATCCTACTGGAGCTCCTTTGTGCTGTACTAATTTCCCTAAAGAGCACTTCTCTTGATTCTTTGCCTACAAAGAAGCTTTTGGAATGGAGAGGGGTGGTGTAGGATCTTGTAGAAGTGAAGTTTAATCTATCTTTCTTATTGGGATATCTTTGGTCATTGGGCCATGCATTCTTTCAGAGGAGGGCCACCAAGGATCTTGATGTTGAGATTGCCGTTGCTAAGGAAGCCTTGGCTTGTGCCCAAGGAGTGCTGTAGGACTTGGAAGCCTAGAGGAAGCAAGCACTCTTAACCTTAGCCTCCTTTTCTTCTCCTATGGTTCCTCAAGAACATTCTATGTTCATCGGCCTCCTACTTCAGCTATTTTGGCCAATTTGGTCTTGTAATTGAACACTTCTTAAAATTATTTTCCATGTCATGTTCTCTGTTTTTTTTGCAGTTTACATAAACTTCTAATCTTTTATTGACTTAACCTTTTAATTATGTTTGGTATTCCTTACTTTTTTTTTTTTTTTGAGTATGTGTTTAGCACGCCTGCCTTGGTCCAAATCCCGGGCTATGTACTTTCTTTCCTTTTCTCTCTCTCTCTCTTTCTCTCTCTCTCTCTCTTTTTGGGACTTTTGGGGCAAGTCCTGGACCATGGATCTAGAAAAATATACTTTTGAGCAGATCTTGGGCCAGGTACTTGAAAGTTTGCTCCTACACAAGTCCTGGGCCAGGTACTTAGGAAATTCATTCTTGGTCAAAGTCTTGGGCCATGCATTTGGGAAGCAAGTCTTGGGTCATGTACTTGGAGCATTCTACCTTAAGTAAGTGTTGAGCCAAGTACTAAAATGAACTCTTGGCCAAATTTTAAGCTGTGTTGAATAGTGTGTGCATATGCAATGCATGTGTTTCTCAAATGGTAATTTTAAACATAATCATAGTTTGCCCAACTTTATTTTTCAAAGGAGAAAGTTCATTATAATTCATCATAATGGCCAAAAAAAGCTTAAAGAACCTTTTTTACTAGGGGATAGGCCCACTTTAAACATGGAGTGGCCTTTTCACACATGTCATCAAACAAAAGAGGTACTGACTAAAAGTACTTAACAAAATAAAAGATGACAAGGGGCACTAAAAAAAATAAAAGATGACAATGGGTACTAAATAAAAGTACTTAAAAATAAAAGGATGACAAAAAAAAAAGGTGGAAGGGTACTTAGAACTTCAAGCGTAGTACTGCTTCAACCATTTTCCATTTACAAGATTTGCCAGAGGGGTCCCATCCATACTTATCAAATAGTAGTATTCACTATCATGGGCTTCCTTGACAACATAAGGACCTTCCCACTTTGGGGTAAACTGTGAAGGTCCTGGAATGTTTCTCCTTACATGTTTTGCGGCCTTTAACACCAATTGCCCTTGTGTAAAAATCCTTGAATGAACATCCTGCTCATATGACTTAGTCATCTTCTGTTGATACCTTTGGCTTTGCCTTCTTGCTAGCTCCCTTCTCTCCTCTAAGCCTTCTAGGTCCACCACCCTTTCCTTGGTGTGCATGTTATCTGAATCTCCCATGATCTCCTCCATCACTACTCTAGGTTTACTGGGGCGACAGCTTCTGTCCCTTAGATGAAGGAGAATGGTGAAAATCCTATAGCTGTTTTTAGGGAGCTCCTGCATGCTTAGAGCACATCTGTCAAATGGGAGCTCCACTTTCCCTTGTACTCATGCCTCATCGACTTCAGGATCTTCAATATAAATTTATTGGTTACCTCAGCTTGGCCATTCCCTTGAAGGTAGTATGGAGTAGATCTCCAATGCTTAATGCAATACTTCTCTAGCAGACTCTTCACGTCCTTGTTTACTAACGGGGTCTCGCTGTCACTGATCAACCTCCTGGGGATCCCGAATTAGGTGATGATGTGTTCAAGGATGAAATTGGAGACCGCTGCTCCAATGGCCTTCTTCAAAGGAATGGCTTCCACCTATTTTATGAAATGCTCAGTAGCTGCTACGATCCATATGTGGCCATTGGAAGGGGGGTTAATAGGTCCTATAAGATCTAGCCCCTAAGTGTGGAAGGGCCATGGAGTGGTCATATCCTATTCGGATGAGTGTGTATGGAATCTCCCAACACTTGACATTTGTGGCAGGTCTTGACCAGCTCCTCAGGATCATTTTTCATTATAGGCCAGTAGTACCTTAGTGTTAATAGTTGCTTGTGGAGTCTCCTTTTCCCTGGGTGACTTCCACATTCACCTGAATGGACTTCCTTTGCTGCATCTCTGGGCTCCCTAGGCCCTAGGTACCTCTGGGGATCTCCACTGTATCCTCTTTTGAACATGATCCCGTTCTGCAAGAAGTATCTCGAGGCCAACTTCTTTAATTGATAGGCCTCCTTCCTATCAGCTGCTAGGGTCCTTTGGGTCAAGTATTCAATGAATGGGGTCCTCCAATCTTTTGCGACAAACACTGCATAACTTTCTTCTTTGTCCATCGAAAGTGGGCAATTTTGACACATCTGTTAGGGTCATATTTAATGTAATTTGCTAATCTTTTGACAAAATGCACTTTACTTGTAATTGGGTAAATCTAAGATGGGTTTAATACATCAAGAAATATGTTGTTCAAGCATATCGGTGTTCATATTAAAAGACATGAAGATTGGTCCAAGAAATAAGTAAAGAAAATATGTTCATTAAGTCTCAACAAATAGCTCGACAGATGCTTGCTATCGAGTCTTAATGTGAAGCTCGATATATAACTCGATAGTAGCTCGATTTCCAGATCTGAAATTTGGCCCAAGCTTGTGTATTTATTTAGGGTTTCTTTTCTCACAACCCTAGACATATATAAGGCTTATTTTAAGAGCCGTCTCATATGGATACAGAGACCTAGAGATTTATTTTCTCCTTGAGAAGCTACTGCATTTGTACGCCATAGGGTTTTGTAACCAAGTGCTTACTGATCTTCATTGTTCATGAAGTGAATAACTTTGTAGCTAACAACATCGTTCAAAGTTGCTGGAGTTAGTAACGTACTAGGATCTGTGCAAAGGGTTAGTCATAGATTGGAGATTTGTGCATCAAGGGAAATAAGGCTATTACAAGATCAAGTCCAATTGGGTATTGGACCCATAATTTAATCAAGGAAGATGGCTAGAGTGACCATTCATATACCCAATGTTTAGAGTTGCATTACATGCATTAATTCATTCATGTCATATCATAAAAATGATCTTGAGGTTCTAATGGTCGCGACGGTGTTTCTAATTTCCAAATCGGACCGTCGGATTGAAAGATATCACATGATCAAGTTTGCACGGTCTGCATGCATTTTGTTTGGGCAGAACCGACCACGCATGATTAATTTAAATTAATTCTAATTGGCTAAAAAATTAAAATTAATTAAATAATTATGTGATTGATTGTTGGTTAGTGTAAAAAATAGGCCTACTTGCATGGGAATAAAGTGGATAATTAGATAACAAAGAAGTTGTGGATAATCAAGACCTTTTGGAATATTTATCTACAAGATAATTATCACTTTAAATACCTGAATATCTAGAAAGAGGGATTGATTTTTAGAATACGGATTAACAATGCGTCTAAGTACAACTCTCGGCTAAAAAAATCTCAAAAAAGGAGTCCAAATTGGACCAAAATTCAAATGCGCGCTTGGCACCCAAGAGAGCCATTCGACACTCTTGGAGTGCCAATTCGCACAAATTTGTGGCTCGGCCTGAGGACTCTTGGATTGAGATAAACCTTACCTTTTTCGATTTTTTAGAGATAAGGACGCATCCCAATTTGTATCTGATCATTCAGCTAATTTTTCGAAGCATTCCAACCTCTATAAATAGAGGGTGCCTCTCAAAATTCAGCACACTTTTTGACCCCTCTCTTTCTGGCTCTTCTCTTTTGACTTTTCAATTCCCCTTACGTTAAAGAAGTTTTGGAGGCTTTTGCTTTAGGAACTTCTTTTTTGTAAGTAAAGTATTTTAGACATCAAAGAAGTGAATAAACTTCTTTGATTTCTAAAATATTCTTTTACTAGAAGAGGACACTCATGCAAGAGGTATTATGTTTTTCTTTCTTTTTTTTTTTTTTTTTTCCGTTAATTAGCATGTTTTTGTGTTGATGCAATAATATGATTGGCATGTTTTATTATTACTTGTTCTTAATATATGATTGCCATGACTAGATGCTTTTGATGATTGTTTATTTCAATTCTTTCTCTTTGACTTCAAAATTTGCAATGACTAACAAAATTCTTTTTTAAACACAAAAATTGATTTGTATTTTCAGATCTAATTTTTTAAACCTAAAACTGATCTGTACTATTCAGATTTGATTTTTTTAACCTAAAACTGATCTGTATTTTTTAGATTTGTTTTTTAACTCAAAAACTTATCTGTATTTTTCAGATCTGATTTTTTTAGTGCAAAACTAACCTGTATTTTCATTAAATACAGATCTGATTTTTTAAACTCAAAAACTGATATGTATTTTCATTAAATATAGATCTGATTTTTTAGCTCAAAAATCAATCTGTATTTTCATTAAATATAGATATGATTTTTAGCTCAAAAATCAATCTGTATTTTCTTTAAATATAGATTTGATTTTTTTTTTTTTTTTTTTAGAAAAAAGTTTTCTTTGTTACAAAATTGCAGAGTTTGGAATTTAAAAGAAGGAATTGAAAGTTAGGTTGAAGTCTTGTCTTTTTTTTTTTTAATTTTTTTTTATGTGATGCATGTATAATAAATTTATCTCATGAATGTGGACCCTTTTTCAAAAAGTCTTCTTAAAAAAAAAAAAAAAAATTTCTTTTACATAAAAAATAGATCTGATTTTTCTTGATACAATCACCTTTTTAACTTTACACAAAACAGATCTTATACTTTTTAACAAAAATCTTATTCTTTCTTTTACATAAAAATAGATCTGATTTTTTTTACAAATCCAATTTTTTTATTCACAAAACAGATCTAAATTTTCTTGAAATAGTAGACACATCCATTAGGCAAATTTATTTCAGTTAATTTTTGTCTAGTGAGCATCGTGTGTGTTCAACATATCATTTAACATCATGCAAAAAATGGTATATTGGTTATTAGAGTCTAGAAGACCAGACTCTGTCTGGGCAGAATGGGTGCCTAACACCTTCCCATTCCATAACCTAGCCCCTGAGCTTAGGATTTTTGGAATGGTAGACTAGTGTTTGATAGGCCAAGAATGTATTGATCCCTTGTGATAAATTAACCAATTAAATTAACCAATTAATTTAGCCAAGTGAATTAATTAAGTTAATTAACATGTAAAGCGCATGGTAGCACAAACAAATCACCAAATAACTAAATATGCAGCGGAAAATAAATTAACACGATGATTTGTTTAAGAATGGGGAAAACCAACACAGCAAAAACCCCACCGGGTTACTTTAAGGTCACCACTCCCGAGAATCCACTATTATCACAACAAGCAGTTACAAGTAAAAGAATCCCAGTACCTTATACCAACCTACAGTTGAACCCTTACCCCAATACCCAATTGGACTTGTTCTGTAGTGACAATCTCTCCTTGTAATGCATGGCTCCCAGTACGTGAGTAACCAATTGCACGGATCCTAGTATGTGACTTTAATCACCAACTAGAGAAGGTTATTGGCTGCAAAGTTCTTCAGTTCATCCAAACGATGAAGATCAAGAAGATGCTTGGTTACAAAACCTAACGGTGCACAAACATAGCAACTTATTCACAAGAAAGATGAACTAGGGAAAATTTTGTCTTTGGTCACAGTTTGCTTGAAAAAACTTTGCTCAACACTTGTGCAACTTGTGTTCACTTTGACAGCCCTTAAAATAATCATTTTATATGTCTAGGGTTGTGAGAAAAGAAAGCCCAAACATACAATCATGGATTCGAGTCAAAACAAAACTGAAACTCTGTTTTTCATAAACCTCGACAGATGCCTCTTTGTCGAGCTGCTGTCGAGCTACGGGCTTCAACAGCTCTTTAAGGCTCGATTGATGGCTAGCTGTCGAGGTTTAATGAACATCACTTTCTGCACTTAAATCTTGGACAGACTTGCATGACTTTAACACTTGATCTTGAAACACGGTTTCTTGAAGTATTAAACATATCCTAAATCTACCTAATTACAAGTAAAGTGTGTTTGGTCAAAGGATTAGTCAATTACATAAAGTAGTGACATATGTTCCTAACAAGTGAATCACATATGTCCTAACAATCTCCCCCTTTGGCAATCCATGACAAAACCACAAAAAACAAATGAACATATAAGAGAAGTCATAAATCACTCAACTCATATTCACTTGTTGAATACAATAAAATCTATCATAACACAAACTCTTGAAAAACTTTGTAAGAAGAGAGTCTATAACAAGAAAGACTTTGACAACTTGTATTTCTGAAACATTTTAAACAAAACTCATCAAGGCATCTTTGTGTGAAACGGAAATAATAGATTGCATACAAAAATAAGAAACATGTGTATAAAGAAAGAAAAGAAACAACACATGGAGAGATAGGTGAAAGAACTGTAATAACAACCTCAAATGTATATATATAAACAAGTACAAGGTTTGCTATCACAATATAACCACAAGATCTAAGGTACATGAACAATGTATCTAAAATAGAAAGAAAAGGAAAAGATATATAAAATCCTCACTACATCCCTCAAAGTGCACTTTCCTCCTAACAAAAATCTACTATACTAACCCTTCCCCTAACTATGACTACTCTCATAACCAAAACTACTCCTCCTTTTTGTCACGAGTAACAAAGGGTGAGAGTGTCAAGTAGACATCTCGTCAGAGCTGGAAGAGCTAGCATCTCCATCCTCACCATCATCATCGTCGTTGGAATCATCATTGTCCTCAAATGCCTCGGGAGGAGGAGAGGGAGACTTCACAAAACCACCAAGACGAGCTTGCCATCTAGCAATACGGCCGACACAGGTGTTCTCCTGATACAACTCAGTAGAGAGTGTATCAAGGCGAGCATCCATGTGCTGAAGCTGCGCCATGATAGCGTCCAGAGTCACACCTCCCGCTGAAGTAGAGGGAGCGGAGGTGGATGGAGCTGAAGGAGTGGGAGGAGCTGCCGTACCGGACCACCTCGATCAAAACTGTGCCTCACTCCGTTTAATGGTAATGTAGTCAATGGTACACGTAACGGGGAAGTGGTCGGACGAGGGAAAAGGAACAGAAAAATGGCGTGAAATCCGCGTGATAGTTGAAGGGAAGATGAGCTTGTCATGGGTCATCGTATCCCTATACACATCTATAATAGAAAGAATGAAATGTGAAGGAAAATCTATAGTGAGATGCTCAAGAAAGAAAAGCAAAAATCAAGCATGAGACTTTGTGATAGAGTTATATTGAGAAAGAGGGTGCAAAACAAAAGTCATCACCATGTTCATGAATCTAGGACCTTTAGCAAAGGTCGAACATGGTTTTAACTGACGATCACCCCAAGCAAAAGGGCGCTTGCAGAAAGAAGAAATCATCTCGTCTTTGGACATAGTCCTCAGACGCTCACAACTGAGGTAGTTAGGATGCTCTACCTTCGAGACATGGAGCACCTCAAATACAATATCCGGTGTGACCATTATACGCATACCTTGAACACGAGTATGAAAAAGAGGTACAGAAGTATCTAGTCCATGCATGTTGGAGTAGAACTCCTAGATCAGCACGGAAGGAAAGGTGACCGGGATGTCACACAGTGACTCCCAACCCCAACTATGAATGATAGTGGGTAGGTCAATGTCGGAGAAGTCCGACTAGATGACTCATTGTTTTGAATGAACGCCTCGTCTAGAGAAGTTCCCCGAGAAGTCCTTTCGGGCATCCTTATCACGGAATTGAATAGAAGAGGGGGTAGGATCAAAAAACAAAGATGCCTTGAAACGAAGAGGGTTCCGGGACGGAGCAAACTTACGTTTTGGTGCCATTGATGCACTAACGTAAATAGAAGAGAGAGAGAGGATGAAAAAGACAATCAGAAAAGTCCTAAGTAGTTCAAATATATCAGAATATATTGAAAAGAAGGAACGTATGCATGGGAATGCATGAACATGTGACATGCAAAGGAAATTGCATCATGGGCTCAGCCCAGTCCAAACCTACCAGCACATAATTAGTTGCACACATCTAAATGCATGACAATACTGTTATAATGCTTATGAGATGCAATGTATGAAGTTTTTAAGATCAAATCTTCAAAACCCACCCCAAAAATTTCACAAAAACCTCTTTGATTTTGAAGAACCCCAAATTTTCAAAAAAAAAAAAAACCCAAAAAACATAGGTTACAAAGCATGAAATGCATGAAAATGAGAGATTAGAAACTTACCAAGTGAAGAAAAACTTGAATAAGCTTGAAGAATCCTTGAGGAAGAGGTTAGGAGTGAGTGAGAGAGGTTTGGGAGGTGAAAAGACGCAGATAGATCGAGAGAGATCGAGAAAATGAGGATCAGATTGCGTTTGAACCCTTATATAGGTGTTCAGTAATTCTCGACAGATAGAGGTGTAGAGCTTTAAAAGCTTCGACAGATGCAGCTATCGAGAGGTGTCCATAGCAAAATAAGCTCAATGGATTGAGGAGGTATCGAGGAACTATCAAGAAAATAGGAGATTTCTTAATCGATCCACCTAACTATTGAGAGGTGTCAAGATTGCGATGAAAAACAACGTATGATCTCGATAGATGAGCTAGGTATCGAGAGGTGTCGAGGAGCTGTCGAGATTGCTTAAAAACAGTTTTTCAAGAAGGAAAAAACACAGATATGAATGCAATCAAGCATGCAACTCAACCAAGGATCCAATCAACATTTTGAACTCTCAAAAACATCTCTCAACAACAATTTTAAGCACATAGATCCCCAAAACACACACATACACACTAAACAAGTCTAACCGATTTTATATTTCAAAAACAAGTCAAGACAGTTTAGTGAGCATACATTAACACATGTAAACCTTATGATGGCTAAATCACATTGTACCTGCACATGTATCAAGAGTAGCAAAGAATATTGCATGTTATGTGTGAAAAACATCGCAAGATTGCATAAGTGTATACGTGTTATGACGATTTGAGATATTAGAAAATCACTTTAACTCACACACAGTCATAACTGTTTGATGGGGACTATCACCTTCGAGATACATCCTATAACTCCCACATCTCCTAGAATACACGCTTGCAATCATATTTAAAAGCCTTTCGATCTTTTTGCTTTTTGTTTTTCTTTGCATATTTTTCTTTTTAAGCAAATCATGCATGGGCATATAAGAGATAGAAAAGAAATACTCAATGATGTTAAGCATTTGACATTCCAATTTTGCTATACCGAAGCACACATACGTCATTTATGATTGGCGGGCAATAGTTGTGAGATGGTTATTTATGTCTTTCTCTTAGGATTTTCTAGTCTTTCCTATCAAAAAGAGTGACACAAGTGTTAAGTACAAGAGATTACTTAATCTTACTCATCACAAACACGAGCCACAAAGCTCACTTGCTTAGTTGTGCATAGAGATGCTCATCTAAGCTACAAAAGATACAAAGTTTAGAAAATTTTGTTTCAATGGCTATCCAAGGTACACAAGTACCAATGTACACAAAACACACACTGTTTTTGTATTTTTATGACTTTTCAAAATTTTATTTATTTTTATATGAAAAACAAAATAAAGCAAAAACTGAAAAGAAAACACATAAAAAAATCATAAAAACTAGATGCATATGCAAGAGGAGGAAGGAGGAGAGAAAGAGATCAATCCATGAAGATGACACCGATGTTTTGATGAAGGAATTCAAAACGTTTGCTGTCTAAAGGTTTGGTGAACAAATCAGCCTTTTGATCATCAGTGTGAATAAACTCAAGAGTGAGAGTACCATTTTCGACAAGCTCCCTAATGAAGTGATGTCGAATCTCTATGTGTTTAGTTCGAGAATATTGAATCGGATTCTTAGAGATGTTGATGGCACTGGTATTGTCACAGTAGATGGAAAGATGCTCTTGACAAATTCCATAATCATGGAAGAGTTTTTGCATCCGTAGAAATTGGGTGCAACAGCTACCGGCAGCAATGTACTCAGCTTCTATAGTGGATAAAGAGATGGAGTTCTGCTTTTTGCTCATCCAGGAGACAAGATTATTACCCACGTAAAAACAACCCCCCGATGTACTCTTTCTATCATCAGCATTCCCAGCCCAATCAGCGTCAGAATACCCAGCTAAGACATCATTTGTGTCCTTGCTGTACCACACACCAAATTCGGTAGTGGTTTTGACATACTTTATGATTCTTTTCAAAGCAATCATATGAGACTCTTTGGGATTAGCCTGATATCTAGCATACACTCCCACATTATAACTAATGTCAGGTCTACTAACAGTAAGGTAAAGAAAACTATCTATCATGCTTCTATAAAGAGAAGAATCAACACTTTTACCTAATAAGTCAACAGTGAGTTTAACATTTGGGCTCATAGGGGTTCTAACAGAATTAGCAGATTCCAAGCCAAACTTTTTCAAAGATTCTTAGCATATTTAGACTGAGATAGGAATATATTTGACTCTTGTTGACGAATCTGCAATTTAAGGAAGTGAGTCAGCTCTCCAATCATGCTCATCTCGAACTCTACTTGCATGAGTTTTAAGAAGCTATGTGCAAGTTCATCCTTCATTGAACCAAAGATGATATCATCAACATAGACTTGAGCAATGATCAACTCGCCATCTTCCCTTTTAATGAAGAGAGTCTGATCAGCCTTTCCTCTTGTTAACCAATGTGACACCAAGTATTGTGTGAGCTGATTATACCAAGCTCTAGGGGCTTGCTTCAACCCATAAAGTGCCTTTTTGAGGTACAACACATGATCCGGAAAGTGTGGATCAATGAACACTTTTGGTTAAGCCACATAGACATTTTCTTTAAGTAGCCCATTCAAGAAAGCATTCTTTACATTCATTTAGTAAAGCTTGAACTTTAAGTGACATGCTAAGGCTAGGAGAATTCTGATGGACTCCATACCAACAACTGGGGCAAATGTTTCATCATAGTCTACTCCTTCGATTTGGGAGTATCCTTGAGCTACAAGTCGAGCCTTGTTGCGGATCACATTGCCCTCCTCATCAGTCTTATTGCGGAATATCCACTTTGTGCTGATGATATGCTCATCCTCCAGTTTAGGTACTAGAGTCTAAATATCATTCCTCTGAAACTGAAGCAATTCATCATGCATTGCTTCAACCCAACTTTCATCCTGAAGAGCTTCCTCAACTTTAGTGGGTTCAACTTGTGACAAATAACAAGAATAAGACACAAAGTTAGCAACACATTTATCAACTGTACGCTTCCTTAATGTTAGTTCATTAATGTTTCCCACAATAACTTCAGGAGGATGATTTAATTTAATCCTAGAAAACGGTCCTCTCTTTTCATGGGATTCAGAATCTGGTGAAGTGGATATATCTGCAGAATCTTCCAGAACACTAGGAGTACCAGGAGTACTTAGAGATATGAGCTCTTGTTCGACAATTTCTGGAACTTCCTTTGGCTTAGGAGGAAGAATTTCTTTGGGAAATTCCTTACTAGCTTTTGTCAGAACCAGAATCTAAAGACTCATCAATAACAACATTCACTGTTTCCATTATCTTCATGGTTCTTTTGTTGTATACCCGGTAAGCCTTGCTTGTAGAGGAGTATCCTAGAAATATTCCTTCATTGCTTCGGGAGTCAAATTTTCCCACATTCTCTCTATCCTTGAGAATGAAACAAGTACTTTCAAAAATTCTGAAATACTTCACATTTGGCTTTCTTCCTTTCCATAATTCATATGGAGTCTTCTCGGTACCAGGTCTAAAGTACACCCTATTAACCATATGACATGTAGTGTTAACGGCTTCTCCCCACAAGTTTCTAGCCATATCCTTATTGTGCAACATGGCTCTAGCCATCTCCTGAATAACCCTTTTCTTTCTTTCTACTACACCATTCTGCTGAGGAGTAATAGGAGCAGAGAATTCTTGAGATATACCTGATCTTGTGCAAAAGGACTCCATATATGAGTTCTTGAATTCTTTGCCATGATCACTTCGAATTCGATCAATCTTCAAGCTCTTTTCATTCTGCAATCTTGTGCACAAGGCTTTAAAGTGCTCAGGAGCATCTAACTTGGATTGTAGGAGGATAACCCAAGTGTACCTAGTGAAGTCGTCTACCACAACCATGATGTATCTTTTACCACCAAGAGACTCGGTTCTAGTTGGACCCATAAGATCTAGATGTAAAAGCTCCAATGGTCTAGATGTAGCAGATGTCAGAGTGCCCGGATGCTTAGCTTTCGTTTGTTTTCCAAGTTGACATGGTCCACACACCACATTGCTCACTCTACTAAGCTTTGGTATCCTCGAGACTGATTTAGGCTTAGATACAATAGAGAAATGTTTGTAACTAGCATGTCCAATCTGTTGGTATCATAGATCTTCATTTGGTAAAGGAATGCTATTGCACACAATATCAACATTAGGAACCAATCCATAACAATTGTCTAGAGTGCGAACACCACTTATGAGTTTCTTTCTCGACTCATCCATGACAAAACACTTTCTCTTTGAGAATAGCACCATGAAGTCTTGATCACATATCTGACTTATGCTCAATAGGTTCACTCTCAGACCTTCTACATATAGAACATTTGCAATGTCCGGTAGTCTAGGTAGAGAAATGATTCCTTTTCTTTTAATCTGTGATTTGCTTCCATCACCAAAAGTGACATTGCCACCTTTCTTAGACTCGAAAACCTTGATGAGAGATTGGTCTCCAGTCATGTGTCTTGAGCAACCGTTGTCAAGGTACCACAAACACGTGTCCATAACCTTAAATGCAGATTTCATCATAAAATAAACTTTGTGCTTAGATGACAGATCAATGGGAATGATGCTTTCTCTCATATGCTTTTTACTAGTTAAACCCTTAATTTTCACTCTTTTCAGACGAACTCCTTTGCACATTTTCATTCTGAGACAGTCTAGTTTCTTTTAGGTCAATCCAAGATCTTTTCCAATAGTCATCATAATAGAATTCAAATAACTTTTAGACTTGTATTTTCTGATACACTTAAACAAGCAAAGATTAGAAAAATAAGATGTATTTGAAAACAAAGATCTCTTCAAGACAGTTGCAGCCATGACAACAAGGGTCAATGGATCAACACGGCAAAGATTAATCCTAATCAGAGTGTGCCTGCTCTGATACCACTTGATAGGCCAAGAATGTATTGACCCCTTGTGATAAATTAACCAATTAATTTAGCCAAGTGAATTAATTAAGTTAATTAACATGCAAAGTACGTGGTAGCATAAACAAATCACCAAATAACTAAATATGCAGTGGAAAATACATTGACACGGTGATTTGTTTACGAATGGGGAAAACCAACACAGCAAAAACTCCACCGGGTGATTTTAAGGTCACCACTCTCGAGAATCCACTATTATCACAACAAGTGATTATAAGTAAAGGAATCCCAGTACCTCATACCAACCTACAATTGAACCCTTACCCCAATACCCAATTGGACTTGTTCTGTAGTGACAATCTCTCGTAATGCACAGCTCCTAGTATGTGACTAACCAATTGCGCGGATCCCAGTATGTGACTTCAATCACTAACTAGAGAAGGTTGTTGGCTGCAAAATTCTTCAGTTTATCCAAACGATGAAGATCAAGAAGATGCTTGGTCATAAAACACAACGGTGCACAAACACAACAACTTCTTCACAAGAAAGATGAACTAGGGAAAATTTTGTCTTTGGTCACAATTTGCTTGAACAAACTTTGTTCAACACTTGTGCAACTTGTGTTCACTTTGATGGCCCTTAAAATAATCATTTTATATGTCTAGGTTTGTGAGAAAAGAAAGCACAAACATACAATCACGGATTGGAGTCAAAACAGAACTAAAAATCTGTTTTTCATAAATCTCGACAAATGCCTATCTGTCGAGCTGTTGTCAAGCTATGGGCTTCAACAGCTCTTCAAGGCTCGATAGATGGCTAGCTGTCAAGCTTTAATGAACACCACTTTTTGCACTTGAATCTTGGACAGACTTGTAGGGCTTTAACACTTGATCTTGAAACATGGTTTCTTGAAGTATTAAACACATTCTAGATCTACCCAATTACAAGTAAAATGCGTTTTATCAAAGGATTAACCAATTACATAAAGTAGTGACATATGTTTCTAATAAGTGAATCACATATGTCCTAACTATGTTTTGTCTTTTTAATTTTGGTAGATTGTAACTAGGACCAAAGCTTTATATTCTTTTGCATAGATTATAACTAGGACCCAAAGCCTTGTATGGTTAATTTACCAAAGTTGTACTTTTCTTTATTCAATCAATGACAATGAAGTATTTTGATCATGTAATTTTTATTTTTTTTTCTTATTTTTTTGTATAAAAATATAAGTGGTGATACCACACCACTACCTAAAAGAGAGGTGCCCTTACAAGCACCCGAATCTCTTTTTTTTTTAGAGCACCCCAGCGGTCTCTTACAGTGGCGACTCCACTGGGGATGTCAAAGGCTAAGCTTCGTGTTAGACTTTAAGTGACCAACTATATACCATTGTCTTTTGCATGATGTTGTTGTTTGTTTGGTTGTCTATGTCTTGAGATGTTTGTATGATATTTTTGTTGTTGTTTGTGTTGTCATGTTGATTGTTAAAAGCTTTCCCTAATTGTAATAAAGTGTGCCATCAAAACAACAAATATGTATGCACCTATCTCAACATATGGTGGTAGTAGCCATGGATCACTAGTCTTCATTAGATTCGGGTACCTAATGGTGAACTCACCAACTCATAGCCCAAAGTCACTAAATCATTTCTTGTTGACTATAAAGGATAGACTATGCTGTTTGGACCAACGTAATGTTCATTACATTACAAGTTGGGAGGTGTAACGTCCTAGCTATGGGAAACAATAAAACAACAAACCCACCCTACAATGTAATGACTTAGAACTTGTCCTTAGGCCAGTCCATGTTAAAATTGTATTGCATATTGTGTGTATTTGACCATTGTTTGAGCCATGGTGAGCTCAAGTTCAATACTTGGGCCCATCATAATTGTTTGAATGATGTGCCCTTTATAAACCTGAATTTGTTTTCCTAGAAAGAAAGGTATGTCATGTGTATTTGTAGTTTGAGCCCAAGCTTGCTAAGCCCAAAGTCCATCAAGCTCAATGAGGATTCAAGCCCAATTCCAATCAAGATCAAGTCATCTTCCTCAAGGTTTAGGCCTACCAAGGTCCAATTTTCAAAATTTCAACTCAAACATCCACAATGGACCAAGAAAAAACAAGCAGCCCAACTTTGCCTCATTCCACAAGCAGTAAAGCCATATTTGGGTTATTAGGATCATTGTTTAATCTTAAAATTTATTGTTTACTACATCTTTCTAATGAGAATATTTGTTGAGGTTTATCGTATTTTTGTTGTTGCCATGTTTCATGCATTTTGTTCATAAAAAATAAAAAAAAATAAAAAAAATTCCAAAAAAATTCAACGAAAATTTTAAAAAAATCCAGAAAAAAGAAAAAAATTAAAAAAAGAGAAAAGAAATTAAAAAAAAAAAAGAAAACAAAAAAAGAAAAAAAGAGAAAATTAAAAAATTCATTTGGACTAGGGGCATTAGGCCTTCAAGTCATTTCAAATCATTTTCCAAAAAAAAATTTAGTAACCTTTTTCTAATTTTTTTTTTTTGTTCTTTCATAGACTCCAATATTTTTCCAAAGCCTCCCTTTCAAAGACTCCAAAATTTTCTTCAAAAGTCTTCTTTTCAAGAGAATACAAGAAGATCCATTTGATAAAACTTTTTCCCAAATCATGATGATTAATTGCTCTACCAATCAATTTGTTCCAAAGAGGGATTTAACTTCATTCAATCCATGTAAGGACTTTTGCTAAACATTTAGAATATGAGAAGAAAAGGTCCTAAAAGGCAATCAAAGAAATTCATCCATTCATCCAAATTTCGCAAACCACATACACTCAACCCCAATCTCTACAGAATTTTTCACATCATTGGAGCATTTGAACTCTTATTCCAAGAATAATTTATTAAAAGAGTTTTAGTCGCTGTGCTTACAAGAAAGCATCACTAGGGATAGGAGACCGCCTTTGGCAACCCACATTATTCCTTGACACCTATTACAATAATTATCCATTGCTAGCCAACTTGAGCCTCTAAATAGTTAGCCTGTTTTTCAATGAACCCACTAAAAACTTAAACCTAGGGTGGGAAAATTAAGTATGCATGCGTTAATCTCAAGATGAGGAAGTGTTGACCTTATGGTTTTAGCACCACTTCGTAAGGTCCTAAATGAAGACAATAGGACAAGTTCAAAAGAAGAAAAGATGAAGAGTTCATCAAGTTTAGAAAAGAGAGTTCATCAAAGAAAAGGGATAGTTCACCCCATCAAGCTAGGAAGGAAGAAAAAAATTCATCAAGGAGATATAAGATTTTGAGAAAGCATCAAAATGTGAGAAAAAAGAGAAGGCCATCAAGCTAGAAAATACTTCAATAAAAGAAAAAGAGAGAGAAGTGAATGCAAGAATTTTTATTAAGTTGCGAGAGAATATTGATTCATAAAAAGACACAAGTGACATGAGATTCCATGAAAGATCATTCAAGTTGAGAAGGATGAGCAAAAATGAAGATTCATCAAGAAGAAATTTAATCAAATTGAGGAAGATAAGGAGAAGAAAAAAAGTAAGATACATTTCATCAAAAAAGTGTGTTTAGTCAAGTCAAGAAAAATTAAAGTGCATTTGAAAGGATTAGAGGGTATCAAGGAGAAATGCAAATTCATCCAAGAAACAGGAAAAGTGCCAATTGGTACAAATTCATGGCTTGGCCCGAGGACTCCTGGATTGAGATAATCTTTACATTTTTCGATTTTTTAGAGATAAGGACGCGTCCCAATTCGTATTTGATCATTCAGCTAACTTTTCGAAGCATTCTGACCTTTATAAATAAATGGTGCCTCTCAAAATTTGACACACTTTCTGACTACCCCCCCCCCCCCTCTTTCTGGCTTTTCTCTTTTGACTTTTCAATTCCCCATACATTAAAGATGTTCTGGAGGCATTTTCTTTAGGAACTTCTTTTTTGTAAGTAAAGCATTTTAGACCTCAAAGAAGTGAATATACTTCTTTGATTTCTAAAATATTCTTTTACTAGAAGAGCACACTCATGCAAGAGGTATTCTGTTTTTCTTTCTTTTCTTTTTTCGTTAATTAACATGTTTTTGTGTTGATGCATGAATATGATTAGCATGTTTTATTATAACTTGTTCTTAATATATGATTGCCATGATTAGATGCTTTAGATGATTGTTATTTCAATTCTTTCTCTTTGACTTCAAAATCTGCAATGGCTAACAAAATTCTTTTTTAAACATAAAAACTGATCTGTATTTTTAGATCTAAATTTTTTAAACCTAAAACTAATCTGTACTTTTCAGATCTGATTTTTTTTTAAAAACCTAAAACTGATCTATATTTTTCAGATATGATTTTTTAGCTCAAAAACTGATCTATATTTTTTAGATCTAATTTTTTAGATCTGATTTTTTTGTGTGCAAAACTGATCTGTATTTTCATTAAATACATATCTAATTTTTTTACTCAAAAATTGATATGTATTTTCATTAAATACAGATCTAATTTTTAGCTCAAAAACTAATCTGTATTTTCATAAAATACATATTTGATTTCTTTTAGAAAAAAGTTTTCTTTGTTACAAAATTGCAGAGTTTGAAATTTAGAAGAAGGAATTGAAAGTTAGGTTGAAGTCTTGCCTTTTTTTTTTATGTGATGCATGTATAATAAATTTATCTCATGAATGTGGATCCTTGTCAAAATGTCTTTTTTTTTTTTTTTTTTTTTTTTTTTTTTTTGTTTTACATAAAAAAACAAATCCAATTTTTCTTGATACAATCACCTTTTTAACTTTACACAAAACATATTTGATGCTTTTTAACAAAAATCTTATTCTTTCTTTTACATAAAAAAATAGATCTGATTTTTCTTGATACAATCACATTTTTAACTTTACACAAAATAGATCTGATACTTTTTAACAAAAATCTTATTCTTTCTTTTACATAAAAACTATTGTTTTTACAAATCCAATTTTTTTATTTATTCACAAAACTGATCTAAATTTTCTTGAAAAAGAGGACACATCCATTAAGTTTTTTGGTCAAGTGTGCTCATTCGTGTTCAACATATCATTTAACATCATGCAAAAAAGGGTATATTGGTCTTTAGAGTCTAGAAGACTAGACTCTGTCTGGGCGGAATAGGTGCCCAACACCTTCCCATTTCATAACCTAGCCCCCGAGCTTAGGATTTTTGGATAGGTAGACGAGTGTTTTGTCTTTCTAATTTTGGTAGATTGTAACTAGGACCTAAAGCCTTGTAAGGTTAATTTACCAAAGTTGTACTTTTGTTTATTCAATCAATGACAATGAAGTATTTTGATCATGTAATTTGGTTTTATTTTTTCTGATTTTTTTTGTATAAAAAAATAAGTGGCAACCCTACACCACTACCCAAAAGAGAGGTACCCTTACAAGCACCCTAATCTCTTTTTCTTGAGAGCACCCCGGTGGTCTCTCACAAGGATAGGTCAGGGTAGTTGGTAAGATTCCTTATACTTGTAACCGCTTGATTGTTGTTCAGTGGATTCTTGGGAGTGGTGACCTTAAAATCACTCGATAAGGGTTTTTGCCTTGCGAGAGGTTTTCCCCATTTGTCAACAAATCACCATGTCAATTTAATTTTCACTGCATTTAGTTTAATTGGTGACTTGTTGGAGCCTCCACGATTTGCATGCATTAACACCTCGGGAGTAGAGAAAGCACTATGTACAAATCATCAACAACCTAAAGAACAACTACCATTATAAATATGGAGATGATGTTTTTGGACTTAAAAATCTTTAGCCCAAAAGAGTGTGAATTCTCTTTTACATCAAAATATTAGAAACTACACTTTTCTACAACTATTTTTAGTACGAGAACTTCCATGTTGCTTTTGAAGTGATTGCTTAAAATTACACTATTATTTTAGTTTCAGTAGGCAATATCACCAAATTTTATTTTTAATTACATGAAAATATGTGAGTTTAAAAGATATCTGTTATATATATATTCTTAATGTGTGTTTTTCTCTTAAGGGAGATTAAAACTAGTCAACTAATCAAGTAGACATGCAACCAAGAGAATCCAAGGGTCAAGATCAATTGAGGCATGGCCTTTGAGCATTAAAGAAGTAAAAAATAATAATAATAATGTACTGGAATTAAAAAGCGATGAAAAATATTCATTTAAGCCAAAATTGGAAAAATTCTGATATGGTTACATTCTACACTGTTTTAGTATTTTTTCCATGTTGCACAAATGTCCAAGAGTAGAAAATCATCAAATTTTTAGCTTAACACAAATTCAAAAAAAAAAAAAAAATCATTTTGGAGTTCAAAAGTGTGATGGAAGTTGACAGTAGATACAATTCCAAAAATCACGGATTTTACATCCTAAATTTGTGGGATTTTCTCTTTATCTTTTGGAGGAGGTTGACACAATATAGGAGGAAAAGTCCTAGAACTTTTTTAAATCTTTTTTCTTCTTCTTCTAGAGGTTTCACATTGTTTTTATTGATTTCTTTTGCCTACCTATGTGTGGCTAAATCTCTAGCTAACCTAATATTTTTAACATGTGTTCTTAGGATTATCCATGTGCTTTCAACAGATTGATGATTGAATTTTGAGATTAATTTACTATTTGGAATCATTGCCTGTTGACAAGTTCTTAAGATTTAATATGATATATATATATATATATATATATATATATACATGTCAATTAAATTACTTGTTCAATCACTCATATTCAATCTAGTTTACACATTGACACCTCGGGAGTTCAGAAAGCACTACATACAAATCATCAACAACCTAAAGAAAAACTACCATTATAAATATGGAGATGATTTTTTTGGACTTAAAACTCTTTAGCCCAACTTGGAAGTTCTACAACTATTTTTGGTACAAGAACTTCCACGTTGCTTTTGAATTGTTTAGTGTAGACCACGATCATCAATTGGATTATGGTTGAGCCAATTGGATTTGGACGTTACATGAGGATGGATTCAACTTTTATCAAATAAAATATCAAGAGAATGTGAAGTAGCATGATTGGGAAAAATAAATATGAAGGTGATGAAAAGTTTGCATATCATAATAAATAAAACAGATGATTTGATGAAGGAAGCTTAACATGTAATTTGTAACCTAGCTGAAATATTAGTCTCATTGACATCAATATTGGCATATATTTTCTCTCATTAAAAAAAAAAAAAAAAAAAAAAAAACGAAATCTTTTCCTCTCATTTGATGTGAAACATACAATTGTTCAAAATTCGTATTTGTTGAAGTTCAACCGACATCTAAGTCATATCCTACCAAAGTAAGAATAATCATGGGTTGGTACATGAACAATGATATATTTTATGGCTCGTCATTGTTGATAATCGGCATTAGTATTAAACACTTCAAAAGTTGCGTGGAAGTTCACCTACCAAAAATAGTAGTAGAAAAGTGTCATGTTTCACAACTTGATAAAAAAGGAGAATTCCCACACTCCTTTGGGTTGATGAGTTTTAAGGCCAAAATTATCATCTCCATCTGCTAGTTAATTAAAACCCCTACTTTTAGGCCCGGTCAAAATTTGAATTTCATACAAATTTCATTATTTCTACATTCTCTTTCTCTTGATTATTCACAACATGATTTCTTTATCACAAATTTGTCTTTAAACAACACAATTTTGTGGAGGTCGATGGTGGTAATATGTCACAATCTAGGGGGAGAAAGCGAGCAAGTTTCATGGTTGGAGAATTAAGGAGGGTAAGTCGGCGGAGCTTTTGTATTCTACATACCAAAAACTCATAGATAGACAATCTTAGTCTCTTAGTCTCTACTTTATGAACCAAAAAACGTTTCCAATTTCAAACTTCTAAAATCTAAGAAAGACCATTGAAAGTATTTGTTGATTTCATTTGTTTGTAATTCGATAGTTGCAATAGAGAAGAGAGATTTTAAACCCTAAATATTTTTATTTAAAAATACTCAAAAGATGACAAAGCTACAATATTCTTGGCATTATGATTATAATAAATGTTCATTGGTTATCATAATTATCAAATATCCTATTTGGACAAAAAGGATTATGACTAACTTTCTCGAGCATTGCACTGGTTACCGGCTAGTATTTAATAATTGACATAGATCTGTAAACTAATTATAGTAATAATGATAAATATAATAATTGAGAAGGTGAGTTCAACCTCTCCTATATAGTATTTTCTTTCTTTTCTATTTTACACTATAGACAAGCATGTTGCCTGTACTAACTTTGGATAGTTTTCGGAGGTGATTAATTTTCTAGACTTTTCCCCCCCTCTCTAACGGGAAGTATTCAATTCGCTTCAAGGAGAAAATGAACAGATTTCAGGTGGCTAAGAGCTTGCCATTTAAGGCTAAGAAGTTAGGGTGATACATAGTAGTAATAATCTTATCTTATAGAATAATGGACCAAAAAAAAAGAAATTTTATAATCCTTTAGAGTTATTAGCATAATTCAATCATAAAGTTGTTAAAAATTTACCCTTCCATGGTCAATGAAATTGATTTAATCTTAACTAGTCATCAACAGTTTGATTATAACGATAAACTATTAATTAATTAGTGAAGGAGGAAGCACGAAAGCTAATAATAGTATAGAAGTTGAAGTGTAAACATGAGAGTTCTTAGCAACCATGCATAAAATTAGTTAATATCAGTTGGATAGCTTTAATGGTGATGAGGTTAGGTACTGCAGTATAAATAGCTTCAAACTAAATAGGGAACCATCATACTGTACAACAAATTGGCAATAGCAGGGAAATAAAGAACAATAAAACGGGAAAGAATTTGAGCATTGTAACAATTTCCTTGCTATTGTTGTTGGCATCCACCAGTGCCGGGCAAGTCTTTGACATTAAATCATATGGAGGACGACCTAATGCCGATATCACCCAGGTATAAATATATGTAGCACAATTAACTATACCTAATTAACATGAAAAGTGAGTTCTAGTTAACTTAACTAGTAAAGTCTTTTAATATCAAATAAAAGTATTTAGGTTCAAACTTTGCTTACACTAAAAACTTTTCAATGTCTTGAATAGATGATGAAACATTAACATGAAAAATGATTGTAATATACTGATTTTGATTTTTCATAATGTGTTTATCAGGCTTTGACAAAAGCTTGGAAAGCTGCATGCGCAGTAGCAGGAAGTAAAGTTGTGATTTTAGCCGGGACATACAGACTAGGTGTAGTGACTTTATTAGGTCCATGCAAAGGTGCTATTGAGTTTCACCTTCAGGGCACCCTACAGGCCCCATCAGACGTTGCCTCTTTCAATGGTAAAGACTTTTGGGTTTCTTTTCAACGTATCGACAGTCTCACTGTGTCAGGTGGTGGAGTTTTTGATGGCAAAGGACAAATGGCATGGCAAAAAAATAATTGTGCCAAAAAGTACAGCTGCAAAACACTTCCTATCGTAAGATTTCAAGCTTAACAATTAGCATTTAAATTTCCATTATATTTATGTAGATATATACAGACACTACAACTTTAAGAACTTTATCCATCATGAAATACTAATTCAAGCACTTATTCGTTTAATGATGTTAAGGATATTATCATATTATTAATAATTTGATGTAAGCTTTATATAGTGAGGTGTCACAACTCACCAAAAAAGAGAATTCCAAATTTATATATGAGAAAGTCCAAATATGGAATATGGACACAACTTTTGTGCCATGACCCTAACTTGTGCAACTGTGTGTAATGGAGAAAAAGTGGTGGTTAAAGGTGAAAGCGATGGTTCACCAATCATACTTGCATATATCATCAAGTTGTGACAAATTGTTTGGTCCAAAAAGACTTTTTTTTATATAATATTGTTAAAGTAGTACCAACCACATTCATTGATATATATTTGTAATTTTTTTTAATATAGTAATTCAAAGAAGCGTTAGCATTTTACTATAATATATTTAAATGAAAATATTTTTAGGAGAATATTTAAATGAAACTATGGCGTTCATATTTGGTGTTTTGATTTATCTAACTGGTAAACATGAACAGAATATAAGGTTTGATTTCGTCACAAATTCTATAGTCCGTGACATTCAATCGAAGGATAGCAAATTTTCCACATAAATGTTATGGGATGCAAGAACTTGCAAATCCAACATGTTACCATAACTGCACCAGGAGATAGCCCTAACACTGATGGAATCCACATCGAACGTTCATCTAAGATCACCATCACCAATGCCAAAATTGGAACTGGTGACGATTGCATCTCCATTGGTGATGGAACCCAAGATGTTACTGCTAACCAAGTAACTTGTGGACCTGGCCATGGTATCAGCATTGGAAGTCTTGGAAGGTACCCGAATGAACAACCTGTTTCAAGAATCAGAGTAATTGGTGGCACCCTTAGCAGTACAAAGAATGGTCTTAGAATCAAAACATGGCCTTCTTGCCCTCTTAGGAGTGCTTCTGATTTGCATTTTGAGAATATTATCATGAATAATGTTGCCAATCCTATCCTTATTGATCAAGGCTACTGCCCAAACAATCAATGCTCAAACAAGGTTATTATAAACCTCACAAATATATACACTCATTTTGATGTTAAAAGTTAAAAAAAGGAAAAAAAAAATTACAAATACTAATATCAAATTCTTGTGTGGGTTTTTGTCTGTTTGTTTTGCTTTTAGTCTCCCTCGAAAGTTAAGATCAACAATGTTAGCTTTAAGAACATTAGAGGCACTTCTTCAACAAAGGAAGTTGTGAAGCTTGTTTGCAGTAGCAGTGTACCATGCCAACAAGTGGTGGTTGCTAACATTGATCTCGTATACAAGGGAGCGGGAGGATTTGCTACTTCCACTTGTGTTAATGTCAAGCCCACCGTTTTGGGCAAGCAGAATCCTCTTGCTTGTACCAGCAAACAATAATAAAATGCCTCCCAAGCAATTGTAACTAGTGCGGAATGAGGAAATACTAATTGCAAATAGGTAGGAGTTCTATTCTAAGTAGAATTTCATTTACTTTAGCCTATCATGTTCCCTTTTTCTTTATTTAAATGAAATTGTGGAATGTTGGATAGCAATTTTTAGATTTGTTTGAGTTTAGCCTTTTAATAAAAGCTGCTATGATCTGGAGTGTTGTTGTAGATAGTATTTGTTCTATTACTGTAGCTGGGATATTTTGGAATAAAACAAAAATTGTTATTAAACTCTTTGTAAATTTTTTTTTTTATTCTTCACCAAATACATGCTTGTGTTCATGAAATGGTAACATTCAATTCACCTGCATGCATGTTTTTAACGCCAAATTAACTTGCTCTCATACTCTTTGACGACGGTAGGATATAAAACTCATAAAACGGACGCCACATATTCAAATTTGTGTCTCTAAATATTGTATATTTTTAATATAGATTTCTGTAACAACTAAATTTTAATCACTTTTATTTTTAAAAATATAACACATATTATTGAAGTTGATTATACCACCAACGCAAAAGTTAAGATAGGAAATAAAAACCAATTACATAAATAATTTAGTAAACTTACTTAATTTTCTTACTAAAACGAAGCAATTTTGGAGGATTAATCTGCATATTCTAACAAATGATTAACAACGAAATTAAATGATTTCAAGTACCACAATGGTTTCATTCACTATTTTCCTTTATCAATAATTTTGTATCTCAATGACATAACATGCTGCCACTTATTAAGAGAATCACGGTTCAAATCCTCATAATATTAGCTATCAAATAATAAAAATAAAACTACTACTTTTTTAAAAACTTAAATTAAAATTTTTTCTTTCAAAATGAAAGATATTTACATTTTTGTTTTGTTTTTTTTTTTTTGCGTTGGAAAAAGATAACTGAGTACAAATTAATCATAATGATTCAATCTAGGACTATGCATATGCATATATTTTACTTAAATAAAATTGGAAAATAAGAAATATATTTTAAATATGATGATATCCCCATTGGTATAATCTCTTTTACACCCATTACGTTTTAAATAATATTATTTTGATATCCAAAGAAAAGAAAAAAAAAATAGTACTACTTACATACTATTTACATATTATTGAAGTCTATTATTGTTATTATATCATGTGTTAGGGTCATATTTTATGTTATTGGCTAATCCTTTGAAAAAATGCACTTTACTTGTAATTTGGTTGATCTAAGATGGGTTTAATACATCAAGAAATATGTTGTTAAAGCATATCAAGTGTTTGTATTAAAAGACATGAAGATTGGTCCAAGAAACAAGTAAAGAAAAGTAGTTCATTATGTCTCAACATTTCTAGGTTTAAAATTCGGCCAAAGCTCTTGTGTTTGTTTAGGGTTTCTTTTCTCACAACCCTAGGCATATATAAGGCTTATTTTAAGAGCCGTCTCACACTGATATAGAGACCTAGAGATTTATTTTCTCTGTGAGAAGCTACTACATTTGTATGCCATAAGGTTTTGTAACCAAGTGCTTCCTAATCTTCATTGTTGATGAAGTGAAGAACTTCGTAGTCAACAACATCATTTAAGTTGCTGGAGTTAGTCACGTACTGACATCCGTGCGAAGGGTTAGTCACAAATTTGAGATTTGTGCATCAAGAGAAAGAAGGCTACTACAAGATCAAGTTCAATTGGGTATTGAAACGAAGGTTCAACTATAGGTTGGTATTTTGGGATAAGCCAGGGTTGTGGTAAAATTCCTTATACTTATAACCACTTGATTGTTGATTAGTGGATTTTTGGGAGTGGTGACCTTAAATCATCCGGTAAGGTTTTTACCCTGCAAGAGGTTTTTCCCATTTGTCAACAAATCACCATGTCAATTTAATTTCTACTACATTTAGTTTATTTGGTGATTTTTTGGTGCCTCCACAATTTGCATGTAATTTAACCTAATTAATCAACTAGGGTAATTGAATTAATTAATCGGGGTTAAGCTATATTAACCCAACACGTGGTATGGTTAACAAGTGGTATTAGAGCCGACACACTCTGATTAGGTTTTAATTGTTGTTGTGTGATACATTGGCCCCTATTGTTATGGATTATGGGCAATCCCTGATTATTCCTCCTTCATTTAATGGTACTAACTACGCATACTGGAAAGTATGCATAAGAGCCTTTTTGCAGTCTTTAGATGAAAAAGTATGGCTTGCAGTTGAAGTAGGTTAGAAGAAACCTGAAGAGCCTCCAGCATCGTGGGATGATACTAAGATCAAAGTTGCAAATTTTAATGGTAGAGCACTAAATGCTCTAGTTAGCACTGTGACCAATGAAGAATTCAAGAAGATCTCTTCCACTAACAATGCAAAGGTAGCATGGACGCATGGACTATTCTTCAGAATAGTTACAAGGGCACAAAAGCTATTAAAAACTCTAAGTTCTAAAGGCTCACTACCAGCTTTAAGGAAATAAAGATGGATGAGGATGAGGATGAGTCATTCGATGAATTCTATGCCAAGCTTAAGGACATAGTGAATTCAGACTTCAATCTTGGAGTACAGATTTTAGAGCCCAAGATTGTCAGAAAGATTCTTAGATCTCTTTCGGTAAGATTCCATGCCAAGATCACTGCCATAGAAGAATCAAATGATCTTGACTCTATTCCTTTGACAGAACTGATTAGGAATTTGCAAACCTATGAACTAGGTTTAGCAAGGGTTGGCAAGGGTAGCAAAAGTAAGAACATGGCTTTAAAGGTAAAGAATGATGATAACGATGAGTCATCTGAAGATAAGGATACTAAGTTCAAATCATATATCACCAGACAATTCAAGAAGTTCATCAAGAATGCGAACGTCAAAGTAAGTGACAATGATCGCAAATAGTCTGGATTCTTTCAATTCAAGTCCCAAGACAAAGGCAAGAGAGAATTCAAGGATGCTAATCAAAGCAACAATGTTCCTGCTGGGCCAAAGTGCTACGGATGTCAAGGATTTGGACACATGAAGCAAGAATGTCCCACATACCTCAAATCCATTTGCAAGAGCAAAGCCCTAGCTGCCATTTTAAGTAATACAAAACCAGAAGCAGATTCTGATGATAATGATCAAGAAGGGATAGTACTTTCACAGCTATCATTGAATCCCTTAAAGAAGCAGTAGAATTGATTGATGAGGAAGAAGAGCTAATGAAATCAAATTTTGAGAAGATGGATAAACAAGATGACATCGACACTACCTATTCTAAGTTGTACAAGGTCTTTGAGAAGCATGAGAAGCTTTACAGGCTAGCTACAAGAAAGCTTTACAAGTAAGCTTTACAGGTTAGTGAAATGGAGTTGGAATGAGAGGAACTCTCCACCAAGGTTGATGAGTTTAATCAAACCATCGGAACACTGAGGTTTGAAAACAACTTTCTTACTAAAAAGACCAAGAAACTGGATGCCAAACTATTTCAGGTAAGAGCACAATTGGAAAGGACTTCAAGTGCCAGGTAGGATGAAATGCTCAACTTCCAGAAGTCTGCATCTGACAAAATAGGTCTCGGGTATGATCATTCTCTCTCTTTTTGCAGTACCTCTTCTAATTCTTTAAATAGAGTCATCTTTATTCCCCTTGCTAATAATGATAACTGTGAGGTAACTGAACCTAAGACAAAAAATGTGAGTGAGGATAAAAATGATAAGGGAAAATCAATTCTAGGAGCACCCCTTAAGGTTGGTAAGAAAGAGACTAAGAAGAATAATTATCACTCCACCAACAAGAAGTCTCAACCAAAGAAGCCTCACTTCTGCCTTTACTGTGGAGCATTTTGGCACATTTGTCAAAATTGCTATAAGTGGTTAGTCACTCAACAAAGCAATAGTGTGTCATCTTTTGGGAGCCAAAATCAACTCCAAATTTCTTTAACTCCTCTTGGAGAACTTCATAAGGCTGTCATGCTACTCTTTAATTTCAATGGATTCAACTCTCCTCCTAATCCATTTGAACAAAAGTTCACGCAAAAGAAAGGTTCTCCATCCAGGTCTCCCATCTAGAAGGAAAAAGATTTCAAGTGATTCCTTCACTTTCTTGATCTCATGCATGGTTGGTGTTGTGGTTTGAGTCAGTCTAGTTTTTTATGCTTTGTTTGTTTGTAAGTTTTTATGCTTTGTTTTTTATTTTATTTTTATTTTTAATAAAAAAGGGAAAGTTTTGAAAAATACAAAAATAGTGTGTGTTTGTGTATACTGGTACGTGTGTACCTTTGGATGGCCTTTAAAACAAAGTTTTTCAACTTTGTATCACTTGTAGCTTAGATGAGCATCTTCATGCACAACTAAGCAATGTGAGTTTTGTGGCTCATTTATGTGGTTTGTATGATTTGTTCGATCTTTTATCATTCATATCTTAATCACTCTTTTTGACGGGAATGACTAAAAAATTCCAAAGAGAAAGGCATAAATAACCATCTCACCACTAAAACTTGTCAATCCTACAACATCTGTGTACAATTCATAAAAGCCGTGCTCAGTAAGGTATAACACTTGCATAGCAAAAACAAGATGTTTAGCTTTCATAATTGGGTAATTCTTTTCTCTCTAATTTACCCATGCATGTTATGTCACTTTATGTTTAAAAGGAAAAATATGCTAAGAATATGTAAAGCAAAAAGAATCAAAATGCTTTCAAATATGGTTGCAAGCGTGTTTCTAGGAGATGTGAGAGTTATATAATGTACTTTGAAGGTGATGGTCCCCATCAAACAATTATGATTGTGTGTGGATGCATTCGATCTTCTTTTATCATTACTCTTCATATAATGATTTACTTATGCTCTCTTGCAAAAGTTTCACACACAGAACTCATACTCTTTGCTACTCTTGATACTATGGTACAGATACAATGTGTTTTGGCCATCACAAGGAATACATGTGATAGTATATACTCTCTAAATTGTGTAAACTTGTTTTTTAAATAAAATTGGTTAGACTTGTTTAGTGTATTTTTTATCTAGGAATGTTTTGCATCTAGAGTTGTTAATGTGTTTGAGTGCTTAACATGCTTCTTGGTTACTTGTTAAGGTGTCTATCTTGATTGCATTCATCATGTGTTGTTTCTCCTCCTTGAAAAACCTAGGTTTAGGCTTCTCGATAGATGCTCAATACCTCCTTGATAGAAGCTCAATAGCACCTCGATATAAGCCTCTTCTATTGAGATTTCTAGGTTTGTTTTTGATACCTCTCGATAGATAGCTTGATCCATCGAGCCAGTTCTTTAGAGTCTCTATTTGCTTGATAGATGCTCGATACCTCCTCGATCTATCAAGATCTTTTTGCCGTCAATACCTCTCAATCTATCAAGATTTTGTTTTCAATACCTTCTAGATCTATCGAGCTGGGTTTTCTATATATATCTGAAGTTCAACCTGAATCATTTCAAATTCAATTATCTCGATAGCTCTCTCTTCTCTCTCGATCCAAATCTTTATTTTTCACCAAAATCCGTTTTCCAATCCCTTTTTCAACCTCTATCAAGCTTTAATTCTCTGATAAGTGATCTAAATCCCTTCTTTTTCTCTTTTCTCATCCTTTTCATGCATTTAGACCTAGGTTTTCAAGCTTTTGGGAAAATTTTGGGTTTTAGAACTCTAATATGTATTGTTGGCAAACCATGATAAAAACAATGTGTTTAGAAGTGTTTAAAGCTAGCTCAAAGTTGTGCGTCAATGTAAAGTTGGAATCGAGTTAAAGCAAGGAAGCATTGTGCCTTTCGGCCTGGCTCGATCGATCGAATGACAGGCTCGACCGATCGAAGCTCGGGCAGAATGCTTTTCTGCAGATTCATCCAACTCAGCCCTATTTGTTTTAAAACGTTTTTAGGGTTTCTTATTTATCCTAAGTATAAAAGGCAAACCCTAGCCACGTTTTAAGAGAGCTCATATTTACGGTTTGTGTAAATCTCTTGTGAGATCTAGAGGAGCTTTCCTTTACACAAACTTAGGGTTTTCATGGAGAAAATTTATCTACGCCTTGATGATCAATTCAGTTGCTGCCATTGAAGCTTAAAGAAAACACAAACGGGTGTGCTTGTATTTGGTGGAGAATCCAAGAAAGAAGGAGTCCGTGGATTCGAGGCTTGCATGTGGTCGTGTCAGTAAGTTCTACTGGTTGGTAGCATTAAGAAGTCGAGCGTGGGTGCTTGTAAGTCCTTTTGTATGAACTTCGATTCTTTCAAGATAGTGGATTTAGGTTTACCTTGAGGATAGCTAGGTCAAATCCTCCCTAGGTTTTTACCGGTTTGGTTTCCTGGGTGATCATATCGTGTGTTATTTATTTTCCACTGCTTTGCATGATTTGATCTTTATTATTGTGATAACCTAGACTTGTTTAATTGGACTAAGTAACAACTTGGCTAATTTTTAGGTTAATCCAATTGTGTTTTACGGGGTCTAAAAACCAACAAGTGGTATCAGAGCGGGTTGCTCTTTTTGTTTTAGATCTTTTGATCTAAGAGCTGATCCTTGACCCCTGTTGTCATGGATAATTTGAAGTGTCTTTTTGATCATGTTTCTGCTCATGCTTCTGCTGATTTTATTGATGCCTGTGAAACTTTTCGTAAGGAATTATTGAAATCTATGAAAATTGCTAAGAAATTGAAAGAAGAGTTAAAATTGGCTAATCTTGAAAAAGAGGAATTGGTTGTTAGATTAGATGAATTTAATAAAAAGAATGAATTTTTGAGAAATCAAATTTCCTCTCAAGATGAGAAGATGAAAAGCTTGGAACAAGAGTTAGTTGAATCTAGAGCTAAAATTGAAAATTTGACTTATACCAAGTCTGCTATTGATAACAGAAGTGTTTCTGTTTCTCTTAAGCCTAAAACTGAGAAAGTTTATATCCCTCCTTTTAAGATGAATAATAAAGAAAAGACTTATTTTGCTAGGTTAGACAAAGGTAAAAGTTCTGATGTAGATGCTTATGTTTCTAAACCTAAGTCTAAACCTACTGTTAGAAAGCATAATAAATCTGTTTTTGTGCCTACTTGTCACATTTGTGGTGTTGTTGGTCATATTAGACCGAATTGTTCTTTGCTGAGGCAAAAACCAAAATCTGAGAATAAATTTGCTGTTAGGAATACTGATGTTCCTAAATTTGTTCCTGTTTGCCACTTTTGTGGTGTCTGTGGTCACATTCGTCCTAATTGTTATAAATTGAAATTTAAGCATTTTGTGTTTCAATCTAGGATATGTGATGATATTTCTCCTGCCATAAGTCCATATAAATTGTTTCATATTCTTTTGAAAAATTTAAGCTTGTTGGCTTGTGAAAGGAATTTGCAGGATTTTGGTCTTTCTCAAAAGATTGGTGTAATTCCTCAAATACACTCTGCTTCACATGGATTTTCACCTACAAAGCCGAAGATTCGTGCTATATGGGTGAGAAAAGATTCTCTAAGGTGAGTGTTGCTGACTTGTCCTTGATTTAATTCTTTCAATTGTTTGTGGACATGTCTTGATTTTGTTTTTGGTTGTTTTGTTTTTTAGGTTGTTTTTTTTAAAAAAAAAAAAATCCAAAAACATTGAAAATTTTCAAAAAGACAAAAATATTTTATTTTGTGTCTAGTTTTATTTTTCTTGAGGATTACATGAATTAAGATATCTCTCTCTTGATTTAGAACATGCTGGACATTGTGGAGAAACTTGAATAGCATGTTAAGCTATTTCTGATTTTGTGTGAGTGTGTACTAGTTTGTACATGTACTCAAGCGTTAATTAAGAAATTGATATTTCTTGTTTGTGTATCCTCTATAGCTTAGTTAAGCACTGTCATGCATTGCATTCGCATTGTTCATTTAGCATAATATGTGCCTTTTTGTTTTTTGTCATATAGTTTTTAAAAACCAAAAAGATTTTTGTGTTTTGTATTTCACATCTTGGATTTATAATCAAGGATTGGCCATATTATCTTTACATAACAAGTTTACGTACCTTGTTTAGCTTTGATGAGCTTATTTATTGCACTTGACTAGTTGAAGTTTTGTAGTGCATGTTGTGTGGGAAAGATGTTTATGGTTTTGATCACTTTGTCTTGATCTTGAAGTCACATGTCTTTGACTGTCGGACTTGAACCTTTTGAGAAATGCATAAATAACCATCTCACCACTGTTCACTAGCCAATCATGAACACCTTAGTGCATATCATAAGATTTTGTGCTCGAGAAAGTGTAGCACATGCACAAAAAGAACATAAGGTGAAGCCTCGGTTTAATTGATAATTGCTTAAAATTAGTGTGTACTATTAGGCTTGATGCCAAATCACTTAATTAAAATTGATGTGTATATTATAAGGCAAAATTCAAGAAACTTACATGATTGCAAGCTTATGTTCTAGGAGATGTGGGAGTTATATGATGTAACTCTTTAGATGATAGTCTCTTTTAAATTCTATGTGATGAATTTTGTAGACTTTGTGATTGAGTGCTATTCACATATCACCTCACATGTATCTCAATTTTTTGCTAATTGCACACACTACACAAGTTACTCTTTGCTAAACTTGGTACATTATATTGTGTGTGATTTTTTTTGTGGCCATCCAAGATTAAAAGTTCTTTGATTTTGATGCAAAATGTGTTTAATGTTTGAGTTTTAAGAACAAATTAATTAAAATTGTTTTCATGCATTTAAAGGGTATTTTCGAACCTCATTAAACTTGGGATTTTTGTAGATTCAATTCTATTTTTCTGAAATTGATCATTCGGTTTTGTTGGGATATTGTTATATTCTTGATTGTTGTTGATTAATTTGATCAATTTGGGGTTTTATGAAAAATTGAAAATTCTAGGGTTTATGATTGAATTCGATTTGGGGATTTTGTTCAATTGAGTTGAAATTGATGAAATTGGCTTGTTGTTTTGATGTAATTGATCATTCTAATTAGTTTTCTAACTTGTGTAATGGTCAATTGGTCAATTCATTTTAAAAATTAAAAAGTGGTTTTATTTTTTTTTGGAGTTTTTAGTTAGAAACTCTATATTCAAGCCAATTTTGTGAGTTTGAACTTAATTTGGACTTAATTTACTGCCTTAGCTCATGCATCATGTCGTTTAATCTGTTCATGCATCATTTATGTTTAGAATTCACATGCATTGCATTGTTTTTGTATCCATCTTGCCGTTTTGCAGTCATATCTCTCATTATTTTTACACATAACATGCATACACTTTGCTACATTAGGTACTCAACTTGATCAAAAAAATTGATTGATTAATTTTTGGGTTATGTACTTTCTAGTATATGCCTTTTTTTATGTGTGAATTGTGGACAATATTTTTCTTAAGAGATATGATGGATAATTAATGTGCAAATATTTTCTCTACTCAATGCAACTGTTTATGGGTCACATAGTGCCATGTTTGCATTTTATTGAAAGAGAGAATATTTTTTCTTCATGTGTATCCTCAACTTAGTTTTTTTTTTTTTAAAAACTTGGTTTGTGTCTTTTTATTTATCCCCACCCCTTTTATTTTTCCCCAAAACTGTTTTTCTCAAAACTTGTTTTGTTTTTCCTATTTTTATAGGGGGAGAAAAGTTTTTTTTTAACCTTTATAGTTCTTAGGGGGAGTTGTTGCTCTTCATAGGGGGAGTCGTCTCTATTTTCTATAGAGTTGAATTGTTTTGTGTTCCCTTGATTCTTTATTTTCTCTTATCCTTTATTGCGTATGTTTACTCTTTATTGAGTTGTCTTTGTCAATACGTGACAAAAAGGGGGAGATCTAGGTGAAATGTGGGAATCTTGTTTGTTTTATTTAGGGGGAAATATATTGATTGATTCAAATAGTGAAAAATACAAGTATGTTTTGTTGTATCTAACTTAGGGGGAGAGTTAGTTTGCATATTTGTTGATTTCCTGTTTTACTTGTATTATTTCCACACATGCGGTTATGCATTTTGTTTAGTGTTTCAGGAAATATACAGGTTGATTCAATTGAGCTGCTATCTACACTTGCAACTGATGGATAGTAGTTAGGATTGAATTTGTTTTATGAGCATTATTTTGTAAGGGCTTTTTATTTTGTAAACTTTGAGCTTCTAAGTTGTGTTTTGTCACGGATTGCCAAAGGGGGAGTTTGTTAGGTTCTAAAGTTTAGGATTTTATGTATTTAGAACTCTAATGTGTATTGTTGGCAAACCATGATAAAAACAATGTGTTTAGAAGTGTTTAAAGCTAGCTCAAAGTTGTGTGTCAATGTAAAGTTGGAATCGAGTTAAAGCAAGGAAGCATTGTGCCTTTCGGCCTGGCTCGATCGATCGAACGACAGGCTCGACCGATACAAGCTCGGGCAAAATGCTTTTCTGCAGATTCGTCCAACTCAGCACTATTTGTTTTAAAACATTTTTAGGGTTTCTTATTTATCCTAAGTATAAAAGGCAAACCCTAGCCATGTTTTAAGAGAGCTCATATTTGCGGTTTGTGTAAATCTCTTGTGAGATCTAGAGGAGCTTTCCTTTACACAAACTTAGGGTTTTCAAGGAGAAGATTTATCTACGCCTTGATGATCAATTCAGTTGTTGCCATTGAAGCTTAAAGAAAACACAAGTGGGTGTGCTTATATTTGGTGGAGAATCCAAGAAAGAAGGAGTCCGTGGATTCGGAGCTTGCATGTGGTCGTGTCAGTAAGTTTTACTGGTTGGTAGCATTAGGAAGTCGAGCGTGGGTGCTTGTAAGTCCTTTTGTATGAACTTCGATTCTTTCAGGATAGTGGGTTCAGGTTTACCTTGAGGATAGCTAGGTCAAATTCTCCCCAGGTTTTTACCGGTTTGGTTTCCTGGGTGATCATATCGTGTATTATTTATTTTCCGCTGCTTTGCATGATTTGATCTTTATTATTGTGATAACCTAGACTTGTTTAATTGGACTAAGTATCAACTTGGCTAATTCTTAGGTTAATCCAATTGTGTTTTAAGGGGTCTAAAAACCAACATAGGTGTTGATGATTTATTCCCACATGCTTATGCATTGCATTCTCTAGCATTATAATAATGTTTTCATGCATTCTAGGTTGTGTGCTTGATTGACCAATGTGAGTGTTGTAGTTTGGATTGGGTTTTTTTGCCCATGATGCAATTTCTTTTGCACATAACATGCTCATGCATTATCATGCATTGTAGTTCATTCTTTTCTTCTTTCATGTGCCTTATTTTCTGCTGTGTTTCTCTGTTTCTTTCCTTCTCTCTCGATTTAGTTACCTTCTTATGGCACCTAAAAAGTCGGTTTCGTCCAAGAACCAGATCACTTGTTGTGGTTCTTCTTCTTCTCCTTCTCCTCCTCCTCCTGATAGAGTCTGGTTCCGTGATGCGGATTCCCAAAAGGATTTCGTTGAAAACTTTCATGACCGAGCGATTCATTCAGAATGCCAGGTCATTCGGTTTGATTTTCCAAACACTCCTCTTCCCGATGTATTTGGCTCTTGAGGTTGGGATTATCTTTGTGAGAAACCCAAGAGTTGTCCAAGTGTGTTCATACAAGAGTTCTACTCCAAAATGCATGCCATCAATACCTTTATTCCTTAGTTTACTACGGTATTCAGAGGAATATGTATCATAGTTACTCCAGATTTCATTTCTAAGGTACTACATATCCCTATGGTAGCTCATCCAGACTATCCTAGTCCCCCTCATCTATGTAACATACCTTGTGATGAGTTGGCCTCACTCTTCTATGAGAAGGCCATAGTGTGGGGAAATACTCTTAATTTCTCCACAACTGAGTTTGCTAATGGTCTAAGGATCCTTAATAAGGTGATGACCTTTGTTCTCACACCACGGTCACACTATAACACCATCACTGAGCCTCATGCTTGTTTCCTTCTTTCTCTTTTGGAAGATTTCTCTATAGATTTTCCTTCACATATGATAGTATCTATGATAGATATCTATCGAGACACTGCTACATGTGATAAGTTCATCTTCCTTTCAGTTATCACACGCATTCTCACACACTTGCACATCACCATTCCTCCTTTCTTTTACACCACGAGTGTCATTAGCAAGGAATCTATTAGGAGGAGCGATGCACAACTAGCGGCCAAGCAGCCATATATGGAGGATGATGTTGCCTCTACCCCCCGTCTGTCTTCATCTTCTGCTCCATCTTCGTCTTTAGGAGTAGAGGCATCCCTTGCTGCCACTATGGACCAGCTTCAGCACATGCGTGCTAATTTTGGTAGTAGTTTTGACCATATTTTTGATGAAATGTGTCAAATGAACATAGGATCAGTCACATAACTCGTCGATAGTCTTGTCTTCGCAGCTTTGCTCCTTCACCTTCTCCCGAGCTTGTTGAGGATTCTTCTTTGGATGGTGGAGATGACGATGATAAGGATGCTTCTGGCTTTGGGTATGATGATAAGAGGACTACTTCTCAGTGATTCACCCTTTATCACTCATAACAAAAAGGGGGAGTAGTTTTGTATATGAGAGTAGTCTTATTGTTAGGGGGAGAGCTAGCATAGAAATAGAATAGTCAGGGGGAGAGTATTTTGAGAGATACTCTTTTTGATGTATCTTTCTCATTACATGTACCATGGTCTTGTGACCACTTTTACATACATTGTATTCTTTTGATATATATATATATATATATATATATATGATGATGATGATGATGATGATGTATGTTTCGTCACCTTTGTCTCACATGTGTTGTTTCTTTTCTCTCTTTATACGTATGTTTCTTCTTTTATACAACTTGTCCATGTTTCACACTTGATGCCTTGATGAATCTTGTTTAAGTGTTTTAGATAAGACAAGTTGCAAGTTTATCATGCCATGATCTCTTTTTTTGCAAAGTAGTTGTTAGTGTTGGAAAAACATGGTTTGTGTCTCATACAAAACATACGTAGTAGAAAAAATTAATGGATCTACTTCATTCGCAATTGATAACATATGCTATGCAAATTTCAGAATTCAAGAACAAGTAAGCGTACCTTGGTACAATGAAATTCAAAACCAAAGATTAGAAGTACTTGGGAACACTTTTAATTTTCACTCCAATTCCTCTTATGCCCAAGAAGTGTGGTCTCTTAATCAATTTCCAAGGAGAGAATAAGAGAGTGGCTAACACTCACATACACACCACTTAATTCTCATATCAAATTCTGTATGTTTCTCTCCTTATAACCGATTATTTAATTGGGCTAGCCTTTTGGGCCATTCCTGTTGGGTTTTAGTATGTGGCTTGGATTGTGACCAAAAGGGAACAAATAAGACTCTAGCTCTAATGGGCTTTGGGCTTTTCTGTCAACTCCTGACAAGTCCAGAGTTACCATTAATTATATTTAATATCAATATATAAATATAATTGCATTCTAAGCCTTATTAATAAATTATATCCTAAGAATTTATTATACATGCAACCCCTTCATAAAATATTTGTAGTAATACAAAGTCATAAATGTAGACTGCCACTTTGAAGATTACTACATCTTAATCCTTGAGTACCTGGTTTAATCTTTGAAGTTATTCATCATATATTTATGAAATCCAATTTCATAAATATATACTTTAGTAACTTCTTACTAAAGTAGTTAAGCCTAACATTCTAAATAACCAAACCCATTATACTTATCTCAACAAAATATTTTATAACTCCGTTAAGAGATTATGAATTCCATCTTGAGAATATATGTTCCATCAACACTAAATGTGGCTGCCTAACATACTGAGGTTTTGATCATGATTTTAGATCTCACTCCTGATATATCAAAGCAACCTACACATCATGATCAGATCCATTATTCTCTCAGGATTAAGAGTTCATGTAAATATGTTAGGACATATTTGAATCATGTTAAGAACATATGTCATTCAGAATTGGCTTATCCTTTGACAAAACGCACTTTACTTGTAATTGGGTAGATCTAGGATGGTTTAAGTCTTCAAGAAACATGTTGTTCAAGTCAAGAGTTAAAGCCATGCAAATTTATCTAAGAAACAAGTGAAGAAGTGTTGTATTGTAAAGCTCGACAGCTAACTCAACAAATTGTATCTATCGAGATTTAAAAGGCAAATTTACCCGACACTCGACAGCTACTCAATAGATACCCTATCTATCGAGATTTATGAAAATCAGTTTTTCAAACCTGATTTCATGCATATCCATATATATATGTTTAGTCTTTCTTTTTTCACAACCCTAAACATATATAAAGATTATTTTAAGGGCCGTCATGAGG
The DNA here is from genome assembly GCA_030820535.1 of Quercus parvula. Lineage (NCBI taxonomy): Eukaryota > Viridiplantae > Streptophyta > Magnoliopsida > Fagales > Fagaceae > Quercus > Quercus parvula. Next base: position 50,750,970 of record JAUAME010000005.1, on the reverse strand, counting down.
TTGTTGCTTGTTGTTGCAAGCGTATTGTGATCGGAGACATATGCCTTAGTTCATCTTTCTCTTGAAGAAGATGCTGCATTTGTACGCCGTAGGGTTTTGTAACCGAGAAACTTCTTGATCTTCATCGTGTGGATGGACTGAATAACTTTGCAACCAACATCCTTCTCAAGTTAGTGTGTTAGTCACGTACTTGGATTCGTGCATCAATTGGTTTGTCACGTACTAGGAGCCATGCATTGAAAATGAGAGATTGTCACTACAAAACAAGTCCAATTGTGTATTGGTGTAAGGGTTCAATTGTAGGTTGCTATAAGGTATTGGGATTCCTTTACTTGTAACTGTTTGTTGTGATAACAGTGGATTCTTGGGAGTGATGACCTTAAAATCACCCAGCGGGGTTTTTGCCTTGGAGGTTTTCCCCATTCGTAAACAAATCACCGTGTCAACTTTATTTTCCGCTGCATTTAAGTTAGTTGGTGATTTTTTTGTGCTACCACACGTGTTGCATGCTAATTAACATAATTAATTCACTTGGCTAATTAATTGGTTAATTTATCACAATGGGTCAATACATTCTTGGCCTATCAAAATAGAAGTCGTGAGATTTATTATTCATTTGACAGTCGTTAGGAGAATAATAAATTTCACAACGGTTCAGTTCAATATGTCTTAACTCTTAAATATATCAACATATCAACTAGAAGTCTCCACTTCCATGATCAAGACAAATCATCTTAGTTGATATGTTATAGTCCCCGCAGATGAAATGCCCAATTTCATTACCAATTACGAACTAAAATTCTGAGTTTACAAAGAGCTTGTTATTTATATCTTCTGTGACTAAATCACATACTATGCATCTTATGGACTATATGATAATGTCCAAATATTCATGTTACTATTATTTTATATAATAATAAAACAACTTTATTAATTACAACATTAAGTCGTACATAATGTCATACATAGCATCATACAATAGGATTTAAAAGGCACATATCCTAATAGTTAGACTTATGTACTTTTAATGTAATAGTTATGGAGATTGTTGTTTTATACTTTTCTCATGATTATACTTGTGGTTTTGTCATAGATTGCCAAATGGGGAGATTGTTAAGGTCATATTTTATGTAATTGGCTAATCCTTTGACAAAATGCACTTTACTTGTAATTGGGTAGATCTAAGATGGGTTTAATACAACAAAAAAATATATTGTTCAAGCAAATCAAATGTTCATATTAAAAGACATAAAGATTGGTCCAAGAAACAAGTAAAGAAAAGCTGTTCATTAAGTCTCAACAGATGATTGCTATTGAAACTTAATATGAAGCTCAATAGATAGCTCAACAACATCTCAATCTATCAAGAATTACAATTTTCAATTTTCTAGATCTAAAATTTGGTCCAATCTTATGTATTTGTTTAAGGTTTCTTTTCTCACAACCCTAAACATATATAAGACTTATTTTAAGAGCCATTTTATATGGATACAAAGAACTAGAGATTTATTTTCTCTTTGAGAAGTTACTGCATTTGTACGCCATAGGGTTTTGCAATCAAGTGCTTCCCAATCTTCATTGTTGATGAAGTAAAGAACTTTGTAGCCAACAACATCATTCAAAGTTGTTGAAGTTAGTCAGGTACTAGGATCCGTGTAAAGGGTTAGTCACAGATTGGAGATTTGTGCATCAAGGGAAAGAACGCTACTACAAGATCAAGTCCAATTGGGTATTGGAGCAAAGTTCAACTGTAGGTTGGTATTTCGGGATAGGCCAGGGTAGTTGGTAAGATTCCTTATACTTGTAACCTCTTGATTGTTGATCAATGGATTCTTGGGAGTGGTGACCTTAAAATCACTTAGTAAGGTTTTTGCCTTGTGAGAGGTTTTTCCCATTTGTCAACAAATCACCATGTCAATTTAATTTCCATTGCATTTAGTTTAATAAGTGATTTGTTGGTGCCTCCAAAATTTGCATGCAATTTAACCTAATTAATCAACTTGGGTAATTGAATTAATTAACTGGGGTCAAGCTATCTTAACCCAAAAACTTCTCTTGTATTGCAGCAATATCCTTGCTCATATTAGGTCAATAATATCCCATGTGCTGAATTCTCCAATATAGGCTGATCTTTTCTATGATTCCACAAGTTTGGCTATGGAGTTCCTCTAGCTTCTTCTTTCCTTCCTACTCACTGACACATCTTGACAGGATCCTCCCAAGCAACCTCCTGTATAGTTCCCTTTCTATCATGGTGTAGTTCTTTAGGTCCTTGACACTTCCTCTATGCTCTAACTTTTCTACTTTCTCCTTTATCAAGCTCCTCCAAGCTTCTTCATTTGGCTCCTCTGGAAACATCTTTTTGAGAGTTTCTGTGATGGAACTTTGCTGTTTGTTGACTCTTATTAGTGTGCTTTCTTTCTAGAAGGGTACCTAGGATCCCAAGGTGGCTAGTGCATCAGCAAACCGATTTTCACTCCTTTAAGCATACTCCAAACTAAAGGTTTGGAACCTTCTTTCTACTTTTTGTGCCCAAGCACGATAAGATGCTATACTTGGCTCCCTTAGAGCAAAGTCTCCCCTGACTTAAGAAACCTCAAGGTTGGAATCTTCTAGTACTCTCATGTGCTTGATTCCCATGCTAAGGGCTATGGCTAGCCCTGTCAGATATGCCTTATACTTAACAGCATTGTTTGAGTAAGGGAATTCAAGCTTGAAGGAGAATGGTATGGTTCCCCCATCCTCGCAACTTAGCACAATCCCTATGCCATTTGAAGCTTCTGTTGTTGATCCATCAAACCTCATGGTCCACTTCTTGCTTGTGAGCTCCACCACTGCTACTTCTCCTATGATCTCCTTGCTCAACGAGCATTCTTCTTCTCCTGCGAACTGGGTCAGCAAGTCTGCTATGGCTTGACTCCTAACAACCTTGGGGGTCCTCAAGCCTATATCATATTAAGAAAGCAGCACCAACCACTGGGCCATTCTTCCAGTTAGCAAAGGCTAATGAAGAAGAGCTTTTATAAGATAAGATCTCATTACCAAAAAGATATGATAGGCTGAGAAATAATGTTTCTATCTTTGTGAGGCATAGATGACCACCAAGCATGTCCTTTCTATCTTCGGATACCTTGTCTCTGCATCTTTTAAGGCTCTGCTCACATAATAGATGGGTTGCTCATTTCCTTTGTCGTCTTCTTGAGCCAACAATGCTCCAATTGCCTAGGAGCTAGATGCCAAATACAACAAAAAAGGCTTTCCATGTACTGTTGTTTGCAAGGTAGGTAGATGGTTTATAGTCTGTTGAATTTTCTAGCAGGCATACTGCTGCTCAGCTCCCCATGTGAACTTAACTCCCTTTTTCAACAATTTGGATAATCCATTGGTGATTGAGGCTAAGCCCGGTATAAATTGTCTAATATAGGAGACTCTTCCCAATAAGCTCTTGAGCTCCTTGACTATGATTAGCCTCTTCATGGTTGTTATGGCAGTGGCCTTGGCTAGGTCCACACTGTGAGGGTCCTTTTTTGGACAGTACCTAGGTCTAAGTAGAAATAAGGATCTTGGGCCCTTTAACAAGGATCCTAGGCCCTTTACTTGTTGTTTTGGTGGACTGGGCTTGGTTCCCGCAGCTAAATGGGGGCTTATTACAAACCAAGTTATGCGCAAGTCACATAAAACTCCTCAAGGCAAAATGCGATTCCTCCTAAGCAATAAAATACCATTGTAAGTGTTTTAGTGTCATAAAATGTCCCTTTACTCATACAAAACAAGTAAAATAATTATTCATAATATTTATAATGAGAAAGAGATTGAAATAGAATATTTGAGGCTTATCTTTTATTGTGTAAACATTTAAAAAAGTTCCTTCACTTGGTACCCCGGGCGTACTGTCATGGTTCCTAGGGGTACTAGGCCTGTAAGAACCCAGAATGCTGATTCTCTGAACTACACGATCTTTCTCCATGCTTATTATGCAATTGAGTTTTGTCCTTTCCCTTATCTCTATAGGTCCTACATAAGAACACACTATACAATACACATATCTTCAAATAATTGTTAGTTTCTTAGAAAAAGGATATACATTTTAACACACATATATATATGTAAATAAATTTCATGAGAATGATTTAGCCATGAGGATTTTGGCCCCAATTCTCAAAGACTTAATGCTTTTGCACAAGACTTGTGGGATTTGGAACTCAAATCCAAGTGGCTTTGCTTGGGCATTGCCTTCCAGGATAGTTAGGTGAGAAGGATTTCGTGGGAGAGAGTGATATATGATGTGTGCATGTTTTGGCATATGTTTCTTTGGAGGCTAAGTGTGTCCAAGGCCCAAGTTGAAGTGAGGACCTCGGTAAAAAGACTCAGCTTTTGGCTGAGTAAAAGGAAAACTGGCAAGCAAGAGTATATGTATTGAACAGCAAGAAAGCAGCAAAGGAAAACAATGTAATAAAAAAACATACGAAATAACTGTTAAGGATCCTCCAATTAGTATGAAATTTTTCATTATTTTTCTTAATTGTGGATTACAATGTGCTCACTATGACATGTTACAAGGTCCAAATAAGCTTAAAAATTACAGACTTAGATGGCTATCTAAGCCTCTAAGACTTGCAAAGTTTGAATCCCTTTGAATCCAAGTATGTTTTATAGTGGATGTTTCTGGGATACCAAGCGATATTTCTCTACTTTCTTTGAGTTTTTGACAGAGTTTTCTCAATAATTTTGTTGTGATTTTCTATTACTCCCTCCCCCTTCAATGTTGGCTGCCTTCCCCCTTTATAGTGTCATTTTAGGGTTCAGGGTACCACTAATTCCCCTCATTTTGCTCCCTGGGTACCAGAGCCTCTATTATGCCAGCCATTCTGATGGCTGATTCTTTCTTTGTTTCTGATAGTTTTCCTCTTTTAGTCCTGTTTTCCTAAAAGCCACTTGCTAACTTTCCATTCTGGGGTGTCTTTGGAGAGCTACTATTCACCCTCTTTTCTTTCAAGGCTTTTTACCTTTTAGACTCAACTTTTTGGCTGTCTTTCTTGCAGTCATTTTTCCCAAGTGAGCGGAATCCATTCATGTTGGGTTGAAGGTTTTCCCAGCCACTTCCCTTTATAGTTCTTCATTTTGGGTTTCCCAAGGTACCGGTCTTTTGTTCATGAATTGTCACTCTCTAAGCTTTCTGGTTCTTTGCTGCACCACTGGGTGCTTGAGAAGGAAATATCCGTTCTTCGTTTCTTGTATTTCGTGGTACCCTTTTTGAGTTGTCTTAATCCCAATTTAGCTGTGCTGCATGTTCCGAGGATCCCGAGCCTCTGGGTATCCCGACCTAGTTCTTTTCACTGGATTTTGCTAGATTTTTAATGGCCTTTTTTTGTTGGAAATCTGAACATACATAGGGCTTTGATGTTGATTCTTAGCTTCATGAATTGGGTCTTCTTTTGTTAAGACTCATGGCATTTCTTTACTTTTCATGGAATGAGTTTTCTTGTGAAATTTTGGTCCTCAACACACGCTTATTCCACTGTGATGTACTAGAAAACCAAGGAACTTCCCAGCTGACACTCCAAAGGCACATTTTAGTGGGTTCATGTGTTTCTTGTATATTCTGTATCGTTCAAAGACTCATTCAAGGACTTGAAAGTGTCCTCCCTTGCTTTTTGATTTTACTTCAATATCATCCACAGTCTTCCATGGTTGTCAATTGTACGCTGGTACATGGCTCCCGCATTTTTCAGACCAAACGTCATTACAGTACAATAGAAATTTTCAATTGGGGTCATGAATGCTATTTTCTCTGCATCCTTAGCTGTCATTCGTATCTAATTGTATCCACTATATCCATCCATAAAGGAAAAGATGGAGCTCCCCGCAACTGAAGCTACAAGGAGATCAATATTGGGCAAAGGGAACTCATCTTTAGGACGTGCTTTGTTTAAATTGCAAAAATCCACACAGCACCTAATCTGACCATTCTTTTTCTTTACAGGAACTATATTAAAAACCCTTCGGGCATGCTGGATAGGCTTGATAAACCCTGTTGCCAATAGTTTCTTTACCTCTTGAGTGATCTGGGCTTCTACTTTGTTGTGGAAGATCCTAGGTGGTTGGATTATTGGTTTGGTTCTTGGATAAACATTAAGATAATGGATCACCAATTTGAAATCCAGGTCAAGCATCTTATAAGTTCATGCAAATATGTCCACGTATTTCTTCAATAGCTCCACCAATTGCTCTATTTCTTGTGCTGACAGTTAGTTGCTGATAAAAACGGGCTTAGGATTTCTTAGGTCAGCCCCTAGCTTTACCTCTTCCAACTCTTCTTTGGATAGGATTTATGCTTCCTTTTCCACTTCCTCTAGGATCTCCTCTTAAGCCATCATACAATCTGGTGGTCCAGGACCCTTCTGCGGGGTGCATTCAAGTCTCGCATACCTTCATAATCGAAATATCAACCTTCTCCCAGGTTCTCGGACAACCACACACTCCCGAAATCCTTACAAATTGGTTTCTTTCTTCTTCCTTTTTCTATCCAAGAGGTCCCTCAAGTCATGAGTATTGCTTCCTTCTTCTTCTTCTTCCAAAATAGGAGCCCTTAAGGTCCCTGGTGCAGGACATTCATCATCAGGGGCTAGCTCGTCGTAAAACATAGTCTCTGTAAAATTTACTTCTCCCCTACTGAAAGGGCTAGGGCTGGCAAAGATCCTTATAGGCCTTCCATTCAATCTTCCCTTTTAACCACTGATGGTAAGTTGATGGGATTAAACGATGTTTGTGAAGCCACAGCCGTCCCAACAGGATGTGATAAGAAACTTCTTGATTAATCACATGAAACCGAGTCAAAGCCACTATGGTACCCACTCTCATAGCTAGCTACATGTACCTTTTAGTGGATTTTATGGCTCCTCCAAATCTTGTTATTTCCATAAGAGCCCCAAGGATCCTCTTACTAGACATGCCTATAGCTTTCAAAGTACTTAAGGCAATGAGGTTGAGTGAAGCTCCTGTGTCTACCAATGCTCTTATGATCTGGATGCCATTTATGGTGGCTATCAAATAAAAAGGCCTTCGATTGTCTGGGTACTCAACTTCCATATCCTCATTTATGAAAGTTATTGCATTGGTAGTCTCCAAGAAAGCTCTACTTACATGAGATTCTGCCATAAAGCACTCTACTCTCATATTTGCAGCTATGCTCATGAGGGATTTCGTTGTGATCCTCCTTGCCTCTAGTCCAAATCCCAGCTGGTTGAACAGGAACTTAAACTTGGGGTTCCTCTGGAAAGTCTTAACAGTGTTTGGGTGAAAGGATCCCTTTGATTCCTTTGCTTCTAAGTCAGCTGAGCTTCCATGGATTACTATAGCCACTACTATTTTCCCTTTATGAATGGGCAAGGGGTTCCTCTGTACTTCAGGTTCTCGTTGAGTAAGCTCTAGAGTCCCTTCTCTTAACTTTTTGAGAAAGAGACTCCGAAGGGTCCAACAGTCCTTAGTGGCATGCATAACATAGTTATGAATCTTACAAAACAATGGGTTCTTTCATTCTTCCTCTATTGGTGGCCTAGACACGAGATATGGTTTAACAATCCCATCTTCTATCCATTTATCTAGGACATGGTTTGGCTCTTCAGTGGTACATAGGATCACTGCTTGTTCCTTAGCCATTTTTCCCATAGGTTTCCTCCTCTTTTCTTCTACTAAAGCTATCATGGCCTGAGAGATCGGTACTCCCTTTGTCTTTATGGTCAAGGCTATCCTCCTGTTTCTTTGCAACAAATCAGCAAACTGAGTTATACATAGATTCTCCAAATTGAGCATGTAATCAAAGAGCATATTGGATATGCAATTCTCCACGAGCTACTTTTCTTCATAGTCTCCATAACAATCTAAGGGGACATCCTCAAATCTTTTGATGAACTAAACATGATCCTCTCCAAGCCTTTGCTTCACCATCTGAAGGTTTGCGAATGTGACTTTGTCTTCACCTAGATAGTATTTTGCACAAAATCTCACCACCATGTCATCCCAAATCCTAATAGATCCAAGCTTCAAGGTGGTGTACCATATGTATGCTCAATCTACCAGAGACTTGGCAAATTCTCTTAAACATAATTCCTTGTACCCAGCATAGGGACCCATGATGTGGATAAATCTGCTTACATGGGATAGGGCTTGCCAAAGAGCTTTGCTGGAAAAGGAGGATCCTTGGAGAATTGCTTGGGGATTCTCGAGTGCTTTTCCCTTTCCTGCTCAAGAAAAGCGTTTACATCTGCTAGGGTAAGGTACTGGGGATTAACTCCACCTCCCACTACTAATCCTCCCTCTAGCTGGACCCTTTCCTCATTAACAAGTGGAGGGACATTGTCTCTAATCTCCTAGGTCCTTCCTTCTTTAAGTTGACGGATCTCTTGCTGGAGGTCCTTCATTATTTTTACCATTCGAACCATGGGATCTGGTTCTTCTCTCTCATTCCTTTGCCTAAAGACAACTTCATTTTCTCTTACGAGATCTGATGCCACATGTGGCAAATTGATACCTTTATTGTTCCATAGTCTTGGAGCAATGCTTGCGAAGGGACTGCTTTTTCCCTCTTCTTTTCCCAGTCCCTAATGAAGTTGCCTTTTAATGTGGGTTATTGCTTTGGATAGTGGCCGAGCCCAATGTTCTAGGGGATCCTGGGCCTCCAAAGGATGGTGTTAATAGTTGTGCACTAGGCTTGACTCACCGCGGTTTTGTTAGGCCATTTTACAAGCCAATCTGTGCACAAGAAATGAACTCCACAACATAAATACACATTCACACACACACACACACACACACATATATATTGGTTGAGTGAATAACTAAGGAATAGCAAATGAACTAAAAGAGTGTAAGTAAGAAAAAATTCAGGGATCCTAAAAAATGGAGTGAGATTATGATTCATTATATCAAGTATTTGAGTACATTGGGTCCTACTTTGCTAGGATATATCACAAGGCTCAATAAAATTCAAAAATCACAGACTTAGATAACTCCCCTTGGGCTTCCAAGACTTGTGAAGTTTGAATCCTTTTGAATCCAAGTGTATCCTTAAGTATTTACCTTAGGATCCCTAACAGTACCTCCCTCTTCACTCTATTTTGTGCTCACAGCTCTCCTTCTAGTATCTTTTCTAGTATGCTAAATGCTTCTTTTTGAATGCCCTTCTTGGCTGGTGCTTTGCCCCTTTTATAGTGCTACTTGGATGCTTCTTAACACCAACCATCATTCTCTTTTGTGTGCTAGGTACCAGAACTAATGTCATTTTTGAAAACTTTGGTGGCTGATCCCTTACCCTTTATATTCTTATTTCATTTTTCTGGGTTTTGACAATCTAAAGCTCCCTTATTGACTTCCTCTTATAGGAGATCCCTTTTGAGTAAGTCCAAATGCTTCTCCAAGGTCAATGTTTCTTATTCTTTCCCCAAGGCCTTAAAAAGGACATCTTAAAGCTCTAAGACTTTGATGTTGACCTCTTATGACTTGTTTCTTTTCTCAAAATGGGGCAGATCCCTTCTTGATGATAGTGTAGTTGGAAAGGCTCCTGACTACCTTCCTTCTTGGTTCTCCTTCTCTTCTTTTCCTAAGGTCCTAGGTTTCTTCATCAGGTGTTGGTCCTGAAATCACCAGCTGTGCCCATCATTCTTTCCTTGGTCGTAGGCATCTGATTTCGACAGGACACCCTTCGTCTTTCGCACACACCTTTTGTCATGAGCATGCCATTCTGAGTTATCCATGTCTGGGATTCCTTATGCCAGTCTTTCCTCAGGGATCCCTCCTTAGGGCTGGCAGATCCTGTGCCATTCCAACCAAGCGCATGCCTGCCTCCCTTTTGGGCTCCCTTAGATGTCACCTCTTGCATAAGCCTTTGGCTAATGCTTCGCTTCGCACCTCCTTTCTTTTTAAGGCCCAAAACTTATTCTTTTATCTCTATGGGTCGGGCTCCTCCCTTCTTCATTTCTAAGGACCAAGCCTTTCTTCCTTTTTCCCTATCTTCATGGGCTAGGCTTCTCCCATTTTTTAAGGGTCTAGCTCCTTATTACATTTTGAACCTCAACATTGAGCAACTAGACTCTTCGTATAATTACTAAGAAATTAGAGTTCATAAAAAATAAATTAGAGCTTATAACTATATGCAAATTCCTTCTCATATTGATGGTTGTGGAGTAGTTGTGTCATTTGGTTGGATGCATATATCTGATCCATTTATGATGATGACTACCAAGCTTCCTAGAAAGGCTTGTAGTGGAGTTAATTGTGAAGAATATGGGTTCCAAAGCAATTTAATGATGATTATGGTGTTTTGGGATGATGAAGGTGCAAACAAGGGTAGAACTTTGTGCCTCTTATTCATGAAAGGTGTGTTTGGATGGTGTGGGAAGGAGAAAGAGGAAGATTTTAATGAACCTTGTTTAGAAGTTATTTAAAGGAAGGGGAGGAGTTTAGGCCCCCCTCCCCCAAAAAAAAACCCCTCATTTTACATCAATTTTGAGAATTTGGAGGGAATTGAGAGGGGAGGGGAACCACTTGTACTACAAGTATTAATAAATAAGGGTAGTCTTTGTTTTACAAAGCAGGTTTATAACAACCAAAAGAAACATATTGTGTAGACATTGTTTTTTATGAGAATCTACCCATTTCATGTATATTATAAATGTCGGTAGGATCCTTGATTTTTAAAAAGCAGGTTTATAACAATCACTACCTAAATAACAACCGCTTCAAATTGGCCTTGAAATCATATATTAGTGTCTCTCACCTAAACTCATACAATTTGACCTTCATACTATTGAATTTAGGGATTGAGCGATGAAAGGAAAATGCTTGAATGATCTACATTGATGTGTAATGAGTGTATTAATACACTTAACCATACGAATTAACTAACTAACAAACTCCTAACAGTATTAACAAATTCCACTAACTGCAACAACACATGTCAACCACGTGTCTGTCACTTATTACAAAGAAGAACTAAACTGCAGTAGTTGAAAATATAAACGACTTGTAGCATAGCCTTCATATCTGATTTTCTCCTCAACACATACAATCCAACAAAATTGTGAATAAGTCACCCTAAAAAGAAAACAATACGGATAATTAAAGCATATAATTTTCTTAATGCCATAATTCCTTAATAAGTTTTGATGAACTAATACCTTAATAAGTTTTTTTTTTTTTTTTGGATAATCTAATTCCTTAATAAGTTGTTACAGAAAAATAATCAACAATGTATTTATCAAAATGAGAAGTCAATAATTACGAAATTAAAGCCGAAGAATTTAAATGTGTACACAAACAGAGAGACAAAGAGGTGACATGAAATTGATTTTCTCAACACCTGTTTGTCCCTGATTATTCTTAGACATGGCAAAACGAATTAAAGTTTTCTAACCCGACCCGACCCAAACCCATTTTTTTTACCCGAATAAAAAATGGGTTGACCCGCGACTTGACCTGTATTTTTTGCGGGTCAACTCGACTCGACCTAAATCCAAGCCATTTTTTAAAACTTTTTTTTTGGTAAAAAAAAATAATGAAATTAAGACAATATTTATTTAATTGTTTGTTGTGAGCTTCAAGGAAACAATTGAGACATTTACATAACTACATGCAAATTAATTGAAAGATGAATGATTGAGTATTTTGTAGTGAGTAAAGATTTTTAGATATCAAATAACAAAATACATGCCAAGATAATCTGGTTACAGTACAGTTAAAAATATATATTTAAAATTGTAGACATGTGTGAGAAATATTCACAAGTGTGAAAATAGTGAAGCCAAAGTACCAAATTAACATAAATTATGAATGCTTAGACCTATTTTTTAACAATTTATATCCAAAGTAAACGGCTTTTCAAAATTGTAGATATGTGTGAGAAATATTCACAAGTGTGAAAATAGTGAAGCCAAAGTACCAAATTAACATAAATTATGAATACTTAGACCTATTTTTTAACAATTTATATCCAAAATAAACGGCTTTTCAAAGTAAATTATGATATTTCGCAGAGTATATATTACTTAACAATGATATGATATTCATAAAAGAGACCATGTATAAATAAGTAAACAATTAAACTTTAATGTATATCTCAAATTGAAATAGAATGCCAACCACAATTGACAATAGATTATAAAATTAATTTTCAAAATTGTAAATTTCTTATATGTTTTAATTCTTTGTCAAATGAATTATCCAATAAGTCATTTTTAATTTTGTTTTATATTTTGAGATGTTGATATTGTGTAGAAATAAAACTTGTGTATTTGTTTTACTAATCTTTGTGTTATTTTGTATTAGATAGCAATGTTAGGATTTGTATAATTTTAAAGTATTGAATAAGTATTAATAAGTGTAGTTCATTCAAAGTAATGCATTTTACATCAAGTAATTTGTTGCATGACTTTCCAAATGGCAAATACATGTTATTTTTTTTATTAAAAAAAAAAAATTCATGTGAAAAATACGAGTCAACCCGACCTAACTTGACCCGACATGCAACCCGATTGACCCGAACCCGTTTTTAACCCACTTAAAATGGCCCATTTAACCCACAACTCGTTTGACCCGTAACCCGATTAACTCGACCCAAACCGCCCGTTTTGCCATGATTTATTCTCAACTGAAGTCCAAATAAAGTTTAAAATCTAACTTTCAACACATTTATTATTTATTTATTTATTTTATAAGGCTTAGAAAAATTTTAAAGCAAGATTGAACAAAGAAAGTGATAATTGATCTACAAATTGGTAAAGTTGTTTGACACCCCGTGGCCTAATCGCTATGCATAAATTGTGTATTACCCAAAAACACCTCCCCACTCCAAGGTCCAAGACCAAGACCTCCTTTGTTTCAATTTTCAAAGGCAATTGGCATTTGGCACCCACAAGTCCATCATAAGGATATATTTGTCATTTAGCTCTTAAAAGTTTAAAACCCAGTAAACATACTCATCCTTCCTGTTGATTACATTTTCACGCCAAAGATACATACTTCTTTCCTTTGCCTAATTTATAAGACAATTTAGAGTGAGAGGCAGGGTGAGACTAGTATCAATTTTCAAATTTACTTTAATTGCAAAGAGGTTTTATTTACTTATTTCTACCCAAAGACCAAAGTTCACCCACACATACCCGAGAGAGAGAGAATCACGTCCGCGACCTCTATCACTTTCGATGGCTAACATTGAAAGTTAAAAAAACTTAATTTTTAACTTTGAACTTTTTCTTATTAAAAAAAAAAAAAAAAACCTTTGAACTTTTTCACCATTTTACATTTCTTAACGTTTTATCTCACAATTGTATGGTTTAGTAGCCTTAAACTATTGCACTTGATCTAAATCCTAATAGTAGCATTTTAAAAAAAAATTAGTAGTTTATTGAAGAGAATTGCTACGTCTACAATATTTTTACAACAAATTATAGTTGTTTAGTTACTATTGGTTCAAATTTGAACCTACCACTGAGATTACTTTTTTGCACCAAGAATAACAACCTGTTACTTAGAATTTGTTGTGAAAATTTTGTAGACATATAATTTTTATTTATTAAAATGTCCGATTAATTGATGTTCTTAGGATATTTATTAATGTATCATTTTAAGAAAATTTCAATATTACTCAACTTTCATGAGAAATATTTATTAAAAAAAAAAAAACTGTAAGAAAGAAAACAAAAAGTTACTTTTTTATTTTTCTATAAAAAATTTCAAAAAAAAATCTTAAACTAATGCACTTATTATTATTATTATTTGAAAACATGCACTTATTTGAAAATCTGTTAACTTTTTCATTTATTAAAAAACATTTTTAAGAATCATAAAATGAATGGGCCGGGTAGGTCAAAAAAATCCAACCGGCCCAAAACAAATGACCAAGTCAAAGACGCCCTCACTCACTGTACCATAAACCTCCTCAGAAATTAGAACCCTCTAGAACCCACGGAAACCACATAGGACAGAAGAGAAGAGAAAGAGGAACAACCTAAGGCAACCGCGAAGATGATCATTCCAGTTCGTTGCTTTACCTGCGGCAAGGTATTTACTTTCTTACATTGTTATTGATTGTAAAACCCAAGTTTATACCTTTTAATATAGCATTTATTCACAGTGAGGTTTTGTTGATTTGGTTAAGGAGGTTTTCTTGTTCATGTTCCACCAAGTCAGTGATTTTATTTATTTGTTTGTGTTGTATAGGTAATTGGAAACAAATGGGACACATATCTTGACCTTCTACAGTCAGATTACTCTGAAGGGTGAGAGAACCTCTTTGGTTATTTTGTTAGGGACTTATTGTTACAAGCGTTTGCTCATATGATTGCAAATTGTAATAGTAACCAGAAATTGATTTATGCAGATAAATACATGACATGTTAAACTAAAATAACATCTTGTTGTATTATTTGGAACTTTTTTTTTTTTACCCTGTATTTTTTGCTAAATGTACTGAATTTATGATTGATAACTCAGTGATTTTTGCAATAATGCTGCTTTGGCAATGTTATGTATACTATTCCATCATATATAGTAGCTGAAAAAAACAACAATTCACAACATTTTCACAGCATCTTTTTTATTTTTGAGTTGTGGTGGGTCCTGGTATAAATATTCTATCATATTTCATTTTATTTTAATGTATGGTGAATTGACACATCGATTGTTGTGAAAATGTTGTGACATTTTGTTGCGTCCCTAGAAGAACCCATTTGTAGATCATCGATAACTTTGTTAGTTATGGTTGGCATCTATTGTTGTTTTTATTTGGAAGTGCAATTTCACTTTTTGGTGATGCTTTCCTCTCATATTTACTAATATTCTCACTTCTCTCCCTTTGTTTTCCATTGTGCTTCAGTGGGTTCTCCTAGCCAATTCCTTTAGCAAAACTAATATTCCTTAACTTACTAAAATAATTTAAAGAGCGAGAACATTTTTCAGATATCCAACCATTGCATATGTCCAGTTGGACATTGTATTGGCATATATTCATGTGCTTGGATTGTTAAGGCACCTATCTGGCAAGGCTGTTTTAAGCTTCTCTTTAAGCACTTTTAGAATTGGCAGATCATATTTCTTAGCATTGCTGACTGTCATGTTGTTACATTCTTGGACCTTCTTTTCATTAATGAAAAGCAGTTTGTTTATTGGGTAATAGTTTTTTTGGCAGTTAAGCCTATACTTTTGCTTCATTTTTAAATCATTAGAAGTGGGTTGGTATTCCTGGTAGGAGAAGCTTTTGTGTTGCTACAAATTCCTCTGTGATACTACAAAAGAAAGAAGAATTCTTTTCTAACCTGAAATTTACAGAGTCCATATTTTGGATTTCAAAAGTTCTTATTAATTTCTTGCCAAGTGAATGTGATAAGCATCTCAAGCAAAATTATCTTGTGACCTTATGCATTTATATTCAATTCTTGAAATTACTAAGACAATTTGGCTGCTTTTGATAATTTTCAGTCTTGATGTGAAATGAAATATTGCAAAACTAGATATACTGACAATTACTGGAGTTATCTGCATTATATTGAATTGTTATATAGTTTTCTTGTGGTAGTTTGAATTGGAATGTCTGTTACATATGATTTGAACAGGCAAGAAACTTTCATCCTTTTAATTTGTGGTTTGGAAATTTTGGACTTATCATCTATTTACCATATGATGTTAAGATATTGCATTGCTTGTGAGTTGAGATTTAAGAAACATTCAAAATAATGACAGTCTGGATGTTTGCTTTGCTCTTTCCTGGCTAAATTAAGAGTTATAGACAGTCTTCCTTCACAACTGATTTGGTCATTTAAAACTCATATTCTTTCTGTATGTCTCTCTCTTTATGGTATAACTCTCTATCTTTTGCACGGTGTCATTTTCAGTGTCTATGGTGGATGCTTGTTTCAGCATTTATCTTTGTGACCTGGGTGGATATGAATCAAAACCCAAACAAAGCTGGGGTACTAAATACCAAAGAAAAAGCACCACAGAATTTTAGGCACTTACAACTCTTTTCTTTATCCCTAAGGATTCCTTTAGGATTTAATACTTTAAGTAGCTATCGTCTGTAACTAACAAGTGCGAAGTGCCATAAGTTAGATTTCACTAAACCCAATGGTAGTGTTATCCCTACTGTTATAGTGGGGTTGACTCTTGACAGCCCTTATTCTCATATTTACTTGACAAACCCTTGTCTTCACCTTTTGATGCTCCAGTGGAGCAAAAGTTTAGGCTTCACCTGGTTAAGGTTTTCCACTGTCTATATATTAAGAGAAGAAGACACTTGGCAATATCAATTTGTAAGCCTTTTGTAGTAATAGTTATAGCAGCTTTAATATTTTCATAAGAAAAATGCTATGACACCATATTGTTCACTATTTTTTCCACAACGGCTAATTCGGCATGTTTTGATTAGAGTAACATCACTTTCACCTTGGTTCACCACTAACATCGCCTTTATTCTACAAATTGGCTTGGTGGGCAACAGTTTACCACCTGTGGATTCAAAGAAATAACATAATCTATGGGCGTGAGGTTCAGACTGAGGAACTAATTTTTAAGAGTATCAAAAGGGATGTAAGGGGTTGGATGGTGGGCAGTGGCAAAGTGTACAACTCAATCCTAAGAAAGATCCTCTGCGCAAAATTGGGGTATTCTTAGATAGCTTTGAGTATTGTTAGTGAAGTTAGAGTCTGTACTCTGTACACCTTTGTCTTGTTTGTGTTATGTTCTGTTGTGTGGGTTGTGCTGCTTCCATGAGGCCAGCGTAGCTCTGAGTTGTAATCTGTGTTCTTAGTGCAATGAAAAATATGAATTATCAAGAAAATAAGATTGCTGACTATTATTACTGTTAAATTTTATAAGGAAATAAGGGTGGTGACTATATGTTGTGAATCTTTTTTGATCACTGAGACGAATTTGGTGATGTGAATCTCTAAGCATACGGTAGTGTAGTTGTGGGTGATTATGGTGCGAGTTTGTCTATGACACTGTAAGTTAGAATTGTGATTTTGAAACTTTATGCTTGAGACTGTTAAGAAAATTTGTTAGTGAAGAAGCGCCTCAAAATTTATGAGAATTTGAAAGCATATGTGAAAGGGGTTATTTATTTTGTATGCACTTGCATTTGGTTTGGGTCCATAGACTTTATTGATCAATATTGGCTGAATTTTGTAAGTCATTTGTACCTGTGCTTATGAACGTATATCTGTGTGTTCTCTGAGTATTAAACACTAACAAATACAATTTGACCGGCTAAGAAATATGCTTGAGTTTTGAATTCTTGGAGCATGATCTTGACAGGTAGTGGGCGGCGTTACCTGGTATTAGTTTTGATTATAAGCATGAATTTGCAGTTGATATTAGTTGGTGGCACTAATGTTTAATTATGTGGTATGTAGAGATGCACTTGATGGATTGGGGTTGGTCCGTTACTGCTGCAGGCGAATGCTTATGACTCATGTTGACCTCATTGAGAAGCTTCTGAATTACAATAGTAATCCTCCTCTCTCTCTCTCTCTCTCTATATATTAAATTTCAGTTTAGGGGAATTCTTATGGCTCCATTGGCACTCACATATCCACTTTTTTGCAGCTCTGGAGAGGAATGATAACACTTAATGAATGGGGGCTGCAAGTGAGCAGAAGTTCGTTTTACCCAATGTGAATGTCTATCTAGGTTAACTGTTTTATTTTGTTTGGAGCAAGTACTGGTCAAATAGGATGTAGCCAGACACAAGTGAAAATACTATGTATGGGATGTGTTCAAGACAATTCTGTTGTTGCTTTTATGAATTATTTTAATGTGTATGAACCTATCCACTAAATTAAAATATGTTCGTTGCTTTAGCAGTAATGTTTCTTGTGAAATAATTTGTTATTGATGTGAATTATCACACATATTTGTTGGGATCCTATTAAGGCACTTAATTTCCTACCCTTCCGTGTGAATGTTGACCGTATGTACTATGTAGTATCAAATGGCATCTCCTGTGTCATAAGTTGTAACCCGTATTTGGGGTTTGTTTTTAATGAATCTAGGGTGTCCAAGCCTCCTGGTAACCCGATCCATTACCAACTGGCCTGTCACACCCGACTAGATCTGAACTGCCGGAATAGACTACTCTAGCGGTTGATGGCGGGGCCCCACCCCACACCCTCAAAATCGACATTGGCTGGTCAGTTGACTAGTTTACTCTTCCAAAACCCGGGTAACCCAACCCTACTGTGAAAACCAACAAATCCGGAGAATTTCAAGTGTTTTTTGGCTATAAAATAGTGGATATCCATCAAATTTGACAAGATTTCTATTAGCGAAATTTCACACAATCAGGGCAAATCTTTTTGTTGCTTTGTCATTGTCAGTTTTGATTGAACCGACTGCCACCTTGACACATAATTTGACCAACCCAATCCGACTCTCTCACCGGTTTATGGTGTGTCCAAAATTTCTCCAACCAATTTGGTCAAGTCGGTTGTACATTGGGCATAAACTCAACTCAAACTGACTCGTGAACAATCTTAACAAAATTTCCATCTTACTTATTAAATGGTATCTCCCTTTAATATAATGCGTAAAGCATGCATAAAACATAGGCGTCAAAGTCCAATAATGGACATCTCACATATTTAGATGGATGCAAGAAATTTGTAATATTTGATTGCAAATTCATCAAAAATTTACCTAATGCGTCCTCTCAAATCTTTCATGATAATTCCTTGAAGCAATTAACACATTTTCACCTTTTCGTATTATTTCACTTAATTTGTAAGAAATCTCTCTTTTTTTTTTTTTTACTTTATTTTACTAAAAAAAAAGTCCTCTTAACATGTCATGTCATGGGACGAAATTGTCTGATTTCCCTGCCTGGATAGTGGCTGAATACCAAAGAGGATTCCACCTAATTTAAATTTGACTAACGAATATGAATATGAAACTATAAAAACTGCATAAAAAGAAGAGTTTGAAGTTTGAACTCGTATAGTCACAAGTTATGTCTTGTTACAAAAAAGAAAAAAAAAATGTCATGTCTCATTAGCAAATAGTAACAAACAGTCGTGTTCTGTTCCATCGAGTACAAAGAAAATGCAGCCATGTCACGTGTTTCAAAATCGAGGGTTGGAGTTGAGAGCAAGTTAATTTTAGTCAATAATGGTGGAATACGTGTATTAGACTACCGATTTGTCGCTAAATGGACAAAGCAAAAATGATGACATAGTCTTAAGTCAATGGCATTTTGTGCGTACCTTAATTATTACTAGTATTATTCTTGGCTTTTCTTCTCAATGACCGGCTCATTAATTCAAAAATATAATCTAAGTCTATTCAGATCAAGATGCGTCTGGCTAAAGTAAAGTAGGTACATATTATATATAAAAATAAATAAATGTCAAATCTTATAACAAACTTGTCGAATTCCAATTTTCCATATATTTGGTGAATATACAAAGAGACACTGCACGCAAAGTGGTATAGTTTGAATTGTGTATATATATATATATATAAAGTTTCAATTATACATGAAATCTCTTTTGGTTATGTAGAAAAGCCTAAGAAAAGATAGAGGAGAAAAGATACTTTTGAATAACTTCTATTGTTGCAATTATATTTCTGGATTTTTTTTTTTTTAAGGATTTCTAAGGATTTTTTTATAATTATTTTATTTTCTCTTATCTTTTCCCCCTTTTTATTTACTAACAAAAAGATAGATTTTTTTTTTTCCTTTTTTCCTTGCTTTGCAGTAAACCAAGCTAGTGTAAGATTTAGATTGGATATTGATTTTTTTTTTTTTTTAGAAATATTGATTGGATATTGATTGATTTAGCATGAAGTAAGATCTTATGAATACATTGTAGTGTATTGTGTATATATCACGTAAGTAAAATTATTAGGTACTCTCAGAGTATCATAAATACGTATTTCTCTATTTTACATAAATGGTGGATCCCACCATGAATTTAATTAGTAGAACTCACAATTTATGTGAAAGAAAGAAATACACATTTGTAGTATTCTGAGAATACACAATAATTTCCCACCACATTAAAAAGAGCTAGCTAGCCTGTGAAAATTTCATAATCCATGAGTGGAATAGTAAATAAAATGTTCCCTCACAAGCGTCTATGATAAGCCTCCATCAAAGGTTAACCATAGCCAAAGAAAAGGGGAAATAAATTCGTCTAACTCTTGGTTGTACAAAAGGCCCATTTGACAATGTCATGGGCAACGAAATTGCGTGTGAAAGATCTGAAAGCATGGCCATAGATCTTTCAAACTTCAACTTCAATGAAAAGAAAATATCTTTCTCTTATCTTAATTGAGGGAAAAAGAAAAAGAAAAAAATAATGGTTTTCCATTTCAAAAATGTCCACATGTGCCCGTAACCATCCTTCACCTTTTTTTTTTCTTTGGGGAAAATTTAATAATTACAATAGGGCCAGGATGGAGGATTTGAAATTAGCACATTACCATTAAAAATACCAAGAGGTGCCCTTTTGAATTAGTTAATTATAGGGAATTTAACAAATTCACAGTGCCCACCTCTTTAAGCCTTTGGTGCATGAGTTTATGTTGATTTATATAGAGTGATGCTAAGGATATACAAATTTTACTATATTATGTTAATAAACTTACATAAATATTATAAGTCTCCATCAAAGGTGTACCTAAAGGCGTAAATTATTATTTGACACAATTGCATGTTCTTTTCTTTTGCCTTTTTTTTCCTTGAATATTACTTACCTATATTTATATAATATCTAAAAGATACAGTGTAATATTTATTGTTGTCATACTCCTATTGAACCATACCAACATAGTGTTTCAATCGGTTCAATTTTGTCCATTTTTGTTAAGTTTAGTCTACTTTAGTCTATTTGGTCCATTTTTGTATACTTCGATCCATTTTTGTCCGTTTGGTTCAATTTAGTCAATTCGGTCTACTTTAATAATGCTTTGGGAGGAGAAGTTTGTGTAAAAATAAAAGTTACTTCATTGACAATTATGTCACATTCTTAGCATAATGTAAGTAAGTTTTTGATAAAATTACATTTTTCTTATATTATTAAAGGCTTGTAGTTTTTGATAAAATTACATTTTTCTTATATTATTAAAGGCTTGTATTTTCTTTTCTAGTATAACTAATGAATTTACTTATATTTACTTCCTTATTAGGCTATTCAAGGCATATAGTTATAGATGATGAACCATTTATAAGAAGCACTAGAAAAAAAAAAAAAAAAATTCAACCACACATTATACTATTTATAAAATATCTCACCATATATAATAATTTAATGTAAAATTTAATATATATATATATATATATATATATGTGTGTGTGTGTTTCCTTAAATGAAAAAAAAAAAAAAAAAACACTTTCAAATAACAAATATAGAATACTTAATTTAGAAAATCTTATATATTGTTATAACTATACTTTGTTAGAAAATAATCACTTTATTTTAAGAAGGATTTGAGATTAATACTTATAAGTTTCATATATTATTTTTATTTTTCACTTAAAAAAAATTGTCAAATTTTTTCGTGCATTGCGCATATCTATGATTAAATGTTAATAAAAGAAGAGAAAGACAACATTACATAAAAGAAGAAATAATTCCATTTAACTCTTGGGATCAGGCAAAATGATGGAGGAGATGAAACATTTTCCCTTAATATTAGACAAAAGGTCCATTGACAATGTTATGGGAAACAAATTGCATGTGAAAGATCTAAAAACATGGCCATAAATCTTTCAAACTCCAACTTGATGAGAAGAAAATATCTTTTATCTTATCTTAGTACGTGAGGAAAAAAGAACGAAAAAAAAAGGGTTTTTTCATTTCAAAAAATGTCCACACTGCCTTTAACCATTATTTGGCTAAGGAAGCACATATTTTTTTTGGTGGATAAATAATTATAATAGGGGATAGAAATTTGAAACTCGTACATCATTATTGGAAATGTCATGAAGCATCAATTGAGCTATAGAACTGATCTTAGAAGCACATGAAACACATACGCGCGTAGCTTACGGGGAGTTCAACAAATTCACAGGGCTAACTCTATAAGCCTTTGGCGCAGGAGCTTTTGTTAAAATTTGTTGTATCGTAGTTTAACATTTTCCATTTATATGAAATCAATATAACTATATAAACTTTTAGCTGCAAGACAATTTAATATTTCGCTGTCATGCCTATTGTGCGAGCACAATGTGGAATAAATTTTACACTATCTTCAGGAATATCAACATTTATGGATTTTTTTGGAACAGGTTGGGTATACTTGTTGTTTGCATCAGTTCATCTTATCTCCCTCAAAAAAATTGGCTTGGTTTCAACTATATGTTCACAGTACTTCACCTTAAACGCATATACTTCATTTACCTTGGAAATTCTTCTCCAATGGTCCCTTTGGCTTTATAGGAATCATGCGATGTTCTAGCTGGATAGGCAACCTACTGATCCCATTCGATCTTGTTTTCAAAAAGCAGTAGAATTTTTTACAATTTTTGGTATATACATGAGGAATTCTAGAGTTATAGGCTTTAAGAGATGAGATACATCTTGCTTTACACATTGGATTGTTTACTCTTGTATTAGAAGTAGATGGACTCATTATTTTTTCATTTTTACAAATTGCTGACAAGATAGACCCTACTTTCAAAGTCCTTGTTCAAGATTGTAGATGGCTCCTCCAACGATTTCCACTCAAGGAGGTCAACCGTGTATTTAGAGAAGCAAATCAATATGCGGATCTTTCGGTGTCCTTGGGGAGAAATCTAACTGAGAACTTTGTACTGTACTTGCACACTTCTCTTGAATTTTTATTTTTATTTTTTATTGTTGTTGATTTTGATATTTCTAATGATGTTTGTCTTCAGTCTGTATCTGACACTCTACTTCTTAATAATATATTGCATATTTACCACACAAAAAGAAGAAGTAAGTCTCATTTTTTTTTTTTTTTTTTTTTTTGGGGTGCAAAAGTAAAATGAATACTTAAAGAACTTCACAATAGAAATACTTTCTTCTTTTCTCCTGAACATAGTAGAAATACTTAGTAATATGACCTCAGGTAATATGATTCGGCTAAAGCAGCTGTTTTTGGTAATTGAGAGGATAGTTTTTCACTGATCCATTGATAGGAGGACCTATGCTAATCTTACGTTGCATTTGAAAATTGATTATCTATTTCACGATTAAGATTTCATTTAGATGGTCACATCTTAAATAATTTTAAATGAGATAACAGTGTTTTCAATTTTAGATTTGTAATATTTAATATAAATCAAGAAATGAATCTAATTCTAACGAAGAATATCATTTTTTTTTTCTAAGTACACAACGTGGCAAATGTTTGCGCACTAAGGATATCCTCAATTGAATGGTCAGGATTCAATGTAATTGTCATCTCTAAATCAAGATGCCCCTGAGCATCATTGTACCTTCGAAGGACCACCGGCACATTCATGGCACTTGAAAAATGTAGGTCCCAAAAATGGGTAGCAAATATGTGCACCAGGGCCTGAGGTGATTGTTCTAGGTGACATAAGTTTGGCCACTCAATTCAATTGTCATAATCGAAATAAAAAATTTCAATCTCCAAAAAATCCCTTTTTTTTCTCTTATCTCTTGAAGATGAGGTGAGCTATCGTTTGGATTTCTTGTGCTTTTTTGGCCCTTCACTTCGATATCAGTGGATAACAATATTTCTTTCTTATTACTTGCTCTCTTTGAGCTATATAAACCACCAAATATCTTCTTTACCTTTGCACTTTTTCCTTTGTTTGTTTTCTCACTTTTCTTTCTTCTATTATTTGTTTCAATTATGTCTCCTCGTTTTGTCCAATTCTACTCAAGAGAAATGTACAATAACCACCATTCCTATCCTTGTTTGCATTGCCACCCCCACAGCTACATAAGAATGGTTAGTGAATCTCTTTTCTTTTTTTTCTCTCTCCGCAAAGCATCAAAGTTGCACAAAATAATGTTCATGATGATATATTTTTGTTTAGAATCTTTGCTTTGTCTGGACATCCTATTATATTAAAATTTCTGTTGATATGAAATAGTATCAAGTTTCATCATAAAAAAAAAAAAAAGGTCATGGATTAATTGAAGTTTATGGACACTAAGTTTTTTGCATGTAAAAAACAGGTTCAACATCTTATAGAAAGATGCTTGCTCCTTCACATGAATAGAGACCAATGTATAAAGGCACTTGCAGAGCATGCAAGCATTCGCCCACTCATCACACTTACAGGTCTCTCTCTCTCTCTCTCTCTCTCTCTCTCTCTCTCTCTCTTGTTCTCTATCTCTGTGTGTCCATGTCTGTGTTTAGTGAACATGTTTGTATGTGCAAGTGCACGTGTACTTACTTGTGCCTGTGTATGATCCATCTGTTCTGATGAAGTTAATGCATGCTTGGCCTACAGTGTGGAGAGAGCTACAGAAAGAGAATAAAGACTTCTTTCAATCATATTTTCACTCTCTTTCTCCAAGACCCTTAATGAGTAAGACACTTGGCCTTTTCATTTCTTTTGAGAAGTTGCATATTCAGCATTTTATTGTATTTATAAATAACTTAGTTCTACAAATTTGTGGCTGTGGCATGAAAGGATAGATGATTATTCAGATTTTCATCCCTTTTATATCTTTATTTACTCCATTAATTGAATATTGCTTGGTAGCAACACCAAACTTTTGCTCAGAAATACTATCAAATTGTAGTGCAGTGAAAAGATATCATGTATTGACTGTATTTTTTTTTTTGGTTAAAATATCAATTGTATATTTACATGAATTCATATTTTATTTTTCAGGTAGATATATTCAAAGGGCACCAAAATTAGCAAGAAGGAAACCGTGGAAACTTTACTGAAGATCATATGAAGAGATCACAAACTCAAAATTAGCAATGTATTAGGGTTTCAAGATAATGAATGCTAGGTTAAAGATAATAATTAATGTTTTTAAATAATTTTGGAAGCTCTCGATAGGGTATTGTATAGGGGAAGCTATATGTACACTAGGTTTCATGGTGTCACTTTCTTGTTGTAATTAATTAAAAATATCAATCTACCATCACTCTTATGTTGTCAATGTCACTTACGTGTATGGTTCTACAAAACTTTCTGGTTTTGCTGAACCACATCATTCAAAAAAGTTAAGGAACATTAGCCAAGTTAATTACAAAGACTATATGACAATCTGCCAAACCACATCATTTGTTTGAAATGTGTTTAACAAAGTCTCAGGTAAACGTCTCTTGACACGAGTACTTAAGTGTCATTCTTCATTATTTACACCTCCATAATCTATCTCGGAAAAAGAAAAATAAAAAGCTTTTGGAAATTAGCCCTTGACAACAAGCAAAGAGAATCCATGCAAAAGCATGTGCCCCAAACCCAAACGACAATCATATCCTTAAGTTTATTTTCTTTCGGTCTAATATAGAGCTTTAAGAGAAAATTTGTCTTTTAGACTTAATATTTCAATAGTTAAGCACCCTTAATTTGTAAGCTAAAGGTTTTTTTTCTAATCAACGACAACAAGTCTTCTACAACTTGCAGTGAAAGCCTCATTCCCAAGAGCATTTATACCTCTACTAGTCTAAGGCATATGAGTTAATCCTAACACTAACCCTGAAATAGAAACTGCTTTCTTTTTATAGAAATCTCTGTAGACTTGTTCAAACGAGTGTGTCGTAGCCCATGTGGGATCTCTTGAGGGCTTTTCTTTCACGAAAACCTTTGCCAGCTTCATGGACCTGAAAATTTTTATTACAGAAAGTCATGCACTCATTTTCAGTGGATCAAATTACTACAAACACAGTAGGTTCCTTGGAATCTTGCCATTGTGTCAAAATTCTTTTAAAGGTAATCTAGTAATAAATTTGACATATAGCAGTCAATGCAAAAGAAGTGACCAGCTATCTGTAAAAGTGAAAAGAGTAATTGAGTATTACTACAATAGCTAGCCTTGCTCACAGTACAGTAGGGTCAATATGACATGGTTTTTTTTTCATGAAGTAAATCAGTACCAATTAGTATAAATCTTTTAACCATGGAGATCAATAGAAACTTGAGATAAAAGGACAGTGCCATTAGAAATCCAAACTCTGGATTTCATATTGAGCTGATTGCCATGAAGGATTTCATTACCATTACCAAATGATTACTAATAATTATTAGTGGTAATAGCATACTATAAATTTTACAAGATAGGTTTTACAAACCGATATGCTAATTTTTAAACAAACAACAAAATGGTATTTAAGAAATTTATTTATTTTATTGTTAATGTGGACCAACCATATTTATTTGCCACTTCAAATTGTAAGGTATTTTTCATAAAAATTGTAATAAGTTTAGCATTTTCCAATAGTTTTTGTACTAAATATATGTGCAAAAATGCTCCTGAAAATATTTACATACAGAACGTTAATGGATTTAAGATGACATATAAGTTTTTAGCCTTCGTGTGATTTGATCAAAATGCATCAATGCATGTACACATTCTACTTTTAGACTGTTTTACATGGAGATCATGCATCTGTCCCTCTAATATAGGATCAGCCCTAATTTGCTTAGGAGAAAAACGTACAGTAATTTATGTTTACCAATATTGGAAATGCCTCATATATAATGTGGGAAGAAACTGCTCAGATGTTTAACTTTTATTGAACTCTTTACCTCAGTGACTTCTGAGTCCAATGTCACATTTTCTTCACTCTGGCTATAGTCTCCGTCTTGGCTATTGTCTCCATCTCCTTTGTACTGAATTGCAGGGAAATGAGCCCACTGAAAATAGTCAAACATTTATAGGATTTAGTCTAGGCTCCCCTTGAATTTCATATGTTTTCAGTTTTCTTAACTTTTTTATCATGTTTGTCTAATGTACAATGAATCCCAGCACTTGGTTCGAAAGCATACATTTTTTGCAGCTGCACTGAAAGCTTCCTTGTGACTCATCATTGGATTCTCAGTCTTAAGCCTCTTGATCTCTTCTCTGTTATATAAATTAATATTCACTTAAAACATCCCAAGTTAAATAATAGAGATAATGTTTGAAATGAAAATCTTACTTAATGAACTGGTTATAAGCTGATGGTGCTCGTTGTCTCTTCTCAGGGGCTATAGAGGATCCAATCCAAATCGAATATGTTAATCAGATTTGCACCACAGAAGCGAATTTAATAAACTATAACAACAATTAAAAGTTCCTTACGTTTGTTAACGATGTGATTGACAGAGATTATATCATCTTCTTCATAGTCAGAAGAGGCCAACATGGATGTACTATGCCAGTCCAAGACCTTCTGTGCATCTGGACAATCTTGTTGCTTTGGCTGTGAAAGCAGTTCACATGTGAACACTAACTTATTATAGATCAACAGGGATTAACAACAAGCATCAAAGATTGTGGACGGTGACATTGAAGTGTACGGTATAGAGATAAGTTAACATTCATAAGGAGTGAAGTCTCTAAGCAATCAGTATGATATACCTCGTTATGGTTAAGACAGTTCCAAAGATTTTGGAAAGGTACCAAGGAAGCATTCATCATGTTCATGTTGACAGAAAAGAGGGCAGTGCAGTGGCCACATCTGACTGTGACCACCATGGACAAGCTGTTACATGGCACACTTACCTGCGTTTTAGACAGATATGAAAACAAAAAACCAGAAAAAAAATATGGTAAAAGAAGATACATATATATATATAGTGCAGAAACTAGAGAACTTGCAGTCACCATTACCAGTAACATGGTGGTGCAGAAACCACATTGTACATAGTATATTTGTTCCGAAAGATCAAAGAGTTGACTGAGAGTGGACATCTTCTATGTATGTCTCGGTGTGTGCGCGTGTGACTGGATGTGAAGGTGTGTGTGTGTGTGCGTGTTTTTCTTTGTATGTATGGGAGAGAGGGAGAGAGGGGACCTGTGAGATTTATAGATGTTTAGGAGTTAGGGGATGATTGTAATGAAACTATTTTATTGGTTTTTGATGAATGCATATCTCAAATCTAGTACAGATTTCTTTTTATTTACTAGAAGAAATGTACTTTCATGGATGAGTAGCTGGAGTACATTACATGATAAAGAAATTCAGAATGTTTTTTTGGGTGGGGTCAATAGTCAAATTACACTCACACCCCTGACCTGTTGAATTTTTTTTTTCTTTTCTTTTTGCACTTTGCAATTATCAGAGGGAGACTTCTACTAGTTCTGAGGTTGCAGAGGTTGGAAGTTCCATACATGGCAGTAGGAAAATTGATTACAGTAGTGCTTGTTTGTTTCATGTGTTGTTGTCTCTCTTATTGACCCTCTTCTCTCTTCGATTGAAGCACTCTCTTTTCTGTCTCACATGACAGTGAAAGTGCAGTGACATTTACCATAAAAGAGTGAGGGGAAGTTTCCATGGGGTGAATGCAGAAGGAAAAGAGGCATCTTAGGATTTGTCTTTCCTGAAAGAAAGCAAATATAATTGACAATGGAGAAGGGATCACCCGGACTTTCTGTGCTATCTTTGTTTATGTCATTTCCCTTTTTTTTTTACTTTTTCACTTCTAGCTAGGTTCTTAATGCCAATATCTACTCATCATTGTCATTCACAACCACCTTACTGTGTGTTCTTGACTTTCACCCATGTGCTTGCACATGAGTTGTAGCTCAAAGATACCACACATCAAAATGTCAAAAATTAGATAGAGAAACAAAGTTGGGATTTTTTACTTTGGTTCATAAACAAGTCCCCTAAAATGCGTGCACTTATTCTTAGAACAATAATGAGGCATGCACTTATTCTTGATTTTATATATCCCTAAAATAATGAGGCCATTGTTCTAAGAATAAGTACATAAAAGATAGCATTTATATAGTGGTTAATTAGCCAATGCATGCATCTAGCTTTTATTTTGGAGAAGGCTAGATGCATGCACTCTAGCAACCAAAAAACAAAAAATTTGCTCTTAATTTTTTTCACACAACTAGAGTAGGCAAAAATCCTAGGCTTTGTCCTAATATCTAGACTTGTAGAGGGACCAGTTCTTAACATGGAGGAGTAATTTCGACAGACGTTGAATTTATGATGGGCCCCCGGAAGAAAAGCTGAGAAAAATGGAACTTTGGATTGTTGGTAGGAATCAACACATAAGTTGTTTTAAGCTTATTAATTAAACAATATACTTGGATAGAAGCTCATTAAAATATTTTGACTAGATAATCTTGTCATGACAAGGTATTTCATGATGAATTAATGTATTTTATGGACAAATGCAATGGGATTGGGAGCAATTGATGTTTTGAATACCATTTGGTTATTAAAACAGAATATTTAGGCACGAGTGTATTTATGTGTATATCATTTTGGAATTATAGTTACACTTGATGTAATTTCATATGAATTACAAATTTATTTCACCATTGATTCTAAAGATATTTAACAGTTAAATAAGCTATTTGCCATGTCATTAATGTTTTAAAAATTATTAATGTTTTGATATCCTCAATAAATGAGTATCCCAGTCTCTCTCTCCTTTTCTATTACATGACCATCCCAATCAGGCTCCTTCCTTACAACCATGTTGAGAAGCCTTGCCTGTGGCTCCTCCGGCAACAGTCCTTAATTTAGTACGGCTCTCCCACTCTGAATTCATCTACGTCTTTCTAGTCACTTCTGGCCAAAGCTGGTCCCTTTATTTGATCTTAGCCATTATTTATACGCCGTTTTGTAAAGATAAAACATATCTCACGTAGGAAAAATAGAATAGTAACAATCCAACTCAAATATTGGTATGCTGAATAAGCTAGTATTGAAATATTCCCATCTATTGAAGAAAACCGGAACAGTATCCAGAGCATTGGTACAAATAAATGAACCAAACATTGTAATTCTATATTCTAGTGTTTTAATGTTCACCATATTACAATGAAATAAACGTTCCCTTGTAGTATCACCAATTCCACCCCTCGGACAGATATTCCCTTATAGTGTCACCAATTCCACCCCTGGGGCTAATAATCTTGTTTCCAATTGCTTCACATAATTTATAGCTGCTAATTTATTAACAGGATCACTAGAAACATTTCATGTTTCTTCCACACATGTACTTTGTGTATCAATAATTATCTTCTCCAACGACACAGCTTATTTATTGATTAAATTCAAGGCAAGCTCCATGTCAACAGCACAAGCAACAAAACCAATCAATTCAACCATCTTCAGGTATTGGAGTGGATATTTATTCCTTCGCACCTCTATTTTTCCTTTCATTGAAGCTTTTTGCCGAATAAACTGTCAAAGCGAAGAAGTAACAGTGTCATGCTAGTTAAAAGACAAGTAAACTATATATTAACAATTTCATCAATAAAAGACTAGCAGCTGAGAAATGGAATGAATGATTTTTTTTGCAGCAGACACACAAAAAATGTAATTCTTGCAAGAGAATGATCCACAACTAGCAAGTTCACCGTGGAATGATTTAGTTTGCCGAAAACATTAAAACACGATACTTGCTTTCAAGAAAGGAAAGAAATAATCAAACACAGCAAACAGGTTGAGTGAGAGCCTCAGGCCCTCAAAAATTGCACACCAAATTCATGACTGAATCCGACAAACACAATAAAGTGAGATAGTTGTACTTACACTACACATGGGTCACAATACAAACCATTAGGGTTAAACATGAGTACGCACATACATACACATATGGTTAGGATGAAGTTACACCAAATATAATTTTTTACCAATGAGCATGCCATGTTAATTGAATGTTATTTATTATCAAATCCATAAACACATGTTCCATGCATAATGATAATTTGATATCTAAAGAATGGGGGATTTGAACCCTAAACCTTTCCATTGCAGACAATGAGAAGAATTAATTGAATTACAAGGATTTTGCCATGTTATATGCAAAATTTTATAGTTTGCAAGCATGGACAATATAATTAGATAATATTATGTAAGGATGGATTTGTAACGAAGCACATTCATTAAAAAAGTAGTGATGTAGCATTGATTAACACTTGGTGTAATTTAAACCAACCCAATAACCTCTATATAAAAAAAGGAAAGTAGAAATCACATGGTTTCCAAAGTTTGATCAAATAAAACTTCACAACAACTTTTGTTGTATATTTTCAAAATTTTAAAACAACAGTAAACCACTAGGAATTATCTATTGTTGATTAAAGCAAATATGTGGTTACACAATACATACGCATATATACTAAGAACCGTACGTAGTCGATATTAAGGAAAAAACAGTTTTATGTGAAAATATAGATAATAAAATGAATGCTCAATAAAACCACAACTCTATAATTTTATAAACATTACCTTGATCACAAGTCAATGCAAAACGGGGAATGCCTTTAGCAAGGAAGTGCAAATACGGAGACTATTCATGACATCTGGATATAAATACAACTTCAATTCCCTAAGATTTCTTAACTCTGGAAATCTGGGAACAAAAGAGATCTCTAAACAATTGAACCAAGAAATTAGACCACATTCACAAACTTCTATTTTTTTATTGGAAAAAAAAAAAAAAAAAAAAAAAACACACACACACAATAGAGTTATTTATGAGTTATGACTAACCTCGATTAGGAAGCATAGCCGAAATGTCTCCAGCTGAGAGAGATAAGGTGAAATCGAAGATTTGTTTTTAGCTAAATAGTGAACGTAGTCAAAATTCACAGACAGATCAACAAAATTGGGCAGATCCCCTAGAAGGAATTTTGTATTCCTAAGCCCACAATATCTGAAAGAAACAAGATTTATAGCAGAAATCTGAAAATGTCTAAGTTTGGAGCATTTTAATATCTCTAAATGCTTAGCTTGGGCAAAGGGATAGAAGTCTTTAAATTCACTAGAGATTTTAAGCTCTCTGTAGTGGGCTTTTTTGCGTTTTACTGGGCTGCCTCCTACGGTACTATTATTGTAATGGGCTAGACTGCCCCCTGCGGTACTAAGCCTAAATGTTTTGAGTAAGAGAGTTGAGACCGGTCCAACTGGAATTCAAATTGGTCCGGCTTGTGCGCAAACTATGCATCGTCTGCCAGGAGCATGCTTACGACAAACAGAGCTGTTTTAAATGAGTTACGGCAAGCAAACATGATAATAAAGCAAAAAAGAAGAACACTTTGGCTTCTTGACTATAGTAAACAGTTAATCCATACTTAATAATAATAATCACAACAACTATAACTTAAGGAAGGTGAATGAATAAGTGTTCAACATATGGGTCAATCAAAGAAAAAAGAAAAGAAGAAATAAATCTAAGTCTAGTCTGCAAGACCCAAAACCAGAGAGGGAAGAATACCTCTTCTCAACGTAATTAATCTCCTAGAAAAAGAATCCTACCACGGAAATTAATCACTTTGAGGGAAACGAACCTAAATAGTTAGTGCCCAGAGAAACCCCTTTCTTTGCTTTTGGTAGAGGGCAAGATTTTGAGAGGGAGAGAAGGAAATAACCTATTAGTGCATGCTTGCGAAACTAACTCTCTCTATTTTTTCCTTTCTTTTTTTCTTTCTTTTTTTGTTTTCTGTTTTTTTTCCTCTTATCTTTCCTTTTTCTTATTTCTTTCTTGTTGCTCCTTGTTTCTATTTCCTAATTTTCAAGTTTTCAATCCTATCCTCTTCCTCACCATCGGTGTTGTTACTGTATACAACAAGGGCTTCTTTTTATAGTACCTGTCGTGACTAGATTTTACTATTTTAGCCCTTAACCACATTTGTCTGGTCTGGGTGTACTTGCCGACCACCATGTCTTTGTGTCACTCTTCATTACCAGACAAAGAGGACTATTTTGTTTATTAGTTTGCCGTGGCACCCCCTTCCTACTACGGTGTGGGTGCCTTCTCTCTCCCTATCCCTCATGACATGCACCTAGTGGCCCAACTCAGATTTGCCCGTTTGGGTGGTGTGTCATCTTAGTAGGACACTTCCCTCAAAAAAGCCTTGGTAAGAACCTCAAAATAAGTCTTCCCCTCTCCCCACCACCAAACCATGCCCTCTTACCTCTGACCCATGACCTCACTGTATCTTGTATTGGCTGGGTACAAGCTGGTGAGGCCTGGGTCTTATGTGTGCCTTCCTTCCATATGTGTCCAAAATCTGTCTGTTGCTCTCTAGTCCGCTGTGGTCTAGAGGCTTGCCTGCACAGCCTACCATTCATTCTTTGACCTTTTATGTGAATTGCTTTTTGATTTCCCGCTCCCCTTAGGGGCTGATATTTATTTGTTACTAGGCTTTACACTTCTTTCGGCCCATTTCTTGATTGCCCTCATTTCCTACCATATTACTCTGTCATTTTTACCGTAATGACTCGATCCTGCTGGGCCTCTTTAGGCCTACCGTTTATTCTTTCCCCCAGTGGCCTAATATGGCCATTGGTTTTCCTACTTATAGGCTCTTATGTCCCCTTTTGTTTTTCTCTTGGGCATCCTTAGCCCATTTGCTTCCTTTAGGCTTTCTCATCCCTTTTACTATCTTTGCATTCCCATTGGCTATTACTAACTTCATTGGGCTTCCCTGGCCCAATTACTTTATTCTCATCCTTGGGATTTATAGGCTTGCCATTAACTCCTTACTTTCTTTGTTTGCATTACTTTTGGGCTTGCGGTAGCCCATTCTCACTTTTCTACATCATATATTGTCCATGAGTATGCTATTTCTTTCTTTCCGGGCTTCTTTAAGCTCATTTACCTTTTCAAGACCCATTTGTTTATTTCA
This sequence comes from Quercus parvula, assembly GCA_030820535.1. Lineage (NCBI taxonomy): Eukaryota > Viridiplantae > Streptophyta > Magnoliopsida > Fagales > Fagaceae > Quercus > Quercus parvula. Next base: position 50,717,215 of record JAUAME010000005.1, on the reverse strand, counting down.
TGAACCTGTGATCCATCATTCCTGCTGCTTGGGCCTAATGGTTTTGCCACCTGTCTGCCAACTCTTTGCTGCCCTTGTTGCTGAGCTTTCTTCCTTTCACTTGGATTCTCAAAATTGACCCTCAACACTCTCCACATGCAATTTTTCAATGAATGGATAATTAGATAAATCATAATCCAGAACTTACCCATTCACATCCACAAATGACAAATAGAGGTCTGATTAAGGATCAAGACTGTAACTATAAAGAAACTGACTTCTAAGAGTATAGGAAATATAGTGAATAAAACAAATGGGCCTGAAATCCAATGATAGCTTTTTAACTCTTTTTTTTAGTGAAAGGCTTATCCAATTGTCAATTTCCTGTGTGAAGCTCTCATTCATGTAAAAAGTAACTCTAAACTCATCTATAGTATTGCCTTGATGCAACTCCAATACTTGATTCACCCAACTAACAAAACTAGACATTTCAAAGGATTTTATATCAATCCAATTAGAGTCAGTTCTACCAAAGGATAATATTTTAACCAAACCAGATTCAGTTCTAACCATGAAATTCAAATTGGTCATTTTCTTCCGCAGAGATAGCAAATTTGGATGATCAAAAACCAAGTTATGAGTCACAAATGTCCATAGATCTCTCCACCTTCTAGAGAGGACACTAGTCCTCTGCATTTCTTTCAACGTCAATAGTGATAGAATGAACTCAAGAATTTCATCTGGCAATTCAGTTAACCCATCCTGAGGGAAATTGTTTGTCTGTCAACAATAAATATTAGCAAAGATATAACATCATAAAAAGATAGAAATTTGATTTTGGGTAGATTTAGAGAATGGAATTTACGTGTAATTTTAGAGCTAGGATGAACTATCTTTGCCAGTGCCATCTAGTATGACTTATTAAATATAATCAAAACTGCAATGCAAAGAAAGATCAAAACTTTAGTTGATATTGGCTAAGACCAAGTCTGTCAGCAAATTAATCCAATGTGTAAAATTAAGCAATAAAAAAAAACTCTATCAATGTATGATAGAAAAAAAAAAAAAAAAAAAAAAAAAAAAAGGGCAGGATTTTTGAGAATCACAGAAGTTATGAGAAGAACAAATTAGCTACCCTTCATCAAAAGGGAGGCATTTTTACAACTTTTGCATAACTTAAATACCAAGAAAAATACTCTCACACAATCTATTAAAGAAAGAACATACACAAACACATGAGCTATGAAAGTAAAAATATGAAAGAAAAAAAAAAAGAAAAACAAAAGAAAGAAAAACTATGAGAATTCACATACCTTGTGGACAAAAAGTTTGTAGAAACAAGAGATAAGTGGAGAGAGGGTTTTGGCGTTGTGAGTACTATATATTTTGGTATTGTACGTACTATATATATACACTGCTGAAGAAGTAATCTTATTATCGGAAATCTTAATAAAAGTATAATTTGAAAACGAATTAATAGTTTAATTAAAACTCTTTATTTAGATTTTTTTTTAATATGTGTATATATATATATATAATTTTTTTGTTCTTATCTTTTTCTCCCATAATTTTAAGTTGATAAAATCTTAATTTGATTAAGATCCCCAAAAAAAAAATGCAACATGAAAAACAGCAACATAGTATATGAGTTTGTTCTAAAGATCTATTTTAAAATTCTATTCAACTACTTTTAGGGTTTTAATAAAACACTAAATTCCATTCACATTTTGGGGGGGGGGGGGGGGGGGGGGGGGGGGATAAACACAAAAGCTTAGTTAATATCAACTTTTTTCCTACACGGTTTTACTTTTACTTTTTAATATTTTGTGATATAAACTTTTTTTTATTCTAACGTATTACACAATTTCTTCATTTTTTTTTGGTCATCTTTTTTATAGGTTAAGTTTCACAATTAAAAAAGAAAAAAAAAATCATTAGATAATTGATACAACATTTTTTTTATAGGAATAATTGATACAGCTTAATTACCTACTAGCCTCATCACAGGCGCAGATAAGGCTCTTTTTTATTTTATTTTGAGTTTAGTGCAATTTTGAATTTTGAATTTATCTATTGTAGAAGGGATTTTAAAAAAACTAAAATTTAGGATTTGAAATAGAGTAAACTGCTGGATTTAGTGTGTGCTAATTTTTAGGAAAAAAATTTGTTTGGTAGTTTTATTGTTTTTTAATTTTGTTGAATTACAATTTTAACCCTATTTTTATTTTTTAAGAATAAGGATTATCTAATTAGATTAAGGGTATTTTTGGCATTTTTTGAAACCATAACTAACTTTCTGAATCCTCTGAATATATAGAAATAATACATATTATAAAGTTACATTATCTCTTTCTTCTAATCAAATATCATATTCCTCTTATCTAAATATATATATATCATATTCCTAATGGGATTTTATATAGTTAAAATAGGATTTTATATAATAGACTTTAACTAGAACTCTACTTCTCCTACAAGTACATGTGGATAGAGCACTATCAAGTATTGACATCATGATACATAACTCAATTCCATTGCTACAAGATAATATAGTCTTTTTTTTTTTTTGGGAAGAAGGAATGTATTCATTTAGATCTAGTTTATAAATTAAATTGCAAGAAAGAAGTATCAGTTTCAACTTTCATTCTACATACAAGACATGCATGCTGCGGTCCATCTCTCTCTTGAAAGTTTCCTTATTTATAGAAATTGAGTTATTTATAGAAATTGAGTTGAACTAAAACTCTACTACAACTCAACTATGCTATTTAAGAATGCTAAAATCAATCAATAAAAAAATCAAAATTAAGTGAAGAACTACAAAAGGAAGTGATAGGGAAGCAGAAAAATGATCCCAACTCTTGTTCGTCCAAGGAGTCGTCCAGGGCTAACAGAGCCGTTTGGACGAAGAATCACCCAAGAAGGGACAGTACATGGACCAACACCACACTTAATAGTGAAGGTCGTCCATACCAATCGTCCATGTAACTCGTCCATGGACGATCTCCAGATGTCCATGGACGACCAAAACCTTCTTGGACCAGACAGACGAATATACAACACTTGGAGAAATTTCAAGTGTTTATAGCAGTTACTAAATCCGTAACTATCGCCACGAACCCCTCAAATAAACTTCCGTTGGCGGTTACAATTTTAATAGCCGTTGAGGAAGTTAACTCCGGGCCCGTTGGCTTCCACAAATCTTGGGGAAGTTATTTGGACAAGTAACCGCTTCAGGGATCTCTATATAAAGGACCGGTCTGAACCCAAGGAGGGTAATATTTTTTCTGAGACTTATTCCCAAACATTCAAAACTCCATACTAATTTTCTCATCGGAGGGGGTTTGGCCGGTCATCTCCGGTCTCCTCTTTGACTGCGTTTCTCTCTTTGCAGGCCTTCCACCACCGTCGGTAGTCCCACCGAAGCCAGATCACCCAACCCATTGATTCGAAGCGATATCAGTTGGCGTCGTCTGTGGGGAGAGGATAAGTAAGGCTGTTTTGTCTCTTTTCCGCGACAAAGGGTTAGGATGGTCAGGACCAGGTCGAGGGCTACTAGCCCAGGCCGTCAGGGAAGCAAAGGCGCTTCAAGTGATCCCCAACGTGATCGCCAATCTGCACCAGCCATGCAGACATCATCTGTTCAGCATGTGCAATCTATGGCGGCTGCGATGGCAGAGTTGACTCGCCAAAACCAGGAGTTAAGAATGGAGATTAATCAGAGAAGACAGGCACGTGAGGAGCATGAAGGAGGAGGACAAACACAAGGTCATGGCGAAAGAGAAAATCCTGAGATTGGGAGTCAGTTTAGAGGCACCACTTCTCGGACGGTGAAGGAAGAGATGGACCAAATGAAGAAAGTCATGGAGGAAATGAAAGAGAACATGAGGAGGACGAATCCAATAGAAGATTTGGTCCACAGAACAGACTCTCCCTTTACGGCTTCCATCAATGGTCATCCTCTACCATCAAAATTCAAACTGCCTTCCCTGGATTCGTATGATGGAACGTGTGACCCATTCGATCACATTGCTACTTTTAAAACAACTATGCACCTTCAAGGGGTCCTAGATGAAATCATGTGTAGAGCCTTCCCAACCACCCTTAAGGGTCCAGCACGAGTTTGGTTCAGTAAAATACCCCCAGGTTCTGTAGGCTCTTTCGAAGAGTTAAGCAAATTGTTTGTCAACAATTTCATTGGGGGGCAGAGACACAAGCGCTCTTCATCCAGCTTGCTGACCATAGAGCAAGGGGAGAACGAAAGCCTGCGGTCATTCATCACTCGCTTCAACAGAGAAGCCCTTAGTGTGGACGAGGTGGATGACAAGCTTCTATTGGCGGCCTTCCACAACGGGATTAATTCTGATCTATTTATCCACAAGCTGTATGAGAAGGAGCCTCAAACCATGGCCGAGCTAGTTCATTCGGCTCAGAACTTCATGAATGCGGAGGATGCGATCATAGCCAAGAAGAGGAAAAGAGCTGAAAGAATGGAAGCACATCCAGCACGCCACTCAGAACAAGGCCCTCGTCCAAAGAAGGGACGGACGGAAGATAAAAAGGAACGAGATAACAGGAAGGCTGGTCCTTCGGGGAGAAGCCAAAATTATACGCCCTTGAATGCTCCACTTGATCAGGTGCTCATGCAGATCAAAGACGACCCCTCTCTAAAATGGCCAGAGAAGATGAAGGGAGATCCCAACAAGCGCAATAAGAATAAATATTGTCGCTTCCACCGGGACCATGGGCATGACACGGATGAATGTTACGATCTGAAATAGCAAATTGAGAATCTGATCAAACAAGGAAAACTGAGGCACTTCGTCGGAAGGGATCATAGAGACGAGAAGTTGAAAGGAAAAATTGAGGAGTCAACCCGGCCCCCACTTGGAGAGATAAGGATTATCATTGGAGGGAACTCAATGGGGCAATCTTCCAAATCAAAGAAAACGTATCTCAAGGTGGTACAGAATGTCCAGCTCTCTGGACGATCTCCAAGGACGAACCCTATGGACGAACCTGCCATTTCCTTCACCGACGAAGATGCTGTGAGGATCCATCACCCGCATGACGATGCAATTGTCATTACTCTGCTCATTGCAGATTATACAACCAGGAGAGTGTTGGTTGACAATGGAAGCTCAGCAGACATATTGTACTATCCTGCCTTCCAACAGATGAGGCTTGGGCAGGATCAACTTCGTCCAGTTTGCTCACCACTGATAGGGTTTGGAGGAATGAAGGTGCAGCCTGTGGGCACCATTACATTACCAGTAGTGGTAGGGTCGTACCCACAGCAGATAACTAGGGAAGTGAATTTCCTCGTGGTGGACTGTTCGTCTTCGTACAATGCCATCATCGGAAGACCAACCCTGAACAGTTGGAAGGCGATAACATCTACCTACCATCTATCAGTCAAATTCCCTACGGAGTACGGGATAGGCCAAGCACAGGGAGATCAGTTGGCAACTAGAGAATGCTACTTAGCCATGATGGCTTTGGACGAGCAGGTGCAGACATTGAGTATCGAGGAAAGAAGGGTTGTTGCAGAACCCACAGAAGTGTTAGAAAATGTTCTTTTACAAGAAGATGATCCCGAGAAATTCACCAGAATTGGAACGGGCATAAAGGAAAATGAAAGAGAAGACCTCATCCAGTTCCTGAGAAAGAGTATTGACGTGTTTGCATGGAGTCATGACGACATGCCGGGAATCGATCCAAGTGTGATTACTCATCAATTGAACGTGTACCCTTTTTTTAAGCCTGTTCGTCAGAAGAAAAGGGTATTCGCTCCGGAGCGAGATAAGGCGATCAAGGAAGAGCTTCAGAAATTGACCACGGCACAGTTCATTAAGGAAGTCTATTACCCGGATTGGTTGGCCAATGTGGTGATGGTGAAGAAAGCAAGTGGCAAGTGGAGAATGTGCGTAGACTTCACTGACCTGAACAAAGCATGTCCCAAGGATAGTTACCCATTGCCACGTATTGATCAATTGGTAGACTCTACAGCTGGCCATCAATTGCTGAGCTTCATGGACACCTTCTCAGGATACAACCAAATCAAGATGGATGAAGCTGATCAGGAGAAGACTTCCTTCATCACCAGCCAAGGCTTGTTTTGCTATAAAGTGATGCCCTTCGGTCTGAAGAATGCGGGGGCAACTTATCAAAGGTTGGTAAATCATATGTTTCGTCCACAGATAGGACGGAATGTAGAGGTTTATGTCGACGACATGCTTGTGAAGAGTGTAAACGAGGGAAGCCATTTGGATGATCTACAGGAAACTTTTGAAACACTTAGGCGGTATAAGATGAAATTGAACCCAAGAAAATGTGCATTCGGAGTATCATCAGGAAAGTTTCTGGGCTTCATGGTCTCGCAGAGAGGAATCGAGGCGAATCCGGACAAGATCCAAGCCATACTAGACATGGAGCCACCAAAAAACATCAAAGAAGTCCAATCTCTCACCGGATGAGTTGCTGCTTTGAACAGGTTTGTTTCGAAAGCCACAGACAAGTGTCTACCTTTCTTCAAAGTCCTCAGGAAGGCATTCAAATGGACGGACGAGTGTCGGAAGGCTTTCCAAG